>OY755252.1:43501551-44175262 GCA_963576725.1 Azorinus chamasolen | reverse complement strand
GAATCTAGGTTATAGATCTACACATTGTGTGTGAATTCTTCCGTTTGCAAAAAATGGCGTCGGCTTCACAAAAACCTGCTAACATTCTAAATTTAGGCCACTCTTTTACACGACGTTTACGGGACTGGTGTGTCTCGGAAAACAAACTTAATCTTTCATTGTCACCTGAGGAGTTTACAATATACTTTCACGGAATTGGTGGAGCCGTAGCCATGCCGAACCAACACAAATCATTGTGGCAGGAAATTGACCTAGTTCCCAATTTAGACATTGATTACGTCATAATAGATATTGGTAGTAACGATTTATGTCGCCCTGGATCTGATCCGCGGGTTATTGCTGAGACCGTCTATAGCCTCGCCAGGAAATGCATAGATCACGGCGCCGCCGGTGTGATATGCCTTGAAATTCTGCCAAGACTGAGTAAACACATGTTTAATGAGAAATGCCGCATTGCAAACAGTACTCTTGCGGACCTGTGTTCTGTAGATGTTGAGACATATTTTTGGACACATCACAGAAATAATTTCAACAAGCGTTATCTCAACGAATTTGTTAACACCTTTGATGGCGTACACATTGGGGATGGCCGTGGCATGCACCACTATTTTCGGTCAGTGCGTGGCGCAGCCATCAAATGTAAGACTCTCATATAACACAAGTTTTTTACTTTATGTCGTCTATATATTTCTTTACTAAGTGTCATGACTTTTTGATCAAGTTTTATGAAGCTATTGTTCGCCATACCGCAATATGGATCAACAGTACTGTCTTCCCACTTGTATCAAGGGGCCACAGATGCTATTCTTTCTGTTTTGTGTATATGTCTATCTAAATTCTAATTTTGTCAGTTTCAGTTATATCTATATATATATCGTGCTGGAGTCGGTGTGGCCCTCCATGCTTGGGAGTCGGTGTGTCCCTCCCAGAGTCCAATATTATTGGCATAATTACTTAGGAGTCGGTGTGTCCCTCCAATCCAGGGAGTCGGTGTGTCCATCCCTGTTTACCGGAGTCGGTGTGTCCCTCCAATCCAGGGAGTCGGTGTGTCCATCCCTGTTTACCGGAGTCGGTGTGTCCCTCCGGGTCTACACGGAGTCGGTGTGTCTCTTCACTGAACAGAGATTGCCTCTCATATCACGTAAATAATTTTTACTTATTGTATGCCCTCTATTTAAAATTCTACAACAAGGGCAGAATGAGATAATGTATATATGTATGCCTTCTGGGTATTTAATTAAATATAACATCAAACATATTTCGCCAAATCAGCTCATCAGTGATAAATGTTGCTATGACGTACCGTCATAGATGTTGTGTTTATGATGTCATACTTTGAGCTATCGTCATTTAACATAACATCATTTTAGACTCTTTTGCGTTCTCTGATTGGTCAGTATTAAAGATCACGCGTCATACTTCTATATTTGGCGGAACGACCCTACAGCTATTGGTCAGTAATATTAGACCGTGCGATAGTTGCTGGTTACCATTCCGAAAGGATGGTTCCCTGCTCCCATCATGCGATCAAAGCATGAGAGGTCTGGTAGACAGTGTTACCTAATCGTTATATAATATCCCGCTGTTGTGAGAGTAGCGTGCTTGATCCTAACCAGATTGCAGTCTATACATGTTACATAATGTTTCGCTGCAGAAAGCAGAGGGCTTGACCTTTATCCAGTCTCTTGCGGTTACAAATTAATTTTTCTGGCCAGCCAGAAAAATGTTTATTTTGTAACCGCAATAGTACTGTGTGTAATATACCTAGACAAAATGGCGACGCCGAGTCGTCACCATGTTGTCCCGGCCATGTTGTCACTATTGTGACAAGCCTCTTAGTATATAAGTATGTATCAATGGCTAGCGACAGTGGTTCCCTGAAGTTCATTTGTGGCTTAATGCCGGGCAATATAATTCAACAGCAAATCATGGGTGCATTTGTAAATGTCTAGGAGAAGAAATTTCCTAGACAGTTTATTTTGAAATATTTTGCATAGCAATATAAAAAGGATTAAGCAACAAAATTGGCCCCTAGAATAAGGCAAAAAATTGGGCCAATCGAAGCGAACCAGGGTCGCTAGGAGTATGTAAACATGAAATTGCGGTTACAAAAGGTTTTGGAGAAACCGCACGGACAAAATGTTCCACGTAAAAAATTCAAAGTCCCATAACTCTGCAGTATATCATCAAACCGAAACAGGAATATGATAGGGACAACGAGGCATGGTGCTTATCTATCATATGAAGTTTCATGAAAGTCCGACCAAAGATTTGGAATAAGATATGCACAACTAGGCACGGTGCTTAGCAATCGTATGGAGTTTCCTCAAAATCCAAAACAAATTTAAATCGGAGAGACGGACAGACGGATGTTCTTACGGATTGAGTGTTATGTGGTTATTCTTTTTTTCAAAACAGCCATATAAAATATTAAAAAATAGCCACATTAAAAAAAACAAGAATGTTCGGAGGAACACATGTGTCACCTGCTCGCAACTGACACAAAAACTGTTAATATGCTGGAGTGCGGAAATCAGAACAAAGGGAAATAACTCAAAAAGTATTGCATGAAGAGTGTTGGACCTTAGTTACATCAATGGTCCTCAATGAGAGGAAGACACATGTGAAATTTGAAAGCTCTATAATGAATAGTTAAGAAATGACGGTCACAAAAGAAAGTGTGAAGAAAATCAGAACAAAGGGGGATAACTCAAAGAGTATTGCATGCAGAGTGATGGACCTTAGTTACATCAATGGTCCTCAATGAGAGAAAGACATGTGAAACTTGAAAGCTCTATAATCAGTTTAGAAATGATAGCCGAAAAAGAAAGTGTGAGGAAAATCAGAACAAAGGGGAATAACTCAAACAGTATTACATGCAGAGTAATGGACCTTAGTTGCATCAATGGTCCTCAATGAGAGGAAAACACGTGTGAAATTTGAAAGCTCTATAATGATTAGTGTAGAAATGACAGACAAAAAAAGAAAGTTTGACAGACAGACAGACAGACGACAGAAAAGTGATCCCTAAGTGACACACTGCCTCTCGGCAGGTGACACAAAACGACAAAATATATTTTGTTCTCATAGCCACATAACTATCAATCTGTGAGTACAGACATGCGGACAGACGGACGCCGCACACAAAAACAATATGTCTCCCCAGTATACTGGGTGACACAAGATTACATTTTAAGACTTGAAGCAGACGACTATTGTTACAATTGAAAAATTACTTAACATGCAGAGTTGACCCTTCTTCTGCTATTAGTCTACCTAACTACATGTGCAAATAGTGTAGACCAATATGGGACAGCTACTAGAGGAGCTGTCTCATATGGGTCTGCATTATTTGCTATGATAATTGATCTACATTTAGAACAGTTCACCTCACTGACATAAATAGTGGATGGATTCACATTTGAGTATTCAGCATGGGAAGGGTTAACTAGTGCAACTTTTACTTTTGACCAATATGTAGTTCAGGTGCGAAGAGAGGTTTCTACTGGTTACATATATATCATTAGCTAACTGATTCACAAACTTATATAACAGTTCCAACACCTGGAAAAGATATAGTATCGGAACATGTAAAAATGTGCAATAATTTTAAGTCTGGTCCTAACATAAAACAACAAACTTTCTACTTTGTACTGGATTCCGAAATTACATAAAATCCCTTATAAGGCGCGTTTTATTGCCAACTCTAGCTGTTGTACCACTACTAAAATATCTAAACTTTTGACGTCCTGTCTTACTATGATCAAAGAACATGTAAAACGTTACTGTGATAAAATATGTGAAAATCCTGCTATTAATGTTTTTTGGTCCATAAAAAATTCAAATGATGTTTTAACGAGACTTGAAAATGAACAGTATAACATTTCTTCACTGAGCTCTTATGACTTCTCTGCACTCTATACTACTCTACCTCACCATCTTATAAAGGATAAACTGATTAAATGAATAGAAAAAACCTTAGCCGGGGAAAACAAAATGTTCATTGATTGTAATGTTCAACGTTCATTCTTTTCTTTTCGAATTCAGAAGTTGAAACATTACACAATGTGGACTTGCCTTGATGTTTGTAGATCTCTTACCTTTCTTTTAGATAATATATTTGTGCGTTATGGGGGTACCATATATCGTTAAGTTGTTGGTATACCCATGGGTACAAATTGTGCCCCTCTGGTTGCAGATTTGTTTTTGTATTGCTATGAGAGGGATTTTATGCTTAGCTTAAAACCTGATACACAGACCGATATTGTTAATGCTTTTAATAAAACTTCAAGGTATTTAGACGATATTTTGAATTTAGATAATCCTTATTTTGAAACTATGATTTCTTCAATTTACCCCAAAGAACTGTCTTTAAACAAAGCGAATCAATCTGACATTATAGCTTCATTTTTAGATTTGAATCTCTCAATTACAAATGATAAAGTTTCGTCCAAAATATACGATAAAAGAGAATATTGTAATTTTAAAATTGTTAATTATCTTTTTCTAGATGGAGATGTGCCCCATTCTACATCTTATGGGGTTTATATTTCTCAACTTATTCGGTTTGCCCGAGCCTTTTCTTTGCTTGAAGATGTTAATAGTCGTAATTTAGTTATAACTGATACACTTCTTAAGCAAGGTTAACGTTTTCTAAATTTTATTATCGAAATTTACCACTCATTAGTAAATATAATTGCAATCTACGGACGTTACTGCAACAAGGCATTTCTCAACCAGACTTTTATGGGGATGTTATCTACAAACGTAGGAAAATTCGGGGTCATATCCATTTTCATGATTTGTTTATAAAACGCATTAAAACCTTTAAGAAGAAAGGTTATGATCCCATTATATTGCAACGCATTTCATGTTTGCTTATCAACCCTTTCACAGTCGGTAGCTACGCTTCCCTCTTTGCTTGCGCGATGACAGGCTGAGGGTAGTACTCTATGATGGTATACTCTTAAACTCGGATACGGGATGAGCTTACCAGACTCATGTATTACTTTTTCCTTGTCGTACCCTTAACGGCTTTCCTGCAGGTGCTCTGACTTCAGCAAAGTCATTGAGTACATATTTGACGGATTGTCACAGTTATTATGTTATGTTTTACATGTTGTCCTGTGTTCACTGTCGTCTATGTTGTGGGTAATTCCAGCGGGGATACCTTTATTTACACTATTTGTAAAGCTAGGGTGACAAAAGAGATGATTTTGATTTTAATATTGTAAATTTTCCTCATCTTGACGGGGATGTTCCCCGTGCTCCATCTTACGGGGTTTATATATCTCAGCTTATTCGTTTTGCTAGAGCTTGTTCATCTATTGACGATTTTAACAGTCGAAATCTGATTTTAACTGAAAAACTGCTTAAGCAAGGATATAGATACCATAAACTAAGAAAAACTTTCTCTAAATTTTACTATCGAAATCTCTCGCTTATTGGCAAGTACCAATGTAATCACAAGGTGCTTCTGCGACACGGTATTTCACATCCTGAATTTTATGGTGATGTGATTTACAAACTTCGTAAAATTATTGGACATACCCATTTTCTCACTTTGTTCATCAAATATGTTAAAAAATTCATTAAAAAGGGATATGATCCTGTAGTACTACAACATACTGCATGTTTGGTTGTGAACCCTTTTACAGTTGGCAATCACGCTGGCCTCTTTGCATGTACGCCGACAAGAAAGGTTTAGTACTCTATGAAGGCGACCTCTTAAATCCAGAAATGGAAGGAGAACGTCGGATATCTGTACTATTTCATTTTTGTCGTACCCTTTATTACTTTTCTACAGTTACTCTGTTTGCAGCTCAATCATTGCGTACACTAGCGATAGGTGGATACAGTTTGTTCACTTAAATGTTTTCGTTATACATGCACTTTACCACTGTATTTGCCGTCGTGGTTGTTGTAGATTAGTCGGAGAGGGAATACGTTTATTTACACTGTTTGTCTTTTAGGGTGGGGATGGAATAAGTGTGAGGTTGGGCGCCCATTAACCGGTTTAACCCCCCCCCCAGTAACTTTTGTCACTGACCGTTCCAAGGCGGTACTTCCATCTTCCTCCTATTGTATGTTTGTTTTGTCTTTGTGCGTCTCTTGTTGTTTTTATAGTTATGTACATTTGCTGTTTCCTTGTGTTGCTGGTCGGGCGACTGTTTTTCTGTATGTGGTGTTTCCTGCATGACTCATTTTTGTACTTTGAGAGAAGTGTGAGGTTAGGACGTCCGTAAATATGGAAAAAATAGTCGAACAGGGAGAGCCACACACGAAATGACACCGCACCAAACACTATCAAACAAGAAACGGTGAAGCCACAAGACAAAACATAACAGGACGCATATCAAGACGAAAAACATTAAACATTAAGCATATTAAACAACAAAATTGACCATAGGCTGAAAGTAGGAGTACCGCCTTGGAACGGCCAGTAACCAAAATAAGCTACTGGGGGACTTAAACCGTGTTTACGGGTACCCAACCTCGTCCTTATCCCACTTTCACCAAAGTCAAAATGTAAATAAAATTCCCCCTCCAGAAAAATTCCTTTTGTTTGCCTTACGTCTTTGTGCTTGTGATTTTTTTCATGTGTGGAGTGTTTGTCTCTAGTTCTTGTGTGTCTGTTGATGTTTCCTGTGTTTATCTCGCGTGTGAGTGTGCGTTTACACACCTTATATATCTTACCGGAGTGTGGACCCGAAATGCCCTCTCTTTCTCAGTAACGGTCACACGTGCGGTGCTCTAGAAATACCAATACCATAAAAAAATACATGCACTCTATTAGATGGAAACAATATACAGTCTTGCGAAGGGCGTGAATTCAATGGCGAACGTGAAACGAACGGACAGTAACCGGGATGAAGCGACTACCGTAAAATAAATCTCAGCTGTAGCGAAATGAATTCAAATGCAACCAATGAAAATAATAATGGAAAAGTAGTAAAGTCAAGCAGGCAAAGCCACATGCAAGACCCAACCACCACCAAAACACCGATAGACAGCATGACACACACACACACACACAACCACACACCCAAACGCACACACACACACGAAATGAACACAGAAAACACCAAAAGACACACAAGAACCAGAGACAAACGTTCCACACATGAACAAATCACAAATACAAAGACGCAAGGCAAACAAAAGGAAGGGTGACCAGTATAAAGTTGCAAGAACAGAAGCATAGCCTTCAAGCAATACAATTTGTAGCAAGCAATATTTTGAAGATCCTCTCGCTTGACAAGTGACTTGGAAAGTGACAAACCAACGATAACCCATGTCAACATTCGGAAAGACCATGTGATCCCCAAAATACATAAAGCAGCCAATAGAAACCATTCGACAAAACTCCGAAGACAAGCGAAGCTTTTACATATCCTAATACTAGGGCTATATCTGGTATTTCTGTACCTAAACGCTTTTCACGTGCAAAAAGAGATAATTTGAATAGTGCTAACTATACATAGATAATGAATATGCATGACGTTAAAAACTAGTGACATATCTGCTACATATATATCTCAATTGTATGGCTTAATAGTAACTAAAACTTGTATCATCCGTAATCATAGGCAATGTGATATTTTGTTAATTGTATTTATAGACATAACTTGTACAACAGAAGATTCAGGGGCGAACGAGATAACAGTAGTGAAATAGAGAACATAAAAATAGAGAATATAAAGTAAAACCTCTCTAGTATGACCACTTAATTACGTTAATTAGTTTGTGTTTAAAGCAGATGGCTACTTAAAACAAGATGGCAGTAAAACAAAGCTCATTTAAGCTGCCATCTGTCTTTCATACAGTCTATTAGCCTTCTATTTAGTGTTCGTAATAGATAGGTTTTACTATATGTAAATACAAGCAGTTTAAAATGCCGAGTAACACTGCTTGCATAATAGAACCAGCTTGATCATTATCACTGTAGATTTAATATGCGTTTCTTACCCAAATTTTAACTGAATATCTTTGAGTCGTTTCAAGGGGAAAAGAACATTTCGGACACTAAAATTTTAGTTACTGGCGAGTGAAACAAATTACTGATACTGATAGCACGCATGTAGTGTGGTTTTTTTCTCCAGTGAAACGGCTTATTTGTATATAAACGAAAAGTACATATCATAAATTGTGAGTTACGTGTTTATAATTGATGTTTCAAACATTTATTGCAGATCTACATGTTCCCATTTCATCATAATGTCATCGTAATGACATCATTGATTAAATCAAATTTTATGACGGTATAAAACACAGATGTTGTCGGCAATGACAGAATATTAATGCAGAATCAGACCTTTATTACTACTGTAACACCCCTCTAAACCGGATATCTAGTAGAGAAGAATTTAAATACACTTATGCAGGTGACTGCTTAATACAGAGTGAAAGTCATGAGCTGTCTGCAATAGGAGCTCTCTGCGTGCGTTTAGCCATGGTAAACCGATAATTATACTAAATTAAACGTCCGGTTTAGTTTGTTTTACTGTATATTACAAACAGAGCAGACCTAGATCAGATGGCCACCATAGCTTCCGTCTGTCGCGTCTGCTAGTTTATAATTAGACATTGATTTGGATCCTCTAAATGATTTTAAAAAATCTTCAGCGCATTTCATTTGTTTCTAAATATTCTGTTCTGCAAATCATAGTTCAGTATCGTATATTAACATAAGCAACACAATCATGTAAGTGAGTCAAATACACTTAGTACAGTTAAACTTTAATATCTCGAACTTCAAGGGATCGTACAAATTACTTCTCAATAACAGAAGTTCGAGTCATCCGTTCCATTATTTGACAACTTTAAAGCTTAATGCTCCTGTATGAGCTTTCAGCATCAATTTCGACTGATCACCCCTTTCAGAATTTGAATTAAGCTGTCACATGTGGTTCTAGATATGCGTAGATACATTTTAGAACAATTAAATATTTTAAATTTTGGTACGACCGAAGTTATCCTGACTATTCGAGTTCTTCCTCTTGCAGGAATTGCTCTACATTCAATGTGTTTCCTCATACCTTTACACCGTACTTTGCACTTCATGGTGGCTTCCGTACTCACCGACATATTGTGTGACTATTTTAATTTCCCTTTTAAGATTTGTGCCGTTTGCGTTTTCTCTAGTGCGACTTTACCTTATTTGTGTTTCTTCTTACTTTTTACCCATTCAATGTTTCATTCATATTCTTAGTCTTCTTTATTTTTGTCATAACCTCTGGTATGTTTTCTATTATTTTACACCACTTTTCGTTACATACGTATGTCGCTTTTTACAGAAGGGTGCTACAATTACTACACAAAATATGAATAGTCTCCCTAAACTCAAAATTAATAACTTAAACTTACACTCTGTGTCTTCCGTTCAGATTCCTCATAACCTGGCTAATTTCCAATCACTACAGCCGTCAGTTTGTATTAAACCTCTAAAATTGTCTTCTGCTTCATCTTTTCATGTTCCCTCTTCGGCTATTAGTAACATTTTTCATAATGGACCTAAAATCGTTTTGTCTCCTTTAAAGCAATCTATCATTCGTTATAGTAAAGTCCATCTAAATTCACATTATTTGAACAAAAGACATAGGGTGTATCCAATAATTACTAAGTGCAATAGTAAGAGGTGTATGTGTTGCAATTTCATTTCTACTAGATCAACAATTAAATCTCTTGTTAATGGTAGATTGTTTAGTGTGAAGATTAATTCTGATTTAGACTGAAACTCATCTAATATTATATATGTTCTTACATGAAATGCGCCACGTTGTGGCATTCAATATGTAGGTCAGACAGGACGTTCTTTAAAAACTAGGTTTCGTGAACACAGTTACCATTGCCGGATCAAAAAAGTACGCAATTTTCTTTACCAGCATTTTCGTCATACAGGACATTCTTTCAAATATGTTTCGGTTCAACCAGTAGAACAAATTTATTATGATTCTAAAACTACTGGTAGTTTAAAATCTAAAGCTCGTTTCATCACAGAGCTAGACTGGATAAAGAAATTACAAACACCTTTTCCTTTAGGCCTTAATGATAACATTTTCCAAAGCGGCAATATTTCTAAAGATCCAAGTATCGACATTTTCTCTATATTTTCTATTCGAAAACGTAAAAGTAGATCACATGGCAGACGTAGAAATGGTAATATTAAGCGTAAATTACGTCGTAATATGTCTATTCATGATTTACATACTATTCTAAAACAAACTGGTAAACATTCTATGTTATCTTGTTTATCGTCTTTACCCTTTTCCTGTCTTAAGTCAATAGACGAAGAGGCTGATAAAATCTATATGCGTACAGATCCGTTAATTAATACTGCCTCACTTATACAAAGTTACACACAGCATGTTCTTCGTCCACGTATTGATAAAGAATCTGAACATAAAAGACATTTTCTGAAACTTCAGTTCCTTAATAAAGGTATCGATTTTATTGATATTCAAAGTATATTTCGTGATAAGAATGTAATCGATGCTATTCCCAAATATTTCATCAACTCTGAATCACCTATCATCTGTTATAAATATAATAAACCTATTAGAAATGTTATTTTGAACTACAATAAAATTGTCTCTGACTTAAATATTGATGTTAATACCCCTATTTCTTGAGATTGTAGCATTTCTAGCTTTTGCTATAAACCAGTTGGTCATGTCATTACTGGTAATTTTGATATCATTAAGGATAAACGTCTCAGGACCCTCCTAACTAAAGGACCTAAATATAGATTACCTTCCCTTATTGATTTTGACGCTTGTCGAACTCATATTGCGGAAGCTATTCAAGAATTCTGCATCAAATGGTGTCGACGAGAACATGCTGATGTTAATGCCCTTTCGGATTGGAAGAAATGTATTTTCGATATTATTGATACACGAATAACTTTTTACAAATCAAATAACCATCTTTTACCACCTCGACCTAGAGTTACATTTCGCTACTTGAAGAAAAACATTTCTAATTTTCATTCAGATTATGTTCTTGTTCCTGCTGACAAGGCATCAAACAATGTAATCATTATTTGAAGATTGTATTATGTTGATGTTTTAAAGAAGGAGCTAACTGATTCAAAAACTTATATAACAGTTCAAACACCTGAAAAAGATATAGTCTCGGAACATGTAAAAATGTGCAATGATTTTAAGTCTGGTCCTAACATAAAACAACATAAACTTTCTACTTTGTACTGGATTCCGAAACTACATAAAAACCCTTATAAGTCGCGTTTTATTGCCAACTCTAGCTGTTGTACCACTACTAAAGTATCTATACTTTTAACGTCCTGTCTTACTACGATCAAAGAACATGTTAAACGCTACTGTGATAAAATATATGAAAATTCTGGTATTAATGTTTTTTGGTCCATAAAAAATTCAAATGATGTTTTAACAAAACTTGAAAATGAACAGTATAACATTTCTTTACTGAGCTCTTATGATTTCTCTACACTCTATACTACTCTACCTCACCATCTTATAAAGGATAGACTTATTAAATTAATAGAAAAAACCTTTGCCAGAGAAAACAAAATGTTCATTGCTTGTAATGTTCAACGTTCATTCTTTTCGAATTCAGAAGTTGAACATTACACAATGTGGACTTGCCTTGATGTTTGTAGATCTCTTACCTTTCTTTTAGATAATATATTTGTGCGTTATGGAGATACCATATATCGTCAAGTTGTTGGTATACCCATGGGTACAAATTGTGCCCCTCTTGTTGCAGATTTGTTTTTGTATTGCTACGAGAGGGATTTTATGCTTAGCTTAAAACCTGATACACAGACCGATATTGTTAATGCTTTTAATAAAACTTCAAGGTATTTAGACGATATTTTGAATTTAGATAATCCTTATTTTGATACTATGGTTTCTTCAATCTACCCAAAAGAACTGTCTTTAAACAAAGCTAATCAATCTGACATTAATGCTTCATTTCTAGATTTGAATCTTTCAATTACAAATGATAAAGTTTCGTCCAAAGTATACGATAAAAGAGAAGATTTTAATTTTAAAATTGTTAATTATCCTTTTCTAGATGGGGATGTGCCACGTTCTACATCTTATGGTGTTTATATTTCTCAACTTATTAGGTTTGCCCGAGCCTGTTCTTTGCTTGAAGATTTTAACAGACGTAATTTAGTTATAACTGATAAACTTCTTAAGCAAAGGTTACAGATATCACAAACTTCGGAAAACCTTTTCTAAATTTTATTATCGAAATTTACCTCTCATTAGTAAATATAATTGCAATCTACGGACGTTACTGCGACAAGGCATTTCTCAACCAGAATTTTATGGGGATGTTATCTACAAACTTAGGAAAATTCGGGGTCATATCCATTTTCATGATTTGTTTATAAAACGCATTAAAAAATTTAAAAAGAAAGGTTATGATCCTATTATATTGCAACACACTGCATGTTTGATTATCGACCCTTTTACAGTCGGTAGCTACGCTTCCCTCTTTGCTTGCGCGATGACAGGCCGAGGGTAGTACTCTATGATGGTATACTCTTAAACTTGGATACAGGAGGAGCTTGCCAGACTCATGTATTATTTTTTCCCTGTCGTGCCCTTAACGGCTTACCTGCAGGTGCTCTGACTTCAGCAAAGTCATTGAGTACATATTTGACGGATTGTCACAGTTATTATGCTATGTTTTACATGTTGTCCTGTGTTCACCGTCGTCTATGTTGTGGGTAAGTCCAGCGGGGATACCTTTATTTACAATATTTGTAAAGCTAGGGTGACTTTGAGAGAAGTGTGAGGTTAGGACGTCCGTAAACCGGTTTAAACCCCCAGTGGTGTTTTTGCTGCTGACCGTGCCAAGGCGGTACTCTCTTTGTCACCCTTCCTTTTGTTTGCATTGCGTCTTTGTGCTTGTGGTTTGTTCATGTTGTGGAACGTTTGTCCCTGGTTCTTGTGTGTCTTTTGGTGTTTTCTGTGTTCATTTCGTGTGTGTGTGTGTGCGTTTGGGTGTGTGGTTGTGTGTGTGTGTCATGCTGTCTATCGGTGTTTTGGTGGTGGTTGCGTCTTGCATGTGGCTTTGCCTGCTTGACTTTACTACTTTTCCATTCAACTGTATATCAAAGATTTATTAACATATGTGAACATTAGCTGATCTGGTAACTGAAATTAACGATTTCAGGGCGGGAAAACAGTCATTAATGTTATTAATGTCTTCTGCAAACGGTGAAGACCCAGGTGTGAGGTCTTCTAAAGTCGTCCTGTTATCAATAACTGCACTATTTGTCATGTTAATATTTTCTCCAAAACAAACCCATGAATATTCTTGGTAAGATTGACCTGTTTGTAAACTGAATTTACCCATCTGACCATCAGTGTTGAATGGGTTAAACGTAAGCTGGGTTGTGAAACTGGTTCCTGACTTTGTACCATTTGTTTAAACAGGTTTATTCTATCTGAGTCAATTTCCTAAAATAGTGACAGCGTGTCCTCAAACAATAAATATGTTATGTCAAACAATGTCTAAAACACGCATATCAATTCTCTCACCGCCGAAGTTGCTGGGAAACGACTCCCGGGACTCGCAACAGAGGGTAAATCGGTCATTATATTTTTAAACAGTTTGGATGCAGGTGAGACGCCAAGTAAATTGGTATCTTATCAGAATCCAAGCTGTTTGATACTCCATGTATTTTTTCAAACAACTGACGGAAAGTCCGCTTTGAAACTTACAAGAGTCGACTATGTTTACAGTAGTTTAAATTATTTGGCGTAAAAAGCGTCTATGAGTTCAAACATTCTTATGACAAGAATTATTTATATACCAGTCTCGCTACAGCGACAACATGGTGCATTAACCTTTCCTTCATATAAACACGTTTTCACGCATCTGCAAACAGAGTATACCCAGATCAGGGTATGTCCTCTTTGCTAATAGAATTTGATACATCTGGTTCTTTAATTAACACACCTTCCATATTTAACTCTAACATTTTTGTCCATGACTATTCAGCATGTATTGAAAATTGGAATAACTACAGAACAGCAAAGGAGTTAGCATAGGTTAATGAAACAGTAAGTGGCTGCTTATTGCATTCAAATGTAATGTGTTTCTCGGGAAAATAACTATAAAGCTAATGTCATTGTTTTACATAAATGGATCTAAATGAAGCTTCTTTTGTCTTGTATCTTGATACAGAAAGCTCATGAAATAGACTTCTTTTGGAGTACCCATATTAAAGAGACTTTATTTGAATCAATTCACGATTACCTGCTTAGTACATGGATTCGTTTTAGGTTGGATCATCCGCTTAATGGGACACTACTTATTAAACAGCCAAAACCATTCTCCAATATTGAAGCAAGGTGAATGAGCTGTTGCGAACTTCATTCTCAGTGTTGCTATATTGTTTGAACAATCGGGATCATCCGTTTCACTGAAAAATGTCTACCGCTTAAGCTGGTGCTCGGAGCCGTGGGCAGTGGTTTCCCCGTTGAGCATTCATATAAAAAATAATGACGCCATAAATACTTATTAGCTAATACATGTATTTCATAATGACATAATTCTGTACACAGGAATGTTTGGTATCGGTAGGAAGTATCGGTCATATCTATTATAAAAGTATCTAGATGCTCATTGACATACTTAAAGAGGAAGTCCCTACATTCGACTCGACGCGTTTCAAAAATACCTAAAATACACAAAACTCATTTGTTTATATGCTAAAAACAGAAGTATATCGCAAGAAAACTTATTCAATAAACGTTGAAAATGGCAACACATCCATGTGTTTGATATCGACGATCCCGATTTTATTCCCCGATGTGTCAGTGTTATTCGGATTGGGTTTTAGTTTCGTATCTGTTTGCGCTATTCGCGCCTCTCCGACCACGTCCAAGAAAAACTGTTAGAAATAGGGGGATCTGGTTATCAACTCGGCAAAACGCGGAAATTTTAAACGGTAAAGGCCGATACTACTTTGTTGTATAACAAACATTATAAGCATTGATAAAATACGGTTTATTTTGACAATAAAATTGACAATCTTCATAATAATGATTGAGCATAACACATACCAAGTTTAATGATATTATTGAAAATATGCGTTCATTGTAGGGAATTCGTCTTTAATAATCTTTAACTTTCAGACGTTATTATGCCCGAACCGTACAATAAGAGTGCAAAAAGTACCAACAAGCGTTGGCCGCTGCATGTAGCGTGTTATTTGGATATGAACTGTTCATAAAGGTATAAAGGAAGCCGTGCGTGCATGCGTGTGTGCGTATGTGCGTGCGTACATGCGTGTGTGCGTATGTGCGTGCGTGCGCGCGTGTGTGCGTGTGAATTTATTCTACAGTTACTTCCATGATCCACTATTTCTGTGTTCGTATATAAAAAGTCAGAAAATTCATATTCATGATGTCATTATTTCTTACATGAATATTCATAGAGTAAAGAATTAAGGTAAAGACATAAATAATATACATGATAATATTATGACAATACAAGATATATAAAACTATGATATTTGTGTTTTAGTACAACTCGAATGAACAAACAAAAACATAAACAAATAAAAACAAAACAAAACACAAAATAAAATAGAACAGAAGTCAGGCAGAAAATTAGGAAATGACACACGAAAGTCCACAGCAAGGCCACAGGCTTACGGCTCGTGAAATATGTCTAAAATAAGTTAAAATGTCACAATGTGATGTCACAGGTATGTGAGATTCTTTTTGAATATGTTTCATCATTTATCATTAGGATCTACAAAAAAGGAATGTCAGTTTCTCCCGCATACAAGGATTTTGGTGAAATCGAGCACTTGGTCGCCAACAATATTTTTTCCGACTAAATAAAAACACAGATTTCTGAAGGTCTTTGCCCCTCGGTTTCGCTGAAGAGGCAAAGTATGGGATATTTGGTACCAGTGTGTATATAAAACATTTTTTCTTTCTACATAAACTTTGTTTTGTGGGAATTGTTCCCTCCGGGCGAAAATAATGATAGTTGAAGCGGAGCACCCGTGGATCGGATGGCCCGAGAGTTAGTTATTTGCCTTTCTCGGATATAGAATATACGAAATTTCAGCTTTGTCTCCACACTTTATTTTTTCGACTTCAGATGTTACAAAACGTCAATTTAGGAACATTTTTAACTTATTTTAGGCATGTTTCACACGTGAGCAAGACAAGAAGCATAAATGAAGTAAAGGCTCGCACATACATAGAACCATGAGAACACAACCTTTACATAACTGTTCCTTGCCTGCTTTCACGGACATCATATCAGCGCCGTAAAACCAAAACTTAACCAAACTCATCGAAAGACAAAATACAGGATGTGACGCAATTTAGTTATGCTTTCACAAAAGCGCCTTACTGAAGTATATGCCGAAAAATCCCTCTAAACATGGCGTTCAATTTAGTTTATTATACCTCAATTTCATTTACAATGTTAATTTCCCATAGACCACCGTGACATAAATACTGTCAGGCCCAGCGGGAAACAATTACTGTCGGAAAAATACTGTCTCCCGCTACCATTGGCACGGATTATCTAGGTCAATGAGCGCTTATTAAATTGTGTGCGTGACGTCTTCCGATGACATCATCGACTGACGTCATCTGACGCTTGTAATTTGATCAACAAACGTTATTATGACAATTGATTTGTTTTTGTTTATAAATCTGAGAAATATCGCGTTATGAGACTATTTCGGAGGAGGATCTGTCAAGATTGGACAGTGAAAAGGGCTCCGCCAGTACTTATAACGTGTAATGAATAGAAATATGAAGCTGTACCGCGAATTTTAAGCACCGAGTAGCTCTAGCCTACAACTTTTGTTTCAAACTGTTTATTGTTGTCATTGAGTAAATATTTTTGCTGACGAAATCGATTGTTCCCTTCGGTATAATAAAATAAATATCACATCCTATGGATAGCGAAAGCACCAACTGTCAACCCTCGGTGGACATAACCAACCTCGGGTTGACAGTACGTGCTGTCTCTCTCCATAGGATGTGATATTTATATAATAATAATATCGGTCTTGGAGACAGGTGGCAGCTTGATGCAGGGTGGAAGTAATGCAGAAAACTCCTCTAAGAGCATCTAAGTGTGTCTAAATTCTTCTCTACTAGAATTGTGGTTTAGAGGGGTTTTACTGTATCGATTAAACTTCATGTCTAGGGCACTGCGACACTAAATAGGTGAAACAGCGACAAATAAATTTGGGACGAATTTGTCTCGATTTAAATACTATAGAGATACTATCAATGTAACAGTATAGTGATCAACTTACTTTTTAGGTAAATCACATTGAATTTCTCCAACGTTAATTTCATATACTAAGCTACTAAGTCGTCTGTCCCTAGCGCATGCGCGAATACATGCTCTGACGGGCAGTGTTAAGCTCCTGGCACCATGTGAAAGCGCGGGCGTCAAAATTGATTACGTTATATATATTAGGTCTGTGTAGAATACCAGGGCTGAGAAATAGGTAAATTGGTGCAACTCGCGCCTTTTATTTGTACTGAGAAAACAAGACAAAAACAAAACAAACAACATTAAAAAACATCGAACTACAGTAAATTCTGAAGGGAGTTGATCCCCCGTGAGCAAATATTGCAACACAAAAAGAGAAAATTGCGGACTCGGTTTTATTGAGTCTGTTCATGAACAGTAATTGAAAGTGCAACACTGCTCACGCCCCCTAGCACCGGCTTAAGCGGTATTCAATTTTCAGAACAATAAGTACTGAAATTCATGATCTCGAAGGATCAGAAGGTATAACAACACTGAGAATGAAGTACGGGGCGACGTTTCACCTATTTAGGGCGTTAGACAGGTGAATGCTTAATGCAGGACAAATGTAATGCAGAATGCTCCCCCAGGGCGTACTGAACTACCTGTGTCTGCATTAAGCAGCCACCTGTCTATATAGCGAATTCATTGTTTCGCCATTGCATGACCACATTACAACGAATGACTACTGAAACAGCGCGAATAGCTCAGTACAATCTTACGTAATTCGGGTTGAATATCTTTTGAGGCTGTACATTTAACAGTATTAGACTGATATCATGCAGTTCATCGTAATTAAATCTAAGTCGTCCTTATCCCCGAGAAGGTTCTGTCATCTTTCTAAACGACGGACACATTTGTTCAACACACATAATCGTGGTATCGGCTGTTGCCCCTAGCAAAATCACAGGCTTTAAACACTATATCAGTTAATGCCGATTAATTGCAAATTTAATGATTTTAAAGACTTTGCTTGCTCGGTAACGCCTCTACGCGACAGCATTTAACATTATTAATTCCACTTTTAATAGACACTAACTGCTACTTGGCAAGCACATTAGAGCTTAATCATGGCATAAAACATGCATAAATGATTAATATCGGTGTGGTATGAAGATAAAGGCAATAAATTTACAACTAAAATCAATGCGATTTTCACTTAAATTGTGTAACATATGTGTAAGTATATACCATTAGTAGGCTCATATGGAAATGGATATTATACAGAGGTCCAGATTAAAACATTTTTAAGTATTACTTTTTTATTTACACCAAATCGTGTGCTGTACCCATTCTTTATAACCGTCTCTTCATAAAGAGTAGTCACGACATAGGGTTTGGTGTGTGCCGTAGATTTATTGACAAGAAGTGAAATTTTGGACTAATAGTAAAACCAAAGTTTAAAACTTTACAGAATAGCTATTTGAAAAAAAATGTGTTGGATTATTTATTAATGAAACAGACCTTGTCGAACCGGTATGGAAATTTGAATTGAACTTGTTGAAAATCTGATATTTGCGACCATGTATATAACTCATGTATATACCCATTTAATACAGTCCTTTCGGTCTGCATGTACTAGTGTTATTCACGTGGATATCGAGCTATACCTATCGGAAAATACGCTATCGGAAAATAAATATACGGAAGCACATAAGGGCCAATATAATGTGCATCCTAGACACGATATTTTTTTGTTCATTCTTAAAACTCAAAATATTTAATATAAAGAAGACAGCTGAAGTTATTTACTCTTCAGAACATTAACAACGGCAATTAGAATATTGAATCTGACACTCGTTTATGTGAACTCTCACGAAACTCACCTTACAAAAAGTTCGCCGAACCGAGGGACATAATAATCATCCGAACATTAATCGTATCCGTAAAACAGTACATTTAGTATAAACAGATAACAGACCCGGATAACGGACATCATCATGACCACCTTACTATTCATAGTTTTAACTACGCTACTGCACACAACAATTGACACAGACACGCCTACTTCAGTAACGTGCAGCAACTTTGGACTTTTAACAACGTTTTTAACATATCTACATCGACACCAGCTAGATTTGTATAAGTATCTACTTTCGATTTTCAACGTTTTAACAATGACACTGTTCTTTTACACAACCATGATCAACAGAACTTTTACATCGTTATTTTACCAAATTTTTATATCGATATAAACTGTATGATTTGTTTTCATCTGCAAAATACTAGACGTGTTAAATCTGTGCCAATCCCGTTACGGCGAAGTCTTCGGTTCTATCTTCTGATTGTATCCGGTGACATCTCCCCGAATACAGGACCCACTGCCAACCCCTGTATAGCTTGCCGCCGACCAGTTGCCAGGACCCACCGCTCTGTCCTGTCCAATGCTCAGTGTGTAACTTCAAGATTCAGAATACTCATCTAATTATAGCCAACAACAGAGCTGGACTTGTGATGACTGTCGACGGACCTATGCTATATCTGACAATTCATTAACAACGACAGTGCAAATATATGTGAAGCAGCCTATGACAAAAATATGAGAACCCTGAAAGACAGTTTTGTCCCTGTTCCTGATGAAAAGGAGGTCTGGAATAATACCTCCTCTTCAACAGAAGTAGGCGACAACGTGAACAACATCACTGACCCTCTAGAAAGATCAAATATAGAAACATCTGAATTATTCCCTGAATTATGCAATCTCCGAAAAGAAAACCCAAAAAAACCTATTCTTGGCAATATTAATATTAACAGTATCAGATACAAATTTCAAGAACTTGGGGAAATTTTTAATGAAAAACTTGTCGATATTTTTTGCATTGCTGAAACAAAACTTGATGAGTCTTTCAACACTATATATTTTTACAGCAGACAGATACAAAACTTACAGAAAGGATAGAGATTCCAGAGGCGGCCGAGTAATGACTCTTGTTAGGTCTGATCTTCCAGTGAGACGAAGGGAAGACCTTGAAAGCCCTCTTCTGGAATCCTTTTGCTTCGAACATATCATTCTCATCGGAGACATCAACTATGACATGCTGGTTCAGTCAAATTCAAAGGTTTTAAGAAACTTTATGGATACATTTGATTTGCGTAATGTTGTTAAACAACCCACATGTCATAGTCGTGGACACAGAGAAAAATTGATCGATGTGATTCTAACCAATTCCCAAAATATTTTGTGTCATTCATCTGTTTTCAACTGTAGTTTAAGTGACTGTCACAGTATGATCTTTACCTGTCTCAAAGAATCGATTAAATTAATCAACCATGACCCAGTAACTTTTAGAAGCTATAAGAACTTTAACGAGGAAGATTTTGTTTCTGATCCAAGTAGAATCCCCTTTAGTGTCATCGATGTCTTTGATGATATAGATGATACCTACTGGGCATATGAAAAACTGTTTAGAGAGGTTCTCGATGAACATGCTCCAATCAAACAGAAGAAACCAAGAAAACATTCTCCTCCATACATGAATTCATACTACAGAAAAAATATTTATAGAACTCGACAAGCTCATAACACATATTTGAAAAACAAGACTAATAGCAACTGGGAAAATTACAGAAAACTTAGGAACATGAAAACAAAAGTAAAGCGAGAATCAATAAATACTTACTTTCAAGAGAGGTGTGGCGGAGGCCCTAAATCTAAAGATTTTTGGCCAACAATAAAGCAGTTTTTATCCAAAAAGTCAACTTCAAAATCGACATCTGAAGTGATTCTAAAGAATGATCTGATCAAAATAAAGTATGTGAAATGCTGAATGACTTTTACGTTAATATTGCGAAAAATATCGGAATCGACTCGACCTTTATTTACAATATTTGTAAAGCTAGGGTGACTTTGAGAGAAGTGTGAGGTTAGGACGTCCGTAAACCGGTTTAAACCCCCAGTGGTGTTTTTGCTGCTGACCGTGCCAAGGCGGTACTCTCTTTGTCACCCTTCCTTTTGTTTGCCTTGCGTCTTTGTGCTTGTGGTTTGTTCATGTTGTGGAACGTTTGTCCCTGTTTCTTGTGTGTCTTTTGGTGTTTTCTGTGTTCATTTCGTGTGTGTGTGTGTGTGTGTGTGTGTGTGTGTGTGTGTGTGTGTGTGTGCGTTTGGGTGTGTGGTTGTGTGTGTGTGTGTCATGCTGTCTATCGGTGTTTTGGTGGTGGTTGCGTATTGCATGTGGCTTTGCCTGCTTGACTTTACTACTTTTCCATCGACAACGGAAACTAATTCTGACCACCCCAGTATTATTAAAATATGCCAAAACTTTACCTCTGACACGGAATTTAATTTTAACCATGTTAAGGAGTCCCATCTAAATAAACATCTTAAAGATATAAATCCTAAAAAGGCAACCGGTTACGACAACATACCGCCTAAAATTTTGAAATGTGCTGCAAGTGTAATATGTACCCATATGTCATCAACAGGATGATTGACACTAACTCTTTTCCCAGTGACCTAAAAAGGGCACAAGTTACGCCAATTTTTAAAAAGGACGACCCGTTTACCATGAAGAACTATAGACCAGTTAGTATACTCTCGTCAGCTTCTAAACTGTTCGAAAAAGTAATTAACGAGCAATTATCGGCCTATTTTGAAATCATATTTGATAAGATAAGTTCTTGTCTGCGTTTAGACCAATATACGACTGTCAAACAACACTTTTACGACTTGTAGAGGACTGGAAAATAGCCCTTGATAAAAAAAAACATGTAGCGGCAATTTTAATGGACCTTTCAAAAGCTTTCGACTGTCTCCCACTCGACCTTATAACTTTAAAATTAAAAACATATGGATTATCAAACAACGCCTGTACACTTGTTCACGACTATCTTACTAATAGGAAACAACGTGTTAAAATTGGTAAAAGCAACAGCTCTTGGCAAGAAACTATTAAAGGAATCCCTCAAGGATCTATTTTAGGACCTCCCATCTACAACATTTTTATGAATGATATTTTCTTCTTCATAAAGAAATCGAATCTTTATAATTATGCCGATGACAACACGCTTTCTTATAACTGTCCTGATATCGAATCTCTAAAATCAACACTCGAACACGAAAGTGCTATCTTAATTAAATGGTTCCAGGACAACCAAATGCAGGCCAATCCGGATAAATTTCAAGCAATCTGTATCGGTAAGAAAACAAATAAAGATCTAAAACATTTTGAACTTAATGATGTTACTATACAATGTGAAGACAGTGTGAAACTTTTAGGAATAGAGATCGACTATTTACTTAATTTTAACAATCAAATAACGAAAATGTGCAGAAAAGCTGCAGGTCAAACACTCTGTTCAGACTTAGCAATTTTCTCTCAAATGAATCTAAAATCCTGATATACAAATCCTTTGTCAGATCAAATTTTAATTTTTGCCCCCTTATTTAGCATTTTTGTTCGAAGGCAAAGGCAAATACGGAAAAGTTAGAAAAAAATCAACACAGAGCACTTCGTATTGCCTACAATGATTTCGATTCTAACTATGATACTTTGCTACAAAAAGTTGGTATGCCTACTCTCCACCTAAGTAGAATAAAAACCATGGCCATTGAGAGCTTTAAATGCCTCCACAAGATTTCCCCGTCGTATCTTCATGACTTAGTAGAATTCAAAACGACTTAGTAGAATTCAAAACGTATTCGTCTACGTATTCGTTTAGGTAGGGAAAATGCCGTTCTCTTCATCTTGAAAGATATATATATATATATATATATATGTGCAGATACTTATTTGACCGTGTTTATGTATCAATGAACGGGGCATTGATAGGTTATTAAAATGTCCTTAGGTCTACACTGCTGAGTTGGCTACGCGGTGTGTATTATGAAAATAAAACCTTTTTTTCACTGGTCACATATTTCTGTACACTTATATCTGAGATTGGTATATTTTACTTATTTTGTATATAAGTATGCCCTGAACAAAGACATATGCATGCGTGTATATGTCTCGGTTCGAAATAATTGATTAATAGTACCGTACTGCTCGGGTGAAATACGTGCTCTGGGTTTACTGTTAAATTTTGAGACGTTTATGCATGTGTTTTCCAAATACAAGGCCTGTATTCAAGAAGCGCTGATTCTGAAACTCAGACTCAAGACTCAGAATAGAAACTACCGCAACTTCAATAATATTTCTTTGGTTAACTTAAGAAATGACTGTGCCGATATAAGCTGTAAAAGAATTATTTATGGCAATTTTCATTCCATTTTGCAGAGTCATGGTTGAGATTTGGACATATTCAGTTTGAGTTTTGAGTCTGGGTTTCGAACTCAGCGCTTAGTGAATACGGGCCCAGGTGTAGATATCTGTGCATCGCTATACAGTTCCAAACTTAACGTTGACCGTTCGTTTGGTTGTAATGTGCTTATTAGCCCCCACCGGCAATCGGAGGGGAACTAGATGAATTGCTTTAGCTGGGTCAATGCCTTATTGTGCTTTAAGCAAGATGAAAGATGTGTACTGTCACACCGAAAGGAAACAACTAAACCCTTCAATCCACTTTCTCTAGATGTTTTCTGTCTTTTTCCAATTGTTTTGTTTTTCCTGTGAAATTTCTTTTGTGCACCCGATTGCAGTCTGGTTTTGGGGTCATGTCAGGCGCACTAGATGGTTGATAAATGAAGTATACTGTCCACCGAGTCTGCTTGCCACCCTTATGTTCCTTATGTCTCTAAACAATATATCGTAATTATGGTGTAAGTGTTAAGGCGAGCCCATCGGTGTACAGATTTCAGTTTCGATTCTCATGCCTCATCCATTTGATGTTACTGTTTTACTTATTTAACTTGCCTATTCTTTGCTTCTGTGTTAAACAAGCCATGGAAATACAGTATAACCTTGGTTATCCGACATACCTTCGGACCGCTAGAAAAAACTGTCGGATACATCGGTGTGTCGGTTGTTCAAAATCGAAAGAGAAATATACAACGACGATAAACATTGACTGTTGATATTTATTTACATTCGGCATGAAACCCGTTAGAATCAAATGTTAACATTCTGCACGCTACGTAAATGTCGTAGGAAAAATGAGTGCAGCAATTCTGAAAGTTTATGAAAATAAATGCACACTGGAACTCTGTTATACCGAGGACCGTTTTACTGAGGTATCCGGTGGTCTGTGTCGCCGAAATATTTTTTTCTTGTAAATACCTTATAATATGATTGAATATCGCAATAAAACATACGCCATATTTCACCCCAAACCCTATATTTCAACCCCATTAGACGGCCAGCAGACAGCCTGGCGGCCCGATTGAAAAGTGTGAAAACCCAATACACACTTTCAGATGCCTCAACTGTCAAAATGGAGACTGTGCATCGTAACTTTCCGACATTACGGAAATCGTCGATCGAAATATCGTGACCGCTTCGGAAACTTCCGTTATGTTGGGAAAGTGCATAGATTGGCCGCGTCGGTGTATTTCGTTATGTCGGAAGTGAACAAAATAAACCAAGCGTTGACATAAGCCTAAGGGGAAGATTATAATCGATGGTCTGATAATCCTTTCAACTCTTTTACCTGTTAAATGTGCCAATATGGGGTGTTGAGAAGTTTGTGTGCACGTTACTTTAATTGCATGGCGTCGGGTGTTTATGAAAAGCAAACATCATTAGAAATCTAAACCCTGACTCAGAGCGGGGTTGGAGGTTATATGCTAATATAGAAAAGGGTGCGTACTCTTTGACCAATCAAATGAAATTTAAAACCCCAATAAATCACACGCGACATCACATGTGACCTTTCATTTTCTGAAAACGGTGACCTTTCATTTTTTGAAAATAGCGATAGGCATATTTATTGTTTTAACACAGCAAATTTTAATCGGATTAGGGGTTTGTGACAGGCCAAGAGGCAATTAACATCAGTTTCGCTCGAAATTTCTTTATTGTAGGATGAGGGGTTTTATGTAAGTTTATGTAAGTACCCAGATAAATATCAGCGTGTCTAACAATTTGGACCCAGATGAGACGCCGAGCAATTCTGCATCTCATATGTATGCAAATTGTTTGCAACAGTTAGATCTGGCTGAACAAGTAAAGTACATTCAGATCGAGTTTACACCTAACGTTATTCAAACAACTATAAATGTTTTCTATTACATGGATTAAGTGTGTGATCACAACGATAATAACCTGTAATTATAGATTTAGCCTGTACCCAAAATGTCGCGGAAGCGATAACTATAGGTGGTCCCAATTCAATACAACCGTCAATCGGATGCACAGGTGTGAAAAATGCCGCAATTATCACATTGGGACCTCCAAACAGTGTCGGATAACGGTTACGCGAGGATCCGTAAAACCAAGGTTTTAATTACATAGAACAAAGAAGTAAATGTTCGGGACCAAACATTGCTGTCGGATAGATTAGTTTGTCGGATGCAATAGGTTTCAGATAACCAAGGTTATACTGTAGATATAAAGGTTCCCAAAATTGACCACTGCTGTAAGCACATATCCTTGTTAAATACCAAATTTGAACGCAACCTTATTTTTCTGAGACGAGTATTGCTCACATTTTTTCGGATTATGCTTCAAATACTTTTACACAGAGCGGGTGATGTTCATAAACATCCAGGCCCTGAAAGTGTGAATGTGTCTTCTGCCGATTCAACTTCATTACTTTCAAATGTCAGTAGTTCCGATCTTTCAAACAATCTGTCATTAGTCCACTACAATGTATAGCTTCGAAATTAGATGACATATATGTAGAACTTAATGACTTTAAAATCCTTTGTTTTACCGAAACCTGGTTAAATGGTGCAACACATACAGATGGCATTCATTTTCCAACATACCACAAGCCAGAACGGAAGGACCGAACTCATAACCGATATCGCGGTGTCTTGGTTTATGTAAAAAATGAGTTAATTTATAAACGCAGAAATGATCTTGAACTAGACGGTCTAGAATGCATCTGGATTGATATATTACTTAAGCATAAACACGTACTGTTTGGTGTTCTCTACAGACCGCCGGGTTCTAACAAGCAATATTACGACTTGATTGAAAATTCATTCCAGCTAGCCGTTGATACCGGTATTAAGGACATTATAATAACAGGTGATTTTAACTTCGATATGCTAAAGCAATCCTCTTCAAAACATATTGAAAACCTTTGTCGTCAGTTTGGTCTTTGTCAAATAATAGTTGAACCGACTCATTTTACAGAACACAATTCTTCCTTGGTCGATATAATCCTTACAACTAGCAGATCAAGTGCTATTTTATCTGGTGTGACTGATCCCTTTTTAAACCCAAATCAAAGGTTCCACTGTCCCATTTTCGGTATCTTCAACTACTGTTAATCTAATTGGAAAAATAGTAAAGTCAAGCAGGCAAAGCCACATACAAGACGCAACCACCACCAAAACATCGATAGACAGCATGACACACACATACACACACACACACAACCACACACCCAAACGCACACTCACACACGAGATAAACACAGAAAACATCAACAGACACACACGAACTAGAGACAAACACTCCACACATGAACAAAATCACAAGCACAAAGACGTAAGGGAAACAAAAGGAAGGGTGACAAAAAGAGTACCACCTTGGCACGGTCAGTAGCAAAAACACCACTGGGGGTTTCAACCGGTTTACGGACGTCGTAACCTCACACTTCTCTCAAAGTCACCCTAGCTTTACAAATAGTGTAAATAAAGGTTTCCAAGCCGGACTTACCCACAACATAGACAACGGTGAACACAGGACAACATGTAAAACATAGCATAATAACTGTGACAATCCGTCAAATATGTACTCAATGACTTTGCTGAAGTCAGGGCACCTGCAGGTAAGCCGTTAAGGGCACGACAGGGAAAAAGTAATACATGAGTCTAAACCAAAATCATACAATAGGAAAATTTGGAAATATGAAAATGGTGACTACGACCTTTTAAGACAAAAGGCAATTGGTGTAAATTGGCTGGAGTGTGAAAATAACAATACAGACATCTTCAGTCAAGATATTATCAATAAATTATATTACATAACCGAACAATGCATACCAAATAAAATAGTAAACATTAAACCATCAGAACCTGCCTGGATCACAGCTGAAATAAAGCATAATATTAGAGCTAGAAAAAGAATTTACAAAAAAGCAAAGGTCAGTCATTCCGAATATCATTGGGAAATATTACGAAACGATGTCACACATTTAATTCGCACTAGTAAGAACAAATACCATCAAACTATGTCAGCAAAACTTAAATCGTCCAATAATATATCTCCCAGAGATTGGTGGAAAACTTTAAAGTGTTTTATTAAAAATAATGAAAACTCAACAATTCCAGCCTTGGAACATAATGGCACACTTATTTCAGAAGTAGATGCTAAAGCAACAATGTTAAACGAATACTTCACAAATCAAACCCAACTTAATGAACAAAACGCAACAGTTCCCCATGTTATTCAGAACCATCCTACAATGTCAAATTTTATCATTAATGAAAACGAAGTAATTTCTGTTATCCAGAACCTTTCACTTGGTAAGGCATCAGGGCCTGATGAAATAAACAATAGAATACTTAAAGAATTGTCAATTCAGCTAAGCTCCCCTTTATGTAGCCTTTTCAATAAATCCCTTGCAAATGGAATTGTTCCTTCAACCTGGAAACAAGCGCGCATGTTTGCGCAGTGCATAACAAGGGTGATGCCGCGTCAGTCTCGAATTATAGGCCAATTTCACTTCTCAGTAATATTGATAAAGTCATGGAAAGGATTCTATTTAAACACATATTTAATTTCTTAAAAGATAGTAACTTTTTAACTGATTTCCAGTCGGGATTCATACCCGGAGATTCTACCATTAACCAACTCACATATATGTACAATACTTTCTGCAAAACACTTGATGATGGAAAAGAAGTGCGAGTGGTTTTTTCGACATTAGTAAGGCATTTGACAGAGTGTGGCACAGAGGACTGGTAGCCAAGTTAAAAGGCACCGGACTCTCTGACACGCTTGTGTTCTGGATAAATAACTACCTAACTGATAGGAAGCAAAGAGTGGTAATACCCGGTGGAAGATCTGAGTGGACAACAATTAAAGCTGGTGTTCCTCAGGGATCCATCCTTGGACCACTATTATTATGTCTCCCCCCCATATTTATATGGGGGAGACATATTGTTTTCGTGAGAGTTGTCTGTCTGTCCGTCTGTCCGTCACACTTTTTGTCCGGACGATAACTTCAATATGCCTGATGCCAGTTGATTGAAACTTCATATATGGAAAGAGCATAATGAGAGGAAGTGTCATGCAGAAGGTACATAACTCTGGCTTCACTAATATAGGAGTTATTGCCCTTTGTAAAAAAATCACACTTTTTTGTCCGGACGATAACTTCTATATGGCTCATGCCATTGGATTGAAAATTCATATATGGAAAGATCATAACGAGAGGAAGTGTCATGCACAAGGTCCATAACTCTGGCTTCACTAATATTGGAGTTATTGCCCTTTGTAAAAAAAATCACAATTTTTTGTCCGGATGATTACTTCTATGTGACACATGCCATTGGAGTGAAACTTCATACATGGAACGATCATGATAAGAGAAAGTGTCATGCATAAGATCCTTAACTCGAGCTTCAATAAATTTAGAGTTATTGCCCCTTGTACATTTGTTTTAATTCTTTCTTGTCCGGACGATAACTCCTACATGGCTCTTGCCATCGTATTGAAACTTCATACATGGAAAGAGCATGATGAGAGAAAGTGTCATGAACAAGGGCCATAATTCTGGCTTCAATACTTTTGGAGTTATTGCCCTTTGTTACATATTTTGGCCGATCAATAACTCCTGTTCGACTGATGCTATTGGAATGACATTTTATTTTTGGAAAGAGCATGATGAAAGTAAGTGTCATGCACAAGGGCCATAAATCTGGTATCAGTATTTTTGGAGTTATTAGCTGTTATCATTTTCTTCTTGAAAAATGTAGTGTGGAAAACGCATAATGAGGGGAAGTATCATTCATGAAGACCATAACATTTTTAGTGATTTCCCTTTACATATTGTTTTTATTAGAGGGGAGACATCCGTTTTTTTTACAAAAACCTCTAGTTTCTAATATATATTAATGATACAGTAACTGATATTTGTTCCAATATTCGTCTTTTTGCAGATGACACGAGCCTTTATCCCATAGTTAATCACGCAGATCATGCAGCTAATATCTTACAACATGATATTGATAAAGTTTCTGAATGGGCAAAGACGTGGCTAGTTACATTTAATCCTTCAAAAACAGAATCACTTCTCATTTCTAGAAAAGTAAAACGACCTCATCACCCTACACTTAATATGCCTCATGAAAATATATCGGAAGTTGCAAACCACAAACACCTTGGAGTAGTTCTTTCCAATGATGGATCTTGGCATGAACATATTGACTACATTACAACTAAAGCATGGCAGAGAATAAATATTATGAGGAAAATTAAATTCATCCTCGACCGTAAGGCACTGGAAATAATCTATTTAAGTTTTATAAGACCAATTCTGGAATACGCTAATGACATTGGGGATAATTGCAGTAATTCTGAAAAACATGAACTAGAAAGTATACAAAATGAAGCAGCGCGAATTGCAACAGGAGCAACCAAACTTGTGTCATTGAACAAACTCCACAGTGAGATCAACTGGGAGGCACTCAATCAAAGAAGGTCCAATCAGAAACCTTTGTTATTTTTTAAAATGATACATAACCTTACGCCTCAATATATAACCTCTATGATCCCAAATCTGGTTGGAGATGTCTCAAGTTATAACCTGAGGAATACTGATCATGTTCGTACAGTTTGTTCCAGAACCCAGTTATACGCTAATTCCTTTTTAACTTCTATTATTGTGCAATGGAACGAATTGCCCGAAAATATTCGGAATGCCGATTCAATTTCATCATTTAAAAACTACCTTAACCCAAGCCGATCTAAAAAACCCGAATAATATTATTCAAGTCACAGAAGAGCCCAGACCTTGCATATAAGACTTAGAACAGATTGTAGCTCTCTTAATCTTTGTCTTTTCAAAACAAATATTGTCCATTCCCCTTTGTGTTCATGTGGTGAAATTGAGAGTAATGACCATTTTCTACTACGATGTCAATTGTATCAGGTTCAGCGAACTGAACTCTTAAACAAGATATCGCATCTATGTAATATTACAACTGAAATACGTCTGAAAGGAAATCCAAATCTATCTAACGACATAAATTCCGAATTTTTTTATGCAGTTCAATACTGCATATTTTGACATATTTTGAAATTAATAGTGTTAATAGGGATGTTTCTGTGATACTTATATTTTAAGATAATACCTGTGATAGTTAATTATAATGATACCGTGACTCTCTGTGTCTTGCCACTAGAATCAAGGACCACAATGGAAATAAGGAAACTATTTTCCTTTTTTGTGTAATCCTTGGTTTCTAGTGCGCATTACATGGCTTTTTATATGTTGTCATATTTATGTTTTGCCATGTTATGTACACTTTTTACCGAAATAAATATATCTATCTATCTACTGTATAACTAAAAGTGGGCGTTTTGAGTGACTAAGAACCATAATAAAACAAACATTTCATCTACTGCATCTCTCATGTCCCTCGACTACCAGACTGCAACCCGGCCTTTTTCTTTCTACTCCCTTTTTATTCCGTTTAATGGTTTTGTGATCCTTTCCGTTTCTGTAGCTCCTTCCTTTTCAATTTACTTTATATTTCTTTAGTCTAGCTTGAGTATTTATTTTAGTCTTCCGAATATAGTAGTATTTATAATGATGTGACCTCCTTCGGGAGAGGATCTATATAAGCAAACTCTGCTTCCGATCCAATCCCATTTCTCAAAATGACTATGTTCAGCATTATGTTCTTGTATGTATACGTGTATTTGGAAATAAAATATGTTTAAACTAAACTAAGGTGTGGAACAGCCTCCCAAACCACCTAAGACAAGTCGATAACTACAGAGAGTTTGTGAGGCTGATCAGGACCTGGTGCGGTCCAACTTGTACGTGTAATGTGTGCAAATGAGTTTCCTGTCACAGCTTCATTTTGAAATGTATACTTTCATCATCGTCATCATCATCATCATCATCATCATCATCATCATCATCATCACCACCACCACCACCACCATCATCATCATCATCACCATCATCATCATCATCATCATCATCACCAATTTTTACCTACAAAATTCATCTACTGATGTATAGAAACCTTCCAAACTGAACACTTGAATGTGAAATTTTATCATTAGTGGGACACTAATATAGAGCTGACATCGAATCGTAAATGGATATGGATGCTCCCACATATATTTGTGGTTCTCTGCCAGCAGCCCCTAGAAAGTAATAGCCACTAATGAGACTATGCACATAACCATCTGTCACTTACCCCATGTTTGTATGCTATGTATGTTAGGACAGTCATACACACTTGGACACTTTACCACTGTATTTGCCGTCGCGGTTGTTGTATATTAGTCGGAGATGGGATACGTTTATGTACACTGTTTGTCTTTTAGGGTGGGGATGGAATAAGTGTGAAGTTGGGCGCCCATAAACCGGTTTAAACCCCCGTGACTTTTGTCACTGACCGTTCCAAGGCGGTACTTCCATCTTCCCCCTATTGTATGTGTGTTTTGTCTTTGTGCGTCTCTTGTTGTTTTATAGTTATGTACATTTGCTGTTTCATTGTGTTGCTGTTCGGGCGACTGTTTGTTCTGTATGTGGTGTTTCCTGCATGACTCATTTTTGTACTTGGTTTCCGGCATATTTATTTACAATGTCTGGGTGCGGTTTGTCCCCACTTTGTGGGTATAGAGGATCCGCGTAGGGTCGCCAATCTCAACTACCTATGTTGGACGTTTCGACTTGATCAGATCATCTTATCTTTTAACTGACCCTTTAACAAGAACATTATTCACCAAACCCCAAAAATGCGTTTATTTCTGAACTTTTAGTGTACATACTGCATTGTATATTTTAAATGATATTAAATGTTTAAAAGATGTACATGACTTCTGCTGATTTGATATTTTTACAAATATAAATTAGAAAACAAAAATTATTAGCATTTTATTATTAGCATTTTATTAACAAACATGTATCTGACTCAATATTGTCAGAAGTTTTAAACTGGTTCCTCTTTATACATTTTATTCATAACAGGATCAAATCTATTTTAACAGAATGTGCGGTTAGCAGTTGCCATATGCATTTAACACTTACTTGTATGATATCATTTTATTAAAGAGATAATGTGATATCATCTTATTAATGTGAAACGATATTTTTAAAAATTATAACGATATAATAATTTACTTAATTCGTCAGATTTTATTTGTCAGTGACATAGATGCATTTTTAGGATATTAATGCATTTGTGTCATTGTTAAGTGGGTCTGGCACTTTTCTCTTGCAGGGCTTTTGTTTTCATCATGTTATATGCTTTATTATACCCCCCTTTTGAAAAAATGGGGGTATATTGCTTTGCACATGTCGGTCGGTCGGTCGGTCTGTCGGTCGGTCGGTCGGTCGGTCGGTAGATCGATGGTTTCCGAACGATAACTAATAAACGACTTGGCCTAGAATCTTCAAACTTGCTGTGGTGGTTGGTCATGACAAGTAGATGACCCCTATTGTTTTTGAGGTCACTAGGTCAAAGGTCAAGGTCACCATGACCTAAAATAGTGAAATAGTTTCCGATCAATAACTGCTCAAGGGTCTGGCTTGGGATCTTCAAACTTGCTGTGGTGGTTGGTCATGACCACTAGATGACCCCTATTGATTTTGAGGTCACTAGGTCAAAGGTCAAGGTCACCATGACCTTAAATGGTTAAATGGTTTCCGATCAATAACTGCTCAAGGGTTTAGCTTAGAATCTTCAAACTTGCTGTGGTAGTTGGTCATGACCACTAGATGACCCCTATTGATTTTGAGGTCACTAGGTCAAAGGTCAAGGTCACCATGACCTTAACTGGTAAAATGGTTTCTGATCAATAACTGCTCAAGGGTTTGGCTTAGGATCTTCAAATTTGCTTAGGTGGTTGGTCATGACAACTAGATGAGTCTTATTGTTTTTTAGGTCACTAGGTCAAAGGTCAAGGTTACCGTGACCTTAAAGGGTGAAATGGTTTGCGATCAATAACTGCTCAAGGGTTTGGCCTAGGATCTTCAAATTTGCTGTGGTGGTTGGTAATGACAACTAGATGACCCCTAATGTTTTTTAGGTCACTAGGTCAAAGGTCAAGGTCACCATGCTCTTAACTGGTCAAATGGTTTCCGATCAATAACTGCTCAAGGGTTTGGCTTAGAATCTTCAAACTTGCTGCGGTAGTTGGTCATGACAACTGGATGACCCCTATTGTATTTGAGGTCACTAGGTCAAAGGTCAAGGTCACCATGACCTTAACTTGTAAAATGGTTTCTGATCAATAACTGCTCAAGGGTTTGGCTTAGGATCTTCAAATTTGCTTAGGTGGTTGGTCATGACAACTAGATGAGCCCTATTGGTTTTTAGGTCACTAGGTCAAAGGTCAAGGTCACCATGACCTTAACTGGTGAAATGGTTTGCGATCAATAACTGCTCAAGGGTTTGGCTTAGGATCTTCAAACTTGCTGTGGTGGTTGGTCATGACCAATAGATAACCCCTATTATTTTTGAGGTCACTAGGTCAAAGGTCAAGGTCACCATGACCTTAACTGGTGAAATGGTTTGCGATCAATAACTGCTCAAGGGTTTGGCTTAGGATCTTCAAACTTGCTGTGGTGGTTGGTCATGACAACTAGATGACCCCTATTGATTTTGAGGTCACTAGGTCAAAGGTCAAGGTCATCATGACCTTAACTGATGAAATGGTTTCCAATTAATAACTGCTCAATGGTTTGGTTCGGGATCTTCAAACTTGCTGTGGTAGTTGGTCGTGACCACTAGATGACCCCTATAGTTGTTGAGGTCACTAGGTCAAAGGTCAAGGTCACCATGACCTTAATATGTGAAATGTTTTCAGATCAATAAATGATCAGTGGTTTGGCTTAGGATCTTCAAAGTTGCTGTGGTGATTAGTCATGACCGCTAGATGACCTCTATAGTTGAGGTCACTAGATCAAAGGTCAGGGGGTCTGGGGGGTATACATGTTTTACAAACATCTCTTGTTATTGCTTTGTTTTTGTCGGAAAATAGCTTTCAGCTAATGTTACCTTGTTTATTGTAACCGACGTAAAATAAAGTTTCTTTTATCTTTTATCTTGTTGAGAAAAGATGATTTTAGTATTTGAGTCCATCCATTTATCTGTTGCTCTGATCGATATATATGGTTAAACACTCAGAAGGACGTACTACTAAGTAATATCATCATCATTATAATGGTTTCAATAAATAAAGTACTGATAGATGTTTTTATTCGCTAAACTGCAAACGGCACAATAATGTACAATAATCCCTACTAAAGTATAAACGTACTTATTTCATATATCATTTCATGAAAAGGGTTCGTTCCACAAGCTCGACCAACACAAGTTACGGCTCTAACTCATACAACATTTTACAGTAAACGTGTCACGTGAAACGAAACACATGAAACAGAATAGTATACTAAATCTTTTTAACCTTCTACCTGTAATACAATCATCTTTTAAAAATATGACATTGATGCACATCCACTAGCTTAATATTCATAATGGTACATGGGCGCCCGTACTTCATCCTCAGTGTTGTTATATTTTCTGGTCCTTCAGGATCAATATTTTTGATGTTATTAGTTTTGAAAATTGAATAGTGCTTAAACTGGTGCTAGGGGACGTAAGTAGTGTTGCACTTTTAATTACTACTCATAAACAGACTCATTAAAGCCGAGTCTGCAATTTTATCTTTTCGCATTGCTACCTTTGTTTTCGAAAGATCTCCCACTTTCAGAATATATGTACTTTACAAGAGCAGGTGTTAAATGCTTGTGTGGTGGCCGTAAAAGGTCGCCCCGTACTTCATCCTAAGTATTGTAATATTTTCTATTCCATCGAAATCATTAATTTTTATATAAATATGTCTCCTCCATTTCTAATAGGGAGACATATTGTTTTTGGTCGAGTTGTCCGTCTGTTCGTCTGTCCATCTGTCCGTCTGTATGTCTATCACACTCGTGTCCGCTCCATATCTCTCACAAATATGGAATGATTCAAAATGTTTTGGCACAAATATTTGACTCAACAAGACGATGTGCAGAGCATTCGATTCAAGCACGTGGGTCAAAAGTCAAGGTCACAATTCACGGTCAAATGTTTTTAGCCGCACCCTTCGTGTCCGCTCCATATCTCTTACACCCTTGGACGGATTTCAAAATGCTGCGGCACAAATATTCTCCATAACAATGCAATGTGCAGGCATATTCTCCGAAGGTCAAGGTCACAATTCAAGGTCATGCGTTTTAGCATTAATTTTCATATCTGCTCCACATTTGTATAAACCTTGAAAGGATTCCAAAATGCTGTGGAACAAATGTTCTTAACTAGCCAATGTGCAGACAGCAGGATGCAGGCACGTGGGTCAAAGGTCAAGGTCACAATTTGAGGTCATGATCACAATTCAAGGTCAATTATTCACACTTTCTTGTCCGGACGATAATTACTACATGGCTAATGCCATTTGATTGAAACTTCAAACACGGACAGGGCATGGTGAGAGGAAGTGTCATGTATAAGGGCTTCATTTGTCATGTATGGAAAGAGCATGATGGGAGGAAGTGTTATGCATAAGTAACATAACTCTGGCTTCAATAATGTTGGAGTTATTGCCTCCCATTTTCTGCACAGTTATAGGAGTTTGAATTTTTTACATGATAATTTTGTCCGCAGGGTTTCTCCAAAACCTTTAATTGGATATCCATTACATTTCATAGGATGGATTAGCACCATGCCTAGTTGTGTATATCTTATTTTTGTTCCGGTTTGATGGTTTTCTGCAGAATTACGGATTTTCATGAAACTTCATAGCAGACATCGTTATGCATGTTGTGGAGTTGTCTGGAGGGGGGATTTTATTTACATTTTGACTTTGGTGAAAGTGGGATAAGGACGAGGTTGGGTACCCGTAAACCAGGTTTAAGTCCCACAGTAGCCCCCTTTTTTTTGGCTGCTGGCCGTTCCAAGGCGGCACTCCTGCTTTCAGCCTACGGTCAATTTTGTTGTTTAATATGCTTAATGTTTAATGTGTTTCGTCTTGATATGCGTCCTGTTATGTTTTGTCTTGTGGCTTTACCGTTTCTTGTTAGATGGTGTTTGGTGCGGTGTCATTTCGTGTGCGGCTCTCCCTGTTTGACTATTTTTCCATATTCATAGGATTTATCAACATTATGCATAGTTGTGCATATATTTTTCCTTTTCCGGTTCGATGATTTATAGCAGAGTTATGGGACTTTTGGAAATTGTGTCCTAGCGCTCGGGGGAGACATCAGTTTTTGTATAAAAATCTAGTTCGTTTTGAATATGTAATACTGTTTAAGCTGATGCTAGAGGGCGTGAGTAGAGTAGCACTTTTAATTAATACTCACGCACAGATTCAATAAAACCAACTCTGCAATTTTCTCTTTTCACATTGCTACTTTTGTTTTCGAGAGATCTCCCACACTTTCAGAATACATTATGTAGTTCACAACAGCAGGAGTTAAGGGCTTCTGTGGTGGCCGTAAAAAAATCGCCCCGTACTTCATCCCCAGTATTGTAATATTTTCTGTTCTTTCGGGATCATTAGAGTTGATGGGATAAATTTTGAAAAATGAATACTGCTTAAGTCGGTGATAGGGCGCGTGAGTAGTGTTGCACTTTTAATTACTACTCATGAACAGATTCAATATAACCGTGTCTGCAATTATCTCGGTTCGCATTGCTACTTTTGTTTTCAAAGGATCTCCCAGTTTCAGAATAATACCATGGAATATACTGTAGAGATATGGTACTTATTCCGTAACTAAATAAGCAAACACGGTAGATCATGCTCTGATGGCTCCTACCTTAGTGAGCTGTCTGGTCAGTGTCTACTCTGCTTGAAAGGTGTGAGAAGTTAAAAGGTCACTCTAAATATACTTCTCATGGTGAACTCTATACTTAAACTGATTCATATAATGCAGTATATAAATGCACATAAATGACGTGTTGTCTGTCTAAATATGCATTAACACCTCTTGAACCGGAGTAAAAGAATGTTGTCCCAATACAAACACACACTACATATTACAATAACTCATAACGCAATGGCGACCTTATCCTTGAACCCTTTTTTTTATAATGTCAGATTGATTCGCTCTGTTCAAAGACAGTTCTTTTGGGTAAATTGAAGACATCATAGTTTCAAATTAGGCATTATCTAAATTCAAAGTATCGTCTAAATACCTTGCAGTTTTATTAAAAGCATTAACAATATCGGTATGTGTATAAATTACTGGTTCACAAACATATATTACAGTGCAAACCCCTGCAAAAGATATAGACACGGAATATGTAAAAATGTGCAATACTTTTAAGTCTAATCCTAACGTAAAACAACATAAACTTTCTACTATGTACTGGATTCCTAAGCTACATAAAAATCCGTATACGGCGCGTTGCTAAATCTATTTGTTGTACTACTACTAAACTATCTAAACTTAGAACGTCGTGTCTTACTACTATCAAAGAACATGTTAAACGTTGCTGTGATAAAATATATGACAATTCTGGTATTAATGTTTGTTGGTCCATAAAACATTCAAATGATATTTTAATTAAACATGAAAATGAACAGTACAACATTTCTTCATTGAGCTTTTATGATTTCTCTACACTCTATACTACTCTACCTGACCATCTTATGAAGGATAAACTGATTAAATTGATAGAAAAACCCTGTTGTTTCTGATCCTTCGGGATCATTAGTTTTGATGTTATTAGTTTTGAAAATTGGATACTGCTTAAGCCGGTCCTAGGGGGCGTGAGTAGTATTGCTCTTTTAATTACTACTCATGAACAGACTCAATAAAACCGAGTCGGCAATTTTCTCTTTATGCATTTCTACTTTTGCTTTCGAGGGATCACCCATTTTCAGAATATTTCCCAGAGAAAATAAAATGTCCCTTGCTTGTAATGTTCAACGTTCATTCTTTTCGAATTCTGAAGTTGAAAATTACACAATGTGGACTTGCCTTGATGTTTGTAGATCTTTAACATTTCTTTTAGATAACATATTTGTGCGCTATGGGGATACCATATATCGTCAAGTTGTTGGTATACCTATGGGAACAAATTGTGCCCCTCTTGTTGCAGATTTGTTTTTATATTGCTATGAGAAGGTTTTCATGCTTAGTTTAAAACCTGATACACAATCTGACATTGTTAGTGCTTTTAATAAAACGTCTAGGTATTTAGACGATATTTTGAATTTGGATAATCCTTATTTTGAAAATATGGTTTCTTCTATTTACCCAAAAGAACTTACTTTAAACAAAGCGAACCCATCTGACATTCAGGCTTCGTTTTTCGATTTGAATCTTTCCATCACTAATGATAAAGTTTCGTCTAAAATATACGATAAAAGGGAAGATTTCGATTTCAAAATTGTTAATTATCCTTTTCTAGAGCCTGTTCTTTGCTAGTAGATTTTAATAGTCGTAATTTAATTATAACTCATAAACTTCTTAAGCAAGGCTACAGATATCATAAAATTCGGAAAGCTTTTTCAAAATTCTATTATCGAAATGTACCCCTCTTTAGTAAATATAACTGCAATTTACGGACGTTAATGCAACAAGGTGTTTCTCATCCTGATTTCTATGGTGATGTTATCTACAAACTTAGGAAAATTCATGGTCATATCCATTTTCACGATTTGTTTATTAAACGCATTAAAACATTTAGGAAGAAAGGTTATGACCCTATTATATTGCAACACACTGTATGTTTGGTTATCGACCCCTTTACAGTCGGTCTCTACGCTTTCCTTGCACGATGACAGGCCGAGGGTAGTACTCTATGATGGTATACTCTTAAACCCAGAAATGTGATGACCTTACCAGACTCATGTATTACCTTTTCTCTGTCGTGCCCTTAACGGCTTCCCTGCAGTTTCTATGTCTTCAGCAAAGTCATTGAGTACATATTTGACGGACTTTCACAGTTGTTATGCTATGTTTTACATTTTGCACTGTGATTACTGTCTTCTATGTTGTGGGGAAGTCCGGCGGGGATACCGTTATTTACAATGTTTGTTTAGCTAGGGTGCCTAAACTTTTGACGTCCTGTCTTACTACGATCAAGAACATGTAAAACGTTACTGTGATAAAATATATGACAATTCTGGTATTAATGCTTTTTGGTCCATAAAAAATTCAAACGATGGTTTAACGAAACTTGAAAATGAACAGTATAACATTTCTTCACTGAGCTCTTATGATTTCTGTATACTCTATACTACTCTACCGCACCATCTTATAAAGGATAAACTTATTAAATTAATAGAAACAACCTTTGCCAGAGAAAACAAAATGTTCAATGCTTGTAATGTTCAACGTACATTCTTTTCGAATTAAGAAGTTGAACATTACACAATGTGGACTTGCCTTGATGTTTGTAGATCTCTTACCTTTCTTTTAGATAATATCTTTGTGCGTTATGGGGGTACCATATATCGTCAAGTTGTTGGTATACCCATGGGTACAAATTGTGCCCCTCTTGATGCAGATTTGTTTTTGTATTGCTATAAGAGGGATTTTATGCTTAGCTTAAAACCTGATACACAGACCGATATTATTAACGCTTTTAGTAAAACTTCAAGGTATTTAGACGATATTTTGAATTTAGATCCTTATTTTGAAACTATGATTCCCTCAATTTACCCAAAAGAACTGTCTTTAAACAAAGCGAATCAATCTGACATTATAGCTTCATTTTTAGATTTGAATCTCTCAATTACAAATGATAAAGTTTCGTCCAAAATATACGATAAAAGAGAAGATTTTAATTTTTAAATTGTTAATTATCCTTTTCTAGATGGAGATGTGCCCCGTTATACATATTATGGGGTTTATATTTCTCAACTTATTCGGTTTGCCCGAGCCTGTTCTTTGCTTGAATATTTTAATAGTCGTAACTTAGTTATAGCTGATAAACTTCTTAAGCAAGGTTACAGATATCACAAACTTCGGAAAACGTTTTTCTAAATTTTATTATCGAAATTTACCTCTCATTAGTAAATATAATTGCAATCTACGAACGTTACTGCAACAAGGCATTTCTCTACCAGACTTTTATGGGGATGTTATCTACAAACTTAGGAAAAGTCGGGGTCATATCCATATTCATGATTTGTTTATAAAACGCATTAAAACATTTAAGAAGATAGGTTATGATCCCATTATATTCCAACGCACTGCATATTTGGTTATCGACCCTTTTACAGTCGGTAGCTACGCTTCCCTCTTTGCTTGCGCGATGACAGGCCGAGGGTAGTACTCTATGATGGTATACTCTTAAACTCGGATACGGGATGAGCTTACCAGACTCATGTATTACATTTTCCCTGTCGTGTCCTTAACGGCTTACCTGCAGGCGCTCTGACTTCAGCAAAGTCATTGAGTACATATTTGACGGATTGTCACAGTTATTATGTTATGTTTTACATGTTGTCCTGTGTTCACCGTCGTCTATGTTGTGGGTAAGTCCGGCGGGGATACCTTTATTTACACTATTTGTAAAGCTAGGGTCACTTTGAGAGACGTGTGAGGTTAGGACGTCCGTAAACCGGTTTAAACCCCCAGTGGTGTTTTTGCTACTGACTGTGTCAAGGCGGTACTCTCTTTGTCACTCTTCCTTTTGTTTGCCTTGTGTCTTTGAGCTTGTGGTTTTGTTCGTGTGTGGAGTGTTTGTCTCTGGTTCTTGTGAGTCTGTTGGTGTTTTCTGTGTTTGTCTCGTGTGTAATTGTGCGTTTGGGTGTGTGGTTGTGTGTGTATGTGTGTGTCATGCTGTCTATCGGTGTCTTGGTGGTGGTTGCGTCTTGTATGTGGCTTTGCCTGCTTGACTTTACTACTTTTCCATTTGAGATAAGTGTGAGGTTAGGACAACCGTAATCCGGTTTAAACCCCCAGTGGTGATTTTACTACTGACCGTGCCAAGGCGGTTCTCTCTTTGTCACCCTTACTTTTGTTTGTCTTGCGTCTTTGTGCTTGTGTTTTGATCATGTTTGTCTCTGGTGCTCGTGTATTTGTTGGTGTTTTATGTGTTCTTCTCGTGTGTTTGCGTGTGTTTGGTTGTGTGTGTGTGACATGCTGTCGATCGATGTGTTGGTGGTGATTGCGTTTTGTATGTGCCCTTCTACTGTATGTGTGTGTATGTACGAATATAAATTGCTATATCAATTGCTTTCTGTAGGTGTTTTGGTGATGGTGGCGTTTTGTGTGTGGCTTTTCCTGCTTGACTTTACTACTTGTTCATTTCCAATTACAGCAAACAAACAAACATAATAGTCACCAGTGCATATTAATCGTCTTTTCTGTTTTTAATAAAATAAATAGAGAATAATATGTTAGTGCCGTAGATGGGACGCATTTATCCGACGAGGAGAGAAAACGTTCAGGCGAGGCTTGCCGATAATCAACTGTCTCTCCAAGTCGAATAAAGGCGTCCCATCTACGGCACTAAACTATTATTCGATTCATCCAGGCAATTTAGTTTTAGTTTTTTTCATATTCTCATAAAATATAACAATCTTGATATAATTTGCATTGAAAATGCGGTTTTTCTATCAACGGATAGCCCTTTTCATTTCCATTTCTACAGACGTAAATAATGAGCTACCGCAGAGGAAAATAGTTTCGACACTTACATTGCAAGAGAGGAAACGTGGTTGAATTTGACAAATAACATCATTTGAATCAAGAGTTGATATGTTAATTCAAACAGACATGCTTATAATATTTTGCCGGAGGCTCTCTGGTCAAATTCGACGGTCCCGTCGTCTCGGTTTCTATTTTTAGATAGGGCTAACGTCATTTGTAAATCGATGGAACTGAACAGGCTGTATTTTGGTCTATGACAATCACCACCCCTGTAAGAATCTTTGCTTCCTGGCTTGATTTTATCAAAAACACATTTCGCCAGTGGTGGATTACATGTAAATTAATAAAACTGATAAATCAACGCCTCTTGTATGCGGCCTCGTTGACGTAATTGGTAAGCGCGACGTCTCTAGAGTGATTAGAACCTTTGCTGGATCAGGCGCGGGTTCGAATGCAGCCATAGCCATTTTTGTCTTATTTGAATAATAACTAGTTTGGTGAATTTTCTGTTAGATCTATTCCGTCATCATAATTTTTATGCATATATACAGAAAATGAAAATAGTTCCATGGTTATATAATCACTACGCCTATCTACTAACCTAATAAATATTCTACTACCGGAAGTAATCTAATAAACCTAACTTTATCTGCACCCCCTTTATTATGTCACTAGAGAAGCCTGATGACTGGATAAATGCATTTTCTGGGTCCTTACGTTTTTATTTAGTCACTGAAATTAACAAGAGAAGTTCAATGTCTTGAAGGCTTAATTTTCAAATGAAGTTATCAATTTCTGACCGAAAGAGTTGTAACTTTAATCTAGAGTGGTGCAAACATATGATGTTTGCAAAGCAAACAATACAGACGCTGATGAGAGAACCTCTAGAAAAAAAATCGTCAGGGTCATCACACTTGGCAGATGTCTTATAGACCGGAGTCCAACCTTTTGTAAGGGTTAAATATTTTAATTTTATTTGATATCTGAGGCGATTTCTGATATAAATTAGAACTATATTCGGAACACATTACAGGCACACTGTACGTGTAAATAGTGTGAATTCTAATCAGTCATAAAACATTCTTTTAAAAATTGATCAGGATCAAACTGCTTCAACGTGTTTACCCTTACTCCATGAATATTCATGTCAGAAATGATGATATCGTGAATATTTTAAAATGACATATAAACACATGAATTGCGAAAGTTCGAACTATAGAATCAGATCTTTTTTATTTCATAAACAGAGCAGATGTTGATCAGATAGCTCAGGATTACACTGTACAGGAGCAATCTGATCTGGTTCTACTCTGTATGCAAAAGCACAAAAATGCGTATTTATGAAGGAAAGGGTTCAAAGTTATTTTTCAGTGTTTCAACGTACATTGTTTTAAGTGTATTTTGCTATTATTGGTATAATTTCAATGTGTATTTTATAGCAATTTGCATGTACTATTTGTGGGTGAATGTCACCTTATGATTTCCATACAAACTGACCAAACTTTTACCTGTACTATTTAAAGTAAGTATGGACTCTCAATGAGTAAAAAAGAAGAAATATTAAAATCAAAACTATATCTAACATTATCATTGAAAGTACAAAAATGAGTCATGCAGGAAACACCACATACAGCCGCCCGAACAGCAACACAAGGAAACAGGAAATGTACACAACTATAAAAAACATCAAGAGACGCACAAAGACAAAACAAACATACAATAGGGGAAAGATGGAAGTACCGCCTTGGAACGGTCAGTGACAAATGTCACTTGGGGGTTAAACCGGTTTTTGGGCGCCCAACCTCACACTTATTCCATCCCCACCCTAAAAGACAAACAGTGTAAATAAACGTATCCCTTCTCCGACAAATCTACAACAACCGCGATGGCAAATACAGTGGTAAAATGCATGAATAACGAAAACATTTAAGTGAACAAACTGTATCCACCTATCGCTAGTGTACTCAGTGATTGAGCTGCAAACAGAGTAACTGTAGAAAAGTAATAAAGGGTGCGACAAAAACGAAATAGTACAGATATCTGACGTTCTCCGTCCGTTTCTGGATTTAAGAGGTCGTCTTCATAGAGTACTAATTCTGAAAATGGGTGATCCTTTGAAAGCAAAAGTAGAAAGGCAAAATGGGAAAATTGCAGACTCGGTTTTATCGAGTCTGTTCATGAGTAGTAAACCTTTCTTGTCGGCGTACATGCGAAGAGGCCAGCGTGATTGCCAACTGTAAAACGGTTGACAACCAAACATGCAGATTTTACATTATGATAGGGTAAATGTAATGTCTGCGCCCCGTGTTGTCTCTGAATGTGCAAAATGGTTGAAAGAACTGTATTTATGTTCAAAATTTAAGAACACATATATGGTAATATTAAACAAAATGTTCGTATGGATGTGGCTATTCCTGATTAACATATTTACGTCTAACTACTGCTTTCTGGACCTTCTTCCTTATCAGTATCTACATTAACAGAAGTTGACGAGCACGCCGATCAAATCATGTTTTTATTTTTATATTAGACCCTCTCATAAGAACAGCTAGTTTGACATAAATATGCTGAAAAAGCAAAAGTAGAAATGCAAAAAGAGATAAATGCAGCAGACTCGGTTTTATTGAGTCTGTTCATTAGTACTAATTAAAAGTGCAACACTACTCACGCCCCCGATCACCGGCTTAAGCATTATTCAATTTTCAAAACTAATAACATCAAAACTAATGATCCCGAAGGACCAGAAAATATAACAACACTGCGAATGAAGTATGAGTCGACTGTTTACGCTCCCACACAAGCACGTAACACCTGCTGTAGCGAAGTACATATATTCTGAAAATAGGAGATCCTTCAAAAGTAGAAATACAAAGAGAGAAAATTGTAGTCTCGGATTTATTGAGTCTGTTCATGAGTAGTAATTATGTCTCCCCCATTTATGGGGAGATATATTGTTTTTGCCAGAGTTGTCTGTCTGTCCGTCCGTCCGTCCGTCTGTCCGTCCGTCCGTCTGTCTGTCTGTCCATCACAATTTTGTGTCGCACGTATCTCTGAAACCAGTTGGGCTAGAGTCACCAAACTTCACAGGAATGTTCACCAGCATGAGTTGTTGTGCACCTGGGTTTTTGAATTGTCTCCCCCTGATAACTCTGAAGTTATTGCCCCTGATGACTTAAAATTAGAAAAACTTTGTGTCGCGCGTATCTCTGAAACCGCTAGTACTAGAGTCACCAAACTTCACAGGAATGTTCACCAGCATGAGTTGTTGTGCACCTATGGTTTTTGAATTGTCTCCCCCTGATAATTCTTGAGTTATTGCCCCTGATATGAATACTTAAATTTATACAAAATTTGTGTCGCGCTTATCTCTGAAACCAGTAGGGCTAGAGTCACCAAACTTCACAGGATTGTTCACAAGCATGAGTTGTTTTGCTCTTGGGTTTTTTGAATTGTCTCCCCCTGTTAAATTTGGAGTTACCGCCCCTGATGACTTAAAATTAGACAAACTTTACTTTGTGTCGTGCATATGTCTGAAACCACTAGGGCTAGTGTCACCAAACTTCACAGGAATGTTGACCAGCATGAGTTGTTGTACAACTGGGATTTTTGAATTGTCTTCCCTTGATAACTTTGGAGTTATTGCCCCTGATATGATTACTTAAAATTAGAGAAACCTTGTGTCATGCATATCTTTAAAACCACTAGGGCTAGAGTCACCAAACTTTACAGGAATGTTCACCAGCATGATTTGTTGTGCACCTGGGTTTTTTTTAATTGTCTTCCCTGGTAATTCTTGAGTTACTGCCCCTGATATGTTAACTTAAAATTAGAGAAACTTTGTGCTGCACATATCTCTGAAACCAGAAGGGCTAGAGTCACCAAACTTCACAGGAATGTTCACCAGCATGAGTTGTTGTGCATCTGGGATTTTTAATTGTCTCCCCTGATAACTTTGGAGTTACTGCCCCTTATGACTTAAATAAGAAAAACTTTACTTTGTGTCACATGTATCTCTGAAACCACTAGTACTAGAGTCACCAAACTTAACAAGAATGTTGACTAGCATGTGTTTTTGTGTACCTGGGGCTTTTGAATTGTCTCCCCCTTACAATGTTGGAGTTATTACCCCTGATGACTTAAACATTAGACCCTGATAAGTTTGGAGTTACAGACATTACACTTGTATATTGGAAAGAGGATGGGAGGGGGAGACATCTGTTTTTGTGACAAAAACAAACCTCTAGTTAAAAGTGCAACACAGCTCTATTTTGTACTCTACATGATCTCAGAACACACATTGACAATATATCTTAACTTCAAAGATTCATTATGAAAACTCCCTTTATTAAGGAAGGCATTGATTTTATTGACCTCCGAACTATATTCAGAGACAAAAATGTAATTGACCCTACATGTAATTCTACATACTTTAAAAATACAGAACCACCGAGTATCTGCTTCAAGTATAACACACCCATCAGAAATGTAATTTTCAATCACAAAATTATTCTTGTCGACCTTAATATCAATGATAATATGATTGACAGTTGAGATTGCGCCACCTCAAAAGTACAAATATGAGTCATGCAGGAAACACCACATACAGAACAATGGAATTATTTTTCTAACATTTATGACTATGATTTTAGTATTGTAAATTTCTCTTATCTTGAAGGATATTTCCCCATTTTTCCATCTTACGAGGTTTTCATATCTCAGCTTATTCTTTTTGCTAGAGCGTGCTCTTCTGTTAACAATCGATATCTCATTTTAACTGAAAAGCTGCTAAAGCAAGGATATAGGTATCATACACTACGTAAATCAGTCTCTGAATTTCATCATCGAAATATCACACTTATTGGCAATTATGAGTGCAATCTTAAAGCGCTCCTGCAACATATTACACATCCGGAATATGATGGTGAATTGATTTACAAACTTCAGAATATACATGATGTACTTCACAACAACAGGTGTTAAGTGCTTGTGTGGCGGTCGTAAAAAGTCGCCCAGTACTTCACTTTCGGGATCACTAGTTTCGATGGTATAAGTTTTGAAAAATTCTGCTTAAGACGGTGCTAGGGGGCGTGCGTAGTATTGCACTTTTAATTACTACTCATGAACAGACTCAATAAAACCGAGTCTGAATGTATCTCTTTTGGCATAGCTACTTTTGTTTTTGAAGGATCAACCGCCTTCAGAATATTCGTAAAATTATTGGATATACCTATGTTTTACTTTGTTCTTTCAATATGTTCAAAATTATTAAAAAGGGTTATGATCCTATAGTACAACAACATACTGCATACTGCATGTCTTGTTTTCAACCCGTTTACAGTAAACAATTACGCTGCCCTCTTTTCATGTACGCCGACAGGAAAGGTTTAGTACTCTATGAAGACACCCTTGGCCCAAATAAGGTCATGTCACAGAAAGAAGGTGTATACTTTCTTGGTCTATATTTAGACAGTCTATCTGACTCCTGACTATGTGATCTATTGGAGGTCTTCAGAATATTCGTTCTATCAGACTGACTTGTGAAGGTGAAGGAGACATTTCATCTCAATAAACGCGGATGTTTCGTAGCAATAATGACATTATTACATTGAAACATGTCTAGAACCCTTTAGATTTTAAACACTTTGACAATTATATCGCATAATAGATCGTATACATATATGTGCCTATATGAGTCTGCGTGTGCGTGCGAGCGAGCGTGCGAGCGTGCGTGTTCCATCACCAGAAGAATATGTAACTCGGCAAACAAATTTGTAAATATATATTAGTTACAAAACTATACAGAGGTCCTCTTGATCCAATTGAAACATTTGCAAGAATAACACCTTTATTTCTCTATAAATCCCTATGTTGTGACCACTGTTTAGAATCATCTCGAACAGATGGTTCTTAAAAAAGTTTAAAACATACGATTTTTGGTGGAGAAAAGGCATTTTAGTACGTTTATCTGTTGTTCTGCTCAACAGTGGATTTTAGTGTTGTGATCTCTATCTATTGGGCGTTATACGCGTTTCTAGACATATAATGACTGTATAAAGGCTACTTTGTTTTGGCTTCATGAATATTGTTTTCAGTTAGCATCGTTTTAAAATATTAATCGAGATTTCAAACTTTTGTTGAGATTATATTATTATATTATTATTGGGATACGGACGAAAAGCGACGAAATAATGAGAAAACTGTTATATTAAGTCTTTCTCTGCCGATATAACATATGTAGTTACCTGTTCAAACACGTTCAATTCAGATTAGACGTCGAGTATCATCAGGATCCAAACCTCTCGTTACTGTGGTAATTGTTTTTAAAGAATGCGGGAGAAAATTAAACAAACCATAAGCAGTTTATACACGCATTGGATAGGTCATTAATCCGAATTATCGAATCCGTATCTCTTAACCTTTTACACCTTCAATGCATCTGTTACAATATTTACAAACATCGTAGACTCAGATTAGATGTCGTCTGACCTGGTCTGCTATGTTTGCGTATGATATTATAGATCTTATTCTACAGTTTCTGCCTATGTCAATATTCTCTCTGTATGATAAAAAAACTAACAATGTGAACACTCTTATACACTAAAGGAGTAATTCAGAAATCCGATTTATCGAATTCTTGTCCCTCAACCTTTTACTCCATGGCAACACATGGGTCTTAAACAGCGGGTGGTTGTTTGACAAAAGTAATGGCAAAAGTAATGCAACAAGCTCCTATAGCAGCTTTCGGTATAATTTTGACCTACATTAATCTATCACCTGCCTTAAAGTAAAGTAAAGTACCTAGTTATAGTCTACTTTCAGTCCGAATGACCGCTCAGCCGACTGTACATTTACTCCCCTGGTCATTGAGTCATTTGCCTACAATATTGAGCACTGCTAACATATGGCGCAATCATGCAGCCGCAGTACCGGCGAGTGACCCTCACAGGTACCCATTTTAACCCCTGGGTGGAGAGTATGTGCGGGTGGGAGACACAGAAAAGCGTCTCTGAAATTTCCGGGTGGGACCGGGATTTGAACCCCGGACCTCCGGACTGATAGTCAAGCGCTTTACCACTAGACCACCGCCACTTACAGACCCATAATAAGATATTGTTTGTGATGATTGTTTGAGAAAGGCTCTACTGTATAGACACACGATATACGATGATTTGAAAACCAATACGTATATAACTACTGTAAGAAACTACTTCTTCCCCACTTTATCGTCTCAGTGTTCAGATAGAGGTTGTTGCCACTGACAAACTGGTTACTAATAGCTGCAAAATGCTTCTCAATTCTCTTGAATTGAGAAAGGTGTTTCTGATAGGATTCACATGTACATTTATTGCGGGTAAGTTACGTTTGTTATAGATATTGTTTTTGCTAAATAATAAATGTTATGACCCTTTCCGTTATCGAAACGCCCTTTTCACGCATCTTCAAACATAGTAAACCCAGATGAGACGGCTCCTTTAGGAGCCATCTGATTAGAGTCTGCTGTGTTTGCTTATGAAATTATAATAAATCTGGCTCTACCAATGCCACACATTATTGTGTACATATGATATTATACAAATTCAACTATCAAGTATTTTAGACGTCAATGTTTCTTACATGAAAGGGGTACAAAAAGACGCGCAAATACTACCCTACTGTCGCATTAACCTCATATGAACGCACAGCTAACAATTCCCTTGGAAAAATTACATTATAAAACTCCGGTGAAATAAATATCCCCGATGTCATTATTCCATACATGACTATTCAACAGTTAATAGGTTTACTTGTGTGTTGGAATGTACGGCTTGTACTACATACAAATATATAAAAAACATTGTACAAATTGTAGCCAACAAATATATATTATATAATTATTTCTTATTTGAATATTCAGCAGACAAAAACTTCGTGACTTCCCATGGACTGAAGCAAAAACATATACAGTAAAACTTCGATTATTCGAACACTAAAATACGTATTAGTATCGATCTTTAAGACAGGTGGCAGCTTAATGCATGGTGAAAGTCATGCAGAAAGCTCCTCTAGGAGCTTTCTGCATGACTTTCACTATGCATTAAGCAGACATCTGCCTAAATGGGTCTAAATTATTCTATACCGAAAATTCGGATAATCGAGGTTTTACTGTACAGTAGAATTTGTCTCAAGCGACCATCAAAAAGAGGCCTTATTATAGTTCTATAAGGCAGATGGTAACTTAATGCAGGTCAAAAATAATGCAGAAAGATCTTACAAAAAGCAACGTCCTGCTTTTAAAGACTCCCTTGTTCAAAAAAGGAATAAAACTTTAAGACACTGTACAGAAACAAAATGATAAAATGAGTTATAGCAGAATAGCACAACATTCATATGTATTTTAGAATTGGGGCGGTGTCGGCTATTTTCGCATATCGTATATTCTCGGATACGATCGATTATACCTCCAATATGTGCGGCTTTCTTGAACTTCTTTTTTCCGTAAGTCGACCAATTTGAACCGCCAATATTTAAATCGAGAGGTCTAAAAGACACATTCATATAATAGTACAAGCAGTGTTAACAGGTTTCATATGCCACAGGTAAATGGTTTTACGGCAAACAACTTTTTTATCTAGCAAACCTTGTCTGGAATAGTCTGCCACGAGAAATAAAAGCTTTACAAACAGACATACTTTTAACAACGTGTAAAGCTACGGCTAATGTAAAATATGAAAAATGCTGAACAGTCAGATTTTACGTTTTATTAATAATATCAATATTTAACATATGATAGTTTTTTCAGATTGTTCTGTGATATATGTCATCACTAAAGTAAAACTGTGATAACAGCTTGTTCCCAATTTGTAACATAGTAATATTTATCGCTTTCCCTCATTGAAACGCGTTTCCAAGCACTTGCAAACAGAGTAGACCCAGATATGGGTCTACAATATTTTGCTAATGGAATTTGGTACAATGTAGATCTGATTCTTGAGTTTGTAATATGGCTGTGATGTTACTACCTCTATGTTTCATTATAGCTGCGATACACAGGAAAATACAGGAGATATTGAAACTTGGACTAATAGAGAACAGGAAAGGGTTAAATGTTATTTAGAAATGTAATTCATATAAATATCTTTTTTTGAATAGTTACGTAGGAGTTGTCTGTTTTTGCTAAAAGTACAACGATCGGCCAATATTTTGAGATCATGACTTTCTAGTTCATAAGGACCCAATTGGAAATAAGTTGTTATCCTGTGCAATATATATGTCTTAATTTTATGGTTTAACCCTTCGCTTGCTATTCACGTCAATATACCTACCTGTAAATAGTGAAGACTAAATAGTCTGCACTATTTACTAGTTGAGTGTGCAACCAGTGCACTCCACAACAGTGACTGCACAGCGAAATACCTGTACACAGTGAAGATATATGTAATTATGCATCATGGCATGGGTAAAGAATGAAAAATGTATTTTAAAATTCAGCAAGAGAAGGGTTAATAGTAAACTAAATCTTAGTTGTGTTATCCGTAATCATAAGCAATGTGATATTTTGGTAATTGTATTTACAGACATAACTGCTTGATTCTGTGATATATTGTAATAGTTTAATGTGATATTTTTGTGACTTTGACATATATATTCCTGAATAAATCTATGTTTGTATATGTCTAAAACTAACCGTATACGTAAAGGTAAGCATGTCAAACGTCATGTTGTTATGTATTGACGTAAGCGAACACGTCACAATCGATTTGTAGTTGCCAGGGCATTCATATAATGCTCGGCGTTGGATGACGTACATGACTGCAAAATGTTTACACTGCTTCCTTGAAGCGACACACCACGTCGTAGGGTAGGGTTATAAAGATACGCGGGTATCCGGAAGACCCCACGAATTTTTTTTCAAAGTCGGTTCTTCCGGACCCCCCCCCCCCCACCACCACCACCACCACCACGACCTGATATTTTTTAGGCGATACAAATATAATGGTAGATTATAAAGGTAGATCTGAAATCTAGATAAAAATAAACATTTAGATCTAGATCTACAGCAATAATTTGAGCTATGTCTGGAATATGTGAAGTAAATGGATATAGGTCTAGATCTAGACCTCTGGGTTACTTTAGTCTACTTTACTAGAGTATTTCTATATCTAAACAAAAACATAACTAGAGAAATACTCTTTTAAATGTCTCTACTGTTAACTCATTCAACCCTATTGACGAGTATACTCGGCATTTCCAAACACTGCACCTGTGAAAAGTACATTTGTCCAATGCAAAAAGTGTAAACCCAGATCAGAGGGATCCTAAAGGAACCCTCTGATCAGGGTCTACACTGGTTGTCATGTTGGTAAAAAAATCTTAAAAAACTCTTAATAGTGAATATTTGACTACACTTATATGGAAACTTGAATTGTACAATAGAAGCTACAAACGGAGCAGACCTAGATCAGATGGCTACTATAGCTTCCGTCCGCCGCCTCTGCTAGTTTCGTATTTATAATTAGACATTTATTTGAATCCTCTAAATGATTTTAAAAATTCTTAAGCGCATTTCATTTGTTTCTAAATATTCTTTTCTGCAAATCATAGTTTTGCAGTATCGTATATTAACATAAGCAACACAATCATGTAGGTGAGTCAAATACACTTAGTACAGTTAAACTTTAATATCTCGAACTTCAAGGGATCGTACAAATTACTTCTCAGTAACAGCAGTTCGAGTCATCCGTTCCATTAATTGACAACGTTGAAGCTTAATGCTCCTGAATGAGCTTTCAGCATCATTTTCGACTTGAATTAAGCTGTCACATGTGGTTCTAGATATGCGTAGAGATTTATTTTAGAACAATTATATATTTTAAATTTTGGTTAGATATTCGAGTTAGAGATATCGACGTTCAACTGTATATCAAAGACTGATTAACCCTTTCCCTAATATAAACGTGTTTTCACGCATCTGCAAACAGAGTAGGCCCAGATCAGACGTCTCCTAGAGGAGCCGTTTGACCAGGGTCTAATCTGTTTGCTATAGAAATTCAAAGATCTGTGTCTTTACTTTCTAAAATGGCTACAGTGCTCCACCTTCCATATTTCATCATACCCTTTTTGTCAATGAATATTCAGTAGGTATTCAAATTTGTAATAAACACAGAACAGGGAAAGGGTTAACATATTTGAACATAAGCTGATCCGGTAACACTGAAATTAACGATTTCATGGCGGGAAACAGTCATTAATGTCTACTGCAGACGGTGAAGACCCAGGTGTAAGGTCTTCTAAAGGCGTCGTCCTGTTATCAATAACTGCACTATTTGTCATGTTAAACTTCTCTCCAAAACAAACTCATGAATATTCTTGGTAAGACTGACCAGTTTGTAAACTGAATTTAACCATCTGAACATTCAGTGTTGAATGGGTTAAACGTACGCTGGGTTGTGAAACTTAAAAGAGTCGACTATGTTTACAGTTTAAATTAGTTGGCGTCAAAAGCGTCTATGAGTTCAAACATTCTTATGACAAGAATTATTTATATACCAATCTCGCTACAGCGACAACATGGTGCATTAACCTTTCCTTCATATAAACGCGTTTTCACGCATCTGCAAACAGAGTAGACCCAGATCAGGGTATGTCCTCTTTGCTAATTGAATTTGATACATCTGGTTCTTTAATTAACACACCTTCCATATTTAACTCTAACATTTTTGTCCATGAATATTCAGCATGTATTGAAAATTGGAATAACTATAGAAAAGCAAAGGTGTTAACATAGGTTAATGAAACAATACGTGGCTGCTTATTGCATTCAAATGTAATGTGTTTCTCGGGAAAATAACTAAAAAGCTAATGTCATTGTTTTACATAAATGGCTCTAAATGAAGCTTCTTTTGTCTTGTATCTTGATACAGAAAGCTACTGAACTAGACTTCTTTTGGAGTACCCATAATAACGAGACTTTATGTGAATCAATTCACGATTACCTGCTTAGTACATGGATTCTTTTTAGGTTGGATCATCCTCTTAATGGGACACCACTTGTTAAACAGCCAAAACCATTCTCCAATATTGATGCAAGGTGAGTGAGCTGTTGCGAACTTCATTCTCAGTGTTACTGTATTGTCTAAACAATCGGGATCATCCGTTTCACTGAAAAGTGACTACCGCTTTAGCTGGTGCTTGGAGCCATGGGCAGTGGTTTCCCCGTTGAGCATTCATATAAGAAAAATGACACCATAAATACTTATTAGCTAATACATGTATTTCATAATGACATAATTCTGTACACAGGAATGTTTGGTATCGGTAGGAAGTATCGGTCATATCTATTATAAAAGTATCTAGATGCTCATTGACATACTTAAAGAGGAAGTCCCAACATTCGTCGCGTTTCAAAAATACCTAAAATACACAAAACTCATTTGTTTATATGCTAAAAAAAGAAGTATATCGCAAGAAAACTTATTCAATAAACGTTGAATAACATTCGAACGACCTAACTGTATTCATACGCGCTGTCAAAACAAACAAGCTGGCGGAAGGTGACCTATCTGTCAACGGTTGGGTCACAATAGATGGCAAAGTACTGTTGGCACTGTTGGCACTTGCGCCTTAATTTCGATAAAATAATACAAAGCATGATCATTGTCCAGTAAACATCTACAAAATATATGCCAAATACATTGCCGCCACAACTTTACATTTTCTTTACCGCATGTCCTTTTGTTTAAAAGAAATCCTGTAGGAATCAACTAATTATCCTCTACGCCGTTACGTATGGTCCAGCAAACAGGTCTCAATCCAAACAAAAAGCAAACCATAGTGCACGCAAATACACGATTCAAAGGCTGAATAACATTTTAACGTCCCGGCAAATCAGATAATGCAGGTTTCTACTCATAAAAATAGCTCGTCAATCAACAACTGTAGTCATCTGAATCCAGCACAGCACAAACATATTTGAAATATGTTATACTCCAAAACAGCTGATCGCAAAAATTTTCCTCCTGTTCCAACACAGTTTTATGTAGCAGTAAGTACTGAATCTTTTGTCCATTTCCATAAACTTTTTCACTGAATTTGAATCGAGATTATTTTCACGGTGGAAATGTCCATGTCCATGTGTATACAACACTGATGAAGGGCTTAATCCAACAAACGAATGCGCATTTTGAATCCTATTGACAGTGAGGTACGTGTAGGCGAACTGTATATGTGTATTCATTTAAACTCTGAGCAAATAGCGCACTTTACACAGACACATGTTGTGTACAGTGACGTCATAATGTAATGACGTGTTTGTATGTCGAAACTGTAAATGGAAAAGTAGTAAAGTCAAGCAGGCAAAGCCACATACAAGACGCAACCACCACCAAAACACCGATAGACAACATGACACACATACACAATCACACACCCAAACGCATACTCACAGACGAGATAAACACAGAAAACATCAACAGACACACAAGAACTAGAGACAAACACTCCACACATGAACAAAATCACAAGCACAAAGACGTAAGGCAAACAAAAGGAAGGGTGACAAAAAGAGTACCGCCTTGGCACGGTCATTAGCAAAACCACCACTGGGGGTTTAAACCGGTTTACGGACGTCCTAACCTTACACTTCTCTCAAAGTTACCCTAGCTTTACAAATAGTGTAAATAAAGGTATCCCCGCCGGACTTACCCACAACATAGACGTCGGTGAACACAGGACAACATGTAAAACATAGCATAATAACTGTGACAATCCGTCAAATATGTACTTAATGACTTTGATGAAGTCAGAGCACCTACAGGTAAGCCGTTAAGGGCACGACATGGGAAAAGTAATACATGGGTCTGGTAAGATCATACCGTATACGAGTACTCAAATTTATTTTGACGTGTTTCTGTATGTTTTTATTATAAACTATCACAGTTAAATTGAATATTAGAGAGGTCTTAATTAGATTCTGATTGATATGACAGTAAGTCAATAAACAGTTGGAAATTTTGGACTTACTTTGTCCGAATTACTAAGCAATGGACAAGTAGTAAAGTCAAGCAGGCAAAGCCACATACAATACGCAACCACCACCAAAACACCGATAGACAGCATGACAAACACACAACCACACACGAGATGAACACAGAAAACACCTAATAACACATTCCATTCATCATTTCTATATATAAGGATAATTTATAACAATCCACGTTGCTACTGAAATATTGGCTGAAATAAAATGTGTTTGTTATATATCTAAATGCTGCCAAATACATACAACTGCCGACGTTTTAAGAGAGTGAAACATAATCGGGTTTTACGGAAAAAATGGACATGTTTGACCAAGGGAAGATTGACTCCGAATCGATTTCGGAACAATACTTTGCATATTAATTATGTGTTCAACATTGGCTTATACGGGTCTATCTAAAACGCGTCTATTGTGTAATGATTGGCCTTATTGCAATAAGCATTCCAAGTACACATAATATATTTTACGATATATGACTGACGTATTATATACTGTGACAGGGTCCAGATAAGATGCGTAAATATTAACATTTTCAAGAATAAATTATTTATCACTTCACCAAACCCAGTGTTGTAACCACTCCTTAGACACGATTCTCATGAGTGGTCACACCATAGGGTTTGGTAGAGAAATGAGTGGCCACACCATAGGGTTTGGTAGAGAAATGAGTGGTCACGCCATAGGATTTGGTAGAGAAATGAAGATTTTAGTGTTTGATTACACACCGGTATCTGTAGCTCTGTGTTCGGTTGTGTTCCGTAGCATTTTATTCATTTCACCACATTATAAAAGGTCTCTCTTTGTCATGTTCGTTAGCACTATTTATCTTCAAGACACATAGAAAGATATATACAGTTCCAAGAGCAAACAGAGCAGACAATGGTCAGACAACCAGTGTCTGCACTTATCTGCCAAGTTTGTTAAAAGGCGAATGTGGGGTGGGATAGGGGTAAAGTGTTAAGATATGTTTTAAATTATCTCGGATAAGTTTTAGATTAATTTCGTCTTGAAATCATTAACACTTTCCCTGTTGAATATTTATGTAAGAACTAATGACGTAATAAATATTTGCTGACTTGTTATAACTCCACAGGTATATATAGGTACTGCTTGTACCAATAGAAACTTTAGAGTCCGGTCTATTATAATTTCATAAGCAAAACAAAGCAGACCCTGATTAGACGGCTCCTATAGGAGCCGTCTGATCTGGGTATACTCTGTTTGTACAGGCATGATAAAGGACGTTTATATAAGGGAAATAGTTAAAGAAATTTAATGTTTTATCAGTCACAAAACTCGAACCACTAGATTTTCAATTTTCAATTCACTTTTCAATTTACTATAGTGCGCCCAAAAGTGCAAGACGATAAAGAGGGGGGAGAAGATATTTTAACTTACAGTCCTTCTCATAGAACTGCAGATAATATTACCCGGATACATACCAACCTGGTAAACACACTATCTGGTCACATGCAGATGGGCAATGCTTCATCAAGACATACACGTCTGGGTAACATGTCTTATTCCCATCCACGTATACGCCTGGTACGTCCAAATACTACCGTTTCCGTAACGAATCCCATCGAAAATAATGTTTCCGCCAAGGTACTACTGGATAATAGTACGTTCGGAGACAATGGTTCTGCTGTTTTACATGCTGGACAGTGTCCTGAAGAACTTGGTACAAACCGAGCTGAAGATCTTGCTAAGATTGACTCATACAAATTTGACGGGATACAACAATATACAAAAGGTAGACATAGCATTTTACTGTCTGATTATTCATATATTAAGCATTTATAATACATGTATGGCTATATATCAGCTTACTTTTATAATGGCACATGAACAAGACACTGTTTGACCGTTGCTGAAACTGTAGAAAGAGTCTCATCTGGGTCTACTCAGTTTACAAAGGCGCGGAAACGCATATATCAAATGTATGCTCTACTTGTATAAGTCGTATAAGTTTTTTTATAATATTTGCACCAGTCTTCCTAAACCATTCACTGACATGGTGTCGAATTTTCGGCTTTTCAGACATACCATGATTTATCCCTTTACTCCATTAATATTCATGTAAGAAATTATGACATCATGAATATTCATGTAAGAAAAATAATGACATCATGAATATTAATTTGCTGAATGTTTATGATGTCATTATGAATATGGGGTTTTTCATCATGGCCAAAACTGTGGAATACTTACATAAGCAATCAGACATAAGCAAACAAGTTCCTACAGGATCCGTTTGACCTGGGTCTACGCCGTTTGCAAAGGCGTGTAATGTTGTGGAATATATGCTTAGGAAAGTAAGGGAAACGCAAGGTAAAATGTCCCAAAGAGAGATTTTAGAAACAGGTAGTTGGTTAATGTACGGCAGATGAAATGTAGACAGTTCCCATAAGAACTGGCTGCAGTACTTTTGACCTGCAGTAAGCTACCATCTTTCTTACAGACCAATAATTACCCTTCGGTGTGAATGGTCTATTAAAATTTTACTCCGTGAATAGGCCTTTTTACACCTTTACAAACCGAGTAAACCGAAATCAGATGGCTCCTCTAAGAGCCTTCGTATCAAGGCCTGTTCCGTTTGCTGATATGATTCTAAAGTGTCTGTAATGGCCAAAATATATTGTGTCTACGTAATATGAAAGTATATAAAGTGATAAACTAATTGATATGTATGTGATCATCATTTGTTCATGAATATTCACGGATTAAAGGTTTGAGACGGACTTGACTTTAATTTACTGTATGATTGTATGACGGGATAAGCATTCGGAAACGGACACATAGTTTAAATGTGTTCCCATGCTTCAATTAGCTTAGAATTTTATGTATTTCAGTCTAATTATGGGTATGTAAGGCAGGTGGTAGCATAATGCAGGCCAACAGTAATGTAACAAGCTCCTATTTGTGACAAACGAACGACCGTTTAGGATATGGTTTTACTGTGTATGAAATTTCCAACGTATTATTTACTTCAATATTTATAGTAAAACTAGCGTGTCTCACATCATTCATCCAAAATTTTGTCAAAGACACGTTGACGCTTAATCTGTGCATATAAATGGTAGAAAAACAGCGTATGAATATCAGCTAGCTAATTGTTAAAACGGAATTACGATAAAATGACTATTCCCCATGGCAGAAGCTATTAAAATAGACCAATGCTACTTCATAAGCAAGCAGACAAGACCCTGGTTTGGGTCCACTCTGTTTGCAAAGCCACCACCATACGTGTCTGAGTAGTAAAGGGTTAAACTATTACGCACTAGACTAGCCTAATCTTAATTATATTTAAACTTACTGTGTTATTTCATAGCCATAATCTAATTTCTTGATTTTTTTGACATGTATGTGGTTAATTTCTGATATGATGAAGCTTAACTCTGACATGATGTCTCTAATTTCTTTCAATTTTCTCTCAGAGGATCAGTAGACAACATCCAGTAACAATCCAGTATTCGTCACATCTGACATATGGTAGCATATTTTTTCGAGAACTACAGGTTTCTGTCAGGCGGACAGTAAATGAACATCCAGGAATCATCCAGTATTTGTCACATCTGACATGAGGCAGCTTATTTCTTCGAACATTGCATGTTTCTTCCAGATGGCCAGTGAACGAACATTTTGGAAACTATCTAGTCCTTTTCACATCACATGAAGTGGGTAATGCCGAAAATGAGGGATTTTATTTCAACTAATTTTATTCGAATGTTACAGATGTGTTTCAGACGACCAGTACACGAACAACCGGTAACATGCAGTATTCGTCACATCTGACATTTATATAGCTAATGTCGAAAATTGCAGGTCTCTTTCAGACGGCAACTAAGCGAACATCCAGCAAATATCCAGTATTCGTCACAGCCATCTCGTCCAGTCATTATAAGGAAGTGATGTTACTTCTTGAAAACTTCAGTAATACTATAAGGACCAAGTACAAGGGCATTAAGCTAATCATATATGACATTGGACTGAGAAGGCAAGAGCGGGTATCGGTGTGTATCGTTAACATTTTTTGCATAAGTAAATCTAATCACCAAAGCCTTTACACCAAAATGTCTTGCATTAACCCTTCGCTTCCTATTCACGTCAATATACCTACCTGTAAATAGTGAAGACCCAGATGAGGCATCTCCTGCAGGAGCTTTCTTATCCGGGTCTGCACTATTTACAATTTGATTGTGCAACCAGTGTACTCCACAGCAATGATTGCACAGCGAAATACTTGTACACAGTGAAGCTATATGTAATTATACAACAGGACATGGTTAAATAAGGAGAAATGTATTTTAAAATTAAGCAAGCGAAGGATTAAGTTCGTTTGCTACGATCGAGATGCATTTTGCGAATCGAAACCACGGGAGCGGACCAGTGAGCCCGTTGCCCGATGAAGAAATAGACATCGTGTATATTAATAGCTAATTTTCCATAATGGCGTCCAGAACAATGGAATTATTCATTGTGACAGAAATTATTGACTCGAAGAGTATATATTATATAATAAGAAAACAGAGAAGACCCTGCCCGGACGGTCCTCGGTCTGATCCGGGTATTGGGAGTAAATATAGGGAAGATATTACAAGGAATAATACAAAGTACGAGCAAACTGTTATTCCATTATCAGACTGTTTATTAATGGATTTTAAGAGACGTGTATTGTCCTGTTTTATTGACCTGTCAAAATATGAATATTCCTACGTCTCTGAAAGGATATATTTAGCTTGGGTTAACCTGTGTTTCAAACGTTTTTCACGAGATTCACAATAAATGTACAAGTACTCGAATAAGCCAAGTAGGACAGCTTTCATTCGCGGAAACAATCGATATCAACTGAAGCTATTTATGGCGTGTTCAGCAAGCGTATTATTATTTAAATTTTGACATGTTAATACCAGAGGACAATACGTACTTTAACGTAGAATAAGGCCATGAAAACGTATGTAAATGCACTGGAACGTATTGTAGTCAATGTATCTTTTAAATAAAGCTCTACGTTAACTATTAACTAGATATACAAAAATGTATTGTGAAACTCTCTATCACTGTTCAACAAAAGGATGGCACACATCTAACGTATCCCGTGCATAAATTTCGGGACTGTCTGTCTATATTAGAATGATTCAAAATGAAAAATTACCTTGTGGTATTTTTAAAACTGTATATTATGTTTCAGTTGCAGAAATCCTGTTACTGTGAAATAAGAACCTTTCAGTTTGGCAAATATCCAGAGCATGTAAGGAAGCTGAAGAATTATGCATGGAAACCTTTAATTATTCAGGCATGTATCTTTACTTTGCTCTTAACACTGAATTCCTTTCAACACACCAGACACACAAACCCCTTAAAAGCACAAAAATGAGTCATGCAAGGAAACACCACATACAGAACAAACAGTCGCCCGAACAGCAACACAAATAAACAGCAAATTTTTGTACATAACTATAAAACCATCAAGAGACGCACAAAGACAAAACAAACATACAATAGGGGGAAGATGGAAGTACCGTCTTGGAACGGTCAGTGACAAAGGTCACGGGGGGGTTAAACCGGTTTATGGGCGCCCAACCTCACACTTATTCCATCCCCACCCTAAAAGAAAAACAGTGTAAATAAACGTATCCCCTCTCCGACTAATCTACAACAACCGCGACGGCAAATACAGTGGTGAAGGGCATGTATAACGACAACATTTAAGTGAACAAACTGTATCCACCTATCGCTAGTGTACTCAATGATTGAGCTGCAAACAGAGTAACTGTAGAAAAGTAATAAAGGGTACGACAAAAACGAAATAGTACAGATATCCGACGTTCTCCTTCCATTTCTGGATTTAAGAGGTCGCCTTCATAGAGTACTAAACCTTTCTTGTCGGCGTACATGCAAAGAGGCCAGCGTGATTACCCACAGTAAAAGGGTTCACAACCAAACATGCAGTATGTTGTAGTACTACAGGATCATATCCCTTTTTAATGATGTTTTACCATATTTGATGAACAAAGTGAGAAAATGCGTATGTCCAATAATTTTACGAAGTTTGTAAATCACATCACCATAAAATTGAGGATGTGAAATACCGTGTCGCAGAAGCCTCTTGAGATTACATTGGTACTTGCCAATAAGTGAGAGATTTCGATAGTAAAATTTAGAGAAAGTTTTTCTTAGTTTATGGTATCTATATTCCTACTTAAGTAGTTTTTCAGTTAAAATGAGATTTCGACTGTTAAAATCATCAATAGATGAACAAGCTCTAGCATAACGAATAAGTTGAGATATATAAACCCCGTAAGATGGAGCACGGGGAACAACCCCGTCAAGATGAGGAAAATGTACAATATTAAAATCAAAATCATCTCTTTTGTCATATATTTTAGAAGAAATCATTCCATTATCAATTTTAAGGTCTATATCAAGAAACGCTGCATAATTGTCGGACGGGTTAGCTTTATTCAATTTGAGTTCTTTAGGATAAATTGTAGGAATCAGAGCATCAAAGAAAGGGTTATCTCTGACTTCAGGAAAGTCATTGAGCACATATTTGACGGATTGTCACAGTTATTATGCTATGTTTTACATGTTGTCCTGTGTTCACCGTCGTCTATGTTGTGGGTAAGTCCAGCGGGGATACCTTTATTTACAATATTTGTAACGCTAGGGTGACTTTGAGAGAAGTGTGAGGTTAGGACGTCCGTAAACCGGTTTAAACCCCCAGTGGTGTTTTTGCTGCTGACCGTGCCAAGGCGGTACTCTCTTTGTCACCCTTCCTTTTGTTTGCCTTGCGTCTTTGTGCTTGTGGTTTGTTCATGTTGTGGAACGTTTGTCCCTGGTTCTTTTGTGTCTTTTGGTGTTTTCTGTGTTTATTTCGTGTGTGTGTGTGTGTGTGTGTGCGTTTGGGTGTGTGGTTGTGTGTGTGTGCGTGTCATGCTGTCTGTCGGTGTTTTGGTGGTGGTTGCGTCTTGCATGTGGCTTTGCCTGCTTGACTTTACTACTTTTCCATTTATCTAAATTAAAAATATCATCCAAATATCGACAAGTTTCATTGAAGGCTTTAATAACATCTTGTGATTGAGGATTCAAACGCAACATGAAATCTCTCTCATAGCAGTACAAAAACAACTCTGCGACAAGTGGTGCACAATTCGTACCCATAGGAAAACCAATTACCTAATGGTATATAGCATTCCCATTACGTACAAATATGTTATCCAAAAGAAAGGTAAGTGATTCGCAAACTTCTGAGCAAGTCCAATTGGTGTAATATTTCATTTGCTCGTCAGTAAAGCACGCCTTTTCAGCATTACATGCCAAGTATGATGTTTTTTCCCGTGCAAATACTTTCTGGATTAAGTTTGTAAGCTTATCCTTATTAAATTAAAATATGAGGAAGAGTTGTGTACAGAGTAGAAAACTCGTTCGTGCTTACAGTGGATGCAATATACCTTTTGTTCTTAAAAGTACAAAAATGAGTCATGCAGGAAATACCACATACAGAACAAACACTCGCCGGAACAGCAACACAAGGAAACAGCAAATGTACATGGGTAGAAAATACAACAAGAGACGCACAAAGACAAAACAAACATACAATAGGAGGAAGATGGAAGTACCGCCTTGGAACGGTCAGTGACAAAAGTCACCGGGGGTTTAAACCGGTTTATGGGCGCCCAACCTCACCCTTATTCCATCCCCATCCTAAAAGACAAACAGTGTAAACAAACGTATCCCCTCTCCGACTAATCTACAACAACTGAAAGACAGAAACGATGACGAGAAAGGTAAAATAATGAAAGAGAGTTTTTGGAGAAAGAGCGGCTAAGAAAGAAGGCCGTTACATACATTATGTTGAACTGTCAAGTAAATAGCTGGCCATGCAGAGGCAGAAAAATCGCGAAAGATTTCAAACGGTTTTCAAATTTTAGCTGTCAAACAGTTTGGATCTAGGTAAAACTCATTTACTAAGTGTTTTATAAGAATGAAAGCTATATGGGTATATGATTTCCTGCTTCATATGGATCTAGGTAAAACTCATTTACAAAGTGTTTTATAAGAATGAAAGCTATATGAGTATATGATTTCCTGCTTCATATGCATAAATAAGGTTAATAGTTTGGTTTCAGTAAGGTTCACGTGTTCCTAAACTCCGTAAAAACCAGTCAAGTTACACCACTTTTCGTTACATACGTATGTCGCTTTTTACAGAAGGGTGCTACAATTACTACACAAAATATGAATAGTCTCCCTAAACTCAAAATTAATAACTTAAACTTACACTCTGTGTCTTCCGTTCAGATTCCTCATAACCTGGCTAATTTCCAATCACTACAGCCGTCGGTTTGTATTAAACCTCTAAAATTGTCTTCTGCTTCATCTTTTCATGTTCCCTCTTCGGCTATTAGTAACATTTTTCATAATGGACCTAAAATCGTTTTGTCTCCTTTAAAGCAATCTGTCATTCGTTATGGTAAAGTCCATCTAAATTCACATTATTTGAACAAAAGACATAGGATGTATCCAATAATTACTAAGTGCAATAGTTAGAGGTGTATGTGTTGCAATTTCATTTCTACTAGATCAACAATTAAATCTCTTGTTAATGGTAGAGTGTTTAGTGTGAAGATTAATTCTGATTTAGACTGAAACTCATCTAATATTCTATATGTTCTTACATGAAATGCGCCACGTTGTGACATTCAATATGTAGGTCAGACAGGGCGTTCTTTAAAAACTAGGTTTCGTGAACACAGTTACCATTGCCGGATCAAAAAAGTACGCAATTTTCTTTACCAGCATTTTCGTCATACAGGACATTCTTTCAAATATGTTTCGGTTCAACCAGTAGAACAAATTTATTATGATTCTAAAACTACTGGTAGTTTAAAATCTAAAGCTCGTTTTATCACAGAGCTAGACTGGATAAAGAAATTACAAACACCTTTTCCTTTAGGCCTTAATGATAACATTTTCCAAAGCGGCAACATTTCTAAAGATCCAAGTATCGATATTTTCTCTATATTTTCAATTCGAAAACGTAAAAGTAGATCACATGGCAGACGTAGAAATGGTAATATTAAGCGTAAATTACGTCCTAATATGTCTATTCATGATTTACATACTATTCTAAAACATACTGGTAAACATTCTATGTTATCTTGTTTATCGTCTTTACCCTTTTCCTGTCTTAAGTCAATAGACGAAGAGGCTGATAAAATCTATATGCGTACAGATCCGTTAATTAATACTGCCTCACTTATACAAAGTTACACACAGCATGTTCTTCGTCCACGTATTGATAAAGAATCTGAACATAAAAGACATTTTCTGAAACTTCAGTTCCTAAATAAAAGTATCGATTTTATTGATATTCAAAGTATATTTCGTGATAAGAATGTAATCGATGCTATTCCCAAATATTTCATCAACTCTGAATCACCTATCATCTGTTATAAATATAATAAACCTATTAGAAATGTTATTTTGAAATGCAATAAAATTGTCTCTGACTTCAATATTGATGTTAATACCCATATTTCTTGAGATTGTAGCATTTCGAGAATTTGCTATAAACCAGTTGGTCATGTCATTACTGGTAATTTTGATATCATTAAGGATAAACGTCTCAGGACCCTCCTAACTAAAGGACCTAAATATAGATTACCTTCCCTTATTGATTTTGACGCTTGTCGAACTCATATTGCGGAAGCTATTCAAGAATTCTGCATCAAATGGTGTCGACGAGAACATGCTGATGTTAATGCCCTTTCGGATTGGAAGAAATGTATTTTCGATATTATTGATACACGAATAACTTTTTACAAATCAAATAAACCATCTTTTACCACCTCGACCTAGAGTTATATTTCGCTACTTGAAGAAAAACATTTCTAATTTTCATTCAGATTATGTTCTTGTTCCTGCTGACAAGGCATCAAACAATGTAATCATTATTTGAAGATTGTATTATGTTGATGTTTTAAAGAAGGAGCTAACTGATTCAAAAACTTATATAACAGTTCAAACATCTGAAAAGGATATAGTCTCGGAACATGTACAAATGTGCAATGATTTTAAGTCTGGTCCTAACATAAAACAACATAAACTTTCTACTTTGTACTGGATTCCGAAACTACATAAAAACCCTTATAAGTCGCGTTTTATTGCCAACTCTAGCTGTTGTACCACTACTAAATTATCTATACTTTTGACGTCCTGTCTTACTACGATCAAAGAACATGTTAAACGCAACTGCGATAAAATACAGTAAAACGGCGATAATCCGAGGAGCGATTTTCCGAGAATATGGCCTAATCCGAGGGAATTTGTATGGTCCGGACATGAAATCTATTATTTCAATACAACTATGTACCGTGTAATCCGAGTCTCGATAATCCGATTTTTCGAGCACGCTTCTCGGTCCCTTCAATCAATTGCTTCATTAAATTACCTGCCTAATCCGAGCATGCATCGCGGACACTTCGAATTCAATTTATCACACCTCCATTGTTGATGTCTCGCGACTCTATACTACTCTACCTCACCATCTTATAAAGGATAGACTTATTAGATTAATAGAAAAAACCTTTGCCAGAGAAAACAAAATGTTCATTGCTTGTAATGTTCAACGTTCATTCTTTTCGAATTCAGATCCTTGATGTTTGTAGATCTCTTACCTTTCTTTTAGATAATATATTTGTGCGTTATGGAGATACCATATATCGTCAAGTTGTTGGTATACCCATGGGTACAAATTGTGCCCCTCTTGTTGCAGATTTGTTTTTGTATTGCTACGAGAGGGATTTTATGCTTAGCTTTAAACCTGATACACAGACCGATATTGTTAATGCTTTTAATAAAACTTCAAGGTATTTAGACGATATTTTGAATTTAGATAATCCTTATTTTGATACTATGGTTTCTTCAATCTACCCAAAAGAACTGTCTTTAAACAAATCAATCTGACATTAATGCTTCATTTTTAGATTTGAATCTTTCAATTACAAATGATAAAGTTTCGTCCAAAGTATACGATAAAAGAGAAGATTTTAATTTTAAAATTGTTAATTATCCTTTTCTAGATGGGGATGTGCCACGTTCTACATCTTATGGTGTTTATATTTCTCAACTTATTAGGTTTGCCCGAGCCTGTTCTTTGCTTGAAGATTTTTAACAGACGTAATTTAGTTATAACTGATAAACTTCTTAAGCAAGGTTACAGATATCAGAAACTTCGGAAAACCTTTTCTAAATTTTATTATCGAAATTTACCTCTCATTAGTAAATATAATTGCAATCTACGGACGTTACTGCGACAAGGCATTTCTCAACCAGAATTTTATGGGGATGTTATCTACAAACTTAGGAAAATTCGGGGTCATATCCATTTTCATGATTTGTTTATAAAACGCATTAAAACATTTAAAAAGAAAGGTTATGATCCTATTATATTGCAACACACTGCATGTTTGGTTATCGACCCTTTTACAGTCGGTAGCTACGCTTCCCTCTTTGCTTGCGCGATGACAGGCCGAGGGTAGTACTCTGTGACCGTATACTCTTGAACTTGGATACAGGAGGAGCTTACCAGACTCATGTATTATTTTTTCCCTGTCGTGCCCTTAACGGCTTACCTGCAGGTGCTCTGACTTCAGCAAAGTCATTGAGTACATATTTGACGGATTGTCACAGTTATTATGCTATGTTTTACATGTCCTGTGTTCACCGTCGTCTATGTTGTGGGTAAGTCCAGCGGGGATACCTTTATTTACAATATTTGTAAAGCTAGGGTGACTTTGAGAGAAGTGCGAGGTTAGGACGTCCGTAAACCGGTTTAAACCCCCAGTGGTGTTTTTGCTGCTGACCGCGCCAAGGCGGTACTCTCTTTGTCACCCTTCCTTTTGTTTGCCTTGCGTCTTTGTGCTTGTGGTTTGTTCATGTTGTGGAACGTTTGACCCTGGTTCTTGTGTCTTTTTTGTGTTCATTTCGTGTGTGTGTGTGTGTGTGTGTGTGTGTGTGTGTGTGTGTGTGTGTGTGTGTGTGTGTGTGTGTGTGTGTGTGTGTGTGTGTGTGTGTGTGTGTGTGTGTGTGTGTGTGTGTGTGTGTGTGTGTGTGTGAGTGCGTTTGGGTGTGTGGTTGTGTGAGTGTGTGTCATACTGTCTATCGGTGTGTTGGTAGTGGTTGCGTCTTGCATGTGGCTTTGCCTGCCTGACTTTACTACTTTTTCCATTTACATACATACCTGAAATACTGGTGTTTACATACTTTATGTCCTGCCATAATCTATGTTCTTTAAAACGTTTGTGTAGTTTGAAAGTACAAAAATGAGTCATGCAGGAAATACCACATACAGAACAAACACTCGCCCGAACAGCAACACAAGGAAACAGCAAATATACATAGGTAGAAAAAACAACAAGAGACGCACAAAGACAAAACAAACATACAATAGGAGGAAGATGGAAGTACCGCCTTGGAACGGTCAGTGACAAAAGTCACCGGGGGTTTAAACCGGTTTATGGGCGCCCAACCTCACCCTTATTCCATCCCCATCCTAAAAGACAAACAGTGTAAATAAACGTATCCCCTCTCCGACTAATCTACAACAACCGCGACAGCAAATACAGTGGTAAAGTGCATGTATAACAAAAAAACATTTAATTGAACATACTGTATCCACCTATCGCTAGTGTACTCAATGATTGAGCTGCAAACAGAGTAACTGTAGAAAAGTAATAAAGGGTACGACAAAAATGAAATAGTACAGATATCCGACGTTCTCCTTCCATTTCTGGATTTAAGAGGTCGCCTTCATAGAGTACTAAACCTTTCTTGTCGGCGTACATGCAAAGAGGCCAGCGTGATTGCCAACTGTAAAAGGGTTCACAACCAAACATGCAGTATGTTGTAATAATACAGGATCATATCCCTTTTTAATGAATTGTTTTATATATTTGATGAACAAAGTGAGAAAATGGGTATGTCCAATAATTCTACGAAGTTTGTAAATCACATCACCATAAAATTCAGGATGTGAAATACCGTGTCGCAAAAGTACCTTGAGATTACATTTGTACTTGCCAATAAGCGAGAGATTTCGATAGTAAAATTTAGAGAAAGTTTTTCTTAGTTTATGGTATCTATATCCTTGTTTAAGCAGTTTTTCAGTTAAAATGAGATTTCGACTGTTAAAATCGTCAATAGATGAACAAGCTCTAGCAAAACGAATAAGTTGAGATATATAAACCCCGTAAGATGGAGCACGGGGAACATCCCCGTCAAGATGAGGAAAATTTACAATATTAAAATCAAAATCATCTCTTTTGTCATATATTTTAGAAGAAATCATTCCATTATTAATTTTAAGGTCTAGGTCAAGAAACGCTGCATAATTGTCGGACGGGTTAGCTTTATTCAATTTTAGTTCTTTAGGATAAATTGTAGGAATCAGAGCATTAAAGAAAGGGTTATCTAAGTTAAAAATATCATCCAAATATCGACAAGTATCATTGAAGGCTTTTATAACATCTTCTTGTGATTGAGGATTCAAACTCAACATGAAATCTCTCTCATAGCAGTACAAAAACAAATCTGCGACAAGTGGTGCACAATTCGTACCCATGGGAATACCAATTACCTGACGGTATATAGCATTCCCATAACGTACAAATATGTTATCCAAAAGAAAGGTTAGTGCTTCGCAAACTTCTGAGCAAGTCCAATTGGTGTAATATTTCATTTGCTCGTCAGTAAAGAAAGCTTTTTCAGCATTACATGCCAAGAACGATGTTTTTTCTCGGGCAAATACTTTCTGGATCAAGCTAGTAAGCTTATCCTTAATTAAAATATGAGGAAGAGTTGTGTACAGAGTAGAAAAATCGTAAGTGCTTACAGTGGATGCAAGATACCTTTTGTTCTTAAGTTTGTTTAAGACTTCTGAAGAGTTCTTAATAGACCAGAAGAGATTTATTCCAGAATTTTCATAAGTCTTATCACAGTAAAATTTTACATGTTCCTTTACCTTCGTTAAACAAGAAGTCAAAAGTATAGACAATTTAGTAGTTGTACATGAACTAGAATTTGCAATGAAACGCGCTTTATATGGTTTTTTATGTAGTTTTGGTAACCAATACATAGTAGGAAGTTTATGTGGTGTAATTTTAATATCGGTTCCAAATTGTTCACACTTTTTGACATGGTCTGAAATGATGGTCTTTTCGTCAGTGGTAACTGAAATGTATGACTTGGTATTAGTAATTTCCTGCTTCAAGACGTCGATATAATGTAATCGTCAAATAATAATCACATTATTTGATGCCTTATCAGCAGGAACAAAAACGTATTTTGAATGGAAATCCTGTAAACCCTTTTTAAGATGTCTAAATGAAGTTCTAGGTTTAGGTGGAAGAAGGTGTTTATTAGAGCTGTAAAAGGAAATGCGTTTATCAATTATATCAAAAATTAGTTTTTTCCAACAAGAAAGGGCAGTAGACTCAACATGTTCTCTTCGACACCATTTAATACTAAAATTTTGTAAAGCCTCCGCAATCTGAACTCGACAAGAGTTAAAATCTATCAAGGATGGTATTCTATATTTGGGACCTTTATTCAAAAGAGATCGTAGACGTTTATCTTTAATTATCTCAAAATTACCAGTAATCACATGACCAGCCGGAGAATAGCAAAATTTTGAGGTGGCGCAATCTCAATTATCAGGAATATTATCATTAATATTAAGGTCGGCCACAATTTTATTATAGTTGAAAATTGTATTTCTGATGGGTTTGTTATATTTGTAGCAGATGATAGGTGGTTCTGTATTTTTAAAGTATTTAGGAATAGTGTCAATTACATTTTTGTCTCTAAAAATACTTTGGAGGTCAATAAAATCAATACCTTTATTAATAAAAGGAATTTTCAAGAAGAATCTTTGGTGTTCAGATAATTTGTCGATGTGCGGTCTGAGAACATGTAGAGTAAAGCTTTGTATCAAACTAGCCGTTCCTATGAGAGGATCTGATCGAAAAATAATTTTATCGGCTTGCTCGTCAATTTCTTTTAATGAACATATAGATAAGGAGGAAAGTCTAGAAAGCATGGCATGTTTACCCGAAATTAGGCGTAAAGTATGTAGATCAAGAAGAGTCAATTTCAAACGAGAGGTGTTAAGTGCTTGCGTGTCGGCCGTAAAAGGTCGCCCAGTACTTCGCTTTCGGGATCACTAGTTTCGATGTTATAAGTTTTGAAAAATTCTGCTTAAGACGGCACTAGGGGCGTGTGTTGTATTGCACTTTTAATTACTACTCATGAACAGACTCAATAAAACCGAGTCTGCATGTATCTCTTTTGGCATAGCTACTTTTGTTTTTGAAGGATCAACCGCCTTCAGAATATTCGTAAAATTATTGGATATACCTATGTTTTTACTTTGTTCTTTCAATATGTTCAAAATTATTAAAAAGGGTTATGATCCTATAGTACAACAACATACTGCATACTGCATGTCTTGTTGTCAACCCGTTTACAGTAAACAATTACACTGCCCTCTTTTCATGTACGCCGACAGGAAAGGTTTAGTACTCTATGAAGACACCCTCTAAAATGCAGAAACTCGTACCTTTATTTACACTATTTGTAAAGCTAGGGTGACTTTGAGAGAAGTGTGAGGTTAGGACGTCCGTAAACCGGTTTAAACCCCCAGTGGTGTTTTTGCTACTGACCGTGCCAATGCGGTGCTCTCTTTGTCACCCTTCCTTTTGTCAGCCTTGTGTCTGTGTTTGTGTTTTGTTTATGTGTGGAGTGTTTGTCTCTAGTTCTTGTGTGTCTGTTGCTGTTTTCTGTGTTCATCTCGTGTGTGTGTGTGTGTGCGCGTTTGGGTGTGTGGTTGTACGTGTTTGTGTGTGTGTGTGTCATGCTATCTATCGTTGTTTTGGTGGTGGTTGCCTCTTTTATGTGGCTTTGCCTGCTTGACTTTACTACTTTTCCATTTGTCTTACCCTTTATTACTTTTCTACAGTTACAGCTTCCAGCTCAATCACTGGGTACACTAGCGATAGGTGGATCCAATTTGTTTCACTTAAATAAGTCTTAGTTTAACATGCTGTTTACCACTGTATTTGCCATCGCGGTTATCTATTGTATATTAGTCGGAGAGCGGGTACGTTTATTTGTATTGTTTGTCTGTGAGGGTATGGATGGAATATGTATGAGGTTGGATGCCCTTTAACCGGTTAAAATCACCAGTGACAATTGATTTTCCACCACTAATTGTATGTTATGATAACATGTCTTTCGATAAGCATGTACATTTGCTGCTATTTTTGTCACGGTCCTGTTCGGGCGACTGTGTTTTGTATGTGGTGTTTCCTGCATGACACAAACATGTACTTTCAAATTGAATAATGGGCTTAACCTATTGATTGGTCCACATGTACTTGATTTTTACCCGAAAATAGCTCTTATTGTAGCCATTCATATCGTATGCACCTTCATTCCCAGTGTTGATATATTTTCTGGTCCTTCGGTATCATTTGTGTTGATGTTATTAGTTTTGAAAATTATTGAATACTGCTTAAGCCGGTGATCGGGGCGTGAGTAGTGGTGCACTTTAAATTGCTACTCATGAACAGAATCAATAAATCCGAGTCTGCAATTTTCTCTCTTTTCTTTTCTACCTTTGCTTTTGAAAGATCACCCATTTTCAAAATATATATATATTTATTCAATGACCCGGAATGTAAACTTTTTAGCTCTGATGTTCACTAAGGTGAGCGTTAAAGGACCATTATGAATGTCTTTTTTACATTTTTAATCAAATCAATTATTTCATTTAACCATTTTTCTGATGAATATTCATTTAAGAAATAACAACATCCAAAAACTAAATTATTGATATTTTACAATGGCATAATGCTGGAATCTTTGGCCATGGTAGTAATAGATTTAGATCTGTCTTATTCCATAATTAAAACGAACAGACCATATTTAAGGAGCCGTCTGATCTCTATCTTCGTTGTTTGCAAAGCATAAACAAGCGACTAGACAAGGCATATGGTTAAGACTTCCGCTTGGTCTGCATTTAGCAAGAAATAGTATTTAAACGCATTATTTTTCCATTATAATCGCGCTTTGTATGGAAATTTTCTAAAGCGACGTAATCTCCCGGTACAAACAAACACAACTTACAGCTCCAGATAAGATGCGTAAATTAAATCATTTTCAAGAATGATTTCTTTATTTCTCTACCAAACTACTCTTTAGAATGATCCCTTCGAGACGATTCTAAAGAATGGTCACAATATAGGGTTTGATGGAGAACCAACCATTTAAGTAGTTGGGTACGCACCTTTAGCTCTGTTACTGCTACTCATAGGAGAAAATGCAATTTTGTTTTAGAATTGTATTAATGTACTAGACTAAAATGTCTTTGTACAAACATCATTTGAGGCTGTCGCTAACCAATATACCTTTGTGTTCTGGATGGATGCCTCTATTAGATTTAGAACTGGGAATCTTGGCAGTGAAAAGGATAGGAATCACGTTGCGTGAAAATGAATCACTATCTATTATGCAAATGACCCATGTTTTTGAACGAGTTGCCCTGTGCATTTTCCTCGCATTCAATGAGGTCAGCCACATTTGTACTGCTTTTTGCTAACCCATTCATAACCAGGTACATCCTCCGGCCTTGGGTATCGTGCGCACTGACTTTTGGGTTTATGGAACCCGTGCAAGATTCCAACAGAATCAGGTTTTGTTTAAGGAAAACACATTATTTAAAAATAATGTATGTCACAGGTTTGATCAGACCGTCCTCAGTATTCTATTTGCTCGTCTATTTCACTCAGTGCATAAACAATACAATCTGGATCTCAAGGATATGAGGTATTGCAAAACCAGTATAAGAGCTAACTGTATCTTTTAAACTTCCGTCAATACATGACATTGTGACTCATGTTATCCTATGTGGACCGTGCAACTTTACATGTGTTCCTCTACCAATACCCCTGTATAGATGGGGTGCTGAAGGAATGACAAACTTGCGGTATTTTCATCTGATACACCTCCAAGACCGTTTTTCTCCAATATAATTGTTTTAATCAGTAACCTTAGTATAATTATGTATAACAAAATACCTATTAGGAATACTATTTTTAATTATAATAAAATTGTATCGGACCTTAATATTGTTAATAATACTCCTGTTAGTTGAAATTGTAATTCTTCTAAGTTCTGTTACGCCGAGGCTGGTCATGTTATTACAGGCAATTTTGACATTATCGAAAACAAACGTCTCCGTACTTTATTAACTAAAGGACCTAAATACAGACTATCTTCTTTGATAGATTTCGAAATCTGCCGTAGCAAAATTATAGAATCTTTGTTTAGACTTCAGTGTAAAATGGTGTCGCCGAGAACATGCAGACACTAGTGCCCTTACAAAATGGATAAAACAAATTTCAAATATAATGGATACACGTATCGCGTTTTACAAATCTAACATTCACCTTCTTCCGCCTAAACCTAAGACTTCAGTTCGCTTCTTACAAAATAGTATACAAGAATTTCAATCTAAATACGTGTTTGTCCCAGCTGATAAAGCGTCAAACAATGTAATTATCGTTTGACGACTTTATTATGTGGATGTTTTAGAACAAGAACTAACTAAGACAAAGTCATATATTGTGGTGTCTAAGTCTGAAAACGACATAATATCTGAACATGTTAATAAATGTAAACAGTTCAATGCTGATATATTAATCACACATCATAAACTTCCGACAATGTACTGGATACCTAAACTCCATAAAACGCCATATATATCACGCTTCATAGCAAATTCTGTCTCATGCTGGCAAAGGGTTCGTCTATTAATTCAATCAGTTTATCCTTGATAAGATGATCAAGCATGAGCAGGAAAGAATACACACACAAAACGCAACCATCACCAATACACCGACAGAAAGCAAGCAACACATATACACAAACACACACACTCGCGCGTGCGCACGCATGCACACAAACACACGAGACAAAAATTATAAACACGAACAAACGCACACGCTCAAAGGCACAGGCACCAAACAGACACAATAGCAAGGGTGATCAAGAAAGTATCGCCTTGGAACGGTGGCAAAAACACTACTTATGGATTAATAAACCGGTTCAAGTGTGATTACTGGTAACTTCAAGATCATTAAAGATAAACGTCTTCGACCTTTTCTGAATAGAAGTCCAAAATATAGAACACCAGCTTTGAAAGGTTTTCACTCTTGTCAAGGCCAAATTGCCGAGGCTTTACAAAATGGTTGCATTAAATGAACATGTTGGGTCTTATGCTCTTTCGGATTTGACAATCAAGAACTATTTTAATATAATTGACAAACGCACTTCATTAGGTAGCTCAAATAATCACCTTCCTCCACCCACCTAAAATAGATGTCGTACATCATAAAAGGGGTTTACAGGTTTTCTATTCAATATACGCCTTTGCTGATAAGGCATCGAATAATGCCATTATTATATGACTAGTACATTATACCTTGAAGCAGGAAATGATTAATTACAAAATCATACATTTCAAGTACAACTGACGAAATTTGTTTCAGACCATGTCAAAAGTGTCATCAACATAGCTAGGGCAGATATTAAAATTACAATGTACTTGTTACATACAATTATATGTATAACGTGTTTCATTGCTAATTCTTGCTCTTGTACAATTACGGAAATGACTACCTTTTACTTCCTGTTTAACTAAGATAAAAAATGTAAAAATATATATTGTGATAAAAGTACAAATATGAATCGTGCAGGAAACACCACATATATAACAAACAGCCGCCCGAACAGCAACACAAAACACAGTAAATGAAAATAACTACCAAACACATAATAAGACGCACAAAGATAAAAACAAACAATAGGGAGAAGATGGAAGTAGCGCCTTGGAACGGTCAGTACATTGTTCTATCTTGTGAATAATTCTTCCTCGTCATTTAATCAAATATAAACTCACTGAATTAATCCAGAAAATACTTGCCAGAGAAACAACATTCCTGACGTGTAATGCTGGAAAACTTTCCAATGTAATATTACATCAAGTGTACTTGCTCCGAGGTTTGCGAATCAATTTCTGCTGGATAACATATTCGAACGTTATTTGAATGCTATATAAATGTCAGATTTATGGTATTCATATAAGTACGAATTGTGCACGCAGATTTGTTTTATCTTCTCCCTATTGTTTGTTTATTTTGTCTTTGTGTGCGTCTCTTTATGTTTTTGGTAGTAATGTACATTTGCTGTGTTTACTTGTGTTGCTGTTCTGGTGGCTGTTTGTTCTGTATGTGTTTTTTCTGCATGACTCATATTTGTACTTTTATACTGCTATGAGAAAGATTTCATGCTTAGTCGTATGCACGCGCATTCGCAAGCAAATGTCATAAACGTACAGAAATGAGTCATGCAGGAAACACCACATACAGAACAAACAGCCGCCCGAACAGCAACACAAGGAAACAGCAAATGTTCATAACTATAAAAACATCAATAGACGCACAAAGACAAAACAAACATACAATAGGGGAAGATTGAGGTACCGCCTTGGAACAGTCAGTGACAAAAGTCACTGGGGGTTAAACCGGTTTTTAGGCGCCCAACCTCACACTTATTAAATCCTTCAATGAAACTTATTTGAATGATATCTTTGATATTATGATTCCTACAATTTACACAAAAGAACTCAAATTGAATAAAGCTAACTTTTCCGACTTATAAATGGAAAAGTAGTAAAGTCAAGTTTTCCGACTTATGCAGTTTTTCTTGATCTAGACCTTAAAAATGACAATGGAATTATTTTTTTAACATTTATGACTATGATTTTAGTATTGTAAATTTCTCTTATCTTGACGGATATTTTCCCCGTGTTCCATCTTATATTACGGGGTTTTCATGTCTCAGCTTATACGTTTTGATAGAGCGTGTTATTCTGTTGGCGATTTTAACAGTCTATATCTCGTTTTAACTAAAACGCTGCTAAAACAAGGATATATGTATCATATACTACGAAAACAGTCTCTAAATTTTATCATCGAAATCTCGCACTTATTGGCAATTATGAGTGCAATCTTGCAATCAATGATGGTGATTTGATTTACAAACTTCAGAATATATATGATGTATTTCACAACAGCAAGTGTTAAGTGCTTGTGTGGCGGCCGTAAAAAGTCGCCCAGTACTTCATTCTCGGTGGTGTTGTTATATTTTCTGGTCCTTCGGGATCACGAATTTGGTGGTATACGTTTTGAAAAATACTCTAAAAGCTGGTGCTAGGATGTCGTGAGTAGTGTTGCACTTTTAATTACTACTTATGAACGGACTCAATTAAACCGAGTCTGCAAGTTTCTCTTTTGGCATAACTACTCAGAATATTCGTAAAATTATTGGATATACCTATGTACTTACTTTGTTCTTTCAATATGTTCAAAGTTATTTAAAACATATTGCATGTCTTAGTATCAACCCGTTTACAGTATACAATTACACTGCCTTCTTTTCATGTACGCCGACAGGAAAAGTTTAGTACTCTATGAAGACACCCTCTAAAATGCGGAAACGGGAGGAATACGACAGATCTCGTTTTTGTCTTACCCTTTATTACCTTTCTACAGTTACATTTTCCAGCTCAGTCACTGGGTACACTAGCGATAAGTGGATCCAGTTTGTTTCATTTAAATATGTCTTAGTTTTACATGCGGTTTACCACTTTATTTGCCATCGCGGTTGTTGTATATTAGTCGGAGAGGGGGTAAGTTTATTTGTATTGTTTGTCTTTGAGTTTAGGGATGGAATATATGTGTGAGGTTGGGTGCCTTTAACCAGTTACAACCATCAGTGACAATTGTTTTTCAACCATTGATTGTTTGTTATGACAACATGTCTTTTGATAAGCATATACATTGCTGCTCGTTTTGTCACGGTCCTGTTCGGGCGACTGTGTTTTGTATATGGTGTTACCTGCATGACTCAAAATTGTACATTCAAATTGAATAATAGGCGAAACCTATTGATTGCTTCATATGTACTTATGTTTACCCGAATGTAGCCATTCATACCGCATGCACCTTTATTTAATCAGTGACCCTTAATCGGAACTTTTCGAGTCTGATGTTCACTCCCGTGAGCGTTTTAGGACCATTATGAATGTCTTATATTACATTTTTAATCAAATCAATTACTGATCTTTCACTTAAAGAGTGCATTGCATCATTTAACCCTTTTCCTGGCGAATAGTCATGTAAGACATAACAACATCCTTAAGATATTACAATGGCATAACGCTGGAAGATGTGACCATGGTAGTAAATGTCGATACAGATCTGTGTTATTCCATATATAAAAAAAACAGACCCTGCTACAGGATCTTTGTCTTCGTTGTTTGCAAAGCGTAAACAGACAACTTTATAAGATATACAGTTAAGACTACCGCTTGTTCTGCATTTAGCAAGGAACAGTATTTAAACGCATTATTTTTCCATTATAATCGCGCCTTGTTTGGAAATGTTCTAAAGCGACGTTAACTCCCGATACAAACAAACAAACAAACAAACAAGCACAGCTTACACACAGCTCCAGATAAGATGCGTAAATTAAATGATTTTCAAGAATATTTTCTTTATTTCTCCACCAACACCTATACTGTTATGACTCTTTAGAATCGTCGCTGGTAACAGTAAAGTCATTGAGTACATATTTGACGGATTGTCACAGTTATTATGCAATGTTTTACATGTTGTCCTGTGTTCACCGTCGTCTATGTTGTGGATAAGTCCGGCGGGGATTCCTTTATTTGCACTATTTGTAAAGCTATGGTGACTTTAAGAGAAGCGTGAGGTTTGCCTGCTTGACTTTACTACTTTTCCATTAATGGAGAACCAACGATTTTAGAATTTGGGTACGCACCGTTATATATAGCTTTGTTACTGCTATTCATATGTGAAAATGCAAGTTTGTAGTTGTGTGTGAACTGCTATCTATCGACGTTTTGGTGGTGTTTGCGTCTTGTATGTGGCTTTGCCTACCCTGGCCTTACTACGTTTTCATTTAGAATTGACTTAATGTAGACTGAAATGGCTTTTTCCAAATATCATTTCAGGCTGTCGCTAACCAGTATACCTTTGTGTTCTGGATGGATGCCTCTATTAGATTTAGAACTGGGAATATTGATACATTGTTCGAGAGAGTGAAAAGGACAGGAATCACGTTGCGTGAAAATAAAGCACGATCTGTTGTGCAAATGACTCATGTCGCTACGTTTAAGTTTTTGAACGAGTTACCCTGTGCATTTTCCTCGCATTCAATGAGGTCAGCCACATTTGTACTGCTTTTTGCTAACCCATTCATAACCAGGTACATCCTCCGGCCTTGGGTATCGTGTGCATTGACGTTTGGGTGTATGGAACCACAGCAAGATTCCAGTAGAATCAGGGTTTGTTTAAGTAAAAACACACTATTTAAAAATAATGTATGTCACAGGTTTGATCAGTCTGTTCTCAGTATTCTATTTGTTCGTCTATTTCACTCAATGCCTGAACAATACAATCTAGACCTAAAGGAAATAAAGTATTGCAAAACTAGTATAAGAACTAAGTGTATATTTTAAACTTCCGTCTATACATGACATTGTGACTCATGCCATTCTACGTGAACCGTGCAACATTACACGTATTCCTATACAAATATCCCTGTTTAAATGATGGTGCTGAAGGAATGACAATCAGTTTTAATCAGTAACTTGGATGTAATTATGCATATTTATTTGCAATAAACATCACGAACCTATGTACAATGTTGGATGTTTCAGCCCTTCAAATGCCATAAATGAACTAATCAGAGGGCTCCTCAAGTAGTTCAGCATATATCCTATTCATGTGAGTTTGTATGTGGTGTATCCTAACTCCTGAATGACTCTGTTTAGCAGACATGACATTTTCTGTGAAACGTAACATTCGGTCCATCTTTCTTGCTTTTCAAAAGGCGTAATTTTACCTATCGACACAATTTTGAAACTGCCGACGAAAATATATGGGAGATGAAAATTATATGTTATCTTTAGAGACACAGTATAATTCGTTTACAATGGTTTTGCATTGCTGTTTATGCTTTTGAAGGCTCTCATCTTATCAGGATTTATTTACTTCACAACAGCAGATGTAAAGTACTTGTGTGGCGGCCGTAAAAAGTCGCCCCGCACGTTATTCTCAGTGTTGTTATTTATTCTGGTCTTTCGGGATCATCAATTTCAATGCTTTAAGTTTTGAAAACTGAATACCGCTTAAGCTGGTGCTAGGGGCGTGAACAGAGTTGCATTTTTAATTATTATACCTCAATTTCATTTACAATGTTAATTTCCCATAGGCCACCGTGACATAGAAATACTGTCAGGCCCAGCGGGAAAAAAATACTGTCGGAAAAATACTGTCTCCCGCTACCATAGAAACGGAACATCTAGATCAGTGAGCGCTTATTAAATTGTGTACGTGACGTCATTCGATTACATCATCGATTGGCGTCATCTAACGCTTGCAATTTGATCAACAAACGTCATTGTGACAACTGATTTGTTTTTGTTTATATATTTGAGAAATGTCGCGTTATTCGACTATTTCGGAGGAGACTATGTCAAGATTGGACAGTGAAAGGGACTCCGCCAGTACTTAGAACGTGTCATGAATAGAAATGTGAAGCTGTTCCGCGATTTTTAAGCACCGAGTAGCTCTATAACTTTTGTTTAAAACTGTTTATTGTTGTCATTGAATAAATATTTTTGCTGACGAAATTGATTGTGCTGTTCGGTATAATAAAATAAATATCACATCCTATGGAGAGAGAGAAAGCATGTATTGTCAACCCTCGGTATGGTAATGTCCACCTCGGCTAATGCCTCGGTGGACATAACCAACCTCGAGTTGACACTACGTGATGTCTCTCTCCATAGGATGTGATATTTATATATTACTGCCCATGAACAGACTCAATAAAACCGAATCTGCACTTTTCTCTTTTTTATTGTTGTTTATGCTTTCAAAGGATCTCATCTTATCAGGATTATTATTTATTTACAAGCATTTACGAAAGGCTCAAAAACGACAAGCTCATTATGTAAATAAAAGCTTCGGCCAGATTTGAGGTAGGTAACCCGGTACATTTTAAAGACGTGTCGTGCAGAAGCTAGTCTAGAATATTGCATCAAATGGTGTCGACGAGAACATGCTGATGTTTAAGTCATTTTGCTATTGGAAGAAACGTACATGGGACATAACTGGTACGTTTATTTCTTTTAACAAATCTAATAACCAGCGTTTGCCACCTCGACCTAGAGTTGCATTTCGATATGTGTAGAAAAACATTTCGATTTTCCATTAAAATTATGTTCCTGCTCCTGCTAACAAGGCATCAGATAATGTAATCATTATTTGAAGATTGTATTATGTTGATCTTTTATAGAAGGAGTTAACTGGTTCATAAACATATATAACAGTCCATACATCTGAAAAAGATATACAAATGTAGTCTCGGAACATGTTAAAGTATGCAAAAAATTTAAAGGTCAAGTAAACAGATTGGGTTTTCGTCAAATTCTGATAGTATACAGTTAGTTAAACACCAAACTTTAGAAAATTCTTACCGTTTTTATCTAGTTTTGATTTAAATCGAGTTTTTATTGTACCGCGAACCGTGTATTTTGAAAATCGATACATGATTATCTCCCTTGCGTGACGTCACTTGTGATGCTCGCCAGTCAGGGATCCCATTGAGAGGGAGGAATGTACACATAAACTTAACCTTTTCCTTTAAATTAACGCCTCTGCAAACAAAGTAGATCCAGATCAGAGCCTACAGGAACAGTCTAATTAGGGTCTGTTCTGTTTGCTTACAAAATAAGATCAAATCGGACTCCTAAGTATCTATAAATACCCAAATTATTTTCACACTTTTCCAGACATTACGTCCATGGATTAGCCATAGAAAGTGACACTTTATCGAGTAGGGGAAACTATTTATGGGGTGTGATGTTTATTTTAGGTGTGAAATACAATGATACTTAAAATTAAACACATATTTTTTTTTTATCTTAAACCTTCTCTTGCCTTTTACCCATGCCCTGTTGTATAATTACATATAGCTTCACTGTGTACACGTATTTCGCTATGCAATCACTTCTGTAAATTAACTTGTAAATAGTGCAGACCCTGATGAGACAGCTCCTGCAGGTTTTCATTATTTACAGGTATATTGACGTGAATGGTTAAAACTTACTTTACCTGTCAGTGAATTAACACTATTCATAAACTATAATCTAAAAAGAGGATGAGGTTAGAACCAAGACCATTAGCAAATAGTGTAGATTCAGATCAGAGGGACCATTTGGGTCCCGCCCATAAGTTGGGTCCAAACAACTTTTAGACAGAACCAGACAACTTTAGATGAATTTCGTATTTAGGCAAAGTGGGTTCAGATGAAATGGGACGTTCTCGTTAAGTAACATAGTACTATGTATAAATGTACGTACTTTAGAAGAAAAAAAAAGAAATTCCACCAAAATGCAGAAAAATAGAAAATTATTTATTTATTTATTTTACTTTAATATTTGCAATACCAAAAATGATGCATTACTTTCGGGAAATCGAGTAAAGGTTGAACTACCAAAATATGTATTTTGTTGGGAAAATGAGAAAAAGGTGGATCTTGATAATAAATGGTTGTCAATCTTGAAGAATGACTATTTTTTTTTAATATATTCATGTTTCTAAAGCTTGTGAATTATGTTTAAATGACTGGACCCACTATAAATAAAAATGTCTATAAAAAAATATGGTCAACATATTAAAACTGTTACTACATTTTTCTTTATCATAATTTTTCAGTATACTCGTATGCGCAATTTAATTATGGTTTGTATTACATGTATATGGAAACAACAGAAACATAACCATTAGAATTTCTCTATGCATGTATGAATGAATGTGTTAAATGGCCTTAGGCTAAGCCATATTACACAAAAACAATGCCCCATGCAGGGTCAGTCGCCAGATGTCAGTTATCATAGTGGCCTTTAGGATTATTGCAAGGCCATAAAACCCGCTTCCTGTATAATACGTATTGTTGCATTCCTTTATGTAGCTGTGGTAACTTGTCAAAAGAATCAATCATTGCGGTCATGGTGCCTCAAAGTTAGTTTTGGGCAAAATGTAGGTAATAATCAGTAAAACTATAATTATAAAACGCATCCAATACCGGTAGGTCTGGTTGTACAATTACTGCCATAGCATGTGCTCATATATCATTAACTCTCCATGAAATCATTATTTCTTACGCGAATATTCATGAAGAAGATCTAAAGGCTTTTTTCACAATGTTAACTTTTCAAAAAGATCATTGGCTCTGACAGATAAATTAGGATTAGATCAACAAACTTTCGCAAGCAAACAGAGCAGAACCTGATCAGACAGCTCTTACAGGAACTGTCCGATCTGGATCTAGTCTATTTGCAAACGCGCGTGAAGCCGTTTATATAAGAAGAGAAGGATTGGGAAATTGATTTGAAAGCAAATTAGGTGTCTGCTGCCAGCAGTGCTAAATCGTGTTTATTAATCATTTTTTCTCTTAAGAATATTTATTAAAGATTTCATGACTTCATGAATATTCATTACAGGGATTACAGAGACGCTAGACAACCCTGGTCGAATCTAAAGACATAAGTCTTCGGACTAAGCAATCAGAGCATATCCTGATCAGACAGTTCCTGCGTGATTTGGGTTTACGCTGTTAACAAAACGTTTGTATAGAATAATTTTCCACGAAGAAAAAGTCCATTAACCTACAGTGCTAGACCTAAGTCACATTTATAACAGAATGTAACATATATCCTTTTTTATAATTGTAGACCCAAGTCATCCACTGCATCTCTAGTATAAATTTCACGGAAAACAGCCATCGAGACAAAATGTAAATCACATCACATCTCGTCTTTTGGTAATTTAAATAATCCTATTTTAGTCTCTGTTGGATTAGGAGCTACACACATAGGCAGGGATACGCCCATAGGCAGCACAAATTGTCATTTTAGCACTCAAAACGAAGCAGAAGTTCATTACGCGCTATTCTTTTCTATACGATATCTAGTTCGACATTTATAGCGAATGTCACAAGTGACGTCATCACAAGGGAGATAAGCGAACGACCAAAATCAGCCAGTGCTTACTTATCGGTGATATATGACACCTGCTATGTGCGACATGACTGTATTTTTTTGTGTTTTCGAAACTTCGTCGTACAAGGTACCCATTTGTCAAATATTTACGAAAAAGTGTCCTACCTGTTTACTTGACCTTTAAGTCTTGTCCTAACATAAAACAACACAAACTGTCGGTAGCCACGCTTACCTCTTTGTTTGCTTGATGACAGGCCGAGGGTAGTACTCTATGATGTCGATGAGCTAACTAGACTCTGTCCTGTCATTAACGGCTTCCATGTAGTTGCTCTGACTTCAGCAAAGTCATTAAGAACATATTTGACGGACTTTCACAGTTTTTGTCATGCTATGTTTTACATATTCTCCTGTGTTTACCGTCTTCTATGTTGTGGGGAAGTCTGGCGGTGATACCTTTATTTACATTGTTAATTTATAAGCTAACGTGACTTTGAGATAAGTGGGAGATTAGGATGTCCGTGGACCGGTTAATTTCCCTAGTGGTGATTTTGCAAATGATCATTTGTCACATTGTTTTTTGTCTTTGTACTTGTGCGTTTGTTCATGTGTAAAAGTTTCATCTTGTTTGTGTGCGTGTGTGCATGTTTGTGTGCGTGCGTGCGCGCGCGTGCATGTGTGTGTTACTTGCTTTCTATCTATGTTTTGGTGGTGGTTGCTTTCGTTGTGTGTGTCTTTTCCTGCTTGACTTTACTACATTTACATTTGTACTATGTACTGGATTCCGAAGCTACATAAATATCCCGTATAATGCTCGGTTTATAGTTGTATAGTTGTTGTACTACTACTACTAAGCCATTTAAACGTTTGACGTCTCGTCTTACGACTATCAAAGAACATGGGCAACGTTACTGTGATAAAATAAATGAAATTTCGGGTAGTAATGTTGTTTGAGTATCAAGAAAATTAACAGTACATTTCTTCATTGAGCTTTTATGATTTCTTTACACTTTATACTTCTCCAACGCACCGGCTTATACAGGATAAACTGTTTTTTATTAATAGAAAAAAACCTTTGCCGGAGAAAATAAAATGTTTACTTGTAATGTTCAACGATCATTGTTTTCGAATTCAGAAGATGAACATTACATAATGTGGACTTGCATTATTGTTTGTAGAACTTTTCGTTTAGATAACATAATTATGTGTACGCTATGGGGATATTATATATATCGTTAGTGGTATACCCATGGGTACATATCGTGTCCTTCTTGTTGCAGATTTGTTTTTGTATTGCTATGAGATGGATTTTATGCTCAGCTTAAACCTGATGAACAATTTGATATGGCCGGTTTTAATAAAAATCGCTAGATATTTTAACGATGTTTTGAATTTGGATAATCCTTATTTTGAAACTATGCTTTCTTGAATTTTCCGAAAGGAATTGACTTTAAATAAAGCTAATCGGTCTGAAATTATGACTTCCTTTTGAGATTTGAATCCTTCCACCACACATGGTGATTTGCTTTCAAACCTACATCCTATGCGGTTTATATTTCTCAATGTATGCAGTTTGCCCGAGTGTGTTCGTTGCCAGAATATAGCAAATAGAAGCTTGTCGTAATCTAATTACAACTGATAAGCTTCTTAAGCAAGGTTACATTTATTTATCTATAGTACGTACGTTACTGCAACAAGGTATTCCCACCCAGAATATTATGGTGACGTAATCTACCATGTATTTATGGGTATGTAACCCTTTACTGCATAGAGACGGCTTCTGGCGCCTTTGCAAATAGACTAGACCTAGATCAGATGGTTCCTGTATGGGCCATCTAATCAGGGTCGGTTCCATTAAATTATGGAATGTAGTTTCTTTTCATGGCCAAAATTACCATTGATAATGTGACGTCACAAGGATCTGATTAACCCTTTGAAAGCAGGACACGCATGTATTGTCATTTTCAAACAGTGTAGAACCATACTAGAGGACTCGTATAGACGCTTTCTAATCAGGGTCGGAACTGTTTTTCATTCAAGCTCTTCAATCTCGTTTAAGCTTTTCATGCTAAGAAGACTCTATAGTTACACACAGTATTGAAATGGTTAAAATTTGAAAAACATCCCTATCTATAAATGGACTATAGAGTTAATTAAAAACGTCCCTTTATCTATAAATGGACTATAGAGTTAATTAAAAACGTCCCTTTATCTATAAATGGACTATAGAGTTAATTCGTTCTTTCCTACTGACGCCGTTTTGCGCCTCTAGAACCCATTCATTGAAACCATTGTGATATATACAGCACATGCTCCATAGGAGCAAATTCTCTATTTATCACAATGGTTTCAAAACTAGACAATTCTAAAAAACACCTTTTTCGAATTGTATCTTTAGGCTTCGTTTAAAAACAAGCTGGACCAAGACTTGTTAAACATTTAGTACTCTACTGATGACTCTGTGATGTTGTTTTTGCAAACAGTTTGGATCCTGATGAGACGCCGAGCAACTCGGCGTTTCATCTGGATCCAAACTGTTTGTCAGTCTGACACAGTTTTTGTAACGAAATTGACGAAATATTGTACTGATAGAACTGAAGCAGCTGACAATATATGCAGACTATAAGTGTAGAAGGTTAAAAGCAGTCTGCACCAAGACTCAATGACGTAATACTTTGTCTATGGTTTGGCGTCCATTTCTGTCAGCAGAATGTTAGTGTCCTACAGGATAATCAGTGTGATAAGTTGTGGCTGGTAAGGGCAAAACCACCAAATATATCCATGGTGCCAGTCAAACATAACTTGGTACACATTTGTGAGTCAGACCTTATAAAAGTTAATGTTGGTTTCCTGTTATCTTGGCTAACTATGATAGGTACATTTGCCAAATCTGTTTCTTATCTATCATAAGCAAAATGACTGGTTATTATTAGCTGACGGGTCCAAAGGTTCGGAAAGTCCAAAATAACTGGGAAAACATTATTTTCTTTGGCCTAATAAAAGCTTGTGAAATAATAATTACAAGAATACATTTAGAGTTTCAATAAACCTTTATTGCCTTAAAAGTAAATATTAAGTAAAACCTATGCTTACAAAATTTAACATAATACTGATCCAGTAGCTTATACTGAGACACAACTCTTCTAAGCAGCTCAGCCTAACCCTTTAGTTCATGAATGTTAACCCTTTCCTCCATAAATATTTATGTCAGAAATAATGACATCATGAATATTAATTAGATCAATTTATTATAATTGCATATGGACACATTAAGTTTTGGATAAGGCAGAAACTGTTGAATCATATCTAAATAATATCATAAGCAAACAGAGTAGACCCTGATCAGACGCCTCCTATAAGAGCCATCTGATCTGGGTCCCTCTGTTTGCAAAGGCGTAGAAAGGTGTATTTATGGAGTAAAGGGTTAAAGTGAGACTTCACTCCAGGACTGCAGATAAGGGGCATAGTTTAAATGGTAAAATTGCAATTTATCCAGCAGACCTCAAATTGTCATTTCTAAAACAGTGGTCAAAACATTGGATTTGTTGGAGAAATAAAGGAGCTATTTTTGCAGCAAATATAATTTAAACATCTAATCTAGGTCCTTACTGCCCATTATAAAATAAGAAAAAATATTAACATGGTAAACATCAGAGAATCAAATCTATACCATACAGTAGAACATGTTCATTTCTTGAACATCTATAGGAGGCTTAAAAAGTATGTGAGTGCCTCATGCAGGGCAAACGTAATGCAGAAAGCTCCTATATGAGCTTTCTGTATTACTTTTGACCTGCATTAAGCTACCAACTAACTTACAGACCAATAATTAGACCTCTTTTTGATAGTCGCTTAACCCTTCGCTTGCTATTCACGTCAATATACCTACCTGTAAATAGGCATCAGGGTCTGCACTATTTACAAGTTGATTGTGCAACCAGTGCACTCCACAGCAGTGATTGCACAGCGAAATACTTGTACACAGTGAAGATTTAAGTAATTATACAACAGGGCATGGGTAAAGAAGGAGAAATGTATTTTAAAATTCAGCAAGCGAAGGGTTAAGAAAAATTCTACTATATAATGAACGAAGCAGACCAAGATTAATCACCTCAAACAGGAGCTCTCTAATATTAGTCTGCAAAGGCATAATATAACTAGATTGTCAAGTAAAGGCTAAAAAATCAATACCAGGTGTGTAAATTACACAACCATTACACAACCATTATTTCTTATCTGTAATAGTATAATATACAATCATATTATCACCCAGATACAATAACAAACAAATAGATGACATCAATAATAGTTAATGAACCCAACCATCACCAATTTATACAAGAGCTGTCCTTGGACAATGCACTCCACGTTTTTATTGCTGGATAGTGTAAAGGAAGTTTAAGTAAAAAAGGGGAGTAAACAATAGCAAAATTGATTTGAGGGTTACCTGCCCTTGTGAATTGGGTTCCCCTTGTAATGTATACCAAATTGAAACTAAATATCATGGACAGTTCCTGAGACATGGACCTTAACATAAAACTTAACCAACAATGAAAAGGCTAAGTCGAAAAAGGAGCATAACTATGGCAAAATTAATGTTAGGGTTACCTACTCTTGTGAAATGGGTACCCTTTGTGATAGTGAAATGCATACCGTAGTTTAACCAAATAGCTTTAATTGTGTCTTAGAAATGGTCCTTAACAAAAAAGTTAACCAATGACGGCGCCAACACCGACACCGACGAGAAGGTCATTACAATAGATCCACTTTTTGAAAAAGTGGAGCTAAAAATGAAAATGGATCATTCTTCTAGAATTAACTTTCATATCGCACAAGAAGGAGTGCAATAGAACCACTGTTAACCATACGTTCAAATTAATATCAATGCTAGTCTTTAACACTTTCCCAGTTCTGTATTCAAAGAATGACATCATGGATATTTATTAGCTCCTTCTCGTCAATATAAAAACATTTCAAGGGAAGTGTTTGCTTTGACAAGAAGTATAGAATCAGATCTATATCATGTCAAAAGCAAGCAGAGCTGACCCGAATCTGACCACTCCTAGAGGATCAGGGTCTACTCTGTTTGCAAATGCATGAAAGGTGTTTATATGAAGGAAATGGTTAAAACAGGTGGCAGCTCAATGCAGGGTGACAGGCAGGGTGACAGCTCAATGCAGGGTGGTATCTCATTGCAGGGTGACAGCTCAATGCAGGATGACAACTCAATGCAGGGTGACAGCTAAATGCAGGGTGACAGCTCAATGCAGAAAGCACCTACAGAATGTTTCTGCATGACTTTCACCCTGTATTAAGCAACCACCTGTTTTACAGACATCCATGTCAATTAATTGTGTGGTCCCTATAGAGAGATTCTACTGTACTAGTTTTATGAAATTAGGCTATAGTATTTTTTACTTCATTCTGGGTTCTTTTTGCATTGTTATGACTGCATTTCACAATACAGCAGACCCTATCTTAAAACTGTCTTAAGCGACTATCAGAAAGAGGTCTAATTTTAGGTCTGTAAGGCATGTGGAAGCTTAATGCAGGTCCTGTAGGAGCTTTCTGCATTACGTTTGCCCAGCTTCAAGCAACTACTTGCTTTTAAGACTGTGTTCAATAAATGAATGGCTGCTTAAGACAGATTCTACTGTAGATAAGATCTAACTATTCATAAGGTAAAGGGATAAAATAAATGACACCATGGTTTCAATGATGAAGATCATGTGATTCATATGTGCTCACGGTTTCTCATCCTTATTATTCAACCTTATTATTCTACCTTCAGACACAATGCCTTAACCCTTAGCCCTTTCCCTGTTGAATATTCATGTAGGAATTAACCCTTTCCATTATGTAAGCGCACTTTGACGCATCTGCAAACAGAGTAGACCCAGATCAGACAGCTCCTACAGGGTCTGCTCCGTTTGCTTATGGTGTAATGTAGATTTGCTTCTACAGCTTCTTCCTGAGCCAAAATGTCATGTGTTCATAAGCCATTATGGAAAATAATCTATTAATATTCATGACGTCAATAAACGATACCATCGATCTTTCGAGCATCGCGACTTTTTCACTAGTGATTTCAAACCTTCTTTGAACCAAAAATCGATATTTTCATTTTTGGACAAGGAAATTAATGCTAAAAACATAATGGGACTTTAACAGAAATATGCTTCCTTTATCGTGGAAGCAAATGAGAGAACAGAAACAGTTACTAGAAGATAATTAACCCGTGATTCTCGGTGTGATTAAGAAGCAATGCATAGAAAAAACAAACATATTACTCTGTAATTTTATTTGACACGGAAGTCGGAGCGAAACGCACGATGCATATGCAGCATTTATTCATTCTTTGGCGTGAACTATAGATGCATACCATCAACATCGTCGTGCATGGTGTTCAACACGCATTTGGAGTATGGTCACAAATCATAACGCCTTAAATTAAACGCATTTTGACACATAAACAGAGTAGGCCAAGATCATACGGCTCCTGTGGATATCAATCATGTGTTCAATTCACGATGTCATTATTTCTAACATGAATATTCATTTCCAAAATTTTAAGCAACACTCTTTCAGTAACATCTTGCCCCTAAATTTGATTCCCGCACTGTCATAATATATTGTATTAATACGCCAGCATCATGTTGCATATAGAGGTTGCAATCAAGAATATCACAAACACGTTTACCTGGTTCCCTTCTTGTGCTACAATGGAAGAAGCTGGGGACCAGGTAAACAGGTATAAAAATTAAATGTCACTTTACTGACATGCGGTGGCTTCCACCCTTTCGACGCCAAATTGTCGTCTGCAATCCAATTTTGTTAAATCATTTAATAAAATAAAGAAATAAGATAACTAAATGCAAATTTCAAAGCAATAAAGCACATACTGTATATAGAAATGAGTTTGCAACAAAAAATGTTCCTCATCAGACGCCGCCTTGAAAAGGTGGCATCTGATCTGGGACTGCACTATTTGTCGTGGTGCATTTTTGCGACATTGGTGGTGAAAGAGTAAATACAAGAAATTATTTATCACAATGATTTAAGTTCTACACAATTTTAGCACAATTTTAGAATTACATTTTTGCTAGTAAATGCTCCTTTTTGGTAAATTTGTTCAAAGGGGTTGGGCCTAAACTAGTCTATGAGGGAATACTCATTGGTTAATGCGGTGTTGACCAGTATAATAGTCTATGAGGGAGTACTCATTGGTTAATGCGGTGTTGACCAGTATAATAGTCTATGAGGGAGTACTCATTGGTTAATGCGGTGTTGACCAGTATAATAGTCTATGAGGGAATAATCATTGGTTAATGCGGTGTTGACCAGTATAATAGTCTATGAGGGAATACTCATTGGTTAATGCGGTGTTGACCAGTATAATAGTCTATGAGGGAGTACTCATTGGTTAATGCGGTGTTGACCAGTATAATAGTCTATGAGGGAATAATCATTGGTTAATGCGGTGTTGACCAGTATAATAGTCTATGAGGGAATACTCATTGGTTAATGCGGTGTTGACCAGTATAATAGTCTATGAGGGAATACTCATTGGTTAATGCGGTGTTGACCAGTATAATAGTCTATGAGGGAATAATCATTGGTTAATGCGGTGTTGACCAGTATAACAGTCTATGAGGGAATACTCATTGGTTAATGCGGTGTTGACCAGTATAATAGTCTATGAGGGAATACTCATTGGTTAATGCGGTGTTGACCAGTATAACAGTCTATGAGGGAATACTCATTGGTTAATGCGGTGTTGACCAGTATAATAGTCTATGAGGGAATATTCATTGGTTAATGCGGTGTTGACCAGTATAACAGTCTATGAGGGAATACTCATTGGTTAATGCGGTGTTGACCAGTATAACAGTCTATGAGGGAATACTCATTGGTTAATCAGCGGTGTTGACCAGTATAACTTGTAGCTTCACATCGAGCTAGTATAAAGCCACACTGTGCTGGTATGACTTTACACTGTTCTGGTATGACTTTACACTGTGCTGGTATGACTTTACACTGTGCTGGTATGACTTTACACTGTGCTGGTATGACTTTACACTGTTCTGGTATGACTTTACACTGTTCTGGTATGACTTTACACTGTGCTGGTATGACTTTACACTGTTCTGGTATGACTTTACACTGTTCTGGTATGACTTTACACTGTTCTGGTATGACTTTACACTGTGCTGGTATGACTTTACACTGTGCTGGTATGACTTCACATCTTACACTGCGCTTATGCCGTTTCACACTGTGCTTGTATGGCGTCGCACTGTGTTTGTATGGTTTAATACTATGAAAAATGAGTAAATTCAAGCAGGAAAAGCCACACACAAAACGCCACCATCACCAAAACACCTACAGAAAGCATAGCAATTTATACTCATACACACACATACAGTAGAAAGTCACATACAAGACGCAATCACCACCAACACATCAATAGACAGCATGCCACACACACACACAACCAAACACACGAGAAGAACACATAAAACACCAAAACATACACGAGCACCAGAGACAAACATGAACAAAACACAAGCACAAAGACACAAGACAAACAAAAGTAAGGGTGACAAAGAGAGAGCCGCCTTGACACGGTCAGTGGCAAAATCACTACTGGGGGTTTAAACCGGTTTACGGACGTCCTAACCTCACACTTATCTCAAAGTCACCATAGCTAATCCAACATTGTAAATAAAGATATCCCCGCCGGACTTCCCCACAACACAGAAGACAGTAATCACAGTACAAAATGTAAAACATAACACAACAACTGCGAAAGTCCGTCAAATATGTACTCAATGACTTTGCTGAAGACAGAGCAATTGCAGGGAAGCCGTTAAGGGCACGACAGAGAAAAGGTAATACATGAGTCTGGTAAGCTCATCCCATTTCTGGGTTTAAGAGTATACCATCATAGAGTACTACCTTCGGCCTGTCATCGTGCAAGCAAAGAGGAAAGCGTAGCGACCGATTGTAAAGGGGTCGATAACTAAACATGCAGTGTGTTGCAATATAATAGGGTCATAACCTTTCTTCCTAAAAGTTTTAATGCGTTTAATAAACAAATCGTGCAAATGGATATGACTATAAATTTTCCTAAGTTTGTAGATAACATCACCATAGAAATCTGGATGAGAAACACCTTGTTGCATTAACGTCCGTAAATTGCAGTTATATTTACTAATGAGGGGTAAATTTCGATAATTGAATTTTGAAAAAGTTTTCCGAATTTTATGATATCTGTAGCCTTGCTTAAGAAGTTTATGAGTTATAATTAAATTACGACTATTAAAATCTACTAGCAAATAACAGGCTCGGGCAAAGCGACTAAGTTGAGAAATGTAAAAGATGTAGACTGGGGAACATCTCCATCTAGAAAAGGATAATTAACAATTTTGAAATCCAAATCTTCCATTTTATCGTATATTTTAGACGAAACTTTATCATTATTGATGAAAAGATTCAAATCTATGACTATGTTTGTATGATTCAAACTGTGCTGGTAGGACTTTACATTGCGTTGGCATATGTTTTGACTGCGCTCATATGTCGTCATACTGTGCTGGTATGGTCTAATATTGCGTTGATATGATTCACTCGGCGCTTGTACGACTTTACATTGTGTTGAGCTATGAGGCGCCGACTTACTAAAATCCTGGTCTAGTTTATGTTTTAGTTAAATCAAAATCGTTCAAGTTTTAAGAAAATACCTCCTCTAGGAGCTTTCTGCATAAATTGTGTCCTGCATTAAGCTATCACCTGCTTAAAATGACACCCATGTGTATTCATTAAGTGGTCGCATTAGACGGGTTCTACTGTATACGGTGTCTTTGATGCGTACGCAGATGAACTGTTTCATGTTTTTACCCCTTTCAACCCGCGAAATGCATGCACTGTAGATTGCAAACTGTATTCCAGATCAGAGGCCTCCCTTCAGGGTCTACACTGTTTGATAGTCAAACTCATCAAGCAAGTTTATTCCGTGTGTACTGAGTGTGGAGTCTATTGTTAAAACGTTTCATGAAACTATTCTGTATGAAATCAAATAAAAGGCCACTCAATTGATTTCATACAGAATTGTTTCTCAATAAAGGCCAAGCGACCGACAATTTGGAAAAAAGAGTGTTTGTTATCATTACAGTGTTTGCTATTATTACACATTATCGAACTTCCCTTTGGGGTATTTACAAAATTCTATATTATTTATTAACCGATTTTTTTTATATTAACACATGTGTACACGCGTGGTAGTTTGGATATTGGTGGAATTGTAGTCACATATTTTATAACTTTATAAACAAACACAGCGGTCTCTGATCAGACGGTCCATACAGGACTATGTATACTATGTGTGCAAAAACGTGTATGTATGAGGGAAATGGTTAAATGTTGGTAACAGGGCATAATGCAGGAAAGACGGCCTGTGGTCAGCAATGACTAAAGTATTAAAAGACTAAGAGACGTGTCCAGTGGAAGTCATGATGCATTCACACACAGTTTGATACAGTTCTCCCTCCCTACAGCGGCCCTCTCTATAACGATTGCCTCCTTACAATAACACACGTCACTGTTTCCGAAACAACAAGGCTCCAGACACAACTTTTTTCTATCGCATTTTCTTTATGCCACCATCACTTTGTGACGATTCTAAAGAGTGGTCACAACATAGGGTTTGATTGAGGCATAACGGTTTTAGCTCTCGAAATACACCTTATCGGGGGATCTGCAAACAAGCTAATTATGTTTGATTTCCCCTCCCTATAACAACTCCCTCTGAACAACACATACAATCTTTGTATCCCAAAGGGTGTCGTTGTAGAGAGGGAGCACTGTATCCCGAAGTGAAGTAGCGCTGGTGATATAATCCGGACAAATTTTCCGAGGAAGAGGTCAGTCAGAATGGATATTAACTAGTACCCGACTCTCTATCCCACGATGCACCAAACCAATGTTGGTATCCCTAGGTTTTGTGTAGTGTAGATTTACACCAGAACAAGAGGGCCATAATGGGACTTGAATATGGTGGCAAGCTATAAGGCTCCCAGGGGCGTGGTCAATTTTGACCACAGTGGCATAGTTTGTATAACTTTTGTAGAAGATCCGATATTGATGCTAGGTACCAAATATATAAACTAAGGAATCATCTCGTCTTAGATAAGATTTTCAAAGTTTTCACTGTTTCTATAGAAAACTGGCCACCCCTGGGGCGGGCCACATTTGACCATAGGAGCATTATTTATATAACTATTGTAGAGGACCTGAACATTAACGAAAGCAGAGAATCTTCCAGTTTCAGAGAACATTTTCAAAGGGTTCACTATATGTTCGATAAAAAACTGGCCACCCCCGAGGCGGGGCCAATTTTGACCACATGGGCATAATTTATATAAGGTTTGTAGAGGATTTGTCGATGATGCTTATGTGCCGAATATTAAAACTAAGAACCTTCCCGTTTCAGAGAAGAATAACTTCAAATTGTTTCAGTGTTTCTAAAACAAGGCACCCCTGGGGCATAATTCGTATGACTTTTGTAGAAGACCTTGGTTGATATGTGCAAATATTTTCAGGGGATTTTTTTTCACTATATGTTTCTATATAAACAGGGAACCTTGGGCAGGGTAAATTTTGACCCAAGGGATATGGTTGTAGGAGACCTCAAGACGACACTGCGTGCCAATTACAAAAGCTAAGAACCTTCCAGTTTCAGAGATTGTCCAGGTCCAGGTTAAATTTTGACCCCAGGGGCATGATTTATATATCTTTTGTAGGAAGCTATGTTATAACAACGCTGAGAACCTTCAGAGACGATTTTCATCGTTTCTATAGAAAACAAGACCCCCTGAAGTCTAGGGCCATTCCTGATCCTAGGAACATAATTTAAATATAACTGTTGTAGAGGACCTACATATGATGCTTTGTGCCTCTTATCAAAGAACCTTCAGTTTCAGAGAAGTTTTTACTATGTTTCTATATAGAAAACAAGGCACCCCTGTGCATCCAGGGTCAATTGTAAACCCAGGGACATAAAATACATAACTTTGTAGAGGACCTCAAGATGATGCTATGTGCTAAATACGAAAGTTTAGCGCCTTCCAGTTCCAGATTTTTCTTCAAGTTTTAAATGTTTCTATCGAAAACTGGCCACCCCTTGGACGGGGCCAATTTTGATCCCAGAGCATAATTATATAACTTTTGTAGGATGCTATGTGCCTTATATCAACGCCGAGAACCTTCAGAGACGATTTTCACTAAATATGTTTTTACAGAAAACAAGGCACTCCTGGGGAAGGGCCAATTCTGACCCAGGCAATTTTATAGAACCTACAGATGACGATATGTGCCAAAGATGAGAGCCGAGCACCCTGTAGATTTAGAGGAGAATATCGTAAAGGTTTAAATTGTTGACGACGGACATCAGGCGATTACTAAGCTCACCCTGAGCACTTAGGAAACAGCCAAGTAGGACGGATATTCATGATAGTTGACCCTCAGCTCCTTACCTGTTGAATATACGTGTAACAATGGCATCAGATATTTATATACGTGTAACAATGACATCAGATATTTATATACGTGTAACAATGGCATCAGATATTTTCATCCTATTGTTATGTAGAATTTCACTTTGGTAAAAACTGTAATTACAGGTCTGGTCTGGGTCTACTCTGTTCGCAAAGGCGTGAAAAGGGTCAAGCGCGACCTAGATTCTGAGACGAACCTGCATCTTGCGTCAAGCATTGCTATAGTTTATTTTCTTAAAATTAAAATCGACGCATGCATTTCAGTGGGCATAAAAATGGGAAGTCACGACCTTTGCTCCAAAGTATGACCTCGACCTTGAATTACCATGCACGTCAGTTACAAAGGTGGTCACTTACGAAAGCGGGGCGGACGGTTAGATTGCTATATGCCGCCTTTAATCAAATAGTGCATTAAAATAAGCTCGCATCTACCTGGGAATAAATTATGAAAATACAGATCATAGCAGACGATATTTATTAAGCAGCTGAACTGTGCATAAGTTACCCCTCTATCTTTCAAGTTATAAATCTTGCATTAATAACGAAACGGAACAGCAAGAATATCGACCAGATGGGCCTGCACCCGCTCACCTGATTATTATTCCTCTTAACCTTTCTGTTGCTATGGCAATTTGTTTTCAAATTATTATAAGCTTCATCACGGACCATATATCAGATTCGTTTAGGATTTGCCAACCTTGTGATAGTTTACCCAGAGAGGCTTCGCACACAGAGAAGACTGTTCCGTTTGCAAATGACACAAGATCCGGACTTCAACTTCCTGTCGTGGTCAAGCATTACAAAGGTTTTCATGCGCCGTACAAAATTTTAATCTGATCAAATGTCACACTGTACATGAATATTCATCAGACTGTTAATCCAGGGTCGAATACCTCGAAGCCGGGCTCTTGATCGAGCTCAGGGTTACTCGACTTCTGACCTGGATTAATCCGTTACCTGTTAAAGAGACGCCACTGCATAGTGGAAGTTATCAATTCATGCATAAATGTTCTTTAGAGAAATAGTTAAATATAATCAGAATCGAAGACAAAATGACAAGTGAATATTGTGAAATAAATATGCCGATGCCCCCACTTTGCCATTTTCATTTCACTGTACGACACTCTCCTGTAAAACCAAAGCGCCACAATTCTGTCAAAACTTATAGGGTTCCTTTTTTAATACACGTCTACATATCAACGTTTATCTGTGAATGTTGGAAACTAATCCGATTAATAGTGTAGGAGTTGGACACGCTTGATTTAGTACCACGAAGTAAATTCTGTATTTACTTCGTGTTAGTATACTATATAACATAGTACATTTTTGTATATAAAGATATTGGTAAATTTAGAATTACAAATATGACCTTATGCAGCTAAGGCTGAAAAATAAGAGCACATCAGCACAACTCGTGTCAAATTCTGTTTAATGTCAAGGGACCATACGAATTACTTCGAGATAACAAGTCATCAGAGTTGTTATCCCAACAATGTATCAAGTCCATAGCTTAATGCAGATCTAAACCAATGTTGGACGCTCTTGTAGGATCCTTTAGTATTACATTCGACCTGGACCAAGCTGTGGCGTGTTTCTAGACGAAATCAGGATTGTAGATTTTGGAAGGACCGAACTTCTACTCGAGTTATCCCAAAGTTTAGTTATCAGAAGTTCAGATGTACATAATGGTTAGGCGTCAATAATACCAGCTGCAGCACCTCTTAATGCACGTCAAGGTTGACTATCTGAGGAAGTTTTCTTTCCACAAACTTTTGGGGACGTATGTACCACACTATTGGTCCAACGTGGGGCCGTAACGTGGTGCGAACGGCCAATGTAGAGCACTTAAAGGTCAAGTAAACAGATTGGGTTTTCGTCAAATTCTGATAGTATACAGTTAGTTAAACACCAAGCTGTAGAAAATTCTTACCGTTTTTATCTTGTTTTGATTTAAATCGAGTTTTTATTGTACCGCGAACCCTGCATTTTGAAAATCGATGCATGATTATCTCCCTTGCGTGACGTCACTTGTGTACATGCCAGTCAGGGATCCCATTGACAGGGAGGAATGTACAGAGAAACTTAACCTTTTCCTTTAAATTAACGCCTCTGCAAACAAAGTAGATCCAGATCAGAGCCTACAGGAACCGTCTAATTAGGGTTTGTTCTGTTTGCTTACACAATTAAATAAAATCCAACTCCACAGTTTCTATAAATACCCAAATTATTTTCACACTTTTCCAGACATCACGTCCATGGATTAACCATAGAAAGTGACACTTTATCGAGTAGGGGAAACTATTTATGGGGTGTGATATTTATTTTAGGTGTGAAATACAATATATTAAACACATGTGTTTTAATTTTGTTAATTTTAACCCTTCTCTTGCTGAATTTTAAAATACATTTCTCCTTCTTTACCCATGCCCTGTTGTAAAATTACATATATCTTCACTGTGTACACGTATTTCGCTGCGCAATCACTGCTATGGAATGCACTTGTTGCACAATCAACTTGTAAATAGTGCAGACCCTGATGAGACAGCTCCTGCAGGAGCTGTCTCATCTGGGTTTTCACTATTGACGTGAACAGCAAGCGAAGAGTTAAAACTTACTTTACCTGTCAGTGAATTTACACTATTCATAAACTATAATTTTAAAATATGATGAGGTTAGGACCAAGACCATTAGCAAATAGTGTAGATTCAGATCAGAGGGACCATTTGGGTCCCGCCCATGAGTTGGGTCCAACCAACTTTTAGACAGAACCGGACAACTTTAGATGAATTTCGTATTTAGGCAAAGTGGGTTCAGATGAAATGGGACGTTCTCATTCCTATGTATAAATGTACGTACTTACGAAAAAAAAGGAATTTCCACCAAAAATAGAAAAATAGGAAATAATTTATTTATTTATTTTACTTTAATATTTGCAATACCAAAATGATGCATTACTTTCAGAAAATCGAGTAAAGGTTGAAAAACCAAAATATGTATTTTGTTGAGAAAATGAGAAAAAGGTGGATCTTGATAACAAATGGTTGTCAGTCTTGAAGAATGACTAATTTTTTTTATTAATATGTTCATGTTTCTAAAGCTTGTGAATTATGTTTAAATGACTGGACCCACTACAAATAAAAATGTCTATAAAAAAAATATGGTCAACACATTAAAACTGTTACTACATTTTTTTTTATCATAATGTTACAGTATACTCGTATGTGCAATTTAATTATGTTCTGTAGGGAAACAACAGTAAACATAGCCATTAGAATTTCTCTATGAATGAATGTGTTAAATGGCTTTAGGCCATATTGTAGTATATTGTACTAAGCTATATTACACACGAATGCCCCATGCAGGGTCAATTGTCTCCAGATGTCAGTTATCATAGTGACCCACTAGGGGACAATGATTAGTACATGACCATAAAACCCGCATCCTGTATATTACGTATTGTTGCATTCCTTTATTAAGCTGTGGTAGCGTATCAAAAGCATCAATCATTGCGGTCATGGTGCCTCAAAGTTAGTTGGGCATTATGTAGGTAATAATCAGTAACACTATAAAACGCATCCAATGAACAATTCCTTAAATTACAGTAATCCAGAATGACTTTTTTCCTATGAATTTATGGTCAAAATTGTTCAAGTTCCAAAGTTGCAAAAAGGATCATATTTATGATAAACTATTTCCCTGATGAAAAGTTATGTGCGAGTAAATTACTTCACGAATATAAACCCTTCATTCCGCGTGCCTGTTTATGCCGATGCAAACATAGTAGACCCAGATCAAACGTATTGAAACAAATTTACAAACATAGTAGATCCAGATCAGAGAGCTTCTGTTGTAGATCCCTGATCAGGTTCTTGTTGATTTGCTTATGAAATAATATACCGGTAGGTCTGGTTGTACAATTACTGCCATAGCCTGTGCTTATATATCATTTACTCTCCATGAAATAATTATTTCTTACACAAATATTCAAAAAGAAGATCAAAAGGCTTTTTCTTCACAATGTTAACTTTTCAAATGGATCATTGGCTCTGACAGATCAATTAGGATTAGATCAACAAAATTTCATATGCAAACAAGGCAGAACCTGATCAGACAGCTCTTACAGAAACTGTCCGATCTGGATCTTCTCTATTTGCAAACACACGTGAAGCCGTTTATGTAAGAAGAGAATGATTGGGAAATTGATTAAAAGCAAATTAGGGGTCTCCTGCCAACAGTGCTAAATCGTGTTTATTAATCATTTTTTCTCTTAAGAATATTTATTAAAGATTTCATGACCTCGTGAATATTCATTACAGGGATTACAGAGACGCTAGACAACCCTGATCGAATCTAAAGAAATAAGTCTACGGATTAAGCAATTAGAGCAGATCCTGGTCAGACAGTTCCTGCGTGATTTGGGTTAACGCTGTTAACAAAACGTTTGTATAGAATAATTTTCCACGAAGAAAAAGCCCATTAACCTACAGTGCTAGACCTAAGTCAGATTTATAACAGAATGTAGCATATCCCTTTTTATAATTGTAGACCCAAGTCATCGACTGCACTAATTATAAATTTCACTGAAAACAGCCATCGAGACAAAATGTAAGCTGACCCAATATAAATCACATCACGTTTTCTTGAACTTCTTGTCTTTTGGTAATTTAAATAATCCTATTTAGTCTCTGTCGGATTAGGAGCTACAACCATAGGCAGGGATACACACATATGCAGCACAAATTACCATTTTAGCACTCAAAACGAAGCAGAAGTACATAACGTGCGATTCTTTCTATACGATATCTAGTGAGACATTTATAGCGAATGTTCACAAGTGACGTCATCACAAGGGAGATAAGCGAGCGACCAAAATCAGCCAGTGCTTACTTATCGGTGATATATGACACCTGCTATGTGCGATATGACTGTATTTTTTTGTGTTTTCGAAACTTCGTCGTACAAGGTACCCATTCGTCAAATATTTACGAAAAAGTGTCCTGCCTGTTTACTTGACCTTTAATGCATTTTATAATAATTACCCCATACAATACTGAACACAATTTTCATCAAACCTAATGGCATGGATTGCCAAAATAATGTTTATTTCATAAACATGAAATTCATTTGTAGTTCGGCTATCCATGTATGCTAAAAAGTTTCATTTTCATACACTTCAGCTGCGATGACGCAACTCGAGCATACATCACGATTTCTGAACCATCAACAGCACTAGTTAACCATCATCAATATTAACCAATTTTACCTTGACAGGTCACCCCTCAAAATGTGCATTTTGCATGCCAAATATCAAGTCGCTATCTCCACTTGTTCAAACTTTATTGCCAATGTTATTATCTGTGATTTTACCTATGACCTAGACATGTCACCCCTCAAAATGTGCGGCTTTATGAAATACATATGTATGCCAAATATCAAGTCTCGGTCTGTACTAGCTCAAAAGTTAAAATCAGTAGCTTAATCTACAATAAATCAAACAAGAGGGCCATGATATCGCTCACCAGACAATCTGAGAGGATTTTCAAAGTTTTCAATGTTTCTGTAGAAAACTGGCAACCCCTAGGGCGGGGCCTCGTTTGACCCCAGGGACATAATTCACATAGCTTTTGTCGACTTCAAGACGACGCTATACATGTGCCAAATATGAAAGTTGAGAACCTTCCAGTTTCAGAGAAGATTTTGAGTTTTCAGTATATATTTCATTATTATATAGAACAAGGCACTCCTGGGGCATGGCCATTTTTGACAACAGATGCACAATTTGTATAACTTTTGCAGAAGACCTCAAGTTGATACTATTGGCCAAATACGAAGGATGAGAGCCTTTTTCAATATACGTTTCTATAATATAGAAAACGAGGCATCCCTGTGCACGAAGGGCCAATTGTTAACCCAGGGACATAAAACATATATAACTTTTGTAGAGGACTTCAAGATATAGAAAACTGGCCAGCCCTGGGGCGGTGCCACATTTGACCCCAGGCGCGTAATTTTTTATCACTTTTGTAGAGGACCTGAACATGATGCTATGTGCCAAATATGAAAGCGGAGAATCTTCCAGTTTCAGAGGTGAAGATTTTCAAAGTTTTCACTATATGTTTCTAAAGAAAACTAGCCGGCCTTGGGGCAGGGTCAATTTTAATCCCAGGGGCATTATTTATATAACTTTTGTAGAGGACCTGAACATGATGTGTACCACATATGAGAGCTGAGAACCTTCCAGTTTCAGAGGAGAAGATCTTCAAAGTTTTCACAATACATGTATGTTTCTTTTGAAAACTGACCACCCCTGGGGCGGGGCCAATTTTGACCCCATGGCCATAATTTATATAACTTTTGTAGAGTACCTGAACACGATGCTATGTGCTAAATATGAAAGCTGAGAACCCTGTAGATTCAGTGGAGAAAATTTTCAAAGTTTTCACTGTAGATTTCTATTTAAAACTGGCTACTCCTGGGGTGGGACCAATTTTGACCCTAGGGGCATAATTTATATAACTTTTGTAGAGGACCGGAACATGATGCTATGTGCCAAATATGAAAGCGGAGAACATTCAAGTTTCAGAGAAGATTTAGTAGATTCAGTGCAATTTGATAAACCTCGTTTGACAGTTGTTTTTGTATAATTATTTAAGAAATGTCGCGTTATGCGACTATTTCGGTGGAGGATGTGTCAAGATAAGAGTGATAAGGACTTCGCGCACGTACTTATGGTAGCCTATACTGAATAGAAGTGTGAAGCAGTTTCGGGATTTTTAAGCACAGAGTAGCCTATAACTTTTAATTCAAACTGTTTATTGTTGCTATTGAACAAATCTTTTTGCTGACGATTTTGAGTGTGCTGTTCGGTATAATAAAATAAATATCACATCCTATGGAGAGCGACAGTACGTATTGTCAACCCTCGGTATGGTAATGTACACCTCGGTGAACATTACCAACCTTGGGTTCACAATACGTGCTGTCGCTCTCCACAGGATGTGATATTTATATAATGTGTCAAATATGAAAGCTGAGAACCTTCCAGTGTCAGAAGAGACGATTTTCAAAGTGTTCACTATATGTTTCTATTGAAAACCGACTATCCCTGGGGCGGGCCAATTTTGACCCCATGGGCATAATTTATATATCTTATGTAGAGGACCTGAACACGAAGCTATGTGCCAAATATGAAAGCTAAGAACCTTCCAGTTTCAGATGAGAAGATTTTCAAAGTTTTGCTATATGTTTCTTTGGAAAACAAGGCACCCCTGGGGTGGGGCCACTTTTGATCCCAGGGGCATGATTTATATAACTTTTGTAGAGGACCTAAAGATGATGCTATGTACCACCAAAGATCCTGTAGATTAAGAGATTTTTAAAGGTTCAAATTGTTGACTGGACTGACTGACGACGCACGACGGACATCAGGCGATCACAAAAGCTCACCCTGAGCAGAAAAGTGCTCTGGTGAGCTAAAAAAAGATCCAGCATGGATTTCGGGATTCAAACCTGCTGCGGATTCTGAAAATCACGGAGAGGTCCAATCATTCAACACTTACCGTACCAATATACATCAACCATTGGAACGCATGCGAGTCATGCATGCCGTTTGCAAACAATGTATATCCAGATCAGAGTGTTCAGGAGCCCTCTGATTAGGGTTTGCATTGTTCGTCAGTCAAAAATTCAAGTTCAAGACTTTCATACTGAATGGCCTCTAAAACTCTGATGGGCTATTCCATTCTGATAATTATGAGTAAAGTTTAACCCACTCCTTCATATTGGCGCCTCTATATAAAAGTCACCTTTTTAAACCAGTGATAAATAGAGCATTGGCTCCATAGCAGCAAATGCTCTATTTATCAAAATGGTTTCTAAACTAAATTTCTAAGTTTCTCCTTTTCTAGTAAATGCTCTTTTTCAGTAGATTTAAAAATAGTGGAAGGAGTTAGATACCGGTAGACAAATAAAACCTCCAAGTTAACCATTTCCCTGGTGAATATTCAATGTAAGTAATACCAACCTAATGTGTAAATAGCATTAATAACAAGAGAGTTCATGTTTTCAAGCAAACAATCATGTGCGACTATTATGGCCTTGTAACAATAATAAGGCCCTTGTAATAACGAATCAGAGTGAAATTTGATGGTTGAAGAATTTGCAAGACAATACCACGTACATCGATACCTTTTTTCCAATAAAAAAAGCGAACAGCTGATACAGATGAGTAACATGTTAAATTACGACCACCCATATTCAGGGTTGCCACAAACCAGAGGAAACAAAATTCCCTGACATAATTTCAAATTTCCCTGACACATTTCGTCGCGAAATTTGGGTATTTCTGTCATAATTTCTGTAATACGTAATGGATTTTTAAAATATACAACATTCATTCTCATGTTTTCAAAATTCCCCGACATTTGCCTATATTTTCAAAATTCCCTGACAGTTCTCAAAATTCCCTGACCTTGAAAAATTTAAACTTTCCCCGACTCGTGGCAACCCTGATATTCCTTAGAAAGAGAATGATATTGATCTAAACTGCTTTAAAATCCTCAAAAAATAAATATGGTGAAAAATCCTCGAACATTTTATTACCCAATCGCTCCTGTCTGCATTGTAACATCTCATAAAACTCTTTATACCTAATGTTGTCAAAGCTGACATAGATCTGACAACAATAGGTATATAACTAGAGGTTTTTGTCACAAAAACAGATGTCTCTAGCCCACGTCCCATACCGCTCGCACCCTCTCATACACACTGCGACATATCGTCACATTTCTGTACATGAGAACTCGACCGTACAAGAAGTGTGACAGACAAACAACTCTAATAAAAACATGTAAAGGGAAATCACTAAAAATGTTATGGACTTGATGAATGATACTTCCCCTCATTATGCGCTTTCAACAAATTTTTCAAGAAAAAAAATGATAACGGCTAATACCTCCAAAAATATTGATACCAGAGTTATGGCCTTTGTGCATGACACTTCCATTCATCATGCTCTTTCCATAAATGAAATGTCATTCCAATATCATCAGTTGAACAGGAGTTATTAAACGAATAAAAAATATAACAAAGGGCAATAACTCCATAAGTTATAAAGCCAGAGTTATGGCCCTTGTTCACGACACTTTCTCTCATCATGCTCTTTCCATGTATGAAGTTTCAATACAATGGCATGAGCCATGTAGGAGTTATCGTCCGGACAAGAAAGAACTTCAAAGCGTTAAATAAATGTACAAGGGGCAATAACTCTCAATTTATTGAAGCCAGAGTTATCGACATTGTGCATGACACTTTCTCTTATCATGATCTTTCTATGTATGAAGTTTCACTCCAATGGCATGTGCCATATAGGAGTTATCGTCCAGACAACAAAATGTGGTTTTTTTTACAAAGGGCAATAACTCCAATATTAGTGAAGCCCAGTTTTTAGACCTTGGGCATGACACTTCCTCTTACTATGATCTTTCCATGTATGAAGTGTCAATCCAATGACACGAGCCATATAGGAGTTACCATCCTAACAAAAAAGTGTGATTTTTTTTAAAAAGGGGCAATAACAACAGTATTAGTGAAGCCAGAGTTATGGACCATGAACATGACACTTCCTCTTGTCATGATCTTTCCATGTATTAAGTGTCAATCCAATGGCATGAGCCATGTAGGAGTTATCATCCGGCCAGAGTTATGGACCTTATGCATGACACTTTCTCTTATCATGATCTTTATATGTATGAAGTTTCACTCCAATGGCATGAGCCATGTAGGAGTTATTGTCCTGACAAAAAAATGTGAAAAAAATTACAAGGGGCAATAACTCCAATATTAGTGAAGCCAGAGTTATGGACCTTTAGTATGACACTTCTTATCATGATCATCCGATATATGAAGTTTTAATCCAATGGCATGAGCCATATAGGAGTTATCGACCAGACAAAAAAGTGAATATTTTTTACACGGGGCAATAACTCCTATATTAGTGAAGCCAGAGTTATGGACCTTGTGCATGGCACTTCCTCTCATTATGCTCTTTCCATCTATGAAGTTTCAATCAACTGGCATCAGGCATTTTGAAGTTATCTTCCGGACAAGAAGTGTGACGGTCAGACAGACAACTCTCGCGAAAACAATATGTCTCCCCCATATAAATATGGGGGGAGACATAAGTCTTACTTATTACTATGCAACCCCCGTGCATGGCAGTAATACTCATTAGTGAGTGGTCGCCATTATTATAAAAGAAGAAGTCTATAAGCAAAGATAGCAGACCCTGATCAGACAATTCCTCCATGGTGACCCATCTGATTTGGGTCTACTCTGTAAAGTCGAGAAAAGGCTATCATGTAAAGGTTTAACCCTTTACTAGATGAATATTCAATTAGCCAATTTGTTCCTATAATGGCTAGTGAAGGGAATGCTTGGCAATTATGTTATTGCATATACAAACAGAGCAGATCTTTATTAAATGGCTCCAACTGGAGCTGCCTGGTAAGAATCTACTCTGTTCTTAAATTCATAAAAATGTACAGTAAAACCCCTCCAATAGTGAAGAATTTAGATATTTTTAGGCAGGTGGGTGCACTATGCAGGGTGAACATCATACAGAAAGAGGGGCTTTCTGAACGACTTTGACCCTGCATTAAGCTGCCACCTGCCTCCAAGACAGATAGTTGTATTTAATTGAACATACGCTCTAAAGAGGTTTAACTGGATCTGTCTCAAGTAAAGGGTTACAAAGTACAATGTATTTAGTTTTCATTTTTTCATCCTTTTTTATTTCTGTTTGCAAATCAAAGAATCATATTTCTTCCTGTTTGCAAGTTAATGATGTACCACCGACTAAAATTCCTTCTTTCAAGAACTACATTATTTCATTGCATTACAGACGTTTAGAAGACCTTGTCTATAAGAACCACTTAATAAACAAACATGTTCGTCTTCAAAAACACTAGCTATTTAATGCAGAATGAAAGTAATGTAGAAAGCTCCTTTGGCAGTTATCTGTATGACCTTCATCCTGCATTAATCCTTTACTCCATGACTATTCATACAAGAAATAATGACATCATGAATGTTAATTAGCTGTAGTTTTATAATGTAATATTTTCAAGGCAATCTGTCTGCCCTGACAAAAACTGTAAACTCGGATGAGATCTTATTCCACAAGCAAAAAGAGCAGACTCAAATCAGACGGCTCCCTTTGGGAGCCGTCTGATCTGGGCCTGTTATGAACATTAATTATTCATTCTTATGATATGAAAACAGGATATTCATATGTATACAAGTTCATAAGCAAACAGCTGACACTGATCAGATGGCTCCTACGGGAGCCACCTTACCGGAGTCTACTCTATTTGGCATAAAAAGGCATACTTATGGTGTAAAGGGTTAACTCATTCCCTCCTAGACTATTTCTAAACCCAACCTCTTTGAATAAATCTACCAACCAGAAATGGTGTCAAAGCCACCTGATGCTCGCCTGTTTAAAAGTTAAGTCTAAAACGTGTCATATTGAACACACAAAAAAATCATTCAATTTTCAATTTAAACTTGAACTGCATCAATATCACAACCAAAAGGCAACCAAATACCGTACCAATTTTCATCAATTTAAAAAGATTATCAAACAAAAAAGATACATACCAAATATGAAAGCCCTAATACCAAATATGGAAGACCTAGGTCTATTGGTTCCAATGTAATAGGCAGTTAAAGATTTTTGCAAAAGTAGGTCAAAGGTGAAGGTCAGAAGGGTAAAAATTGTTGGCATGGTCATACCAAGTATAGAAGTCATATGCCCATCGCATTCCATATTATAGGAATTTAAAGATTTTTGCAAACGAAGGTGAAAGGTCAAAGTCAAGGTCACATGGTAAAAACATTGGTATGGTTGAGTCTTAAGACAGGAAATATACATACAAAGTATGGAAGCCCTATGCCTATTGGTTCCAATGTTATATGCATTTAAAGGCTTTTGCAAAAGTAGGTCAAATGCGAAGGTCAAGGTCAGAAGAGCAAATATGTTTGCATGGTCATACGAGGTATCGAAGTCCTAGGTATATTGGTTCCAAGTTATAGGCACTTAGATTTTTGCATAAAATAGGTGAAATGTCAAGGTCATATGGTAAAAAACATTGGTGTGTTTGAAAGTCTTCAGACAGAAAAGATACAAACCAAGTATGGAAGTATATGCATTTAAAAAACTTGCAAAAGTAGGTCAAAGGTCAAGGTCAAGGTCAGAAAGGCAAACATGTTGGCATGGTCATGCTAGGTATGGAAGCCCTAGGCCCATTGGTTCAAATATTATAGGCATTTAAAGATTTTTGCAAAAGTAGGTCAAAAGTCAAGGTCAAGAGGGCAAAAAAAGTTGGCATGATCATACCAAGTATGGAAGTCCTAGGCCTATTGGTTCCAATAATATAGGATTTAAAGAATTTTTTTCAAAAGTAGGTCGAAAGTCAAGGTCAAGGTCAGAAGGGCAAACAATGATATTGTTGGAAAAGTCTTAACACAAGAAAGTTGCATACAAAGTATGGAAGCCCTAGGTCTATTGGTTCAAATACTATAGGCATTTAAAGAGTTTTGCAAAAGTAGGTCAATTTGCAAAAGTAGGTCAAAGGTCAATGTCAGAAGGGCAAACATATTGGCATGGTCATACCAAGTATGGAAGCCCTAGGCCAAATGGTTCCAATAATATAGGTATTTAAAGATTTTTGCAAAAGTAGGTCAAAAGTCAAGGTCAATGTCAGCAGGGCAAAAATTTTGGCATGGTCGGAAGGGTCTCGACAATATGAACCTTCTCACCAAATTTCAGCATCATAGGACAAATATTAAGCTTTATACCAACCCGTCCCAAAAACTTTAACCTGGTGATTTTTGGCCCCCGAAAAACTAAGTCCAAAACATGTCAAAAATTGAATAAAATTTAAACACATTTTTAATGTTTAACTTCATAACAGTAATATTTGACCCCAAATGAGCCTCCATACAAAATTTCAACATCCTAGCACAATTATTAAGTTTTAAAACAACCTGTCCAGAAAACTTTAACCTGGTGATTTGTGGCCAAAAGGACTAAGTCCAAAACATGTCAAAAACTGATAAAATTGAAAAATATTTTTAATGTAACTTAATTACAGCAATATCTGACCTCAAATGAACCTCCATACAAAATTTCAGCATCCTAGTACACATATTAAGCCAAAAAACTTTAACCTGGTGATTTGTGGCCAAAAGGACTAAGTCCAAAACATGCCAAAAATTTATAAAATTGAAAACTATTTTTAATTTTAACTTCATTACAGCAATATCTGACCTCAAATGAACTTCCATACAAAATTTCAGCATCCTAGTAAAAATATTAAGCTTTAAAACAACCCGTCCAAAAAACTTTAACCTGGTGACATGTGGCCAAAAGGACTAAGTCCAAAACATGTCAAAAATTGATAAAATTGAAAAATAATTTTAACATTTAATTTCATTACAGCAATATCTGACCTCTAATAAACCTCCATACAAAATTTCAGCATCCTAGTACAAATATTAAGCTTTAAAACAACCCGTCCAAAAAACTTTAACCTTGGCCACGCTCACGCCCATGCTCACGCTCACGCCGGGGGTATAGCATAAGCTCTACTGTTCTACGAACAGGCGAGCTAAAAAGGAGCATTAACTATAGAAATGTAGAGTTTTAGAATTGTGTCGTTTAGAAACCATTGTGATAGAACATCTGCTCCTATGGAGCAAATGCTCTAATTATCACCATGGTTTCAAAATGTGACTTTCACAGAGGTGCCAAAATGCATCATTAGGAGGGAATGTGTTAAGCTATCTAATGGAACAAGAATGAAGACTTCTTATGTCTGGTCATGGCATAGAGGCATGACCCTAATTTCTTTATCTTCACAGTCTACAGTACTTCTGATCTAGATCTCAGCAAATTACAATTCCTTCTGTTTGCTCCTTTGAATTCCTCAATCATCAATTGGTTTGACGAACGACCTTGACCCTTCTATGGTACAATCATTTTGGTACTATCTTCAAGTTCCCAGCAGGAAAATTAATGAGACAAGCCACCGTTTATTCATGTTTTTGCATGTGGTGTTTTGTCAATCAGTGAAGTTCCATTGTTTTTTTTCCTTGTGATTTTTATGCAAAGTTCCATTGAATTGCAGACCGACGGATGGACAGACAGGTAAACAACAGGATAGACGGACGTCACAGACACATGATATCCAACCAGCACTTCGTTGAAATGTTGGGGATGTTGCAGACGACTTTACCCCCGCATCTGTCAAATAGATAATAGATGCATTTGACATAATGAAACGATTGGCAACTGATATGAATAGTATCCAATATCTAAAGTGTATTGGACCAGAAGTTTGATTCTTGATCAGCAATTCACCAGGGTCCTGTTCTACCAAGGCCTGTACAACCAGAGATGCAAATACTAAAATTGTTATTTCTCCATCAAACCCTATACTGTGGCCACTTCTTTAGAATTGTCTCTTTGAGAGACGATTCTAAAGAGTGGTCACAGTACAAGGTTTGGTGGAGAAATAAAGGAACTTTTCTCCAAAAGAATTAAAATTTACGCATCTTATCTGGACCTCTGTAAAACCACACCTATTGCAAGCCCTCATTTACGACAGTCAGTACTATTCAAACTGCTGAAATTTATCGCACATTTTAGCATGTGACAATTTACGTTAACTTTGTACAAAAGAAAGTATCACAAGTTCTAGCAAATGCAACTTCATATGTTAGAACTAACATTATTTTTGTTGAACAATCTTTTGTCAAATGGGCCCCAGAGGCAGAGGAAATAGGGCTTGTTTTAAATACTGATTTAGTCATTTTTCCACCAAACCCTATATCGAGTCAAATCTTTAGAGTGGTCTCAATCAGACATAGGGTTTGGTGAAGAAATAAATAAACATGAAAAAAGATTGAATTTACACAATTCAATCCATGTTTCTGAATTCATAACCTGGTACAGTAGAAATCCTCTTAACTGGAATTTTATTATTAAAGAAACATTTTAATGCTTTTTTGGACAGATGGCTGCTTAATGCTGGGTGAAAGTCATCAAGAAAGGAGCTTTCTGGAAGATGTTCAACCTGCATTAAGCTGCTACCTCTTTGAAACCAGTTTTGATACTTCTTTTGTCCAGTTTAGAGGGGGTTTTACTTCATCTGATCCGGATCCAAAATATTGTATGTATTATTTCAAATCTTTTGAAACTCTGGGGGGAAAGTTTGAAATAATTTGACAACAGCTTAGATCCAAGTAACATGCCAAGTTAATGGCATCTCATCAGGATAAAAAACTATTCAACAGTAATTATTGGGTCAAAGCTGTCCTAAAATACAGTAGAACCTCCCTCTCTCTCTCTCTACAGTGGCCATTTAACCAATTACCTGATAGAGATGCCTTTGCAAACAGAGTGGACCCAAATCAGACAGCTCCTGAATAGCAGTTTTTCAAGACAGATTGTGCTGAACTCATCCTGCAGTTTCACGCATTTGCAAACAGAGTAGACCCATATCAAAGGCTCCTATAGGAGCCATCTGATCAGGGTCTACTCTGTTTGCTAATAGAATTTGATATAACTTTAATTTCGAAAATGGCTATGTTTTACCTTCCACATTTCAGTATAACTTTTTTTCTATGAATATTCAGTAAGTACTGGAATTTGGAATAAATATAGAACAGGGAAAGGGTTAAAGCAAGGTGAAAGGAATGTGCAAAAGATTATTAAATTATTATGATAATCAATACTAGTAACTCAGCGCCTTGTCAGGATCTAAACTGTTTGGCGCTTTGATTGTGACTTTGGAAAGAGATACAAATGTAACATCTAACCATTGATGATTTAACAAGCAGCTAATGGACAAGGGTTTAGCATGCAGTCATCCCCTCATAACCCTTTCCCTCATATAAACTTGTTTTCAAGCATTTGCAAATGGAGTAAACCCAGATCTGATGGGTCCTAGAGGAGCCATTTGATCAGGGTCTGCTTTGTTTGCTAATAGAATTTGACAGATCGGTTTCTAACTATTTTGAAATTTGGCCTAAAATAAATAAAGAGAGGTTCTACTATATGTCAAAGTGCAGAAAATTTCACCAGCTGCTATGATATTGACCAATTGCTACAGGCATCGACTGCAAAATTAAGCATCATTCTGCTTCTGTGAAATTTGGTCCTGGAAAAGCAATAAAATTTACATTAGTTCCAAGCTGTTCTCTGAAAACAATAGAACAAAATTATTAGTAGCATTGTGAAAAACAGATCATATCATTTATATTAAAAGTTTTAACCCTTTACCCGACTAATTATGCCTTCTGCATGGGGCCTTTGCAAACAGTGTAGACGACTAGACTCCTGTCGGAGCCATCTGATCAGAGTCTGCTCTGTTTGCTTATGGAATTATATAGATCAGATTCTACAGTTTCTGCCAAAGGCAAACAAAATGTTCACATACAAATGTACCATTAACCCAATCCCTCATAGGCTATTTTTGGACCCAAACTTTTTTTTATAAATTTGCCGAAAGGGAGCATTTACCAGAGAAAAGGAAAAATTCTATTGTGTAGTTTTGAAACCGCTAACAAAAAGAGCATTTTGCTCCTTTGCAAATGCTCTATTTATTCAATGGTTTCAAAAAGAGATTTTTACAGGTGTCAAAAAGAGATTTTTTACAGATGTGTCAAAAAGTGACTTTTACAGAGGTGTCAAAAGGTGTCAAAAAGAGGGATGGGTTAAGAAATACATGTACTCATGCTCTATAAATTTCCTAAGTGAATATTCATGTGGTAAAGGGTTAATCATGTCTTGAATAAATATTATACCATCATCATCATCATCAGTTCACAAGTCAATCAAAAGATAAAAGGCTTTGCAAACAGTGTAGACCCGCATCAGAGTGGCTGGTCTGCAAACATCTCCAGGTTCCAGTGAAGGCATCATGCATGTGGTCTCTGCTATATGGGCTGCACTGTTTGCTCAGCCAAGTGATATCCAAAGCCCATGTTCCAACCATAGTCAGAACTGAAGGCACATTTCATGATCATACACCACATCTGCTAAATCCATATTGTAATTGGACATTGCTGCATATAAAATATAATTTTATCAATTCAAATCTCTTTTTTCAGACACTCTTGTTGGTAAAACGCCCATACTGGAATTCAAGACTAATGCAAAACATCCTGTATTTTCTTTGAAAACAACCCAAATTAAAACTAGTATTGATTGAATACCCCCGCTCAGCTGCCTTGATCGCAAATTAAACTAGTGATCTAGTTTTTGACTCCACATGACCAATTTCCGCTCTTGTCCGGGATTTTATCAAGACAATCAATCTAACCAAGTTTCATGAAGATTGGACAAAAAATGTGACCACTATCTATCAAGAGTGTTCACAAGGTTTTTCTACTGTTTGGCCTAGTGACCTAGTTTTTGAACCAACATGATCCTTCATCACATTTTATCAAAACAATTTTCATTCAGATAAAATTTCATCTTTAGAATTACCATTTGACCTAGTTTTTACACCACATGACCCACTTTCAAACTCTTTCATGATTTTAATTAAACAATCATCCTGACCATGTTTCATGAAGATTGGGCCGAAAATGTGACCTCTAGAAGTTTCACAAGGTTTTTCTACTATTTGATCTAGTGACCTAGTTTTTGACCCCACCTGACCCACTTTCAACGATTTAACTTGTCCGACATTTCATCAAGACAAGCATTCTGACAAAGTTTCATGAAGATTGGACTAAAATTGTGACCATTAGAGTGCTCACTGTGCCAGGTTGTGTCACGGACAGACAGACAGACCAACCGACCGACACACACCCTCCTATATACCCCCGCTCAAACTTTGTTTGTGGGGGTATAATAAACATGGTATTTAAACAATGAACTGTGACCTGAACCTGAATAAATTCATTATACAGAGGCATAAACAAACCATTAATGATAACTTCTTCATTTCTCCACTAAACTGTTTTATTATTCTTTGAATTGTCATTCCAAGATGATTCTAAAGAGCGGGCACAGCATAGGGTTTGGTTGGTCTTATTTTAGTATTTATATGGCTCAAAGTCCATACACACATTTGGCATGGTATAAACTATCAGCTGTGGCCTGAACCAGAATAAATGTCATTATGCACAGCCTCTGAGGTATAGATAAGATGCATATGAAGTAGAAAGTAGAAATTCTGGGGAAAAACAACTCCATTGTTTCTCCAGCAAACCATAACCCTTTCCCTGTTCTATGCTGATTTCAAATTTCAATACCATGGACAAAATAGTTATAATGAAAAAATAAGGAAGGTGGAACACTGCAACCATTTTAGAAAGTAAAGAAACAGATCTGTCAAATTCCACTGGCAAACAGAGTAGACCCAGATCAGATGGCTCCACTAGGAGCCACCTGATCTGGGTCTACTGTTTGCAAATGAGTGAAAATATGTTTAATTAAAGGAAAGACTTAAACTGTGACCAATCAATTAATACCATCATCTCTTTGAAACGATTCTAAATAGTCATAGCAACATGGTTTATTGTAGACAAATGACAATTCTACTGTTTGAAATATATATGCCTCTTATCTATGGCCCTAACATGCACCACTATTTTTTCATTTTAGATTCTTCTATACTGGGCATTTGGTCCCACCGGGCAGTTCGTTCACTGCACCACTTTAATGACTTACGGTCCTGACAGTATACCTACGCTAATTACCATAACTGAGCCTTTGTTATCTTTGTACACATTGCTTATGCCTGATTTCTGCACATCAATGACAGGCCACTGAAAATCAGAAACGTAATTACTACACAACATCATCTTTACAGTAAGCCTGAGACCTAAAACAAACTATTTCACCACCGAGGTTGCTGGAAAGCAACTTACACTGCATAGGCTTGCTGCAATGAGCAAATATGTGATTACAGAGCTAAAGAAAAGATGCGCATATTTAAACATTTTTAATAGTTTCACTTTCACAAAGTGAAGGAGTTAGAATAGTTTTGCACCAAGCCCTCGATATGCACACACGATGTTTCGATATTGATAGAAACTGTAGAGTCATCTATCATAATTTCATAAGCAAACAGAGCAGACCCTAATCAGATTGGTCCAATAGAAGCCATCTGATCTGGGTCTTCTGTGTTTGCAAAGAGACATGAAAATTTGATTAACTCTTTGCATGCTAGTGAGTGGAGACTGTGTGATTAACCCTTTCCCTGTTCTATATCTATTCTAAATTTCAATACCTTTATTAATATTCATGGACAAAATAGTTATAATGAACTATGGAAGCTGAAGGAGGAACATTGTAGCCATTTTAGAAAGTAAATAAACCTGTAGATCTTTCAAATTCTATTAGCAATCTGACCAGACGGCTCCTATAGGATCCTGATGTGTTTGCAAATGCGTGAAAAGGTGTTTATATAAGGGAAAGGGTTTACTATGCAAAGTTGAAAAAGATTGGATCCAGTTGAGATGACATTACTTTTAACCCTTCGCTTGCTGAATTTTAAAATACATTTCTCCTTCTTTACCCATGCCCTGTTGTATATTTACATATATCTCCAATGTGTACAAGTATTTCGCTGTGCAATCACTGCTGTGGAGTGCACTGGTTGCACAATCAACTTGTAAATAGTGCAGACCCTGATGAGACAGCTCCTGCAGGAGCTGTCTCATCTGGGTCTTCACTATTTACAGGTATGTATATTGACGTGAATAGCAAGCGAAGGGTTAAGTCTAAACAGGATCTAAACTGTTTGACACACTAATTTATTGTACAGCAAACCTCTCAAAAAAGGCCACTAAATTACATCAAGTATTTTGTGTTCAAGACAGGTGGCTGCTTAAAGCAAAGTGAAAGTAAAACAGAACACTCCTATAGGAGCGTTCTGTTTTACTTTCACCTTGCTCTAAGCAGCCACCTGTCCTAGACTACCAACTAATTACCACAATTTACTGGCCATTATAGAGAGGTTCTACTGTAATTTTGAGAAAGGGTAAAAAGAAAAATGTAACTCGGAATTGCAACAGCTGATCATTTTTTCATACAATTAATTGGTGCGCAGAATTAAATAGGATGCAAGAAATTGCCCTCAGAAATGATCACACAGAAAGGCAATCATACATTGGTATCATGCCATTACCACAGAAAACAATGATTCAAATGCCTTTTCATTTTAATACCAGGCTTTTGCCAAAAATAAATAGCGTCACAGGTCTTACTTTCAGAGAAAAGTGCAACACAAATACTGCAGACAACCAACAACCAGCATGGCATGAACTAAATGTAATGCCTTTGAAATACATGACCTTGACCTTTGACAAAGACAGTTGAAACTATAAATCCATTACTTAGTTTAGAAGTAAAAACATGTATACTGGATGATTGGAAGTGGCCTATTTTACTGAGTGGGAGTACTGTATTGCTTCCTGACAAAAAAATCACGTTATTTACAAAAGGTATTTTAATAGCAAGAATAGGCACATTTTTTGGTTGTATGGAAGTGACACAATTTTGAATTGGGCCCAAGGTTGTTAGTACCTCACACAAAGCTCCTATGCTGAAAAATTGAAAGTCTAACAACCATATATAGAAACTGCCAAACAGATGAAAGGTTTTTAAAACTCTTTCTCTCATATTTTAATTGATTTTCACACCTTTGCATGGAAAAGGGTTAAATCTTTGTATGACAGAAAAAGGAATTTATTTGCCATGGCAAACTACAGAATCAGGGTCCATGCTTATAAAACTTTTAGTTGAGTATGAGTTCGTTCTCAAGTTTTTGATTGGTCAGATTTGAGCCAAAGGCTCAAATCTGACCAATCAAAAGCTTGAGAACTCAAATCTGACCAATCAAAAGCTTGAGAACGATCTCAGACTCAACGAAAAAGCTTTATAAGCATGGACCCAGGTGTGTATGTAATCATGTTCAAGCTACAGATCAGTAAGATTTTGACTACATCAAAATCTGACTGATCTGATGTTGGAATATGATTTCAAGCTACATATAATCGGAGTAATCGAAATTGTATAAGTTTTAGTCAAAATGATTGAGAATGTACAGTAGCCAGACTCAAATAGTTTTATAGGCATCAGGTCTGATCTATCATATTTCACAGCAAACAGAGCAGAGAATAACCAGACAGCTCCTACTGGAGCTGTATAATCTAGATCTACCCTATTTGCAAATGCTAAACAGGACAAAGGTATTTGCAGTTTGCTGCTATTGTTTTTTTATCTAACTTTTGTCTTGCATTATGCTACCATTTGCCCTAACCCTTTCCTTCATATAAATGCCTTTCCGTGCAGATTAATTAGCTGAATATTTATAATGTACAGTAAAACCTCTCTATAACAACCACTAAATTGTGTTAATTGGTATTTAGGGCAGGTGGTTGCTTAAAGCAAGCAGGGCTTTTTCTCTCTTATAATTGGGAAGGGGCCTTAGCCTGCTGATTTTGGGAAGAATTATCACTAAAATTGCTGATTTGGGAAACAAAAAAGCTGGTGTAAGTTTGGATTTTTGGGAAAACTGCATGATTTTAAAGAAATTTTCAATTGGGAAGGGGACTTTTACAGGTCTCTGTTATAGAAGGTGAAAAACCCCTGGCAAGGTGAAAGTTAAACAGAACGCTCCTATAGGAGCGTTCTGTTTTACTTTCCCCTTGCTTTAAGCAGCCACCTGCCTTTAACACAAAATAGTTGATGTAATTTAGTGGCCGTTATAGAGAGGTTTTACTGTAAACTTTTCAATGTGAATTTTTTGTGCTGACAGAAACTGTAGTCGGACCTTTATCAAAAACAAACAGTGTAGACCCAAATCAGACAGCTCCTATAGGAGGGTCCGAGTCGTCTGATCTGGGTCTTCTCTGTTTGCAGATGCGTGAAAAGGAGTTTATTATGCGGGTAACCGGGTAAAGGATTAAGAAACCATCTGTTTGGTGGTCATTGAACTGAGGTGGTCATTGAACTGAGGTGTAATTTACTACATATTGAGGTCAAATCAATAATAACCTTTGGACAAGACAGGAACCAACTGATCTGGGTCTAACCTATTTGCAGAGGTGTCAAAAGACATATATCTACAGGGTAGTGTTAAGAATTGTTAGATCAGTGATGATAATTTTGTAAATGTATACCAAGATTCATCTACTAGACAAAGAAAATATTAGAATTGTGCAGTTGTAAACATGTTTTACTATTAAACAGTTTCCCTTCAGATAAATTTTCTCTAAAAATCTGCATAAAATAAGATATAAACTAGAAATTTGTGTCCACATGACACTGATGTCCCCTGGCGTATTGTCTACAAAATCAAGCACTTTTCACTATATGTCATATAGAAGAATATTTCAAAGTTCCACAACTCGTAATTCGTAAAGCATAATTAGAACTAAATTTCCCTTCTTTACGTACATCTTCAAATAAACATGGTTCACATGTAAAAGTTTGACGTAAATCCTCCAATTAGTGAATAAGGCGACGGACACACAAGATATTTTGCTATACGTCATATAGTGAAGAAAATTTCAAAGTCTTACAAGTTTAGTAAAAATGGCCGGCGCAAACATTTCCTTCTTTACATACATCTTCACATCGACATTGTTCATCTGTGAATGTATGAGAAGTTGGACTCACAAGGTTTTCTCAACTCTTACTCCGTTTCATATATATACTTAGAGGAAAATTTCAGTTCCAAAACTCAAGTAAAAATTGTTGGAGCAAAATTCCTTTATTTATATACATCTTCACATAACATTGTTTATCGGTGAAGGTTTGAAGTAAATCCTCCTATTGGTGTATGAGGAGTAGTACACAATATTCGTGGGACTGACATGGATGTACGTATACCTACATATGGACTGACGGACAAAAGCAAAGGCATGCCTCCTACCTTGTGGGAGCATAAATATTATATATATAGCGTATATATTTCATCACAATCTATGTGAATCCATGATTACCCAAAACAAGCAGTTTGGATCTAGATGGGACTAAAAAACTCAGCGGCTAAAGTACGATCCAACCTGTTCGACACCGATTATGTCTTTGGAAAGAAACTGAAGAAAACTCCAGTTTGGAACCTGAAGACGATGATAATCACATGTATGTAGTAGAAGAAATCAATGTAAAATAAGGCCTTAACACTTTCCCTGCTCTATGTTTATTCCAAATTTCAATACCTGCTAAATATTCACAGACAAAATAGTTATAATTAATGAAATTTGGAAGGTGGAACATCGTAGCCATTTTGGAAAGTAAAGAAACTGATCTATCAAATTTCCAATGTTAGCAAACAGAGCAGACCCTGATCAGATGGCTCCTATAGGAGCCATCTAATCTGTCAGATGGCTCCTATAGGAGCCATCTAATCTGGGTCTACTTTATTTGCAAATGCGGGTAAAAGTGTTTATACGAGGGACAGGGTTAACAAAGATCCAACTATTATCATGGCCGACCTTGTCTGACAAGACTTTCTGTAAAAAATAAAACCCAAAACTTTGGCATACCGGTATATTTTTATATTCATGACTATGTTGTTTAGGCTTAGTGAATTCACCACACAACTCTCATTCTACATGAAATGCAGTATATTCCTGTTTAACTTGTAATGATACAACACATTTCTAAAAATAAATGTGTAGATGGACTCTGGAAAATGAGCATCAATTTACAAACATTCATTCCTGATGTGGAGCTCTGACACAAACCTGCCAGGTAATGTTCACTTCTAAAATCATCAGATATTTACACATTATGATTAACCCATTAACCCTTTCCACATTCAGACATGAACATTTATACAAGAATTCATGAATAACTTCATGAATATTCATTAAACCCTTTCCCATAAATATAAACGCCTTTTCACGCATTTGCAAACAGAGTAGACCCAGATCAGATGGCTCCTATAGGAGCCGTCTGATCAGGGTCTGCTCTGTTTGCTTTTGACATGATACACAGAACAGGGAAAGGGTTAACCCTTCGCTTGCTATTCACGTCAATATACCTACTTGTAAATAGTGAAGACCCAGATGAGACAGTTCCAGCAGGAGCTGTCTCATCAGGGTCTGCACTATTTACAAGTTGATTGTGCAATCAGTGCACTCCACAACAGTGATTGCACAGCGAAATACTTGTATACAGTGAAGATATATGTAATTATACAACAGGGCATGGGTAAAGAAGGAGAAATGTGTTTTAAAATTCAGCAAGAGAAGGGTTAATAGCTGAAGCTTTATGATGACATTATGACTAAGGGAATTTGTTATCATGGCAGAAAATTTAAAATCAGATCTATATTATCTCTTAAGCAAACAGAGAAGACCTTGATCAGATGCTGATCTGGGTCTACTCTGTCAGCAAAGGCATGAACAATTTTATATGGCAGGTAAAAATTCAACTGTTTGAGTCAATGTGTAAATGTCTGATGCTCTACTAAGAAAAGGTACAATGACACTTTTTTGTTTAATTTTTAACACAGTTCTGTACATGAATATAATCAAGAAAATCCGAAACAATGTACATGCTAATTTCTGGTCTTTAGTTGAAAAATTACAGCTGGAGGACTAGAAAGCAAACCACTAATTTAACTGGTATCTTAATCAGGGTTAAATGAACTCAAAACTGCTGACTTTTCCCTTTGATAGAGTCAATATATTAATTCTATTCTAAAACCAGGCTAAAAATCAAGAAAACACATACCAGTCTAAACTGGCCTTGTTTCCTGTTCCTGTAGGAGAAACATCTTGTTCAGGAGCCAGTCTGCAAGTGTCCACTAGACCAAGAATATCATCGACATCCATCATTATATCGGACATAGTTTCCGGAACAGCTTTGAACGGAATGTTAAGAGCCTGATACAGATCCTGCAGCACGGTTTCTGTGTCGTCTGAATTGCACTCTTTCCCAAAAGCATGCTGGGTTCCATCATGTACTTGTATTTCACCTGTCCTGGTTTCTTTCAAGCTTTGGCTATTATAACCATATACTGAAAAAGACTTGCCACTCTCTGATGTTTCTGCATTCATTTTCCTTACTAGTTTTATATTATTTCCGCTCTGTTTCCTGACAGATGCATTCCTTGTACCTCCAACAATTTTGGCTAATGTTGATATGCTGGAAATGGAATTCTGTGACCCTACACTGTTCTTAATACTTAAACTGTCTGTGGTTGCTTTTCTACTGACTTTTGGGCATGATGTATTTGTAAGATTTGATGTTCTCTTTCTCGTTAAACTGCCTGGAATGTTAACAGTGCTTGTAACATTAGTTTCTGTGTTATCTGTTAAAGACACAAGAGGTGATCCCCCTGATATTACTGAAGAACAAGAAGATTTCAATTGTAAACTTGTCAAATTTGTACTTCTCTTGAGTTGAGGAGCAGATCTCAAATTAAGACCCTCAAACTTGGATTTTGCTTCACTGCTGCCTGTGGTTTTTCCAATCAAATATTGTTTCACTGCGCTAAGGTAAGTTCCAGTGCCTCCAAGAGAAGGAGAGTTAGCCACTTGGCCTTCAGTCAAGCTGTCTGACGAGCCATCGGTACCACTAGAAGCACCCCTACTCAATGTTCTAAAAGCATCCTTGGATACATTACTATTAAATGCTGGTTTTTTGAAGCAGCTTGGCAACTTGAACTTACTGTCTACTGATATGGATGAACTGGTATTACTGACATGCCCGGGTATAGAACTGGAAACAAATTTAATCTTTGGAGTGACTACAGGACCAGCTGGAGTACCTGCTACAGAATTCACAGACAATGACATATTGTCAGTTTTGGAATTTTTTCTAGAATATACTCGATTGGCCTTTTTACATGCTGTTTTAGGTGCTGCCTGGAAGGCAGAGGAGTGTTTATTTTCTGTCTGTACTAAATCAACTTTACTTTTATCAGAAATGTATGCTTTCAAACAATCACTAGAGTTGCTTCTCTTTCCTCGACCTCCCTTCACCATACGAAGCACAGACACAGCATGGCCAAATTTCCCAAATAATGTATCCGAACTACCTTTTTCATCATTGTTACCACAAGTTTCACTACTGGAACACAAAGCATTAGCACCTGAACAGTTCGACTTGAGGCCAAGTACGTCCATTTTACATGGCACCGGTTTGACCAAACCACAGTTCTCTTGGGTTGACATTGTAAACATTGGTAAGTGGACTGACTCTGTAGAAGTATCACTGTAAGATGAAAGACTAGAACACGGGGTTGAACAACTTGAGTCAAGTGCATTTCCCTTAGTTGCAACAATCTCATTATCAATCTGCTGTGACCCGGTAACAGCAGGTAACATAACTGCATGTTTATCATGATTTTCAGACGCTTTAGCACCAGAAAACATCGCAATTTGAGCACCAGAATAAGGGATTTTGTTTGTGGTTCTATTCTGTTTCGGAATGTTCTGAAGCCTACAATTAAAGCACTTTTCACTTTTCAAGTTCCTGCAACAAGATGAGCAATTTCCAACTACACCAGAGTCGGTCATTTTCAAGTTTTGACAGGTTTCAGAACGGATCACAGACGTTTTGGTAATGTCCACTAACTTTCTTGAAATGTCCCCTAGGTTTCTGCCCTTCCTGATTCCATTCACTATTGGGTGATGTGACTGTACTCTTTCCCACATAACCATGTGCACTTGTCCAACTGGAAAACAAGGTTCTGTGTGGTCAAAGCGGCAAACAAGAGAATCCAAGTCATCACACTTTGCCCAACTGTTTGCTGAAAAAGAGTTGAAGACCAAATCATTATCTATGCAGTTTAACCCTTTCCCTCATGTAAATGTGTTTTCACACATTTACAAACAGAGAAGACCCAGATTAGATGGCTCCTATCGGAGCCATCTGATCAGGGTTTGCTCTGTTTGCTAATGGTATTTGATAGATCTGTTTCTTTAGTTTCTAAAATGGCTATAATGTTCCACCTTCCATATTTTATTATAACTATTTTGTCCATGATTGTGCAGCAGGTATTGAAATTTGGTCTATATATAATATAGAACAGGGAAAGGGTTAACAATTTGTAAATGAGAGGTAAAACTGGAGCATTTGAAAATAATTTACATAAAAGTTATCACTTTCCCTGTTCTATGTTTATTCAAATTTCAATACCTACTGAATATTCATGGACAAATTGGTTAAAATGAAATATGGAAGGTGGAACTTTCTAGCCATTTTAGAAAGTAAAGAACAGATCTATCAACATCCATTAGCAAATGGAGTAGACCCACCCTATAGAAGCCATCTGATCCTGGATCTTCTCTATTTGCAAATAGCTGAAAAGGCGTTTATAAAAAGGAAATGGTTCAGCTCATTTCGAAAATAAAAAAAAGTTTTTTTTCTGTTTTACCTGGCAATGCAGCAAACAGCAACAAACAAGTTCTGAACCTGCAAGACAGCGATTCTTTTTACAAATATTTATGAATATCTTGTAGTATTTACAGAAAACCAATGATCCTGCACTTCCTAAATACACCTTTTAACCCATTACCTCATAGGCTATTTTAAGATACAACCACTTTGAATAAATCTACCGAAAAGGAGCATTAACTAGAGAAAAGGAACATTTTAGAATTTTTTAGTTTGAAACCATTGTGGTAAATTGAGCATTTGCTCCTATAGGAGCAAATGCTCTATTTATCAAAATGGTTTCACAGTGACTTTTACAGAGGCGCCAAAAGTCGTCAATATGAGGCAATGCAGGGTTTTTCCAAGTTCTAGGGGAAAGGGGTCCGGTCCCATAGCCGGGGGAAAATTGTAGCGAGGACGAACCAAAATGGGAGTTTTCATTAAATGGTGTACAATCTATTTATATTATGTTAAAATCTTAGCTTATCATGTTTATATGGCCAATTTAGCTATAAGTAGCACAAATACAACCATTTATTCATTCCAGAATTGATATTAGCTAATTCTTAGTAACTATCTTCGAGCAAGAGGGGAATTTTTTTCAAGATGGGGAAAAAAACATACTTTTCAGAGGGGGGAATGGGGTCAATTTCTCCGTATATTTCAGTGAAAAAAAACAATGCAATGGGTTAATGCCTTTGCAGAAGCGACTCAAATCAAACAGGTCCTGTAGGGGTCAGCTGCTGTCTGATCAGTCTGCTCTGTTCACTTATGGAATAAGATATCAGATTCTACAGTTTCTGCCATGACCGAAATTCCCAGTATTCATACATATGCCGTTATAAACAAGATGTGTTTGTGAAACACTATGCCCCCTCATATATTTGACCTCTGACCTTAAAGGATGACGTTGACCTTGACATGTCACCCCTCAAAATGTGCGGCTTTATGAGATACATATGCATGCCAAATATCAAGTCTCTATCTGTACTGGCTCAAAAGTTAAGACCAATGTTAAGTTTGCGTTAATGTTACAGACAAAGAAACAGACAATTTGACCTTTGACCCTGAAGGATGACCTTGACCTTGACATGTCACCCCTCAAAATGTGCAGCCTCATGAGATACACAAGCATGCCAAATATCAAGTCTCTATCTCTAATGGTCCAAAAGTTATGGCCAATGTTAAAGTCGGTGATTTGACCCATATATTTGACCTCTGACCTTGAAGGATGACCTTGACCTTGACATGTCACCCCTCAAAATGTGTGACTTTATGAGATACATACGTATGCCAAATATCAAGTCTCTATCTGTTACGACCAATGTTAAAGTTGCTGACAAACAAACAAACAGACAGGGCAAAAACAATATGCCCCCTGACTATCGTCAATGGGGGCATAAAAATATCGTAATTAATATTTGTGATATCATTAACACTTTCATGAATATTCATGGAGTATAGTGTTAACCCTTCGCTTGCTAATATACCTACCTGTAAATAGTGAAGACCCAGATGAGACAGCTCCTTCAGGAGCTGTCTCATCAGGGTCTGCACTATTTACAAGTTGATTGTGCAACCAATGCACTCCACAGCAGTGATTGCACAGCGATACACTTGTACACAGTGAAGATGTATGTAATTATACAACAGGGCATGGGTAAAGAAGGAGAAATGTGTTTCAGAATTCAGAAAGCGAAGGGTTAAAATCAGCTACCATAAAAATGTTCAATTCCATAGGTTGCACATGCATGCCAAGTTTGAAGTAGCCAACCAACCAACAGACAGAGCAAAAAACAATATCCCCCCCCCCCCCCCCCCCCTTCTCGGACTTTAAGGGGCATAAAGATGAAAATCTCTATAGCTGCTGTTAGGGAACGTAGGTAGTGTTGCACTTTAAATAACTGATCACGAACAGACTCAATAAAACAGAGTTTGCAATTTTCTCTTTTTGATTATCTGCTTCTGCTTTTGAAGTATCTCCTACTTTCAGAATTTTTGTACTTCACAACAGCAGGTGTTAAGCGCTTGTGTGGCGGCAGTAAAGTGTCAGCCACTACGTCATTCTCAGTGAACATTGTTATAATTTCTGGTCTTTCGGGATCATTAGTTTCAATGATTTTAGTCATGAGAATTGAATACCGCTCAAGCCCATGTTAATAGGCATTAGTAGTGTTGCACCTTAAATAATAGCTCATGAAAGCTCGAGTCTATAGTTTCTCTTTTTTTGCATTGCTACTTTGCTTTTGAAGGACCCCCTACTTTCAGAATTTTTGTCATGGCAGAAACTGTAGAATCTCATCTTTATCATTAAGAAAACAGCAAATCCCGATCAGATGGCTCCTATAACAGCAAATGTGATCAGGGTGTACTCTGCAAATATTTATGAAGTCTTAAGGGATAAAGAAACATGCATCAATGTGAAACACACAAACAGGGGTCAAGAAAATTAAATCATTTTCAAGAATAACTCGTTAATTTCTTCATCAAACCCTATGCTGTGACCACTCTTTATAACTGTCTCTTTGAGAGATTCTAAGGAGAAGTTACAACATAGGGTTGGGTGGAGAAATGACAATTTTAGTATTTGAGTAGTGTACACACCTTTATCTGTTGCTCTGCAAGAACCTAGGGAATATGTGTTGACTGACTTCACGTCAGTCTTAAAATTAAACAATACTTACTGGATGGATTTCTGAGCCAGGCTATGAAGTGATCTGGGTTATTGATATATTGCACCATTCCCGTAACCATGTATGTATTACCATGGAAACTAAACTGTAACTTGGACCATGGGATGTTCGGTAACCCCTCCACAAAGTGCATCAAGAGGCAACTGGACAGTCTGTAAATAAAAATAATATTTTATTACAGAACAAGATGTGTTTGTGAAACACTATGCCCCCTCAATATGATATTTGACCCTGAAGGATGACCTTGATCTTGACATGTCACTCCTCTACCTGTGCAGCTTCATGGGGTACACATGCATACCAAATATCAAGTCTGTATCTCTAATGGTTCAAAAGTTATGGCCAATGTTAAAAGTTGGTGACCTTTGACCATGAAGTATGACCTTGACCTTGACATGTCACCCCTCAAACTGTGCGGCTTCATGAGATACACATGCATACCAGTACCAAGGCTGTATATCTACTGGTTCAAACGTTATGGCCAATGTTAATGACCTTTGACCTTCAAAGATGACCTTGACCTTGACATGTCACCCCTGAAACTGTGCAGCCAAATGAGAAACACATATATACAAACTATCAAGTCTGTATCTCTACTGATTCAAAAGTTATGGCCAATGTTAAAGTATGTGACCTTTGACCCTGAAAGATGACCTTGACCTTGACATGCCACCCCACAAAATGTGCAGCTTCATGAGATACACATGCATACCAAATATCAAGACTATATCTCTATTGGTTCAAAAGTTATGGCCAATTTGAAGTTGGTGACCTTTGACCCTGAAGGATGACCTTGACATGTCACCCCTCAAACTGTGCAGCTTCATGAGATACACAAGTATGCCAAATATCAAGTCTCTATCTGTACTGGTTCAAAAGTTATGGCCAATGTTAAAGTCGGTGATTTGACCCATATGTTTGACCTCTGACCTTGAAGGATGACCTTGACCTTGACATTTTACCCCTCACAATGTGCGGCTTTATGAGATACATATGCATGCCAATTATCAAGTTTCTATCTGTACTGATTCAAAAGTTATAACCAATGTTAAAGTTACAGACAAAGAAACAGACAATTTGACCTTTGACCCTGAAGGATGACCTTGACCTTGACATGTTACCCATCAAAACGTAAAGCTTCATGAGATACACAAGCATGCTAAATATCAAGTCTCTATCTTTTCTGGTCCAAAAGTTATGGCCAATGTTAAAGTCTGTGATTTGACCAATATATTTGACCTCTGACCTTGAAGGATGACCTTGACCTTGACATATTACCCCTCAAAATGTGCGACTTCATGAGATACATATGCATGCCAAATATCAAATCTCTATCTGTACTGAGTCAAAAGTTATGACCGATGTAAAAGTTGCGTTAAAGTTACAGCCAAAAAACAGATAATTTGACCTTTGACCCTGAAGGATGACCTTGACATGTCACCCCTCAAAATGTGCAGCTTCATGAGATACACAAGCATGCCAAATATCAAGTCTCTATCTCTACTGGTCCAAAAGTTATGGCCAATGTTAAAGTCAGTGATTTGACCCATATATTTGACCTCTGACCTTGAAGGATGACCTTGACCTTGACATGTCACCCCTCAAAATGTGCGGCTTTATGAGATACATAGGCATACCAAATATCAAGTCTCTATCTGTACTGGCTCAAAAGTTATGACCAATGTTAAAGTTGCTGACAAACAAACAGACAAACAGACAAACAGACAGACAGGGCAAAAACAATATGCCCCCCAGATTTGATCTGGGGGGCATAAAAATAATAAAGCTATATTAATACAACACTTATACTACACTACCCCTTCCCTTTTGAATGTTCATGTTACAAATAATTCATCATGAATATTTATTATTTGAATTTCTGTATTTGAAGAAATTGTAGTCTGATCTATTACAATTTCATTAAGTAAACGGAGCTGTCTGATCTGAGTCTACTCTGTTTGCAATGGCATGGACATGCATTTGTATGAAGGAAGCGATTAAGTATTCAGTTTACAAAGCTGAAGAAATCAATTTGGCCTCATTTTTACAATTCTAAATTAGATTGACAGAAAACAGTGTAGATCCCAATCGAACTGCTCTTTCAGGACTGTGCATATGTTTTTGCAGGTCTGAATAGTTTGGGTATTAATTAGGGTATAGATATTTCTGTTTAAGCATGTTGATTGCATAGCTTAGTGACACACTCTACAACAAACACATATTCTCCATCAAATAACAAGAGGGCCAAGATAGCCATTAATCGCTCACCTGATTATCATAGATTTAAGATTATAGCTGGGTAGCCCCAAGATGAGGCAAATATTGACATATGGGACAATATTTGAACAATGTTGATAGTGGATCATGAGCAGTGGTTCTGGAGAACAAGATTTTCAAAGATTTAGAATATTGATTTAATCAAGACAATCATTCTGATCAATGAAAATTGGGCTAAAAATGTGATCTCTAGAGTGATTTTTCTAAGATTTCACCTAGTGATCTACTATTTGATCCCATCCCACTTATGATCAAACTAAACTTTGATATTACAAAGCAGACAAACATTTTGAGCAAGTTTGAGGAAGATTGGGCTAAAATGTGGCTGCTGGAGTGTAAACAAGATTTTTCTAAGATATGACCTAGTGACCTACTTGTTGGCCCCTCTTAACCAACTTACAAACTGGTCCAAGATATTATCAGGACAATCATTCTGACCAATTTTCATGAAGATTGGGCTAAAAATTATGCGAGTGTTCAAAGTTTTCCTACCATTTGACCTAGTTTATAGCCCTGTGTGACCAATTTTCAAACTTTTTCGAGATTTTATCAAGACAATCATTCTGACCAAGTTTCATGAAGATTGGACAAAATATTTGACCACTAGAGTGTTCGCAAGGTTTTTTAACTGTTTATTCTAGTGACCTATTTTTTGACCCCATGTAACCCACTTTCAAACTTCTCCTAGATTTTATCAAAACAATCCTCCTGATAAAGTTTCATGAAGATTCGACTAAAAATGTGACCTCTAGAGTGTTCACAGGTTTTTTCTACTATTTCATCTAATGACCTAGTTTTTGACTCCACATGACCAATTTTCAAACTCATCCGAGATTTTTTCCAGACAATGATTCTAATTTCATGAAGATTGGACAAAAAATGTGAACTCTAGAGAGTAAACAAGGTTCTTCTACTGTTTGACCTAGTGACCTAGTTTTTGACCCAATTTGACCTACTTTCAAACTTGTCCAAGATTTAATCAAAGCAATCATTCTGATAAAGTTTCATGAAGATTTGGCTAAAAATGTGACTTCTATAGTGTTCACAAGGTTGTTTTACTATTCGACCTAATGATCTAGATTTTGACCCCATATGACCAACTTTCGAACTTGTTTGAGATTTTATTAAGACAATCATTATGACCAAGTTTCATGAAGATTGGGCTGAAAATGTGACCTCTAGAGTGTTCACTAGGTTTTCGTATTATTAGACCTAGTTTTGCACCAAACATGACCCATTTTCGAACTCGTCCGAGATTTTATCCAGATAATCATTCTGACTAAGTTTCATGAAGATTGTAACCTCTAGAGTGTTCACAAGGTTTTTCTACTATATGACCTAGTGACCTAGTTTTCAAACCCACATGACTCACTTTAGAACTTGTCCAAGATTTTTTAAGATAACAGTTCTAACCAAGTTTGATAAAGATTCGACTAAAAATGTGACTTCTAGAGTGTTCACAAGTTTTTCTTATTTGACCTGGTGATCTAGTTTTTGACCCAACATGACCCACTTTCGAACTCGTCCGAGATTATATCATGACAATCATTGTGACCAAGTTGCATGAAGATTGGACAAAAATTGTGATCACAAGCAAATTGTTGACGCCGGATGACGCACGCCGGACATTCAAGTCTCCCAAAAGCTCACCCTGAGCTTTGCTCAGGTGAGCTAAAAAGATTGTCAATTTAAACTTATACAAAAAAATATTCTCTCTGATACAATATACGGAGGTAAACGATTTCTGTCAATGCCTATCATTTTTTGTTCAGATTAGATGCGTAAATTTTTACATTTTCAAGAAAAGCTCCTTTATTTCTCCACCAAACCCTATTCTTTAGAATCCTTTTTTCGAGGCGATGCTAAAGAGTGGTCACAGTATAGGAGTTGGTGGAGAAATGGCTATTTTAGAATTTGGGTACCTATCTGTAGCTGTTAAATGTTTCAGGTTTCTGGTAAAAAATCTTACCTCTTGTATTTCATAGTCCTGATACCGCTCTTTTGTCCACAGCGGAAACATGCCCGCTTGTGCCGTGGTTCTTGCATAGTGAAATCCTCCAAGACAGATGGAAATGTTGGCAAGGTGTTCTTGTATTCGTTCCCATCTTCATGCTTACATTTTGGGCAAAAAAATCTGAAACTATATACAAAAGCAGAATAAATGATCAACCCTTTCCTAAAAAGATGTGAATACTGCATAAATACCCTTTCTATGCCTTTGGAAACAGTAGACCCCGATCAAATAGCACCTGTAAGAGTTCAGGGTCTGCTCCTAAATTATTAAAGATTTATTATGCGCATTTTTCATATTAATCAATCAACACCAGAAGTTGTACACGTATACATATAATGAAAATATTGCTTACACCCCATTTTCTGACAATAGATATTTGTTCATCTATATATTATCGCTATCCGAATACTGCTAAATCTTTTAAAAAAGCCTCCTTTTTTAAAACGAAGATTTGTAGGGAAATCAGCGGACATCTTCAACCAAGTTCCGAATGACTCAGATTCTATTTCGGAACAACGCTTTGTATATTAAGAAGCTGATTACTACAGGGCATCCACGTCTACAGGATACGTCTAATCAGGGTCTACTCTGTTTGCTTTTGCCATAACATAGATCCGATTGAATACAGTTTCTGCCATAATAAAAAATATTGTGTTCATACAATATTATAAAAATTTACAACTGAACTACTGAATAATCATAAGGTAAATGGTTAAGCTGCTTGATATATATATATATATATATATATATATATATATATATATATTCTTAATCCTTAACTCCATAAATATGCCTTTCTACATATTTGCAAACTGTAGTCCCCGATCAGACAGCTCCTATAGGAGCCATCTGATCAATGTCTGCTCTGTTTGCATACGAGATTTTTAAGTTTCTGCCATGGCCAAAAAATCCTGTGCCCACGTGCCAGTATAAACAAGAACTGCGTGTGGCACCAACGCTCGTCCGATTTGGTGATTGTCCAGCTAAACTAAACAAATTTGAAAAAAAATAAAGGGCCATAGCTCTAAAATTTTGAAATCAAGAGTTATAGTTGTTCTGTAAGGGTCCTCTCCTCAATGAGATCTACTAATCTATGAAGTTTCATGTTGATACCTCTTATACTTTTCGAGTAATGATTTCTGCATGCTGCCGCCGTCGACAACAATAATGACGATGATGATGACAACGCCTACGACCCAGTGATCACAACAGCAATTTTTCTTCGAATCAGATGAGCTAAATATGATCTAATTAATATTTATGATGTCATTATTAATATTCATGGAGTAAAGGGTATTAACTCAAATTCTGGTTTAGAATGTTTATACTGTATCAATTTTTTTCCATTGTCACAGACTTGTGCCCAAGATTATAAAACTTCTGAGTCTGAGATCATTCTCAAGTATCTGACTTGTCAGATGCTCGAGAACGATCTCAGACTCAAGTAAAAACAAGAGGGCCAAGATGGCCCTTAATCGCTCACCTGATTACCATTTGCTGGGTAGCCCATGGGTAGGGCCAATATTGACCTTAGAGACAATATTTGAACAAAGTTGATAGTGGATAATGAGCAGTAGTTCTGCAGAATAAGATTTTCAAAGATTTAGTATATATTGATTTTATCAAGATTGGGCTTAAAATGTGCCCTCAAGAGTAATTTTTCTAAGATTTGACCTAGTGACCTACTTTTTATTCCCACCCAACCCATGATCACACTCAACCTTGGTATCACCAAGACAAACACTCTGAGCAAGTTTGAGGAAGACTGGGCTAAAAATGTGGCTACTGGAGTGTAAACTAGATTTTTCTAAGATATGACCCAGTGACCTACAGTAAAATTACAATGAGTCGACATGCGTCAACTCGACATTACGGCCTGACTCGACAATCTTTAATGGTCCCGAGAACTTGCCTTCTAATCCCTATGTAAACTATCCACACTGACTCGAAACACGGTAACTCGTTAAACACGCTGACTCGACATAGGTGCACAGCCCCGATAATTGTAATTACTATAATTGACAACACGCTGACTCGACATCAAAAACTGATCAGCCGACAGAAGATTTTCGCACCTCTATCGGTGATCACGCCAAAACACAAGCAAACTGTGTTAATGACTGCAATTATTCACACATATGCCGGTGTTGACACTGTTCAATAAATTTTGATTGACATGACTATTTTGTATAAAAACAGCAGTTTCCACCAATGCTAAACACATGTATCTTGACTATATATCGAAAACATCAGTAAATACTTATTTATTCTGGATCCATTTGCAGTGTTGTGCATTATGCATACTGTTTAGACCTATATGACGCACTTATGCATGAACGTTAGGTGTAATGCTGTTGATATTTGTAATGTTTGTTCGTATGCACTGATTTAATTTTTTTTTTATATGTTTGTGTTATTTTTGTTTATATTTTGGTCTCATGTAGAATATGTAAGGAATAAAATAAGCAAACGGTTATTTTGTCATTTAATTACCAGACAGTACATCTCACGAAAAAGTAAGTATTATAAACGCCGGAAATCATTTCAATACACAGAACACAGGAACATGTCTACCATCGGAATCGTCTGCAGTCACGATGGATTTTCAATGCGTTGAGTCGACATGCGGGCTGACTCGACATATCGGCGATCTCCCATGGTATGTCGACTCATCGCGATTTCACTGTACTTTTTGACCTCACATAACCCACTTTCAAACATGTCCAAGACTTTATTTGGACAATAATTCTGCCCAATTTTCATGAAGATTTGGCTATAAATGTGACCTCTAGAGTGTTCACAAGGTTTCCTACTATTTGACCTTGTGACATAGTTTATAACCCCACATAACCCACTTTCAAACCTGTTTGAGATTTTATCAAGACAATAATTTTGACTAAGTTTTATGAAGATTGGACAAAAAATGTGACCACTAGTGTTCACAAGGTTTTTCTACTGTTTGACCTAGTGACCTAGTTTTTAACCCCACATGACCCACTTTGGAACTCGTCCGAGATTTTATCAAGACATTCATTCTGACCAAGTTTCATGAAGATTGGACTAAAATTGTGACCACTAGAGTGTTCACACGGTTTTTCTACTGTTTGACCTAGTGACCTAGTTTTTTACCACACGTAACCCACTTTTCAAACTCCTCCGAGATTTTATCAAGACAATCATTCTGACCAAGTTTCATGAAAATTGGGCTAAAAATGTGACCTCTAGAGGGTTCACAAGGTTTTCCTACTATTTGACCTAGTGACCTAGTTTTTAACCCAACTTGACCCACTTTCGAACTTGTCCGAGATTTTATCAAGACATTCATTCTGACCAAGTTTCATGAAGATTGGACTACAATTGTGACCACTAGAGTGTTCACAAGCAAATTGTTGACGACGCACGACAGACGCCGCCGCACGCCTCACGACGGACGCCAGACATTCAAGTCTCCCAAAAGCTCACCCTGAGCTTTGCTCAGGTGAGCTAAAAATATATAACCTCGGGGCACGGTTGCTCCTACCTGTAACTCATGCTGAACAGTTTCTCCATTTCCTGACTTTGTTGTAACAGCAGGGGCATGGCAAAAACAGGACTGTCCTTCTGACCTCTCTTGCACTTCAGTCTGCTCTTTAAACTTTCCCAAACTCCCTCCCGTGCCTTGTCCATCACACCCTGCATTTTCACCCTGTCCTCTGGATCCAAGTCCAGTCCTGTTGTGTGGCTAATTTCTGGTCTATTTTCCGACAATCCTAGTCCAGCACCCTTCTGTACTCCATCCATTTCTTCCATGTTTTTAGCTTCAACAATTCCATCTAAATTTTCAACAGGCGACTGATTTATCTTTACTGCTGACAATGGCTGGTGATGGGGACTGATGGATTTACCAACCAAAAATTGTTCACATTTTGTATTTAATATAGACTTAACCTGCTCATGAGCTTTTACCAGTTTATAGATAACACAGTTCCTGCTTATCTTCCCACTGTGTACTGCTTTCCTGACTGTCCCATTATGCACCAGCAGACAAAGGACAACATCCAACCAGCAAAGTGCATCCTTGTTCAGCCACTGTGGAAAGATCTCTGGCTCTAAATGATCCTTACAACAGCAGTTGCCGTCTTTACATCCAGCCAAACAGTCACTCTTCCCGTTTACTGGATTTCTTGAGACATTACTGTTACTAAACTTATTGTCTTGATTACAAATACTAGTTTTATCGTTACAGATCGGGTCAATAGGACTGGGAGCTAATTTATGTGAAAAAGTCACATCCCTGGATTTCATAACTTTATCATCAGCTTGCAGAACATTCTGCATAGAATTTTCTCTGCTCTTGTTCACTTGAATGTCATCCAGTAGTGATTCAAGACCATAACTGCCATTGCAATTCTGATCACCAAATCTAAAGGCAGCAAACTCTGGTGTTACTGTTTTCTTACAATTTGAGTTACTTCCCTTGCTCCCAACAACAGAAACAATCCTAGACTCTGGCTGGTGACTGGTATTCAGCAGGAGACTGGCTGTTGAGAGAGGACTGCATGTCTGTGTACCTATAACATAGAATGGAATAAGAACTGAAAAATTTCTTACAAAAAAATTGTGGGCTACAAACATTCTGAAATACAGTCACAGTGTCAAATGTGTATGAGCCATCAAGTTACCTGGCATCTTATCTAGATCAATACTTTTGCATTGGTGATTAAGAAATTTTCACTGTTAGCATGCAAAGAATTGAGCTTAATATTAACCCTTTCCTTCATATATATGTTTTCACGCATATGCAAACAGAGTAGACCAAGATCAGACATCTCCTAGTATAGGAGCCGACTGATCAAGGTCTGCTCTGTTTGCTAACAGTAAATTGAAAGATGTTTCTTCTGTTTCTAAAATGGCTACAATGTTCCACCTTCTACATTTCATTCTAACCATGAATATTCAGTAGGTATTGAAATTTGGAATAAATAATAAATATAGAACAGGGAAGGGGTTAACCCTTTCCTCCATAAATACGCCTTTCTACGCCTCTGTAAAAATCACCTGTTGAAACCATTGTGATAAATAGAGCGAATGCTCTATTTATCACAATGGTTTCAAACTACAAAGTTCTAAACTTTTCCTTTTCTCTAGTAAATGCTCCTTTTGGGTAGATTTATTTAAAGTGGTTGGATTTAAAAATAGCCTATGAGGTATTGGGTTAAGACGGGTTCTACTGTAGACATTTACAATGAAATGCTTAACTAAGATAATGATGTACTTACTCAGTGCTGCCCTCTGGACTTTTTGTCCATATTCAAGCAGATGTGGCGCCACCTGGGTCTGCAGGGACAACTGGGCGGACGGGACTCGTGGCACTGAGATCTTGTCACCTGTAACTTCTGAAAGGGTCCTGGAGAATGTTCCGCCATCACTATCTGGTGATAAGCCTACTGGGTAGATACACTGAAACATATTGGAAGAAGACTCATGATACAGACGTATTCTCACCACACTAAACTCCTACTAGACACCTTATGGCACCTTTGCAAACAGAGCAGGCTCCTACAGGAGAAGTCTGTTAACCCTTTCCCTAATATAAACATGATGATGTTTTCATGCATTTGCAAACAGAGTAGACCCAGATCAGACGGCTCTTAGAGGAGCCGTCTGATCAGGGTCTGTTCTGTTTGCTAATAGAATTTGATAGATCTGTTTCTTTGCCTTCTAAAATGTCTACAATGTTCCACTTTCCATATTTCTTTGTAACTATTTTGCTAATGAATATTCAGTAGGTGTTGAAATTTGGAATAAACATAGAACAGGGAAAGGGTCAAGAGACTTTCGTTCATGTAAGAAATAATGACATCATGAATATCTGTTGGCTGAATTTATGAATTTTGTAATGGCATATGTACACTGGATTTTTTTGGTATTAACCCATTCCCACTTTGGCTATTTTAAGACCTAACCTCTTTGAAAAAGTCTACCCAAAAGGAGCATTTACTAGAGAAAAGAAAATATTTAGAATTGTATAGTACTGAAACCATTGTGATAAATAAGGCATTTGCTCTTATGGAGCAAATGCTCTATTTATCAGAATGGTTTCACAAAGTGACTTTTACAGAGGCGTCAAAAGGCGTCAATATGCGGGAATGGGTTAGAGGAAACCTTTGTAATATCTAAATTTGTAATTCATAAGCAAACTGACCCGACCCTGATCAGATGGTTCCTACAAAAGCAGTCTGATTTGGGTCTTTTCTGTACATGCAAAGACGTGAAAAAGTTAATTCTGCAATGCCAGAATTAAACACATGAAAATTACACATCTGCTATTCGTGGTTAACCCTTTCCTCCATAAATACGCCTTTCAATGCATCTGTAATAGTCACTTCTTGAAACCATTGTGGTAAATAGAGCATTTACTCCATAGGAGCAAATGCTCTATTTATCACAATGGTTTCAATACTACACGATTCTAACATTTTCTTTTTCTCCAGTAAGTGCTCCTTTTTGACAGATTTATGCCAAATATAAATTCAAAAACTTTCCAAATGAATGAGGAGTTTGCGACATCCTCTACCCATGTTTCAGGTTGAAATGACAAAAATACTCAAAGTTGATCATTCTGCAATTCCTGTCGCTAAACATATGAAAATTGCATCTTGCACATCTACTATCCAGCTATTATGCATGATTTTTAAAAAAAAATAATTTCTAATTGAAAGCAGAGTTCACAACACCAATTACTCATGTTAAAGTGACAACAAGAGTGCCAGTGGCAGTGTTCTCAATAAGAACCGGCCGGCGGACAAAATAGCCGCTTCAAAACAGATTTCGGCCAGGTGTACCAGTCTAATCAATGTAGTTGAACGCTTTAGTAATACTAATGATCCATGAAATCAGCCAAGAAAAAACGTAAAAGCAACGATTATTTTGTGCAAACTCCCACAGGCAAAATCGTACGACACAGTGAAAGTGTTGATTTTCTAGTTTGTTTAAACCCATTTCTCAAAGTTTGTTCATGTTTTGAGTTGAAGTTTACTTTAATTTGAGAAGGATCCACCAAGCAGAACTTCAGTTAGAAATGTTACAGACAGTCAAATTGAGGTTAATATTTTTGCTAATTGCAAATTCCAAGTCCAATTGTAACGACCATGACCTTACTTGCTGTAGCATGTCCAGATAAACATGAAAAGGCGGAAATCAGTCAAAAACAGCTCACTCTGATCAACATAGATATGTAGCTGAGATAAACTAATAAAACTGGTGCAACATCTAAAAGAATAGTTTCAAAGAACAGAGTACAGCAAATTATAAGGTGATGGTCAAGGCTCAAGCAATACTAGGGTGATTTGGGAGAAAATGTCTCCCTAAAACTTCTAGAAAGATACAAAATCAGGACCAAAACTTCTCCCTGATAGAAAGCTTCAGCTTGAACCCTGATGATTATGTTAGTAATTGATCATCAATGCAATGCTAAGCATCATTTGAAACTTGACTGTATTTGTTTAATGTCCTCTTACACAATAATACGCTTACCTTCTTGTTTTCGCACAATGCTACGGCTTCATCAAGGTTAATCTGGTAGCTGCGCAAGTAGCTGTGTATACCATTTCTCTGACAAAGTGGGCAGCGCTGTCTATCTTGCATCTGTTAAAAAAAGCAAAAGGAGTTTAGATATGATAGTTGATGCTTGCAATCAAATTGCCAAGGTGGATTGTTTATTTTGAGCAATGGGGAATCAATTCTGAAGGAAAACCTTCAACCCTTTTACCCTTTCTGTTTTTTACCCTATGTTTATTCCAATTTCAATACCTACTAATTATTCATTTACAAACTAGTTAAAACAAAAACTATCACTAAAGGTGATTGATACCCCATCCCACCATCTTGTCAAACGATCCAATGACTTCAATACAAAAGGCAATAGCTCAATAATCCTTTGATCCACACTTGTGGAAAGAAATAAAATTAAAGTCCAATCAAGGAATGACTCGCATCAAAATTATGTCAAACACATCTACACATCATTATAAATACATATGCAAAATTTTAGAATCAATGGTGAAGAAATATAGAAGTAGTACTTGAGATGTTATGCTCTGGACAAAAAATTCTTATGAAAAGTAAGGGTAATAACTCCCACAAATATTAATGTCGAGTTACAACCCTTGTTAATTGCACATCCTCTCATCACCCACTATCCATATACAGTGATGTCTCGTTAATCCGGAATTCGTTAATCCGGAAAACTCGCGATCCGGATGAAAGTCGTGGGGAACGGATTTTTTGTGCAGTAAATTGACTCGTTACATCCGGAAATTCACGTTCCAGAACCGGACATTGATTTCCGGTAACCAATCTATGTATTTACCTGTATTTGTGACTCATTGATCCGGCCAGGTCAGTAGCCCCGGGGCTTAATTGCCCACCCCTGACACTTAACAATAGTGCACCGCTGAGGTGCGAATACTTGTGTTTACAATCACGGGCATGGGTAAAACAACCCCCGACTGTGTGCAAACTGGCTATTTATCAAAGCATATGGCACGCGGATAGTGATGTTTGATATTCATTAATGTTCCTTAATGAGATGAACACTCGCCCAATTAATTTGTTACGTTAAAACCACGCCGCCATTGTTAAACTGTCAATCACCTTAAATGATTTGCTAATTCAGAAATTACAAGGCTATATTTCTCGGGGATTCCCTAAGATTCTAACTCACGCGTGAGCTGGCTGGTTCCCGACTCCCGACTTACAAGTACATGTATGCGGATGGGATATTCGGGAAACCAGTCATGTCAAACATGGAGACCTACGTCGATTTTACAAAATTTGCCCGCAGGCATATTCGATAATCCATATTGTATTGCTCAAATGAGAGAACTGACACTTATGGATTATTGGATAGGGTGCAAAAAGCATTTAGAACGACAAACAAGGCAATTATTTTTATATGACTTGCGATTATTACGGGCATATGCACACATGAACGTTACAAGAAAAAATTTCTTGATGCGAAAGTAAATGTGTACATATACATACACAATGTTAATGATTGAGTTGATATTTTGCAGCATACGACGGTGATCCGTTAATCCGGAAAATTCTTTAATCCGAAAATTTCGCTGGGAACGAACGTTTCCAGATTAACGAGACATCACTGTATAAAGTTTCATAGTTATGCCTACAATAATTGAGAAGTTATGCTGCAGACAAAATATTGCTTCTGAAAAGTAAGTAAAAAAATCATGCATAATAACTCCCTCAGAAATGAATTTAGAATACATAAAATATCGTATCATTACAAAAGTATTGTTATGGTGTTTGTGTGCGCGCGCGCACATGCGTTGTGTGTATGTGTTTGTCTCACTTATTTTCTATCGGATCTGAGTTTTGGTAATTAATGTGTCATGTGTGTAGCTTTTCCTGTTTGACATTACTTTTTTTTTTTCATTTCAATAGCTTTTGAAATACTTCTCTTATCTACGGTGCAGTTATATTTCCATGGCACTTCATTCCAGAGGAACAAATAAAGTTATGATAATTGAGTATTACTCCTGACTTTTAACAGAAATTGAGTAGTATGATGGTAAATAATTCTTGGTACAAAGTCAAGCCTCGACTTACATGTACTGTCCTAAAGTATGTTTCCATGAATAGAAAAGTCACAAAGTAACATGAGAAAAAATGCAGCATGAACCTGGACTCGAGCCCGGGACAGCAGGACCCCTCGGTTACAGGGTGAGTGCTCTATCAACTGAACTAATCTACCCATGCTGCCATACGAGCTCCACACATCAGAACAACAACACTCTTCCCTTCCACTTTTTCAGCTTCACTGCATAATCCTGTGGTCACAGGTTTGAGTCCTCGACAGGCTAGGTCTAGGTCCCCGCAGCAGGGGTTTGACTTAGTCTCATCAACGAGCTGTAAGACAGCATGATAATTTTGTGATGGTTGCTGTCTTACAGTCTCAAGGCAATACCTCAAATACCATAATCAGTTTTAACGCCTGTGTACTCTGCCGGGATATCGTTAAAACCGAAAGTAGCTCGATATCACCATTTAGAGTACACAAATGTGGGTTCGACTTAGGCATAATGGCAGAATGAGATAGACATATAGGCTGCACATTTCCTCCTGTTACTTTAAGTATATACTGGCTAATGAGTAACTTGCCTTAAATACCTAACATATATATCTGTGCATACAATACTCTGCATAAATAAAAAAGAGAACATTGGGACTAGGGCTGAAAGAACTCCATACACCAACGTCATGAAAACGTTTCTGATAAATTATTCAAGTTAAACATTAAGCACTTGACAGCCACTTTCCAATCTAGGCAACAGAATCTAAGCACTCAATATTGAAAAGAACATTAGAATCTATGAGTAAAAATAGTTCGAATACATATATCTCGCAAACATACCTTATGCGCCTAAAAATGTTACCTCTTCACCCTTGGCACATGTACAAAACACGCCATCTTTGTTCTGCCGCGCCGAGGAAGAAGTAGTGAATAGTTTCTATTCGACAACTTGAAGTTCACATTACGGATACAGAAAAAACTAGCTCAGCTTCCTCATTATATAAGGGTCAAGAGTCACAACATTTGAGAAAGTGCTTTAACTTATTCAATGATGTTTTTCAACCACACATCCTCTCGTATCAAAATAACCGAAACGTTTCGGCGACGATTAAATACACTATTCGCTACCACAACGCTTTTCTCCTAGCCAGGACTAAAACATGAGCAAAAAGAAAACGGTATCAAATCGTAACAAATATTGGTTTGAAATTAAAACGTTGTTAGAATTACCATAAAACTAATAAATATGAGAACTTAAATTATTCTTATAGAGACAGTTCCAACCTTTTAATTGTCCTATAAAACACACCTTGAGACACCACGTTTTTAAGTATCTAAGCTGATGCTGGTCGTTGTCCAAGAATTTGTCTCACCTTTAAACGTGTTTCGACGAGATTTCTCGTGGATTGATTTGTTTACAATGGAGATGTCTAAATTGCATGAATTTGGGTGATCAGTCTATGCTAAGAACAAGAGACAGCCTAAGATAAAGCATTCAGCTTTCAACTGGGCAAAGGCGAGGTATTCCAGCGAATTATACATGATGTAAAGGTTTGTAACACACACTTTAACAGGAGCTAAGTTTAATCAGTGGGTGGAGACAAATTGGGGGTCACATCACTCTTCAGCTCCTAGTAAATCTAATGTGAAAATGGGTGAAAAGGCTTTAACAATGTACTCCATAAATACGCCTTTCTACGCCTATCTATCTATCTTTGTATAATGCCTGACTCCGCTTTCGCGCATTACTGGCATGAAATGGTGCAGACCGTGCGAGAATAAAAGCTATAAAAGTTGTGAAAGTGATCGAGACTTCAAAAGTGGGATGGAGAGAAAGAGTATAGTGAGATAGATGTTAAAACAGGTGAGGATTAAAATCGGGTAAAAACACACGATTCCAGACCTTTAGGGGCGGTTTGAAATAAGAGAGGGGGATAATACTGATTTAAACCCCGGGCCTCTAGATCTGGCTGCATAACAGCAGATGCTGGCAAGCTGTTCCACATGTTCACTGTACAAGGGAATAACGAATATTTAAAGTAGTTTACAGAGGTGTGTATTTGACGGAAAGATAAGGGGTGCATATGGCGAGTCATTCTCACAGGTCTGAGATACGATGGTAATGGGACGGTGACTAAACCATACACGATCTTATAAAACATGACGACCCATCCTGTGTCACGTCTGTCGATCACTAACCTTAGGAAAAAGGAAGGCAGTTAACTTGCAGCGTTTTAGCTGTGTTTTTTAGAACCAGTAAAACGCTGTTTTTTAGCAGTTTCCCTTAGGAAAAAGGAAGGCAGTTAACTTGCAGTGTTTTAGCAGTGTTTTTCAGAACAAGTAAAACACAGTTTTTTAGCAGTTTGTTCTAAACCATTTTTTAGCAGTGAAATCGGCCGAAATATTTAAATGAGCTAGCAGTCATATGAGGTCATAAAAAAACTGCAAAATAACTGGCTTACCAGTTATGAACCAGTTAAATGACATCATGAAACTGGAAGAAAAACTGTCCACATTTTTTCAGCAGTTAAATTACATCATAAAATACTGGAAGAAAAACTGCAAAATAACTGGCCATTATTTTCAAGCAGTAAAATGACATCATTGAATACTGGAAGAAAAACTGCCAGTATTTTTTGCTGGGGTGAGGGCGGGGAACAAATAAATTTCAATCAAAAGTTTTTTAACATTTTATATACTATAATGGAAAAACATAACATACGGCTAAATGAAAATTATTATTTATGCTGCAGTTTTCAAAAGATTCACTCTTAATTTTTAAGAATAAGTCAATTGCACCATTACTGGGCATTTTACAAAACACTAACAGATGGCATACAGAGTAGATCCTGTTAAGACAGCTCTCTTACAAGCCCTCTAAACTTGATCTATACTATTTGTACAGAACACATGTACCTTTTCAACACAGATGTTATACTACAATAACTGTACAAAATACATGCTCTCTTGTAAGTTGTAGTCTTGTTTTTAGCCATTTGAATAGATATTTACAACTAGCAAAATTACTTTAACAAATCAAAAGATCCAGAGTGCTGTCTATCTTCTTGAAGAGTTGCTCCATCCCCAAACTGTCCCCACAATCTTATGCAAGTCTATGGTCTTTTCAAAAGATGGTGACAAGTTTTTGCACCTTCATTTTTCTGTATGAAAACAGTTAACTACCCTTTTTCTTCTCTTTGTGTGTCAGGCTTGTTGATCTGGACTATAGGCACAACTGTATCCCCAGTCCTGCAATAACAAATGTTGCTAATAACATAAACATTATCAAAATAATATTAAATCTAATTCTTCCTCCCTGTTTATGTTTTATACACTTAAACTCAACAACCTATAATGAAAGATTTATCATGTTTTGTCTGACCTATTTACATACATGTCCAATTTATTGACAAAATTTCATAAATCTGGATATTTAACTTTTTACATCATACACTTCTATGGCTTTGCAAATGGAGTAGACCAAGATCAATCCTGTAACAGAGAACTAATCCCCATCTTCTCTATTTGCTTTTGGAATAATATATTTTCTGCCTAGGCCAGAATTTGTGTTCATAATTTTATGCCATAATGAAATATAATTAATCTAGTAATAATGTGACGCAATTACTTCCATGAACATTCATGGTGTAAAGGGTTACATCTCAACAAATCTTATAGGTCTGTTCCCAACTAAAACAGGTAAGAATATTATTTTACTTGCTATATACTTTCATTTTCATTGCAAACATGACTGCTGGAAAAAAGTAAACACATTCAATTTTCTTTTTTTAATAAATCTGGTTATTGGTTGTATTTTCATGTCTCTCCCCATGAGATGCATGGGTACAGGGACTCTGATGTTGCATGGTTGATCATTGTAACAGAAATAGAGAGTAGAGGGGTGAAGAGCTAGCTAGAATATTACCCCACCCACCCACTTACATGAAAATCGAAGATAAACAATATTGAATAATAAAAATCTAATTACTCTTAATTTATTAGAATTGATAATTAACTCACCATGGCAATTATGGAATTTTAAAAGCCTAATTCAGCTGTGTTCTATCAACTGTCATGCTATGTAATCGACAACTCGACACATTTTTAAAACTAGAAACATTGACAGTTTGTAGCCACTATATTGGTTTCTTCCAAGTATTGCATCATGGGTAATTTACATAGATGCCAAGACTCAACAAGTTGCCAAGACTCAACAACTGATCTTAGGCATTTACAATTCAGGCTATTTATATTTAGCATTTTATTTTACATTACCTTGCAACCGATCCTTTAATTGGGCTGGAAAAACCAGCTAGGACAGTATCAAGTTGTTCTTCGCTGGATATTTAACTTTTTACATCATACACTAATTGGTTTACGGAAGCAATTGGTGTTGTTTTTTATTGTGACTGACAAGTTGATAATTCTCACGCAACATAGTCTAATAAGAGATATATATATGTCTCTGGCCTAATTGTGAACCCCCCCCCCCCCCCCACCCATTCAGATCGGAGAGTGGTTTTTTTTTTGGGGGGGGGGGGTCACCAACTTTAACGTTGGCCGTTACTTTTGAGCCATTACAGATAGGGAATTGATTCTTGGCATGCATAAGTATCTCATAAAGCAGCACAATTTGAGGGGTGACATGTCAAGGTCATCCTTAAGGGTCAAAGGTCAGATGTTTGTTTGTTTGTCAGCAACTTCAACCTAGGGCATAACTTTTGAATCAGTAGAGATAGAGACTTGATATTTGGCATTCATGTATATCTCTTGAAGCTGCACATTTTCAGAGGTTACATGTTAGGGACAAGGTCATCCTTCAAGGCCAAAGGCCAGATATATACATGTAGGTCAACTAACTTACTTTCGAACCAATAGAGATATAGACTTCATATTTGGCATTTACATATATGTATCTCATGAAGCCTAGCTCACAGTTTGGTGACATGACAATGTCAAGGCCATCCTTCAAGGTCAAAGTACAAATGTTTAGGGTTTAACTTTTGCTATACCGTGAGGGTCATATAGTGTATATTGTAACCTTAGATGGAGTTGTTTGTTATCTATATTTCATTGGTTAATAATATAGATTAATTGACCAACGCAATAGGGGTGATGCTACATGGGGAAGGGGGTATATATACCGGACCAGTGGATGGAGATAATTGATCTCACGCTGAGCCAGAATGATCAGTATCTGCACTTTTCCACATTCAAAGAGGCAACTTGGCGCCATATGCCAGGCAACAGGGCGCTAGCAAATAAGGAACGGGCTGGCTATTTCTTACTAGCTGGATCACTGATCGTCAGCTTGATATGGAATCTACATTGCCATTATACTATTAGTAATAAAATATGCTAGCTCGAATTTGTTTTGCATTTCTATAGTAGCTAGGATCCTATACCTATAACGTTTAAAGGTTTACAGTTTTTATCATGCAGTAAAATGAAAACTGCTATAAACTGGTTCTTCTGTTCAAATAAAAGCAACCAGAAAACTGCTCCAAGAAAAGGACTGCTATTTACTGCAAATTAAACCATTTTTTCAGGTAGCAGTTATGTTTTACTGTTAAAAACTTTCACAAATGAATGGAGCTATACATCCATTTTTTAGCAGTTATTTGAAAACTGCAGTAAACTGCTCACCAACAACTGATGGCCATGATAAAATACTGCTAAAGAAGGCAGTATTTTCAAAAAACTGCTATTTCACTTATAAAAAACTGCAGTTTTTAGCATGCAGTTCTTTTTCCTAAGGGTAGAAACATTGACAGTTTGTAGCCACCATATTGGTTTCTTCCCAGTATTGCTTCATGGGTAATTTACATAGTTGCCAAGACTCAAAAACTGATCTTAGGCATTTACAATTACGGCTATTTAGCATTTTATTTTACTTCCAAATATTACCTTGCAACCGATCCTTTGGGCTGGAAAAACCAGGGCAATATCAAGTTGTTCTTCGCTGCATTTACAGTTTCGGCGAATTAACAGCGTATTTGTCGTGTTAATCAGCTAGGGTTTGATTTCAGGAATTTAACACAGCCAAGTTGGGATATTTTAATTAATTTAATTGGGTTACGGAAGCAAATGGTGGTTTTTATACCCCCCTTTTGAAAAAATGGGGGTATATTGCTTTGCACATGTCGGTCGGTCGGTCGGTCTGTCGGTCGGTAGATCGATGGTTTCCGAACGATAACTAATAAACGACTTGGCCTAGAATCTTCAAACTTGCTGTGGTGGTTGGTCATGACAAGTAGATGACCCCTATTGTTTTTGAGGTCACTAGGTCAAAGGTCAAGGTCACCATGAACTAAAATGGTGAAATAGTTTCCGATCAATAACTGCTCAAGGGTTTGGCTTGGGATCTTCAAACTTGCTGTGGTGGTTGGTCATGACCACTAGATGACCCCTATTGATTTTGAGGTCACTAGGTCAAAGGTCAAGGTCACCATGACCTTAAATGGTTAAATGGTTTCCGATCAATAACTGCTCAAGGGTTTAGCTTAGAATCTTCAAACTTGCTGTGGTAGTTGGTCGACCCCTATTGATTTTGAGGTCACTAGGTCAAAGGTCAAGGTCACCATGACCTTAACTGGTAAAATGGTTTCTGATCAATAACTGCTCAAGAGGTTGGCTCAGGATCTTCAAATTTGCTTAGGTGGTTGGTCATGACAACTAGATGAGTCCTATTGTTTTTTAGGTCACTAGGTCAAAGGTCAAGGTCACCATGACCTTAAAGGGTGAAATGGTTTGCGATCAATAACTGCTCAAGGGTTTGGCTTAGAATCTTCAAACTTGCTGCGGTAGTTGATCATGACAACTGGATGACCCCTATTGTATTTGAGGTCACTAGGTCAAAGGTCAAGGTCACCATAACCTTAACTTGTAAAATGGTTTCTGATCAATAACTGCTCAAGGGTTTGGCTTAGGATCTTCAAATTTGCTTAGGTGGTTGGTCATGACAACTAGATGAGCCCTATTGTTTTTTAGGTCACTAGGTCAAAGGTCAAGGTCACCATGACCTTAACTGGTGAAATGGTTTGCGATCAATAACTGCTCAAGGGTCTTTAAACTTGATATGGTGGTTGGTCATGACCAATAGATAACCCCTATTATTTTTTAGGTCACTAGGTCAAAGGTCAAGGTCACCATGACCTTAACTGGTGAAATGGTTTGCGATCAATAACTGCTCAAGGGTTTAGCTTAGGATCTTCAAACTTGCTGTGGTGGTTGGTCATGACAACTAGATGACCTCTATAGTTGAGGTTACTAGATCAAAGGTCAGGGGGTCTGGGGGTATACATGTTTTACAAACATCTCTTGTTTTTATTGTGATTGACAAGTTGATAATACTTACTCAACATAGTCTAATAAGAGATATATACGTCTCTGGCCTAATTGTGCAACCTCCCCCCCCCCCCCCCCCCCCCTTTTGAGCCATTACAGATAGAGACTTGATTCTTGGCATGCATAAGTATCTCATAAAGCAGCACAATTTGAGGGATGACATGTCAAGTTCATCCTTAGGGTCAAAGGTCAGATGTTTGTTTGTTTGTCAGCAACTTGGGCATAACTTTTAAATCAGTAGAGATAGAGACTTGATTCTTGGCATGCATAAGTATCTCATAAAGTCATACATTTTGAGGGGTGACATGTCAAGGTCATCCTTCAGGGTCAAAGGTCAGATGTTTGTTTGTTTGTCAATAACTTCAACCTTGGGCATAACTTTTGAATCAGTAGAGATAGAGACTTGATATTTGGCATTCATGTATATCTCTTGAAGTTGCACATTTTCAGGGGTGACATGTCAGGGACAAGGTCATCCTTCAAGGTCAAAGTCAAGATATATACATGTAGGTCAACTAACTTACTTTCGAACCAACAGAGATATATAGACTTGATATTTGGCATTTACATATGTATCTCATGAAGCCAGTAGCTCACAGTTTGAGTGGTGACATGACAATATCAAGGCCATCCTTCAAGGTCAAAGTACAAATGTTTAGGTATTACATTTGCTATACTGTGGGGGCATAGTGTATATATAGTGTTTCACAAACACATCTTGTAACCTTAGATGGTTATTCATTGGTTAATAATATAATACAATAGGGGTGATGCTACATCGGGAAGGGGGTATATAAAATTACCAGACCAGTGGATGGAGATAATTGATCTCACGCTGAGCCAGAATGATCAGTGTCTGCACTTTTCCACATTCAAAGAGGCAAATTGGCGCCATGTCAGGCAACCGGGCGCTAGCAAATAAGGAACGGGCGATGCGCCTGCTATTTCTTACTAGCTGGATCACTGATCGTCAGCCTGATATGGAATATACATTGCCATTATACTATTTAAGTAATAAAATATGCTAGCTCAAATTTGTTTTGCATTTCTATAGTAGCTAGGATCCTACACCTTATAACTTTTAAAGGTTTACAGTTTTTATCATGCAGTAAAATGAAAACTGCTATAAACTGGTTCTTCTGATCAAATAAAAGCAACCAGAAAACTGCTCCAAGAAAAGGACTGCTATTTACTGCAAATTAAACCATTTTTTCAGGTAGCAGTTATGTTTTACTGTTAAAAAAAAATTCACAAATGAATGGAGCTATACATCCAGTTTTTAGCAGTTATTTGAAAACTGCAGTAAACTGCTCACCAACAACTGATGGCCATGATAAAATACTGCTAAAGAAGGCAGTATTTTCAAAAAACTGCTATTTCACTGCTGAAAAACTGCAGTTTTTAGCAGTTCTTTTTCCTAAGGGTAAGTGTCGGCCAGCCGAGGGACTGCTGTAGTTCTGTTACGCTCTGATTTTAAGAATAGTTGGAACGAGGTGGTCCATCTTGCTGCCCTTCGCTGAACTTTTTAGCTCACCAGAGCACAAAGTGCTCAAGATGAGCTATTGTGATACCCCTGTGTTCGGCGTCCGTCCGTCCGTCTGTCCGTGCTAACAATTCCTGTTTATGTGACTAGATAATTACATGAGAACAAAAAATCTTCTGTTCTCATCGGTTTTATGTGGCTTATTTTCAGTTTGTGTGGCTATTTTGAACAAAAGAATAGCCACATACACTCAATCCGTTAGAACGTCCGTCCGTCCGTCTGTCTGGCCGTCAACAATTTCAAACGACTTCTTCTCTGAAACCGACTGCCCAATTGTAACCAAACTTGGTCAGATACATACTGTGGGTGGGTGCTTCAAAAGTTGTTAAAAGATAGTGGGCTGGGGCATCGGTCTTGTTGCCATTGCAACTGTACACAATATCTAGAAAAATCTTCTTCTCCAGAATGACTTGTCCGATTTGAATATAGTTTTCACCAAATTGTTTCTCAGTTGATAGACTTTAAAAGTTGTTAAGGAATTTTGATGCGGCAAAAAACATGGCCGCCAGAGGGCGTGGTCATTTTTTCCATATATGGTAATATTGGAAAATCTTTAAAAATCTTCTTCTCTGAAACTGTAAAGCCTAGACCTTTGATATTTGGTATGTAGCATGATCTTATGGTCCTCTACAAAGATTCTTCAAATTATGACCCCCGGGGCCAAAAATGGCCCCCGCCCAAGCGCTTATAAGTTTTTCATAGGAAAATCTTTAAAAATCTTCTTCACTGAAACTGTAAGGCCTAGAACTTTGATATTTGGTATGTAGCATGATCTAATGGTCCTCTACAAAGGTTGTTCAAATTATGACCCCCGGGCAAAAAATGGCCCCGCCCAAGGACTTATCAGTTTTTCATAGGAAAATCTTTAAAAGTCTTCTTCTCTCAAACTGTAAGGCCTAGACCTTTGATATTTGGTATGTAGCATGATCTTATGGTCCTCTACAAAGATTGTTCAAATTATGACCCCCAGGCCAAAAATGGCCCCGCCCAAGGGCTTATCAGTTTTTCATAGGAAAATCTTTAAAAATCTTCTTCTCTCAAACTGTAAGGCCTAGACCTTTGATATTTAGTATGTAGCATGATCTTATGGTCCTCTACAAATATTGTTCAAATTATGACCCTCGGGCCAAAAATGGCCCCGCCCAAGCGCTTATAAGTTTTTCATAGGAAAATCTTTAAAAATCTTCTTCACTGAAACTGTAAGGTCTAGAACTTTGATATTTGGTATGTAGCATGATCTAATGGTCCTCTACAAAGGTTGTTCAAATTATAACCCCCGGGCCAAAAATGGCCCCGCCCAAGGATTTATCAGTTTTTAATAGGAAAATCTTTAAAAATCTTCTTCTCTCAAACTGTAAGGCCTAGACCTTTGATATTTGGTATGTAGCATGATATTATGGTCCTCTACAAAGATTGTTCAAATTATGACCCCCAGGCCAAAAATGGCCCCGCCCAAGGGCTTATCAGTTTTTCATAGGAAAATGTTTAAAAATCTTCTTCTCTCAAACTGTAAGGCCTAGACCTTTGATATTTAGTATGTAGCATGATCTTATGGTCCTCTACAAAGATTATTATACCCCCCTTTTGAAAAAATGGGGGTATATTGCTTTGCACATGTCGGTCGGTAGGTCGGTCGGTCGGTCGGTCTGTCTGTCGGTCGGTAGATCGATGGTTTCCGAACGATAACTAATAAACGACTTTGCCTAGAATCTTCAAACTTGCTGTGGTGGTTGGTCATGACAAGTAGATGACCCCTATTGTTTTTGAGGTCACTAGGTCAAAGGTCAAGGTCACCATGACCTAAAATGGTGAAATAGTTTCCGATCAATAACTGCTCAAGGATTTGGCTTGGGATCTTCAAACTTGCTGTGGTGGTTGGTCATGACCACTAGATGACCCCTATTGATTTTGAGGTCACTAGGTCAAAGGTCAAGGTCACCATGACCTTAAATGGTTAAATGGTTTCCGATCAATAATTGCTCAAGGGTTTAGCTTAGAATCTTCAAACTTGCTGTGGTGGTTGGTCATGACCACTGGATGACCCCTATTGATTTTGAGGTCACTAGGTCAAAGGTCAAGGTCACCATGACCTTAACTGGTAAAATGGTTTCCGATCAATAACTGCTCAAGGGTTTGGCTTAGGATCTTCAAATTTGCTTAGGTGGTTGATCATGACAACTAGATGAGTCCTATAGTTTTTTAGGTCACTAGGTCAAAGGTCAAGGTCACCATGACCTTAAAGGGTGAAATGGTTTGTGATCAATAACTGCTCAAGGGTTTGGCCTAGGATCTTCAAATTTGCTTTGGTGGTTGGTAATGACCACTAGATGACCCCTATTGCTTTTTAGGTCACTAGGTCAAAGGTCAAGGTCACCATGCTCTTAACTGGTCAAATGGTTTCCGATCAATAACTGCTCAAGGGTTTGGCGGTCTGTCGGTCGGTCTGTCGGTCGGTCGGTAGATCGATGGTTTCCGAACGATAACTAATAAACGACTTGGCCTAGAATCTTCAAACTTGCTGTGGTGGTTGGTCATGACAAGTAGATGACCCCTATTGTTTTTGAGGTCACTAGGTCAAAGGTCAAGGTCACCATGACCTTAAATGGTTAAATGGTTTCCGATCAATAATTGCTCAAGGGTTTAGCTTAGAATCTTCAAACTTGCTGTGGTGGTTGGTCATGACCACTGGATGACCCCTATTGATTTTGAGGTCACTAGGTCAAAGGTCAAGGTCACCATGACCTTAAATGGTTAAATGGTTTCCGATCAATAATTGCTCAAGGGTTTAGCTTAGAATCTTCAAACTTGCTGTGGTGGTTGGTCATGACCACTGGATGACCCCTATTGATTTTGAGGTCACTAGGTCAAAGGTCAAGGTCACCATGACCTTAACTGGTAAAATGGTTTCCGATCAATAACTGCTCAAGGGTTTGGCTTAGGATCTTCAAATTTGCTTAGGTGGTTGATCATGACAACTAGATGAGTCCTATAGTTTTTTAGGTCACTAGGTCAAAGGTCAAGGTCACCATGACCTTAAAGGGTGAAATGGTTTGCGATCAATAACTGCTCAAGGGTTTGGCCTAGGATCTTCAAATTTGCTTTGGTGGTTGGTAATGACCACTAGATGACCCCTATTGCTTTTTAGGTCACTAGGTCAAAGGTCAAGGTCACCATGCTCTTAACTGGTCAAATGGTTTCCGATCAATAACTGCTCAAGGGTTTGGCTTAGAATCTTCAAACTTGCTGCGATAGTTGGTCATGACAACTAGATAAGCCCCTATTGTATTTGAGGTCACTAGGTCAAAGGTCAAGGTCACCATGACCTTAACTTGTAAAATGGTTTCTGATCAATAACTGCTCAAGGGTTTGGCTTAGGATCTTCAAATTTGCTTAGGTGGTTGGTCATGACAACTAGATAAGCCTTATGTTTTTTAGGTCACTAGGTCAAAGGTCATGGTCACCATGACCTTAACTGATGAAATTGTTTGCGATCAATAACTGCTCAAGGGTTTGGCTTAGGATCTTCAAACTTGCTGTGGTGGTTGGTCATGACCAGTAGATAACCCCTATTATTTTTGAGGTCACTAGGTCAAAGGTCAAGGTCACCATGACCTTAACTGGTGAAATGGTTTGCGATTAATAACTGCTCAAGGGTTTGGCTTAGGATCTTCAAACTTGCTGTGGTGGTTGGTCATGACCAGTAGATAACCCCTATTATTTTTGAGGTCACTAGGTCAAAGGTCAAGGTCACCATGACCTTAACTGATGAAATGGTTTCCAATTAATTACTGCTCAATGGTTTGGTTCGGGATCTTCAAACTTGCTGTGGTAGTTGGTTGTGACCACTTGATGACCCTAAAGTTGTTGAGGTCACTAGGTCAAAGGTCAAGGTCACCATGACCTTAATATGTGAAATGTTTTCAGATCAATAAATGATCAGTGGTTTGGCTTAGGATATTCAAAGTTGCTGTGGTGATTAGTCATGACCGCTAGATGACCTCTATAGTTGAGGTCACTAGATCAAAGGTCAGGGGGTCTGGGGGTATACATGTTTTACAAACATATCTTGTTTAAATTGTGACCCCAGGGTCAAAAATGGCCCCGCCCAAGGGCTTATCAGTTTTTCATAGGAAAATCTTTAAAAATCTTCTTCTCTGAAAAAGTTAGGCCTAGACCTTTGATTATTGGTATGTAGCATGATCATATGGTCCTCTACAAAGATTGTTCAAATTATGACCCCAAGATCAAAAATGGCCCTGCCCAAGGGCGTATCAGTTTTTCATAGGAAAATCTTTAAAAATCTACTGAAACTGTAAGGCCTAGACCTTTTATGTTTGGTATATAACATGATCTAATGGTCCTCTACAAATATGTAGCAGTGAATTGTGGTCCTCTGTCAAGAATATTCAACTGATGACCCTGACCACTGGGCGAAACTTCGCCCTGTCTCAGGGCTTATCAGTTTTTCATGGGAAAAATATAAAATATTATTATTCTCTGAAACCATAAGGCTTAGACCTTTAAATAATGGCATACTGCTTTGCCTTGTGGTTCTCTACCAAGGTTGTACAAATGATTTCTTGTGGTCAAAAATGGCCCCACCCTGGGGTTATCTCAGGTGAGCGCTTCAGGGCCTCTGCCCTCATGGCCCTCTTGTTTTCTATAGAAATATATAGTAAAACTTTGAATATCTTCTTCTCTGAAAATGGAAGGTGCTCAGCTTTCATATTTGGCACATAGCATCATGTTCAGGTCCTGTACAAAAGTTATATAAATTATGCCCCTGGGGTCAAAATTGGCCCCGCCCCAGGGGTGGCCAGTTTTCAATAGAAACATATAGTGAAAACTTTCAAAATCTTCTCCTCTGAATCTACAGGGTTCTCAGCTTTCATACTTGGCACATAACATCCTGTTCAGGTCCTCTACAAACTTTATATAAATTATGCCCCCTGGGGTCAAAATTGGCCCCGTCCGAGGGACGCCTTGTTTTCTATAGAAATATATAGTAAAACTTTGAATATCTTCTCTGAAACTAGAAGGTTCTCAGCTTTCATATTTGGCACATAGCATCCTGTTCAGGTCCTGTACAAAAGTTATATATAATATGCCCCCTGGGGTCAAAATTGCCCCCCCCCCCCCCCGGGATGCCTTGTTTTCTATAGAAATATTTAGTAAAACTTTGAATATCTTCTCCTCTGAAACTAGAAGGTTCTCAGCTTTCATATTTGGCACATAGCATCATGTTCAGGTCCTGTACAAAAGTTATATAAATTATGCCCCTGGGGTCAAAATTGGCCCCGCCCCAGGGGTGGCCAGTTTTCAATAGAAACATACAGTGAAAACTTTGAAAATCTTTTCCTGAATCTACAGGGTTCTCAGCTTTCATATATGGCACATAGCATCATGTTCAGGTCCTCTACCAAATTTGTATAAATTATGCCCCTGGGGTCAAAATTGGCCCCGCCCCAGGGGTAGCCAGTTCTCAATAGAAACATAAATTGACAACTTTGAACATATTCTCCTCTGAAACTGAAAGGTTCTCAGCTTTCATATTTGGCACATAGCATCATGTTCAGATCCTCTACAAAAGATGTATAAATTATGCCCCTTGGGTCAAAATTGACCCTGCCCAGGGGTGGCTAGTTTTCTATAGAAACATATAGTGAAAACTTTGAAAATCTTCTCCTCTGATTGCCTGGTGAGCAATGTCAGGGCCATTCTGGCCCTCTTTTTTGTTCACACTTCTGCCAATTTACGCACATGTTCCTTCAGACACTCTTATTTCGTAACATTATAAATACATGACAGTACAGAGTTACTTATAATTATTACCTTTCTTATCAGAGCTGTTTTGTTTTTATTTCAGCCTTGTTGCCTTTAATATCCACACTATCTTCAACATGGACAACTTAGAACTGACTGGTACCCGCCCCCCATCTGTGCTGTCCAGCAGACCTTCATCTAGATCCTCAAACCACAAAACAGGGTACCATAAGGTATCAGAAAGCTCAAATGTTGATGAACTTCTGTTTACATCCCACCATCCCAGACAGGAGGAATCCATCAACTTTAGGCCTCCTTGGTCTTCTCAGACAGCTAAAGGCAGATTAGAGAAAGACAGAAAGGTAAAACCTAAAATGAGGCCATTACTATGGGCGCCAGAGGACAGAAACACCTTCACAAGTCAGTCTGACAGAACGAATATTCTGAAGACCTCCAATAGATCACATAGTCAGGAGTCAGATAGACTGTCTAAATATAGACCAAGAAAGTATACACCTTCTTTCTGTGACGAGACCTTGTTTGGGCCAAGGCTTGAAGAGCCCTCTTTTGAAGCCCCATGGGCAGAAAAGATTAAGAAACCAAAGCCTTTTCTGTTTTCTCCCATAGACTATGCTAAGCTTACTCGTGAAGGATCCACTCTTAGTGCGAAGTATTCCTCTGTTGGGACACTTGACGGTCGACCACCATCACGGCAGGGAAGAAGACCAATGACTGCTACGAGTAGACCCGTTACTGTTGAATCATTCCAAGATATGGAAAGACCAAACTGGAAACCATAGACTGGTAGCCAGACTTGAATCTGTGTTTTGGTTCACTTGTTGTATGAACTTGTCATTATGATGAGTGCACTTGTGTTTGTAGGGTGATTTCACTTGATGTGAAGAGTTTAATGTCACATTTCAAATCATTGTTATATTGAAAGTTGTCGTAACAAGCTGGTAGATCTTCAATCATGTTTAAAAATCCTGTCTAGACATAACATTTTCATTTTTCCTGGTATCTTTTTTCTTACTGGTACCTTAATTTTATCCATCTTTCTGTCCCACTTTTGATATGCTGGTCCTAAGGGTCTGATACATATTTCAAGTCTGAACCCTTTTATTAAGATAAACATCTTTTCACACATTTGCAAACAGAGTAGTCCCAGATCAGATGGCTCCTATATGGTCTGCTTTGTTTGCTAATGGAATTCTAAAGATCTGCTTCTTTACTTTCTTTACTTTCTAAAATGGCTACAATTTTCCACTTTTCATATTTCATTGTAACTATTATGCCCATGAATATTCAGTAGGTATTGAAATTTGGAATTAACCCATTTGCACCCAGTGGATTCTTCCATGTTTATATATTGGATTAGTCCATGTTTGATCTAAGGGATGCCTGGTCTAAAGTTTCAATTTCGTTTTGTTGTATATTGAAATTCCTATCAACATACAGTATAGACTCTGATCAGACACCACATTATGTGGTGTCTGATCAGAGTCTACACTGTTTGCCTTAGTCCCATATATGGGATCGTGGGCACAAATGGGTTAATATAGAACAGGGAAAGGGTTAAACCTTTACTCTGCCAACCATTTATCGCTGATATGCAGAGGCATAGATAAAGTGAATGAATTAACTCATTACTTCATGAATATTCATGTAAGAAATAATGACATCATGAATATTAATTAGATTATTTATTATAACAACACATGAATTCAGGGTCCATGCTTATAAAACGTTTAGTTGAGTCTGAGTTCGTTCTCAAGTTTTTGATTGGTCAGATTTGAGCCTCTGGCTCAAATCTGACCAATCAAAAGCTTGAGAACTCAAATCTGACCAATCAAAACCTTGAGAACAATCTCAGACTCAACTAAAAAGCTTTATAAGCATGGACCCTGGTGTTTTTGGCCATGGCAGAAGCTGTAGAATCATCTCTGTATTATATCATAAACAGATCAGATGGTTCTTACATTATCTGATCTGGGTCTACTCTGTTTGCAAATTTATAGAAAGGTGTATTTATTGAGTAAAGTGTTACCTTTTTCTCTGACATGAAAAAATGCATTGTTTCTCCACCATACTCTATGTTGTGACCACTTCTAAGGAGCGGTATCATCATGAGGATGAAGGGACAATTTAAGAGTGTGGTCACAACATAAGGTTTGAAATAACAATTTTAGTATTTGAAAAATGCTCCTTTATCAACAACACTTGAAGATATCAGAGGTCCAGATAAGATGCATAAATTAAAACATTTTCAAGAATAACTCCTTTATGTTGTGACCACTCTTTAGAATCGTCTCAAAGAGTGTCATAACATAGGGTTTGGTGGAGAAATGACAATTTTGGTATTTGAGTATGCACGTGTATCTGTAGCTCTGTGGCATATGGGCAGTAGTGTTGGGAATCAGACCAATTTACACTATCGATTATTGGTTTGATGCAACTGATTGATGATTGATTAATAATATTTTTTTTAAACCAAGCTCAATAATATGGACTTAAGCTTTTGTATCATCCAAACTGTATGCTATGGCCATTCATTAGAATCATCTTGAAGAGGCAATTCTACAGAATGGTCAAAACATACAGTTTGGTAGAGGCTAAGAGACATTATCACATGATTATACAGGTACAGACCTTTAGGCCGTTATATTCCCATTAAAACGCCTACGAACATTACTGATGCTGCTGCACAAATAATACAGTCAATAATCGATTATGGCAAATTTACTATCGATAGTAGATTGAAAATACTTTTTCGATCAATCATTGATTATAATCTTTAGGCCTTAAATCTTTGAATAGATCTTCCCAAAAGGAGTATTTAGTAAGAAAATAGGAAACTTATATAGAAATGTGTAGTTTTGAAACCATTATGATGAATAGAGCATTTGCTCCTGTGTAGCAAGCACTCTGTTTATCACTATAGTTTCAAAGAGTGACTTTTACCGAGGTGTCAACAGGCATCACTATGGGGGAATGGGTTAAAAAGAACATTGGCAAACAGGGTAGAAATCAAATTAAAGTATTTTGATGTTTCTCTGCCAAACCCCATATTGTTGCTACTCATATCAGAGAAAAAAGAGATAAAATATTTTAATACATCAGTAAACATTTTATCTCTAGCACTGCATTAATTGTTTAAGAGTCTTCATTAGACCTTTATTAGCTTTGAGGGGTAGAGGTCTTGTATTAATTGATTCACACTGTCAGCATAAAATTAATCGAGGGCTTGGTGCAAAACTATTCTAACTCCTTCACTTTGTGAAGGAGTTAGAATAGGTTTGCACAAAGCCCTCAAAATATGCTCAGAAAAAGATACAACTTTGAATTATTCTATAAATACAGTTAAAACTGTCAACAGCGACCATTAAAACAAGGTCCAATTCTGGGGGTTTTAAGACAGATGGTAGCTTAATTCACTAAGTAAGTTATGCAAAAAGCTTCTCTAGGAGCTTTCTTCATTACTTTAGTCCTGCATTAACCCTTTACTGTATGAATATTTATGTAAGAAAGTATGATATGATGAATATTGATAAGTTTTAACTTTTATAATGACACATGAACAAAGTTTAACTTTTATAATGACACATGAACAAAGGAATATTTGACCATGGCAGAAACTGTTGAATCATATTGATATCATTTCATAAGCATATAGAGCAGACCCTGATCAGACGGCTCCTATTCTGTGTGCAAAGGTGTAGAAATGCGTATTTATGGAGTAAAGGGTTAACACTTTCCTACATATAAACATTTTTTCACGCATCTGCAAACAGATTAGACCCAGATCAGATGGCTCCTATAGGAGCTGTCTGATCAGGGTATGATCTGTTTCCTAATGGATCTGTTTCTATACAGGCTACAATGTTCCACTTTCCACGTTTCATTATAACTATTTTGTCCATGACTATTGGATAGGTATTGAACTTTGTAATAAACATAGAACAGGGAAGGGTTATATGGTCGCTATAAGCAAGCTCTACAGTATGTGCGTTTAATTCTATTGTAGTTTTTTTCTTCATTTTTAGTTGCTTATAAATAGATAGTGTAAATGGCACTGTAGTTCTACTCAAAATTAGCTGCCATGTACAAAATGTTTGCCCTCAACTTGATGAATATTCATGTAAGAAATAATAACATGAGTATAAGATGAATTTTATAATTGACACTAGAAACAAGGAGTTTTTATCATGATGGAATTTGTATAATCAGATCTATAGTATTCCATGGGCAAACAGAGCAGACCCTGATCAGACGGCTCCTGTAGGAGCCATCTGATCTGGGTCTTCTCTGTTTGCAAAGGCGTATAAAGACATATACATGGAGTAAAGGGTTATGGATATTATTCTAGTTTACTCATTAAGTAGAGTGATTATATTGTACTCAAAATCATAACCTTTTCCATAGATTCTGATCTGAGTCTACTCTGTTTGTAAATTTGTATGAAGGTAACGGTTAATCCAAATTGTTCATGTGCTAAGTGCAACCTGACTGGCATTTGCAAACAGCTTGGATCTGATTCTACAGTTTCTAAAAATACCAAAAACTTCCTACATGTACATAATTATATTCATTATGTTATTAACCCTTTCCCCGATGAATATTCATGTATAGGAAATAATGACGTCATGGATATTAATGAGATTATTTTCCATAATGGCTTATGAACACATGACATTTTGGCTCAGGAAGAAGCTGTAGAATGAAATCTACATTACACCATAAGTAAACAGAGCAGACCCTGTAGGAGCCCTCTGATCTGGGTCTACTCTGTTTGCAGATGCGTCAAAGTGCGCTTACATAATGGAAAGGGTTAATTCCTACATGAATATTCAACAGGGAAAGGGCTAAGGGTTGAGGCATTGTGTCTGAAGGTAGAATAATAAGGTTGAATAATAAGGTTGAGAAACCGTGAGCACATATGAATCACATGATCTTCATCATTGCAACCATGGTGTCATTTATTTTATCCCTTTACCTTATGAATAGTTAGATCTTATCTACTGTAGAATCTGTCTTAAGCAGCCATTCATTTATTGAACCCAGTCTTAAAAGCAGGTAGTTGCTTAATGCAGGGCAAACGTAATGCAGAAAACTCCTACAGGAGCTGCATTAAGCTTCCACATTCCTTACAGACCCAAAATTAGACCTCTTTCTGATAGTCGCTTAAGACAGTTTTAAGATAGGGTCTGCTGTATTGTGAAATGCAGTCATAACAATGCAAAAGGAACCCAGAATGAAGTAAAAAATACTATAGCCTAATTTCATAAAACTAGTACAGTAGAATCTCTCTATAGGGACCACACAATTAATTGACATGGATGTCTGTAAAACAGGTGGTTGCTTAATACAGGGTGAAAGTCATGCAGAAACATTCTGTAGGTGCTTTCTGCATTGAGCTGTCACCCTGCATTGAGCTGTCACCCTGCATTGAACTGTCACCCTGCATTGAGCTGCCACCTGTTTTAGCCATTTCCTTCATATAAACACCTTTCATGCATTTGCAAACAGAGTAGACCCTGATCCTCTAGGAGTGGTCAGATTCGGGTCAGCTCTGCTTGCTTTTGACATGATATAGATCTGATTCTATACTTCTTGTCAAAGCAAACACTTACCTTGAAAATTTTTATATTGACGAGAAGGAGCTAATAAATATCCATGATGTCATTCTTTGAATACAGAACTGGGAAAGTGTTAAAGACTAGCATTGATATTAATTTGAATGTATGGTTAACAGTGGTTCTATTGCACTCCTTCTTGTGCGATATGAAAGTTAATTCTTAAACAATGATCCATTTTCATTTTTAGCTCCACTTTTTCAAAAAGTGGATCTATTGTAATGACCTTCTCGTCGGTGTGGGTGTTGGCGCCGTCATTGGTTAACTTTTTTGTTAAGGACCATTTCTCAGACACAATTAAAGCTATTTGGTTAAACTATGGTATGTATGTTTACTATCACAAGGGGAACCCATTTCACAAGAGTAGGTAACCCTAACATTAATTTTGCCATAGTTATGCCCCTTTTTCGACTTAGCCTTTTCATTGTTGGTTAAGTTTTATGTTAAGGTCCATGTCTCAGGAACTGTCCATGATATTTGGTTCCAATTTGGTATGCATCTTAACTACAAGGGGAACCCAATTCACAAGGGCAGGTAACCCTCGAATCAATTTTGCTATTGTTTACTCCCCTTTTTACTTAGACTTCCTTTACACTATCCAGCAATAAAAAAGTGGAGTGCATTGTCCAAGGACAGCTCTTGTATAAATTGGTGATGGTTGGGTTCATTAACTATTATTGATGTCATCTATTTGTTTGTTATTGTATATGGGTGATAATACGATTGTCTATTATACTATGACAGATCAGAAATAATGGTTGTGTAATGGTTGTGTAATTTACACACCTGGTATTGTGTTTTTAGCCTTTACTTGACAATCTAGTTATGTTATGCCTTTGCAGTAATATTAGAGAGCTCCTGTTTGAGGTGATTAATCTTGGTCTGCTTTGTTCATTATACAGTAGAAATTTTCTTAACCCTTCGCTTGCTGAATTTTAAAATACATTTCTCCTTCTTTACCCATGCCCTGTTGTATAATTACATATATCAGGAGCTGTCTCATCTGGGTCTACACTATTTACAGGTAGGTATATTAACGTGAATAGCAAGCGAAGGGTTAAGCGACTATCAAAAAGAGGTCTAATTATTGGTCTGTAAGTTAGGTGGTAGCTTAATGCAGGTCAAAGGTAATGCAGAAAGCTCATATTGGAGCTTTCTGCATTACGTTAGCCCTGCATGAGGCACTCACATACTTTTTAAGCCTCCTATAGATGTTCAAGAAATGAACATGTTCTGCTGTATGTTATAGATTTGATTCTCTGATGTTTACCATGTTAATATTTTTTCTTATTTTATAATGGGCAGTAAGGACCTAGATTAGATGTTTAAATTATATTTGCTGCAAAAATAGCTCCTTTATTTCTCCAACAAATCCAATGTTTTGACCACTGTTTTAGAAATGACAATTTGAGGTCTGCTGGATAAATTGCAATTTTACCATTTAAACTATGCCCCTTATCTGCAGTCCTGGAGTGAAGTCTCACTTTAACCCTTTACTCCATAAATACACCTTTCTACGCCTTTGCAAACAGAGGGACCCAGATCAGATGGCTCTTATAGGAGGCGTCTGATCAGGGTCTACTCTGTTTGCTTATGATATTATTTAGATATGATTCAACAGTTTCTGCCTTATCCAAAACTTAATGTGTCCATATGCAATTATAATAAATTGATCTAATTAATATTCATGATGTCATTATTTCTGACATAAATATTTATGGAGGAAAGGGTTAACATTCATGAACTAAAGGGTTAGGCTGAGCTGCTTAGAAGATTTGTGTCTCAGTATAAGCTACTGGATCAGTATTATGTTAAATTTTGTAAGCATAGGTTTTACTTAATATTTACTTTTAAGGCAATAAAGGTTTATTGAAACTCTAAATGTATTCTTGTAATTATTATTTCACAAACTTTTATTAGGCCAAAGAAAATAATGTTTTCCCAGTTATTTTGGACTTTCCGAACCTTTGGACCCGTCAGCTAATAATAACCAGTCATTTTGCTTATGATAGATAAGAAACAGATTTGGCAAATGTACCTATCATAGTTAGCCAAGATAACAGGAAACCAACATTAACTTTTATAAGGTCTGACTCACAAATGTGTACCAAGTTATGTTTGACTGGCACCATGGATATATTTGGTGGTTTTGCCCTTACCAGCCACAACTTATCACACTGATTATCCTGTAGGACACTAACATTCTGCTGACAGAAATGGACGCCAAACCATAGACAAAGTATTACGTCATTGAGTCTTGGTGCAGACTGCTTTTAACCTTCTACACTTATAGTCTGCATATATTGTCAGCTGCTTCAGTTCTATCAGTACAATATTTCGTCAATTTCGTTACAAAAACTGTGTCAGACTGACAAACAGTTTGGATCCAGATGAAACGCCGAGTTGCTCGGCGTCTCATCAGGATCCAAACTGTTTGCAAAAACAACATCACAGAGTCATCAGTAGAGTACTAAATGTTTAACAAGTCTTGGTCCAGCTTGTTTTTAAACGAAGCCTAAAGATACAATTCGAAAAAGGTGTTTTTTAGAATTGTCTAGTTTTGAAACCATTGTGATAAATAGAGAATTTGCTCCTATGGAGCATGTGCTGTATATATCACAATGGTTTCAATGAATGGGTTCTAGAGGCGCAAAACGGCGTCAGTAGGAAAGAACGAATTAACTCTATAGTCCATTTATAGATAAAGGGACGTTTTTAATTAACTCTATAGTCCATTTATAGATAAAGGGACGTTTTTAATTAACTCTATAGTCCATTTATAGATAGGGATGTTTTTCAAATTTTAACCATTTCAATACTGTGTGTAACTATAGAGTCTTCTTAGCATGAAAAGCTTAAACGAGATTGAAGAGCTTGAATGAAAAACAGTTCCGACCCTGATTAGAAAGCGTCTATACGAGTCCTCTAGTATGGTTCTACACTGTTTGAAAATGACAATACATGCGTGTCCTGCTTTCAAAGGGTTAATCAGATCCTTGTGACGTCACATTATCAATGGTAATTTTGGCCATGAAAAGAAACTACATTCCATAATTTAATGGAACCGACCCTGATTAGATGGCCCATACAGGAACCATCTGATCTAGGTCTAGTCTATTTGCAAAGGCGCCAGAAGCCGTCTCTATGCAGTAAAGGGTTACATACCCATAAATACATGGTAGATTACGTCACCATAATATTCTGGGTGGGAATACCTTGTTGCAGTAACGTACGTACTATAGATAAATAAATGTAACCTTGCTTAAGAAGCTTATCAGTTGTAATTAGATTACGACAAGCTTCTATTTGCTATATTCTGGCAACGAACACACTCGGGCAAACTGCATACATTGAGAAATATAAACCGCATAGGATGTAGGTTTGAAAGCAAATCACCATGTGTGGTGGAAGGATTCAAATCTCAAAAGGAAGTCATAATTTCAGACCGATTAGCTTTATTTAAAGTCAATTCCTTTCGGAAAATTCAAGAAAGCATAGTTTCAAAATAAGGATTATCCAAATTCAAAACATCGTTAAAATATCTAGCGATTTTTATTAAAACCGGCCATATCAAATTGTTCATCAGGTTTAAGCTGAGCATAAAATCCATCTCATAGCAATACAAAAACAAATCTGCAACAAGAAGGACACGATATGTACCCATGGGTATACCACTAACGATATATATAATATCCCCATAGCGTACACATAATTATGTTATCTAAACGAAAAGTTCTACAAACAATAATGCAAGTCCACATTATGTAATGTTCATCTTCTGAATTCGAAAACAATGATCGTTGAACATTACAAGTAAACATTTTATTTTCTCCGGCAAAGGTTTTTTTCTATTAATAAAAAACAGTTTATCCTGTATAAGCCGGTGCGTTGGAGAAGTATAAAGTGTAAAGAAATCATAAAAGCTCAATGAAGAAATGTACTGTTAATTTTCTTAATACTCAAACAACATTACTACCCGAAATTTCATTTATTTTATCACAGTAACGTTGCCCATGTTCTTTGATAGTCGTAAGACGAGACGTCAAACGTTTAAATGGCTTAGTAGTAGTAGTACAACAACTATACAACTATAAACCGAGCATTATACGGGGTATTTATGTAGCTTCGGAATCCAGTACATAGTACAAATGTAAATGTAGTAAAGTCAAGCAGGAAAGGACACACACAACGAAAGCAACCACCACCAAAACATAGATAGAAAGCAAGTAACACACACATGCACGCGCGCGCACGCACGCACACAAACATGCACACACGCACACAAACAAGATGAAACTTTTACACATGAACAAACGCACAAGTACAAAGACAAAAAACAATGTGACAAATGATCATTTGCAAAATCACCACTAGGGAGATTAACCGGTCCACGGACATCCTAATCTCCCACTTATCTCAAAGTCACGTTAGCTTATAAATTAACAATGTTAATAAAGGTATCACCGCCAGACTTCCCCACAACATAGAAGACGGTAAACACAGGAGAATATGTAAAACATAGCATGACAAAAACTGTGAAAGTTCGTCAAATATGTTCTTAATGACTTTACTGAAGTCAGAGCAACTACATGGAAGCCGTTAATGACAGGACAGAGTCTAGTTAGCTCATCGACATCATAGAGTACTACCCTCGGCCTGTCATCAAGCAAGCAAAGAGGGAAGCGTGGCTACCGACAGTTTGTGTTGTTTTATGTTAGGACAAGACTTAAATTTTTGCATACTTTAACATGTTCCGAGACTACATTTGTATATCTTTTTCAGATGTATGGACTGTTATATATGTTTATGAACCAGTTAACTCCTTCTATAAAAGATCAACAAAATACAATCTTCAAATAATGATTACATTATCTGATGCCTTGTTAGCAGGAGCAGGAACATAATTTTAATGGAAAATCGAAATGTTTTTCTATACATATCGAAATGCAACTCTAGGTCGAGGTGGCAAACGCTGGTTATTAGATTTGTTAAAAGAAATAAACGTACCAGTTATGTCCCATGTACGTTTCTTCCAATAGCAAAATGACTTAAACATCAGCATGTTCTCGTCGACACCATTTGATGCAATATTCTAGACTAGCTTCTGCACGACACGTCTTTAAAATGTACCGGGTTACCTACCTCAAATCTGGCCGAAGCTTTTATTTACATAATGAGCTTGTCGTTTTTGAGCCTTTCGTAAATGCTTGTAAATAAATAATAATCCTGATAAGATGAGATCCTTTGAAAGCATAAACAACAATAAAAAAGAGAAAAGTGAAGATTCGGTTTTATTGAGTCTGTTCATGGGCAGTAATATATAAATATCACATCCTATGGAGAGAGACATCACGTAGTGTCAACTCGAGGTTGGTTATGTCCACCGAGGCATTAGCCGAGGTGGACATTACCATACCGAGGGTTGACAATACATGCTTTCTCTCTCTCCATAGGATGTGATATTTATTTTATTATACCGAACAGCACAATCAATTTCGTCAGCAAAAATATTTATTCAATGACAACAATAAACAGTTTTAAACAAAAGTTATAGAGCTACTCGGTGCTTAAAAATCGCGGAACAGCTTCACATTTCTATTCATGACACGTTCTAAGTACTGGCGGAGTCCCTTTCACTGTCCAATCTTGACATAGTCTCCTCCGAAATAGTCGAATAACGCGACATTTCTCAAATATATAAACAAAAACAAATCAGTTGTCACAATGACGTTTGTTGATCAAATTGCAAGCGTTAGATGACGCCAATCGATGATGTAATCGAATGACGTCACGTACACAATTTAATAAGCGCTCACTGATCTAGATGTTCCGTTTCTATGGTAGCGGGAGACAGTATTTTTCCGACAGTAATTTTTTCCCGCTGGGCCTGACAGTATTTCTATGTCACGGTGGCCTATGGGAAATTAACATTGTAAATGAAATTGAGGTATAATAATTAAAAATGCAACTCTGTTCACGCCCCTAGCACCAGCTTAAGCGGTATTCAGTTTTCAAAACTTAAAGCATTGAAATTGATGATCCCGAAAGACCAGAATAAATAACAACACTGAGAATAACGTGCGGGGCGACTTTTTACGGCCGCCACACAAGTACTTTACATCTGCTGTTGTGAAGTAAATAAATCCTGATAAGATGAGAGCCTTCAAAAGCATAAACAGCAATGCAAAACCATTGTAAACAAATTATACTGTGTCTCTAAAGATAACATATAATTTTCATCTCCCATATATTTTCGTCGGCAGTTTCAAAATTGTGTCGATAGGTAAAATTACGCCTTTTGAAAAGCAAGAAAGATGGACCGAATGTTACGTTTCACAGAAAATGTCATGTCTGCTAAACAGAGTCATTCAGGAGTTAGGATACACCACATACAAACTCACATGAATAGGATATATGCTGAACTACTTGAGGAGCCCTCTGATTAGTTCATTTATGGCATTTGAAGGGCTGAAACATCCAACATTGTACATAGGTTCGTGATGTTTATTGCAAATAAATATGCATAATTACAACCAAGTTACTGATTAAAACTGATTGTCATTCCTTCAGCACCATCATTTAAACAGGGATATTTGTATAGGAATACGTGTAATGTTGCGCATGCACGGTTCACGTAGAATGGCATGAGTCACAATGTCATGTATAGACGGAAGTTTAAAAGATACACTTAGTTCTTATACTAGTTTTGCAATACTTTATTTCCTTTAGGTCTAGATTGTATTGTTCAGGCATTGAGTGAAATAGACGAACAAATAGAATACTGAGAACAGACTGATCAAACCTGTGACATACATTATTTTTAAATAGTGTGTTTTTACTTAAACAAACCCTGATTCTACTGGAATCTTGCTGTGGTTCCATACACCCAAACGTCAATGCACACGATACCCAAGGCCGGAGGATGTACCTGGTTATGAATGGGTTAGCAAAAAGCAGTACAAATGTGGCTGACCTCATTGAATGCGAGGAAAATGCACAGGGTAACTCGTTCAAAAACTTAAACGTAGCGACATGGGTCATTTGCACAACAGATCGTAGGTTATTTTCACGCAACGTGATTCCTGTCCTTTTCACTCTCTCGAACAATGTATCAATATTCCCAGTTCTAAATCTAATAGAGGCATCCATCCAGAACACAAAGGTATACTGGTTAGCGACAGCCTGAAATGATATTTGGAAAAAGCCATTTCAGTCTACATTAAGTCAATTCTAAATGAAAACGTAGTAAGGCCAGGGTAGGCAAAGCCACATACAAGACGCAAACACCACCAAAACGTCGATAGATAGCAGTTCACACACAACTACAAACTTGCATTTTCACATATGAATAGCAGTAACAAAGCTATATATAACGGTGCGTACCCAAATTCTAAAATCGTTGGTTCTCCATTAATGGAAAAGTAGTAAAGTCAAGCAGGCAAACCTCACGCTTCTCTTAAAGTCACCATAGCTTTACAAATAGTGCAAATAAAGGAATCCCCGCCGGACTTATCCACAACATAGACGACGGTGAACACAGGACAACATGTAAAACATAGCATAATAACTGTGACAATCCGTCAAATATGTACTCAATGACTTTACTGTTACCAGCGACGATTCTAAAGAGTCATAACAGTATAGGTGTTGGTGGAGATATAAAGAAAATATTCTTGAAAATCATTTAATTTACGCATCTTATCTGGAGCTGTGTGTAAGCTGTGCTTGTTTGTTTGTTTGTTTGTTTGTATCGGGAGTTAACGTCGCTTTAGAACATTTCCAAACAAGGCGCGATTATAATGGAAAAATAATGCGTTTAAATACTGTTCCTTGCTAAATGCAGAACAAGCGGTAGTCTTAACTGTATATCTTATAAAGTTGTCTGTTTACGCTTTGCAAACAACGAAGACAAAGATCCTGTAGCAGGGTCTGTTTTTTTTATATATGGAATAACACAGATCTGTATCGACATTTACTACCATGGTCACATCTTCCAGCGTTATGCCATTGTAATATCTTAAGGATGTTGTTATGTCTTACATGACTATTCGCCAGGAAAAGGGTTAAATGATGCAATGCACTCTTTAAGTGAAAGATCAGTAATTGATTTGATTAAAAATGTAATATAAGACATTCATAATGGTCCTAAAACGCTCACGGGAGTGAACATCAGACTCGAAAAGTTCCGATTAAGGGTCACTGATTAAATAAAGGTGCATGCGGTATGAATGGCTACATTCGGGTAAACATAAGTACATATGAAGCAATCAATAGGTTTCGCCTATTATTCAATTTGAATGTACACTTTTGAGTCATGCAGGTAACACCATATACAAAACACAGTCGCCCGAACAGGACCGTGACAAAACGAGCAGCAAATGTATATGCTTATCAAAAGACATGTTGTCATAACAAACAATCAATGGTTGAAAAACAATTGTCACTGATGGTTGTAACTGGTTAAAGGCACCCAACCTCACACATATATTCCATCCCTAAACTCAAAGACAAACAATACAAATAAACTTACCCCCTCTCCGACTAATATACAACAACCGCGATGGCAAATAAAGTGGTAAACCGCATGTAAAACTAAGACATATTTAAATGAAACAAACTGGATCCACTTATCGCTAGTGTACCCAGTGACTGAGCTGGAAAATGTAACTGTAGAAAGGTAATAAAGGGTAAGACAAAAACGAGATCTGTCGTATTCCTCCCGTTTCCGCATTTTAGAGGGTGTCTTCATAGAGTACTAAACTTTTCCTGTCGGCGTACATGAAAAGAAGGCAGTGTAATTGTATACTGTAAACGGGTTGATACTAAGACATGCAATATGTTTTAAATAACTTTGAACATATTGAAAGAACAAAGTAAGTACATAGGTATATCCAATAATTTTACGAATATTCTGAGTAGTTATGCCAAAAGAGAAACTTGCAGACTCGGTTTAATTGAGTCCGTTCATAAGTAGTAATTAAAAGTGCAACACTACTCACGACATCCTAGCACCAGCTTTTAGAGTATTTTTCAAAACGTATACCACCAAATTCGTGATCCCGAAGGACCAGAAAATATAACAACACCACCGAGAATGAAGTACTGGGCGACTTTTTACGGCCGCCACACAAGCACTTAACACTTGCTGTTGTGAAATACATCATATATATTCTGAAGTTTGTAAATCAAATCACCATCATTGATTGCAAGATTGCACTCATAATTGCCAATAAGTGCGAGATTTCGATGATAAAATTTAGAGACTGTTTTCGTAGTATATGATACATATATCCTTGTTTTAGCAGCGTTTTAGTTAAAACGAGATATAGACTGTTAAAATCGCCAACAGAATAACACGCTCTATCAAAACGTATAAGCTGAGACATGAAAACCCCGTAAGATGGAACACGGGGAAAATATCCGTCAAGATAAGAGAAATTTACAATACTAAAATCATAGTCATAAATGTTAAAAAAAATAATTCCATTGTCATTTTTAAGGTCTAGATCAAGAAAAACTGCATAAGTCGGAAAACTTGACTTTACTACTTTTCCATTTATAAGTCGGAAAAGTTAGCTTTATTCAATTTGAGTTCTTTTGTGTAAATTGTAGGAATCATAATATCAAAGATATCATTCAAATAAGTTTCATTGAAGGATTTAATAAGTGTGAGGTTGGGCGCCTAAAAACCGGTTTAACCCCCAGTGACTTTTGTCACTGACTGTTCCAAGGCGGTACCTCAATCTTCCCCTATTGTATGTTTGTTTTGTCTTTGTGCGTCTATTGATGTTTTTATAGTTATGAACATTTGCTGTTTCCTTGTGTTGCTGTTCGGGCGGCTGTTTGTTCTGTATGTGGTGTTTCCTGCATGACTCATTTCTGTACGTTTATGACATTTGCTTGCGAATGCGCGTGCATACGACTAAGCATGAAATCTTTCTCATAGCAGTATAAAAGTACAAATATGAGTCATGCAGAAAAAACACATACAAAACAAACAGCCACCAGAACAGCAACACAAGTAAACACAGCAAATGTACATTACTACCAAAAACATAAAGAGACGCACACAAAGACAAAATAAACAAACAATAGGGAGAAGATAAAACAAATCTGCGTGCACAATTCGTACTTATATGAATACCATAAATCTGACATTTATATAGCATTCAAATAACGTTCGAATATGTTATCCAGCAGAAATTGATTCGCAAACCTCGGAGCAAGTACACTTGATGTAATATTACATTGGAACGTTTTCCAGCATTACACGTCAGGAATGTTGTTTCTCTGGCAAGTATTTTCTGGATTAATTCAGTGAGTTTATATTTGATTAAATGACGAGGAAGAATTATTCACAAGGTAGAACAATGTACTGACCGTTCCAAGGCGCTACTTCCATCTTCTCCCTATTGTTTGTTTTTATCTTTGTGCGTCTTATTATGTGTTTGGTAGTTATTTTCATTTACTGTGTTTTGTGTTGCTGTTCGGGCGGCTGTTTGTTATATATGTGGTGTTTTCTGCACGATTCATATTTGTACTTTTATCACAATATATATTTTTACATTTTTTATCTTAGTTAAACAGGAAGTAAAAGGTAGTCATTTCCGTAATTGTACAAGAGCAAGAATTAGCAATGAAACACGTTATACATATAATTGTATGTAACAAGTACATTGTAATTTTAATATCTGCCCTAGCTATGTTGATGACACTTTTGACATGGTCTGAAACAAATTTCGTCAGTTGTACTTGAAATGTATGATTTTGTAATTAATCATTTCCTGCTTCAAGGTATAATGTACTAGTCATATAATAATGGCATTATTCGATGCCTTATCAGCAAAGGCGTATATTGAATAGAAAACCTGTAAACCCCTTTTATGATGTACGACATCTATTTTAGGTGGGTGGAGGAAGGTGATTATTTGAGCTACCTAATGAAGTGCGTTTGTCAATTATATTAAAATAGTTCTTGATTGTCAAATCCGAAAGAGCATAAGACCCAACATGTTCATTTAATGCAACCATTTTGTAAAGCCTCGGCAATTTGGCCTTGACAAGAGTGAAAACCTTTCAAAGCTGGTGTTCTATATTTTGGACTTCTATTCAGAAAAGGTCGAAGACGTTTATCTTTAATGATCTTGAAGTTACCAGTAATCACACTTGAACCGGTTTATTAATCCATAAGTAGTGTTTTTGCCACCGTTCCAAGGCGATACTTTCTTGATCACCCTTGCTATTGTGTCTGTTTGGTGCCTGTGCCTTTGAGCGTGTGCGTTTGTTCGTGTTTATAATTTTTGTCTCGTGTGTTTGTGTGCATGCGTGCGCACGCGCGAGTGTGTGTGTTTGTGTATATGTGTTGCTTGCTTTCTGTCGGTGTATTGGTGATGGTTGCGTTTTGTGTGTGTATTCTTTCCTGCTCATGCTTGATCATCTTATCAAGGATAAACTGATTGAATTAATAGACAAACCCTTTGCCAGCATGAGACAGAATTTGCTATGAAGCGTGATATATATGGCGTTTTATGGAGTTTAGGTATCCAGTACATTGTCGGAAGTTTATGATGTGTGATTAATATATCAGCATTGAACTGTTTACATTTATTAACATGTTCAGATATTATGTCGTTTTCAGACTTAGACACCACAATATATGACTTTGTCTTAGTTAGTTCTTGTTCTAAAACATCCACATAATAAAGTCGTCAAACGATAATTACATTGTTTGACGCTTTATCAGCTGGGACAAACACGTATTTAGATTGAAATTCTTGTATACTATTTTGTAAGAAGCGAACTGAAGTCTTAGGTTTAGGCGGAAGAAGGTGAATGTTAGATTTGTAAAACGCGATACGTGTATCCATTATATTTGAAATTTGTTTTATCCATTTTGTAAGGGCACTAGTGTCTGCATGTTCTCGGCGACACCATTTTACACTGAAGTCTAAACAAAGATTCTATAATTTTGCTACGGCAGATTTCGAAATCTATCAAAGAAGATAGTCTGTATTTAGGTCCTTTAGTTAATAAAGTACGGAGACGTTTGTTTTCGATAATGTCAAAATTGCCTGTAATAACATGACCAGCCTCGGCGTAACAGAACTTAGAAGAATTACAATTTCAACTAACAGGAGTATTATTAACAATATTAAGGTCCGATACAATTTTATTATAATTAAAAATAGTATTCCTAATAGGTATTTTGTTATACATAATTATACTAAGGTTACTGATTAAAACAATTATATTGGAGAAAAACGGTCTTGGAGGTGTATCAGATGAAAATACCGCAAGTTTGTCATTCCTTCAGCACCCCATCTATACAGGGGTATTGGTAGAGGAACACATGTAAAGTTGCACGGTCCACATAGGATAGCATGAGTCACAATGTCATGTATTGACGGAAGTTTAAAAGATACAGTTAGCTCTTATACTGGTTTTGCAATACCTCATATCCTTGAGATCCAGATTGTATTGTTTATGCACTGAGTGAAATAGACGAGCAAATAGAATACTGAGGACGGTCTGATCAAACCTGTGACATACATTATTTTTAAATAATGTGTTTTCCTTAAACAAAACCTGATTCTGTTGGAATCTTGCACGGGTTCCATAAACCCAAAAGTCAATGCGCACGATACCCAAGGCCGGAGGATGTACCTGGTTATGAATGGGTTAGCAAAAAGCAATACAAATGTGGCTGACCTCATTGAATGCGAGGAAAATGCACAGGGCAACTCGTTCAAAAACATGGGTCATTTGCATAATAGATAGTGATTCATTTTCACGCAACGTGATTCCTATCCTTTTCACTGCCAAGATTCCCAGTTCTAAATCTAATAGAGGCATCCATCCAGAACACAAAGGTATATTGGTTAGCGACAGCCTGAAGTGATGTTTGTACAAAGACATTTTAGTCTAGTACATTAATACAATTCTAAAACAAAATTGCATTTTCTCCTATGAGTAGCAGTAACAGAGCTAAAGGTGCGTACCCAACTACTTAAATGGTTGGTTCTCCATCAAACCCTATATTGTGACCATTCTTTAGAATCGTCTCGAAGGGATCATTCTAAAGAGTAGTTTGGTAGAGAAATAAAGAAATCATTCTTGAAAATGATTTAATTTACGCATCTTATCTGGAGCTGTAAGTTGTGTTTGTTTGTACCGGGAGATTACGTCGCTTTAGAAAATTTCCATACAAAGCGCGATTATAATGGAAAAATAATGCGTTTAAATACTATTTCTTGCTAAATGCAGACCAAGCGGAAGTCTTAACCATATGCCTTGTCTAGTCGCTTGTTTATGCTTTGCAAACAACGAAGATAGAGATCAGACGGCTCCTTAAATATGGTCTGTTCGTTTTAATTATGGAATAAGACAGATCTAAATCTATTACTACCATGGCCAAAGATTCCAGCATTATGCCATTGTAAAATATCAATAATTTAGTTTTTGGATGTTGTTATTTCTTAAATGAATATTCATCAGAAAAATGGTTAAATGAAATAATTGATTTGATTAAAAATGTAAAAAAGACATTCATAATGGTCCTTTAACGCTCACCTTAGTGAACATCAGAGCTAAAAAGTTTACATTCCGGGTCATTGAATAAATATATATATATTTTGAAAATGGGTGATCTTTCAAAAGCAAAGGTAGAAAAGAAAAGAGAGAAAATTGCAGACTCGGATTTATTGATTCTGTTCATGAGTAGCAATTTAAAGTGCACCACTACTCACGCCCCGATCACCGGCTTAAGCAGTATTCAATAATTTTCAAAACTAATAACATCAACACAAATGATACCGAAGGACCAGAAAATATATCAACACTGGGAACGAAGGTGCATACGATATGAATGGCTACAATAAGAGCTATTTTCGGGTAAAAATCAAGTACATGTGGACCAATCAATAGGTTAAGCCCATTATTCAATTTGAAAGTACATGTTTGTGTCATGCAGGAAACACCACATACAAAACACAGTCGCCCGAACAGGACCGTGACAAACATAGCAGCAAATGTACATGCTTATCGAAAGACATGTTATCATAACATACAATTAGTGGTGGAAAATCAATTGTCACTGGTGATTTTAACCGGTTAAAGGGCATCCAACCTCATACATATTCCATCCATACCCTCACAGACAAACAATACAAATAAACGTACCCGCTCTCCGACTAATATACAATAGATAACCGCGATGGCAAATACAGTGGTAAACAGCATGTTAAACTAAGACTTATTTAAGTGAAACAAATTGGATCCACCTATCGCTAGTGTACCCAGTGATTGAGCTGGAAGCTGTAACTGTAGAAAAGTAATAAAGGGTAAGACAAATGGAAAAGTAGTAAAGTCAAGCAGGCAAAGCCACATAAAAGAGGCAACCACCACCAAAACAACGATAGATAGCATGACACACACACACACAGACACGTACAACCACACACCCAAACGCACACACACACACACGAGATGAACACAGAAAACAGCAACAGACACACACTCCACACATAAACAAAACACAAACACAGACACAAGGCTAACAAAAGGAAGGGTGACAAAGAGAGCACCGCATTGGCACGGTCAGTAGCAAAAACACCACTGGGGGTTTAAACCGGTTTACGGACGTCCTAACCTCACACTTCTCTCAAAGTCACCCTAGCTTTACAAATAGTGTAAATAAAGGTACGAGTTTCTGCATTTTAGAGGGTGTCTTCATAGAGTACTAAACCTTTCCTGTCGGCGTACATGAAAAGAGGGCAGTGTAATTGTTTACTGTAAACGGGTTGACAACAAGACATGCAGTATGCAGTATGTTGTTGTACTATAGGATCATAACCCTTTTTAATAATTTTGAACATATTGAAAGAACAAAGTAAAAACATAGGTATATCCAATAATTTTACGAATATTCTGAAGGCGGTTGATCCTTCAAAAACAAAAGTAGCTATGCCAAAAGAGATACATGCAGACTCGGTTTTATTGAGTCTGTTCATGAGTAGTAATTAAAAGTGCAATACAACACACGCCCCCTAGTGCCGTCTTAAGCAGAATTTTTCAAAACTTATAACATCGAAACTAGTGATCCCGAAAGCGAAGTACTGGGCGACCTTTACGGCCGACACGCAAGCACTTAACACCTGCTGCTGTGAAGTACGTCATGTATATTCTGAAGTTTGTAAATCAATTCACCATCATATTCCGGATGTGTAATATGTTGCAGGAGCGCTCTAAGATTGCACTCATAATTGCCAATAAGTGTGACATTTCGATGATAAAATTCAGAGACTGATTTTCGTAGTATATGATACCTATATCCTTGCTTTAGCAGCTTTTCAGTTAAAATGAGATATCGATTGTTAAGACCACGCTCTAGCAAAAAGAACTAGAGGTTTGTTTTTTGTCACAAAACAGATGTCTCCCCCTCCCATCCTCTGTCCAATACACAAGTGTAATGTCTGTAACTCAAAACTTATCAGAATATAATTTTAAGTCATCAGAGGAAATAACTCCAACATTATCAGGAGGAGACAATTCAAAAACTCCGGGTACACAACAACACATGCTGGTCAACAGTCCTGTGAAGTTTGGTGACTCTAGTACTAGTGGTTTCAGAGATACACACGACCTAAAGTAAAGTTTCTCTTATTTTAAGTCATGAGGGGTAGTAACTCCAAAGTTATCAGAGGGAGACAATTAAAAAGCCCAGATGCACAACAACTCATGCTGGTGAACATTCCTGTGACGTTTGGTGACTCTAGCCCTACTAGTTTCAGAGATACGTGCAGCACAAAGTTTCTCTAATTTTAAGTTATCATATCAGGGGCAATAACTCAAGAATTATCAGGGAGAGACAATTCAAAAAACCCAGGTGCACAACAACTCATGCTGGTGAACATTCCTGCGAAGTTTGGTGACTCTATCCCTAGTGGTTTTAAAGATAAGCATGACACAATGTTTCTCTAATTTTAAGTAATCATATCAGGGGCAATAACTCCAAATTTATCAAGGGGAGACAATTCAAAAATCCCAGGTGCACAACAACTCATGCTGGTCAACATTCCTGTGAAGTTTGGTGACTCTAGCCCTAGTGGTTTAAGAGATATGCATAACACTAAGTAAAGTTTGTCTAATTTAAATCATCAGGGGCAGTAACTCCAAAGTTAACAGGGGAGACAATTAAAAAACCCAAGTGCAAAACAACTCATGCTAGTGAACAATCCTGTGAAGTTTGGTGACTCTAGCCCTACTGGTTTCAGAGATACACGTGACACAAAGTTTGTATAAATTTAAGTGTTCATATCAGGGGCAATAACTCAAGAATTATCAGGGGGAGACAATTAAAAAAACATAGGTGCACAACAACTCATGCTGGTGAACATTCCTGTGAAGTTTGGTGACTCTAGTACAAGCGGTTTCAGAGATACGCGCGACACAATGTTTTTCTAATTTTAAGTCATCAGGGGCAATAACTCCAAAGTTATCAGGGGGAGACAATTCAAAAATCCCACGTGCACAACAACTCATGCTGGTCAAAATTCCTGTGAAATTTGGTGACTCTAGCCTAACTGGTTTCAGAGATACGCGTGACACAAGTTTGTGACGGACAGACAGACGGACGGGCGGACGAACGGACGGACAGACAACTCTGGCAAAAACAATATGTCTCCCCATAAATGGGGGAGACATAACAAGCTGAGATATGAAAACCTCGTAAGATGGGAAAATGGGGAAATATCCTTCAAGAAATTTACAATACCAAAATCATAGTCATAAATGTTAGAAAAATAATTCCATTGTTCTGTATGTGTAGTTTCCTGCATGCCTCATATTTGTACTTTTGAGGTGGCGCAATGTCAACTGTCAAGCATATTATCATTGATATTAAGGTCGGCAAGAATAGTTTCGTGATTGAAAATTATATTTCTGATGGGTGTGTTATACTTGAAGCAGATAATTGGTGGTTCTGTATTTTTAAAGTATGTAGAATTACATGTAGGGTCAATTACATTTTGTCTCTGAATATAGTTTGGAGGTCAATAAAATCAATGCCTTCCTTAATAAAAAGAATTTTCATAATGAATCTTTGATGTTAAGAGATCTTGCCAATGTGTGTTCTGAGATCATGTAGAGTACAAAATAGAGCAGTGTTGCACTTTTAATTACTACTCATGAACAGACTCAACAAACCGAGTCAATAATTTTCTCTCTTTGCATTTCTACTTTTTCTTTTGAGGGATCACCTATTTTCAGAATATATGTACTTCACAACAGCAGGTGTTAAGTGCTTGTGTGGCGGCCGTAAACAGTCGTCCCATATTTCATTCGCAGTGTTGTTATATTTTCTGGTCCTTCGGGATCATTAGTTTTGATGTTATTAGTTTTGAAAATTGTATAATGCTTAAGCCGGTGATCGGGGGCGTGAGTAGTGTTGCACCTTTAATTAGTACTCATGAACAGACTCAATAAAACCGAATAAAACCGAGTCTGCATTTATCTCTTTTTGCATTTCTACCTTTGCTTTCGAAGGATCACCCATTTTCAGCATATTTATGTCAAACTAGCTGTTCTTATGAAAGGGTCTAATATAAGAATAAAAACATGATTTGATCGGCTTGCTCGTCAACTTCTGTTAATGTAGATACTGATAAGGAAGAAGGTCCAGAAAGCAGTAGTTAGACGTAAATATGTAAAACAGGAATAGCCACATTCATACGAACATTTTGTTTAATATTACCATCATTTATATGTGTTCTTAAATTTTGAACATAAATACAGTTCTTTCAACCATTTTACACAAACAGAGACAACACGGGGCGTAGACATTACACTGTCATAATATAAAATATGCATGTTTGGTTGTCAACCTTTTTACAGTTGGTAATCACGCTGGCTTCTCTGCATGTACGCCGACAAGAAATGTTTAGTACTCTATGAAGACGACCTCTTAAATCCAGAAACGGACGGAGAACGTCGGATAGCTGCACTATTTCTTTTTTGTCGTACCCTTTATTACTTTTCTACAGTTATTCTGTTTGCAGCTCAATCATTGAGTACACTAGCGATAGGTGGATACAGTTTGTTCACGTAAATGTTTTCGTTATACATGCACTTTACCAATGTATTTGCAGTCGCGGTTGTTGTAGATTAGTCGGAGAGGGGATACGTTTATTTACACTGTTTGTCTTTAAGGGTGGGGATGGAATAAGTGTGAGGTTGGGCGCCCAAAAACCGGTTTAACCCCAAGTGACATTTGTCACTGACCGTTCCAAGGCGGTACTTCCATCTTTCCCCTATTGTATGTTTGTTTTGTCTTTGTGCGACACTTGATGTTTTTTATAGTTATGTACATTTGCTGTTTCCTTGTGTTGCTGTTCGGGCGGCTGTTTGTTCTGTATGTGGTGTTTCCTGCATGACTCATTTTTGTACTTTCAATGATAATGTGTATGCCCTTGTTTGTTACATATAATTTTGATTTAATATTTCTTCTTTTTTGCTCCTTGAGAGTCCATACTTACTTTAAATATTACAGGTAAAAGTTTGGTCAGTTTGTATGGAAATTATAAGGTGCCCACAAATAGTACATGCAAATTGCTATAAAATACACATTGAAATTAACCAATAATAGCAAAATACACTTAAAACAATGTACGTTGAAACACTGAAAAATAACTTTGAACCCTTTCCCTCGTAAATACTCATTTCTATGCTTTTGCATACAGAGTAGAACTAGATCAGATTGCTACTGTACAGTGTAATCCTGAGCTATCTGATCAACTGCTCTGTTTATGAAATAAAATAGATCTGATTCTATAGTTCCTACTTTCGCAATTTAACATTCATGTGTTTATATGTCATTTTAAAATATTCACGATACCATCATTTCTGACATGAATATTCATGGAGTAAGGGTAAACACGTTCAAGCAGTTTGATCCGGATCAATTTTTAAAAGAATGTTTTATGACTGATTAGAATTCACCTAATTTACACGTACAGTGTGCCTGTAATGTGTTCCGAATATATTTCTATTTTATATCAGAAATCGCCTCAGATATCAAATAAAATTAAAATATTTAATGGAAAAGTAGTAAAGTCAAGCAGGCAAAGCCACATGCAAGACGCAACCACCACCAAAACACCGATAGACAGCATGACACACATACACACACACACAACCATACACCCAAACGCACGCACACACACACACACACGAAATGAAAACAGAAAACACCAAAAGAGACACAAGAACCAGGGACAAAGCCTTACAAAAGGTAGGACTCCAGTCTATAAGACATCTGCTAAGTGTGATGACCCTGACGATTGTTTTTCTAGAGGTTTTCTCATCAGCGTCTGCATTGTTTGCTTTGCAAACATCATATGTTTGCACCACTCTAGATTAAAGTTAAACTCTTTCAGTCAGAAATTGATAACTTCATTTGAAAATTAAGCCTTCAAGACATTGAACTTCTCTTGTTAATTTCAGTGACTAAATAAAAACGTATGGACCCAGAAAAAGCGTTTATCCAGTCATCAGGCTTCTCTAGTGAAATAATAAAGGGGGTGCAGATAAACTTAGGTGTATTAGGTTACTTCCGGTAGTAGACTGTTTATCAGGTTAGTAGATAGGCGTAGTGATTATATAACCATGGAACTATTTTCATTTTCTGTAAATATGCAGAAAAATTATGATGACGGAATAGATCTAACAGAAAATTCACCAAATTAATTATTATTCAAATAAGACAAAAATGGCTATAGCTGCATGCGAACCCGCGCCTGATCCTGCAAAGGTCAATTCTAATCACTCTAGAGACGTCGCGCTTACCAATGACGTCAATGAGGCCGCATACAAGAGACGTTGATTTATCAGTTTTATTAATTTACATGTAATCCACCGCTGACGAAATGTGTTTTTGATAAAATCAAGCCAGGAAGCAAATATTCTTACAAGGGCGGTGATTGTCATAGACCAAAATATAGCCTGTTCAGTTCCATCGATTTACAAATGACGTTAGTCCAATCGAAAAATAGAAACCGAGACGACGGGACCGTCGAATTTGAACAGAGAGCCTCCGGGAGAATATTATAATCTTGTCTGTTTGAATTAACATATCACCTCTTGGTATATTTGGATGATATTTTTAACTTAGATAACCCATTCTCTGATGCTCTGATTCCTACAATTTATCCTAAAGAACTCAAATTGAATAAAGCTAACCCGTCCGACAATTATGCAGCGTTTCTTGATCTAGACCTTAAAATTGATAATGGAATGATTTCTTCTAAAATATATGACAAAAGAGATGATTTTGATTTTAATATTGTAAATTTTCCTCATCTTGACGGGGATGTTCCCCGTGCTTCATCTTACGGGCTTTATATATCAACTTATTCGTTTTGCTAGAGCTTGTTCATCTATTGACGATTTTAACAGTCGAAATCTAATTTTAACTGAAAAATAACTGCTTAAGCAAGGATATAGATACCATAAACTAAGAAAACCTTTCTCTAAAGTTTACTATCGAAATCTCTCGCTTATTGGCAAGTACCAAGGCGCTGCTGCGACACGGTCTTTCACATCCTGGATTTTATGGTGATGTGATTTACAAACTTCATAAAATTATTGGACATATGCATTTTCTCAATTTGTTCATCAAATATGTTAACAAATTCATTAAAAAGGGATATGATCCTGTAGTACTACAACATACTGCATGTTTGGTTGTGCAGTTGGCAATCACGATGGCCTCTTTGCATGTACGCCGACAAGAAAAGTTAAGTACTCTATGAAGGCGACCTCTTAAATCCAGAAATGGAAGGAGAACGTCGGATATCTGTACTATTTCGTTTTTGTCGTACCCTTTATTACTTTTCTACAGTTACTCTATTTGCAGCTTAATCATTGAGTACACTAGCGATAGGTGGATACAGTTTGTTCACTTAAATGTTTTCGTTATACATGCACTTTACCACTGTATTTGCAGTCGCGGTTGTTGTAGATTAGTCGGAGAGGGGATACGTTTATTTACACTGTTTGTCTTTTAGGGTGGGGATGGAATAAGTGTGAGGTTGGGCGCCCATAAACCGGTTTAACCCTCAGTAACTTTTGTCACTGACCGTTCCAAGGCGGTACTTCCATATTCCCCCTATTGCATGTTTGTTTTGTCTATGTGCGTCTCTTGATGTTTTTATAGTTATGTATATTTGCTGTTTCCTTGTGTTGCTGTTCGAGCTGTATATAGCATTCCCATAACGTACAAATATTTAAGACGAAATATTATTATTATTGTGTCACGACACAAAAGGGTCACAGCAAGGTGTGAAAATGGTGTTAAATTATCTATGACACACTGCTAGACAGTTACACAAACGATAATGGATGTCGCTGTCTTGTACCCCCCCCCCCCCATTTTATAACTCTTCGATTAGATGTTGATTTGCTGTAAGAAATAATGTCATCATAAATATTAATTAAATTAATTTATAATGATATATTAACCCTTCGCTTGCTGAATTTTAAAATACATTTCTCCTTCTTTACCCATGCCCTGTTGTACAATTACATATATCTTCACTGTGTACAAGTATATCGCTGTGTAATCACTGCTGTGGAGTGCATTGGTTGCACAATCAACTTGTAAATAGTGCAGACCCTGATGAGACAGCTTCTGAGAACGAACACTACATTTCTAACAGTGCAGTTCATATTTTCTTTTACATGGAATACTTTGTTATTTAAACATAAGGAAGAACTTTCCACTATGCAGCTACAAAGTCCACAGCGGGGCTCTTTGCATTTGTTAACTGATGGACGCAATCCAAATTCTTTAAAATTAGATCGTGTTAGAAGGCGCTTTAAGTTTGGTAGTTGCCGTTTGCCTTTTATCACCCTAGTACTGTTCATTATTCTTTTCATTGTTTCATCATTATGTAGAATCTCCATATTTTGTTTCAATACACCAAATATCTCTCTATTTGTTGGATTAAAAGTTGAAATAAACGGAATAATGTGCTCTTCCTTTCTTCTTTTAACTGTAAGTAATTCCTTTCTTGGTATTTTAAAGGCTTTAATAATTCCTGTCTTAACTATTTCTGGTGGATAATTCAATTTTATAAGATTAAATGCCAATTCGTCTAAACGTTTAAAAAGAATATCCGAATCGCCTGCAATTGTACAAATTCTGCGAGCTAAAGAAAATGGAATGTTAATTTTAGTGTGTTTTGGATGACAATAATTAAAATTAAGATATTGTTTGGAATCTGTAATTTTACTGTAAATATCTGTGGTAAGTATTGTCCCATTTTTCATTACCAGTACATCTAAAAATGGTAGTGCTGTTGAACTTTCCTGGATTTCAACTTTTATATCCGTATGAAGTGAATTTAATAAGATCTGTAATTCATTTAAGTCATATAAAGAACCTAGCCAAAGTATAAAGCAGTCATCTAAATATCTTTTCCACTGGTCCCGTATAAATTGGCCGAATTGCTCTCCCTTTTGCCGAGTGGCAATGTCATAAAGTGTTTGCTCTAAATAACCTAGAACAAGAGTAGCATATGTTGGTGCCATTTTTGTGCCCATAGCTGTTCCCTTTATTTGCTTGAAATGTAAATCGCTAAATGAAAAGTTGTTATTTTCTAAAAGTACACCCCCTTTCAGAATTGTATCCCGTCCAGAATAAATTGTTTTGAAAATCTAGGAGAAATTGATTCGGGATGTTTATTAAGCCAGAATGAAATTGCTTCATATCCTAGTTTGTGAGGAATATTTGAATAGAGACTTACAACATCAAAGGATAATAATTTTGAATCTGCTGGAACTCTATCAGGTAAAAAATTTAGAAAATATATATCATCCCTCAAATAACTTGGTATATTTTGTAAAAAAAGGTTTAAGTAAGATATCCAAAAGATTACTAAGACGACTGGTTTCACAGCATGGGCCTGCCCTGCCACTATTGGTCTAAATTTTAAATCTACGGGATCTGTAATTTCTTCATACTCTGATTGTTGAATTTTGCATGCATTTTGAATTAATTTGCTTTTATGAATTTTAGGTAGGCCATAAAATGTACTGCTTTTGAAATCAAAATTCAGTAAAAAGTCTGCTAAACATGAAGTGTTCTGCGCATTATTGGAATATGGACAATTCTAGAATTGCCCTGTGCGTTTTAGGAATTCCAATAATGGCGGACAGTATTTGAATTCCCAAAACGCGCAGGGCGGTTCTATAATGGTCCGTGCGCGTTTTTGGAATAGTGGACAAAGTTAGAATTCTCAATTTACATATATTTATAAATTTTCAATCATAATCTATTTTATTAATCACCTATATGAATTGTACTGTACGGCTCTTAGACCGATTCCAGTAGAATACTGAAATCCTTATGTAAACCCGTCGCAGAAAATCCATGAAATTAACAAAACAATGGTTGTTAGTATATTCTTTAATCTCGTGTTTATTAGAAAATATTATCGACTTCATTTAAATTCTGAAGGGAGGTGATCCCCCGAAAGCAAAAATTGCAACACAAAAAGAGAAAATTGCAGACTCGGTTTTATTGAGTCTGTTCATGAGCAGTAATTGAAAGTGCAACACTGCTCACGCCCCCTAGCACCGGCTTAAGCGGTATTCAATTTTCAGAACAAGAAGTACTGAAATTCATGATCTCGAAGGATCAGACACTGATAATGAAGTACGGGGCGACGTTTTACGGTCGCCACACAAACACTTAACACCTGCTGTTGTGAAGATTATAAATTCTGAAGGGAGGTGATCCCCAGAAAGCAAAAATTGCAACACAAAAAGAGAAAATTGCAGACTCGGTTAAAGTCATGCCGATTGATATGTGAAACATTGTTTCACACAAATTACATCGCCTGTAGTAAAAATAAAGTTTACCCGCATCCAACTGTTTTTCTCGTCAAACAATAGTAGAATAAAAAACAATAAATACCACAAATAATAAGGTAATAATGACCACAAAACAAACATATTTTAGAAAAACAAAGACTTAAGTGTACCCGCATCAAATTCTCTTTTTTCCCACCGAACAACAGTTGACCATACCAACAATGCTATTCATAGAGCGTAATGTAATTTTGCTTTGCGCGATTCTAGAATCGCGCAGGGCAATTCTGGAATGGTCCGCCTTTATTGGAATTCCTAAAACGCGCAGGGCAATTCTAGAATTGTCCGTATTCCAATAATGCGCAGAACATATATACATGTATATGGTCTGACACCTGTGCCATATCGTTAGAGAGACTTGCCTGAATAATTAAAGGTTTCCATGTATAATTCTTCAGCTTCCTTACATGCTCCGGATATTTGCCAAACTGAAAAGTTTTTATTTCACAGTAACAGGAATTCTGCAACTGAAACATAATATACAGTTTTAAAAATACCACAAGGTAATTTTTCATTTTGAATCATTCTAATATAGACAGACAGTCCCGAAATTTATGCACGGGATACGTTAGATGTGTGCCATCCTTTTGTTGAACAGTGATAGAGAGTCTCACAATGCATTTTTGTATATCTAGTTAATAGTTAAGGTACAGCTTTATTTACAAGATACATTGTTTACAATACGTTCCAGTGCATTTACATACGTTTTCATGGCCTTATACTACGTTACAGTACGCGCACGTCTCTTAAAATCCATTAATAAACAGTCCGATAATGGAATAACAGTTTGCTCGTACTTTGTATTATTCCTTGTAATATCTTCACTATATTTACTCCCAATACCCGGATCAGACCGAGGACCGTCCGGGCAGGGTCTTCTCTGTTTTCTTATTATATAATATACTCTCTCCGAGTCTATAATTTCTGTCAGGATGAATAATTCCATTGTTCTGGATGCCATTATGGAAAATTAGCTATTAATATACACGATGTGTATTTTATCATCGGGCAACGGCCTCACTGGTCAGCTCCCGTGGTTTCGATTCGCAAATTGCATCTCGATCGTAACAAACGAACTTAATCCTTCGCTTGCTTAATTTTAAAATACATTTCCTGTTGTATAATTACATATATCTTCACTGTGTACAAGTATTTCGCTGTGCAATCACTGCTGTGGAGTACACAGGTTGCACAATCAACTTGTAAATAGTGCAGACCCTGATGAGACAGCTCCTGCAGGAGCTGTCTCATCTGGGTCTTCACTATTTACAGGTAGGTATATTGACGTGAATAGGAAGCGAAGGGTTAATGTAAGACATTTTGGTGTAAAGACTTTGGTGATTAGATTTACGTATGTAATTAAGAAATGAATGACGTGCTTCCGGTGTTCATGAGGTTATGCAACGCATAGCTTTACGAGCAAAGTTAGTGAAGCCCGAAGGGCTTCACGTGAATCTTTGCTCGTAAAGCTATGCGTTGCATAACCCATGAACACCGGGAGCACGTCATTTATTTCTTATATTTATATTCCATTGTATTTCTTATATTTAAGAAATGAATGACGTGCTTCCGGTGTTCATGAGGTTATGCAACTTTCTTTTTAGAATAAGGTTATATAAGGACGTTGCAGGGCGAATGTAAATATTAAATGTTAACGATACACACCGATACTCGCTCTTGTCTGCTCAGTCCAAGGTCATACATGATTAGCTTAATGCCCTTGTACTTGGTCCTTATAGTATTACTGAAGTTTTCAAGAAGTAACATCACTTCCTTATAATGATTGGACGAGATGGCTGTGACGAATACTGGATATTTGCTGGATATTCGGTTAGTTGCCGTCTGAAACAGACCTGCAATGTTCGACATTAGCTAAATAAATGTCAGATGTGACGAATACTGGGTGTTTCCCGGTTGTTCGTGTACTGGTCGTCTGAAACAAATCTGTAACATTCGAATAAAATTAGCTGAAATGAAATCCCTCATTTTCGGCATTATCCACTTCATGTGATGTGAAAAGTACTAGATAGTTTCCAACATGTTCGTTCACTGGTCAACTGGAAGAAACATGTAATGTTCGAAGAAATAAGCTGCCTCATGTCAGATGTGACAAATACTGGATGATTCCTGGATGTTCATGCACTGTGCGCCTGACAGAAACCTGTAGTTCTCGACAAAATATGCTACCATATGTCAGATGTGACGAATACTGGATGGTTACTGGATGTTCGTCTACTGGTCCTCTGAGAGAAAATTGAAAGAAATTAGCGACATCATGTCAGATTTAAGCTTCATCATATCAGATATTAACCACATAAATGTCAGAAAATCAAGATTAATAGAAAATTAGATTATGGCTATGAAATAACACAGTAAGTTTCAATATACATGTAAAACCCCGCTAATGTGACCACCTAAAGTAGGTACAATTCTGGATGCTAGATGCAGGTGGTAGCTTAATGCAGGACAAAAGTAACGCAGAAAGCTCCTAGAGGAGCAACCACCTGCTTATAAAGGCAGATATGCGTATTCTTTAAGTGGTCGTATTAGAGGGATTCTACTGTAATAAAAATTAGGCTAGTCTAGTGCGTAATAGTTTAACCCTTTACTACTCAGACACGCATGATGGTGGCTTTGGAAACCGAGTGGACCCAAACCAGGGTCTTATCTGCTTGCTTATGAAGTAGCATTGGTCTATTTTAATAGCTTCTGCCATGGGGAATAGTCATTTTATCGTAATCCCGTTATAACAATTAGCTAGCTGATATTCATACGCTGTTTTTCTACCATTGATATGCACAGATTAAGCGTCAACATGTCTTTGACAAAACTTTGGGTCTTGCATGTGGCTTTGCCTGCTTGATTTTACTACTTTTCCATTTGGATGAATGATGTGAGACACGCTAGTTTTACTATAAATATTGAAGTATATAATACGTTTGAAATTGCATATACAGTAAAACCCTATCCTAAACGGTCGTTCGTTTATCAAAAATAGGAGCTTGTTACATTACTGTTGGCCTGTATTATGCTACCACCTGCCTTACATACCCATAATTAGACTGAAATACATAGAATTCTAAGCTAATCGAAGCATGGGAACACATTTAAACTATGTATCCGTTTCCGAATGTTTATCCCGTCATGCAATCATACAGTAAAATAAAGTAAAGTCCGTCTCAAACCTTTAATCCGTAAATATTCATGGACAAATGATGATCACATACATATCAATTAGTTTATAACTTTATATACTTTCATATTACGTAGACACAATATATTTTGGCCATTACATACACTTTAGAATCATATCAGCAAACGGAACAGGCCTTGATACGAAGGCTCTTAGAGGAGCCATCTGATTTCGGTTTACTCGGTTTGAAAAGGTGTAAAAAGGCCTATTCACGGAGTAAAATTTTAATAGACCATTGAAAAACTAAGGGTAATTATTGGTCTGTAAGAAAGATGGTAGCTTACTGCAGGTCAAAAGTACTGCAGCCAGTTCTTATGGGAACTGTCAACATTTCATCTGCCGTACATTAACCAACTACCTGTTTTTAAAAGCTCTCTTTGGAACATTTTACCTTGCGTTTCCCTTACTTTCCTAAGCATATATTCCACAACATTTCACGCCTTTGCAAACGGCGTAGACCCAGGTCAAACGGATCCTGTAGGAACTTGTTTGCTTATGTCTGATTGCTTATGTAAGTATTCCACAGTTTTGGCCATGATGATCATGAGGTCATTATTTCTTACATGAATATTCATGATGTCATAATTTCTTACATGAATATTAATGGAGTAAAGGGATAAATCATGGTATGTCTGAAAAGCCGACAATTCGACACCATGTCAGTGAATGGTTTAGGAAGACTGGTGCAAATATAATACAAAAGTTATACGACTTATACAAGTTGAGCATACATTTGATATATGCGTTTCCGCGCCTTTGTAAACTGAGTAGACCCAGATGAGGCTCTTTCTACAGTTTCAGCAACGGTCAAACAGTGTCTTGTTCATGGGCCATTATAAAAGTAAGCTGATATATAAATGCTTAATATATAAATACGCATACAGTAAAATGCTATGTCTACCTTTTGTATATTGTTGTATCCCGTCAAATTTGTATGAGTCAATCTTAGCCAGATCTTCAGCTCGGTTTGTACCAAGTTCTTCACGACACTGTCCAGCATGTAAAACAGCAGAACCATTGTCTCCGAATGTACTATTATCCAGTAGAACCTTGGCGGAAACATTATTTTCGATGGGATTCGTTACGGAAACGGTAGTATTTCGACGTACCAGGCGTATACGTGTATGGTAATAAGACTTGTTACTCAGATGTGTATGTCTTGATGAAGCATTGCCCATCTGCATGTGACCAGATAGTGTGTTTACCAGGTTGGTATGTATCCGGGTAATATTATCTGCAGTTCTATGAGAAGGACTGTAAGTTAAAATATCTTCTCCACTCTCTTTATCGTCTTGCACTTTTGGGCGCACTATGGTAAATTGAAAAGTTAGAAACAATCCAGTGGTTCGAGTTTTGTGACTGTTAAAACATTAAATTTCTGTAACTATTTCCCTTATATAAACGCCCTTTATCATGCCTGTACAAACAGAGGATACCCAGATCAGACGGCCCTTACAGGAGCCGTCTAATCAGGGTCTGCTTTGTTTTGCTTATGAAATTATAATAGACCTGACTCTAAAGTTTCTATTGGTACACGCAGTACCTATTTATACCTGTGGAATTATAACAAGTCAGCAAATATTCATTACGTCATTAGTTCTTACATAAATATTCAACAGGGAAAGTGTTAATGAATTCAAGACGAAATTAATCTAAAACTTATCCGAGATAATTTATAACATATCTTAACACTTTACCCCTATCCCACCCCACATTCGCTTTTTAGCAAACTTGGCAGATAAAGTGCAGGCACTGGTTGTCTGACCATTGCCTGCTCTGTTTGCTCTTGGAACTGTATAAATCTTTCTATGTGTCTGGAAGATAAATAGTGCTAAAGAACATGACAAAGAGATACCTTTTATAATGTGGTGAAATAAATAAAATGCTACGGAACACAACCGAACATAGAGCTACAGATACCAGTGTGTATTCAAACACTAAAATCTTCATTTCTCTACCAAACACTATGGTGTTACCACCATTTCTCTACCAAACCCTATGGTGTGACCACTCATTTCTCTACCAAACGGTATGGTGTGACCACTCATTTCTCTACCAAACACTATGGTGTGACCACTCATGAGAATCGTGTTTAAGGAGTGGTTACAACACTGGGTTTGGTGAAGTGATAAATAATTTATTCTTGAAAATGTTAATATTTACGCATCTTATCTGGACCCTGTCACAGTATATAATACGTCAGTAATATATCGTAAAATATATTATGTGTACTTGGAATGCTTATTGCAATAAGACCAGTCATTACACAATAGGCGCGTTTTAGATAGACCCGTATAAGCCAATGTTGAACACATAATTAATATGCAAAGGGGTGTTTTTCCGAAATCGATTCGGAGTCAATCTTGCCTTGGTTAAACATGTCCATTGATTTCCGTAAAACCCGATTATGTTTCACTCTCTTAAAACGTCGGCAGTTTTCTATGTATTTGGCAGTATTTAGATATATAACAAACACAAATGTTTTTCAGCCAATATTTCAGTAGTAACGTGGATTGTTATAAATTATCCTTAGGCCTATATATAGAAATGATGAATGAAATGTGTTATTAGGTGTTTTCTGTGTTCATCTCGTGTGTGAGTGTGCGTTTGGGTGTGTGGTTGTGTGTGTGTCATGCTGTCTATCGGTGTTTTGGTGGTGGTTGCGTCTTGTATGTGGCTTTGCCTGCTTGACTTTACTACTTTTCCATTGCTTAGTAACTCGGACAAAGTAGGTCCAAAATTTCCAACTGTTTATTGACTTACTGTCATATCAATCAGAATCTAATTTAGACCTCTCTAATATTCAATTTAACTGTGATAGTTTATGATAAAAAACATAGAGAAACACGTCAAAATAAACTTTGAGTTACAGTTTTGACATACAAACACGTCATCACATTATGACGTCACTGTACACAACATGTGTCTGTGTAAAGTGCGCCATTTGCTCATAGTTTAAATGAATACACACATACAGTTCGCCTACACGTAACTCACTGTCAATAGGATTCAAAATGCGCATTCGTTTGTTGGATTAAGCCCTTCATCAGTGTTGTATACACATGGACATGGACATTTCCACCGTGAAAAAAATCTCAATTCAAATTCAGTGAAAAAGTTTATGGAAATAGACAAAAGATTCAGTACCAACTGCTACATAAAACTGTGTTGGAACAGGAGGAAGATTTTCGCGATCAGCTGTTTTGGAGTATAACATATTTGAAATATGTTTGTGCTGTGCTGGATTCAGATGACTATAGTTGTTGATTGACGAGCTATTGTTATGAGTAGAAATCTGCATTATCTGATTTGCCGGGACGTTAAAATGTTATTCAGCCTTTGAATCGTGTATTTGCGTGCACTATGGTTTGCTTCTTGTTTGGATTGAGACCTGTTTGCTGGACCATACGTAACGGCGTAGAGGATAATTAGTGGATTCCTACAGGATTTCTTTTAAACAAAAGGACATGCGGTGAAGAAAATGTAAAGTTATGGCGGCAATGTATTTGGCATATATTTTGTAGATATTTACTGGACAATGATCATGATTTGTATTATTTTATCGAAATTAAGGCGCAAGTGCCAACAGTACTTTGCCATCTATTGTGACCCAACCGTTGACAAATAGGTCACCGTCCGCCAGCTTGTTTGTTTTGACAGCGCGTATGAATACAGTTAGGTCGTTCGAATGTTATTCACTAGTGAATATATGCCCGTGAATATCAATATATATATGATAACGTTACTTGGAGCCACGAGTTATGTTATAAATTACATTTAATATATAGATGAATATGTATATACTCCGGGAAAATGTACTGTAAGTATTATATTCCATTCCCTTGAAATTTTGACATGATAAAAATCCCAGCTACTGAATTTGTAGCCGAATCGAGTGGTTGGTCCGAGGGAGCAGCTACTCTCCCGTCGATTCGTCACATGATTTCCTTCCGACCTGATGGAATCAAATTATCTACACACCGAAATACACATACATACACGAGATGAATACAGAAAACATCAATACACACACAAGTGTAGAACCATTCCTGCAAGAGGAAGAAAACAATATTGATTACAGGTACGGGGAGACGTTTCACGGCCGCCACACTGCACAAACAACACGATTGTGCTTATAGATGGTGTTAAGGTGCTAAATTAAGTTTAAATTGGCCATTTTAGCCTTGCCCGTTCTCTAACTCAAACAGTTTTCATCTAATCTTCACCAAACTTGTAGCGAATGTTTATAGGTGTAAAATCTAGACCAATTTTGATTACCAGTGGCATTTTATCAGACACGTCTGAATTATGACCATTGAATCAATCAAAAAGTGTCCGTTTTAACCTTGTCCGCTCTCTAAGTACAAAAATGAGTCATGCAGGAAACACCACATACAGAACAAACAGTCGCCCGAACAGCAACACAAGGAAACAGCAAATGTACATAACTATAAAAACATCAAGAGACGTACAAAGACAAAACAAACATACAATAGGGGAAAGATGGAAGTACCGCCTTGGAACGGTCAGTGACAAAAGTCACTGGGGGTTAAACCGGTTTATGGGCGCCCAACCTCACACTTATTCCATCCCCACCCTAAAAGACAAACAGTGTAAATAACCGTATCCCCTCTCCGACTAATCTACAACAACCGCGACGGCAAATACAGTGGTAAAGTGCATGTATAACGAAAACATTTAAGTGAACAAACTGTATCCACCTATCGCTAGTGTACTCAATGATTGAGCTGCAAACAGAGTAACCGTAGAAAAGTTATAAAGGGTACGACAAAAACGAAATTGTACAGATATCCGACGTTCTCCGTCCATTTCTGGATTTAAGAGGTCGCCTTCATAGAGTACTAAACCTTTCTTGTCGGCGTACATGCAAAGAGGCCAGCGTGATTGCCAACTGTATAAGGGTTCACAACCAAACATGCAGTATATTGTAGTAGTACAGATCATATCCCTTTTTAATGAATTTTTTAACATATTTGATGAACAAAGTGAGAAAATGCGTATGTCCAATAATTTTACGAAGTTTGTAAATCACATCACCATAAAATTCAGGATGTGAAATACCGTGTCGCAGAAGCGCCTTGAGATTACACCGGTACTTGCCAATAAGCGAGAGATTTCGATAGTAAAACTTAGAGAAAGTTTTTCTTAGTTTATGGTATCTACATGTATATCCTTGCTTAAGCAGTTTTTCAGTTAAAATGAGATTTCGACTGTTAAAATCGTCAATAGATGAACAAGCTCTAGCAAAACGAATACATTCTGAAGGTAGGTGATCCCCCGAGAGCAAACATTGCAACACAAAAAGAGAAAATTGCAGACTCGGTTTTATTGAGTCTGTTCATGAACAGTAATTGAAAGTGCAACACTGCTCACGCCCCCTAGCACCGCCTTAAGCGGTATTCAATTTTCAGAACAAGAAGTACTGAAATTCATGATCTCGAAGGATCAGAAGGTATAACAACACTGAGAATGAAGTACAGGGCGATATATATAAACCCCGTAAGATGGAGCACGGGGAACAACCCAGTCAAGATGAGGAAACTTTGCAATATTAAAATCAAAATCATCTCTTTTGTCATATATTTTAGAAGAAATCATTCCATTATCAATTTTAAGGTCTAGATCAAGAAACGCTGCATAATTGTCGGACGGGTTAGCTTTATTCAATTTGAGTTCTTTAGGATAAATTGTAGGAATCAGAGCATCAAAGAAAGGGTTATCTAAGTTAAAAATATCATCCAAATATCGCCAAGTTTCATTGAAGGCTTTTATAACATCTTCTTGTGATTGAGGATTCAAACGCAACATGAAATCTCTCTCATAGCAGTACAAAAACAAATCTGCGACACGTGGTGCACAATTCGTACCCATAGGAATACCAATTACCTGACGGTATATAGCATTCCCATAACGTATAAATATGTTATCCAAAAGAAAGGTTAGTGATTCGCAAACTTCTGAGCAAGCCCAATTGGTGTAATATTCATTTGCTCGTCAGTAAAGAAAGCTTTTTCAGCATTACATGCCAATAATGATGTTTTCCCCCCGGGCAAATACTTTCTGGATTAAAATATGAGGAAGAGTTGTGTACAGAGTAGAAAAATCGTATGTGCTTACAGTGGATGTAATATACCTTTTGTTCTTAAGTTTATTTAAGACTTCTGAAGAGTTCTTAATAGACCAGAAGAGATTTATTCCAGAATTCCAGAATTTTCATAAGTCTTATGACAGTAGAATTTTACATGTTCCTTCGTTAAACAAGAAGTCAAAAGTTTAGACAATTTAGTAGTTGTACATGAACTAGAATTTGCAATGAAACACGCCTCATATGGTTTTTATGTAGTTTTGGTAACCAATACATTGTAGGAAGTTTATGTTGTGTAATTTTAATATCGGTTCCATGTTGTTCACACTTTTTTACATGGTCTGAAATGATGGTCTTTTCGTCAGTAGTAACTGATATGTATGACTTGGTATTAATAATTTCCTGCTTCAAGACATCGATATAATGTAATCGTCAAATAATAATCACATTATTTAACTATATATCTAACTCAGATATTTTTCATCTGATGTTCACCAGCCTTGCACAAAATGTTGCACAAAAGATGCAATATCGTGACCAAGTTAAATTACCATTAAAATCGCATTACACGCCTTTGAGTTATGGTCATTGATTCAATCCAAATGTCCGTTTTAGCCATGTCCGCTCTCTTACTTAATTAGATTCCATCCAAACTTTACTAAACCTGCAGAGTATATTCATAACTGTAAAATCTTGGCCACGTTTGATTACCAGCTAAATGGCTTGTGACACCTCTTAGTTATGGCCCTTGAATTAGTGAAAACTACTGCTTTCGTCTTGTCCGCTCTTTAACTCAAACATTTTGCATCTAATATACACCAAAAGTGCTGAGAATGTTTATAGGTAGTGTTGGCCATGTGGTGCCTTTTCTGATTTGGTCAGTGTTCTAGTTTATTGACCATAACTATGACTTTTGACATTTATTAAGGTACCACATGCCTTACAATCTCATAATTAGAACCATTTTGGATGGCCGTGTAAGACTGATTCCACTGAATATATTCAAAGTCGTACGTCTGTTTTGCTTGTCAATGACTACGAGCGCATTTCACTATGAGTATATGATGTAGCCTTAAATTAACATGTAGAACGTAGGCCAAGAGCCAGATTCCCAAGTTTGTCACCAACAGATGAAAATAATGACACCCTGGTGTTTGGCAAGATATACATGTATATACATATTTCGCGATGCAGAGAAACAACAATTAGTTGGTAGTAGCTTTTAATAGTTTGTAGGAACGCATGCATTGTCGTTTGCAAACAGTGTATATCCATCACATGGCTTCTAAAGGGTATATATGAGAACTTACATTAAGACAAATGATAGTACTGTTTTATGGGAAGTAGGGGCTAATGGTCAAGGTCTCTGTTTGTTTGTAGGAATGTTATATTGTCACTGGGGGGAAACGTATCCCGGATATTGCTAATAAATTAGCTGTATTTCGACGCAACGGGGAGAACAGGGGGGCAACGAGGGTAAGTAAATGCGTATTTTCTCTTAATTAGTTCTTTTTCGGCAATTGATAGGTGGTGCTTTAGATTCACCATACTCATATTATACACGCTATATACATGATTTGGAATCAAACAATGCAAACGATGGGGAAAATCACAAAATGAACGCCGTGCTCGCGAAATAATGCATAACCCTCTCCCAGATTTTTTTATGTTACTGAAAGATGGAATCAAAATGTAAAATTCTGAATTGAGCGATCGCTTTGAATATCATTCAACTATGTATACTTAAAATTTCAGTCATATTGGTTCAAGTTTGCCAAAATATGGCCACAAACGAATAGTCGGTTAGTCACTATTAGTGTACTGGGGATTGATAAACAGTGTACTGGGTATTGCATATTGTCTAAATTTGGTGTACTGGGGATTGTACATTACACTTTAGTTGTTTTTTTTGCTTATTCACCAGCATAATAATTTGGAAAGACCTCTGAAAAGTTTATTCAGGCAATATTCTTCTTTTCTCATCATAAAGTAGTGTTTAAAGGTCTAGTTTTGACTTGATGGGGTGTTGATTGGATTGTTTATTGTGGTTGGGTCCCAACATGCTTGATAGTTATTACATCATATTAACCCATATCCTCCAGTACTTTCGTCTGCTTTGAAATTGCCGTCTGCAAAAAATGTTCAGATCTACATACGATTTGTACATACATCAGATGCTGTATGCTATGCTACCTCTGATCTGGATCCAAACTGTTTGCAAATAACAGTCAAGTGGCCACCAGCAGGATTAGGATAAATTGCAACTAACCATTATCCTGCTGGTCGTGTCTTGACTGTTATTTGCAAACAGTTTTGGATCCAAATCAGATGTTGCATAATGCCGCGTCTGATCTAGATCCAGGCTGTTAGATTTAAAATACATTTGTCTCTGAGACCTTTTGAATTAAAATATGTACATATATTGCTGCATGATATGGGTTTAGCATCTATCAATTAGAACCCTACTGTGCTAACTGGCTTGCGGTAAAGGGACAGTTATGAACCCCTATAATAGGTCTTTAAGCATTGTTAAAATATGCCCTATCCATCGATGTAATTCAGCAGGGATCGGATAGCCTGAAAACGTTAGTTGTAATATTCTAGCAATACATATTCTTTATGTACAGTGTCATATTGAGATAACTGCACAGTAGAATGCAACAGTCACTAATCAGGAGCGTACCTAGGCATACTCTGTAGTTTACTCTGTAGCATTCTCTGAACACGTGTGCGTACTATTTTCAAACTATTTTATATGAAAAAAAAATGCATTAAAAATTGTTTGTTTATTTGTTTCAGATATTACGTCTCTTTAACAGTTTTTCAGTCATATTGCGACGTCCAGCTAATTACTGGTGGAGGAAGACCCCAGATACCCTTTATACACCTTTTCAGATACAAATCAGTAACTGGGTAGAAGTAATTGGTATCAGAACACCAATTAGCCGCAAATGCTCCATGGTGTAGTCAAAACTTACAAGTCCACTGAGAATTAGTGTCAAATATTTTGCCTCAAAATAAAGTAGCACTGTTTTCATGGGACTTTCATCATTTTGTGTTTATCATGTAGATATACATGGTTGTCAGAGAATAGATACAATGCATGTCTGTTATTCTAGAAAGGGTTTGTGAAGAAATTGTGTGAACCTAAGTGACATATCCCTGTTAAGTCAGTGGCTCTGTCAGAAGTGTCAAGTAACTGGAGTGCAAGATATTTTTCTTACATAACACATGACACCCCAGTATTTGCATTTTTCAGTTATGCATGAACTTATCTTTGAGGACAATACAGACTGGTTCCTGTGTTGAGTATAAACGTTGACATTTCTTTACCTTGTACTGTAGTTGATGCAGTTTATATGAATCATTCAATGATATAGGAGAGCCTATTTGGTGGGGACCCATTCTCAAAAAAAATGGACAATCAATGTCGCCGATATAAGTCAACTGATATTTCGCCAATTAAAAGCAATTAACGTCGTGTCATTGTTTTTCTCGATTTTTCATTATATTAGGATTATTTCATAAACATTTTTACGGTATAAAATGTTGTTCTGAATGGCTTTCCAGGCCTTTAAATCTGCAAGGCATGACCTAATCTACGAGGCTAAACTATAACGGTAAATAGAATATCACATACTGCACGATAATTCTGCAATGCCTTATTCATTCACCCTTTAATAATGTATATCATGTGTATGAAAAAAGATTTTTACCAAATTCATCTATGGAAAACAAAATTCAGAGGCCAAGTTTCTAAATTACACTTCGGGAATTTAGCTTTTTAATCTATGAGTCATCACAAATAAGCATATTCGTTTCCCCATGAAACACTTTTTTATGTTTGTTTTGACAATTTTGTGTACTAAATAACCTATTTTTTATCAAAATTTAATGAAAAGTACTTTTGAGAAAGCGTATGAAATTTTGCTGGCCAATCAAATACAGCGGAAAAGAAAAAAACTCTAATCTACGAGGCCTAATTTACGAGACAAATATCTTTCTGCAGTTGACCCTTCCATCATTCCCGAGTGTCATGCCACTCAATCACGTCTAATTCAATACTAAAACCACAGTCACATGTAAATAATTCATGGAGGATGTCATTTTGCTACATAATTCGTCTACACAATTCCCTAAGAAAGCGGTGAGTTATTTGACATTTTGCAGAAATAGCTTACAGGATTGCCTCCTTGAATTTGTATACATATTATTTCATAATTATGATTTGAATACCGAATTATCGACGTTTGAATAACATAACTTTTCGCATTGTTTAAATATTCCACATGAAAGTTCGGACTCGTAGCTTAGATTAAATTGTCCCGTAGATGAGGATGCCAATATCAAAGTATTTCTATACAATTTTTCAAACGTAAAGTAAGTTTAAATTGTGCCAGTATAATACAAATCTATTTAGAAATAATAAATAGTTCAATAAAGCAAGATTGGCAATATATTAATGGCAAATATTTGTATAATTTTTCAGATTTTTTTTCACTACTATATTTACTTTTATTTTTTTTAACTCACGAACATGTTTACTTGGTATTTCTTCTACAAAAAGAGCAAACATTCACTTCATTGCATTTATTCCTATTGCCCGATCTACATACAAATATAGTCAAGTATGTCTCCTTTCATATAGGCATTTACAAAGCCACACATACAGTCACCAAAGTGTCCCGTAAATTATAATCTCTTTTGTCCCGTAAATTATAGTAATAGTTTTATTCACATCAACAGGTTTGAATCCCATTAAATGGCTGAATTGTTTTGTCCGTCCATCCCTACTTTCGTCTGTCTGTCAGTATGTCTGTCTATTCATATGTTGTGATAGTGTTTATCCGTCTCGAGGTGTTGTGTGACTCATTACTCAAACACTAATTGAAGCGGACTGTTGAAATATGCATTATTTGAGCATGTGCACCTTAAGTTTCGGCCCATGAGTCAGCAAAACATTGGTGACAGTGTGATAATTTAGAGCAGCAATAATTTAAATAAGAAAGTACAGCCAACCTTTGATAAATGTATAGCTGTCATTGAAAATATACAGCGATGTATCATCAATATGAAAGATATAGATTCAATTACAGCTAGGAGGAACATATATCTGTTTCAAATGACTCAAAATGAGAATTTATTCGCACTTTGAGCTGTTTGAAAAAGATAATATAGACTCGCCAATAAAGAGGTGAACAATTAAGTGTAGTTTTAGTTCTAATGGAAACTTTGAATTACGAGTATGTAGGAAATCGTGTTAATAGACTTATCAATGTTTGAATGTACTATAAAATATAACAAACGTAAGGCCATCAAAAGCAGATGAAATTGATTGAAAAAGAAAATGTAATGCGCAAGACAGGCGTCCTGGTACCTACAGGAAAAGCGAGAAGAATGTTCACTGTCCCTGAAAAAAGTTTTCAACTTCACGTCCTTTACCAATAGTCCTTAAACATAATTTTATGATTTACGGGACAATCCAATGACACACTTTTCCCCAGCAACTGGTTGGTTCTGGGTTATGTGAACGGAAGTAGTAATCAGTTTTGTCAATTTTATTAGTAACTCTTGCAAACAGTTAACAATTGATTGTTCGACTGAATCAAAATATTTTCATTACATACATTTGTCAGCGGTCAGTGCATAGTCAAGTCAAAAGGGATGTTTTAACTCAGACAGTAAAATTACAGAGTTGAACACGACATACAGAGTTGAATTTGAAATTTTCGGTCTACTTGTATACTCCTAAATGCTCGTTTTGATGAATGCTGCTGTTTATAAAGCAATGTATATCATATTATTTGTCAGTCTAATTTACAGGACACATTCCTATAATTTACGGGACTGTGACTTTTGAAAGAGAAATTTTCTTACAAATTGTCTTAACGATTTTGTGTACTTATGTATGAGTTTATAATACATCGGGCACGTTTCCTGACCCTCAAATTGTTTTTTTGTTTTGCACTTATTTTAACTGTGTAAAAGTTCAAATACAACATTCATGAAACTATATTTTTATGAAGTTGAGTGTGGTGTTCAACTCCTAATTGTCATACTTAATACCAAAATGTTTCATCAGAAATGGATAAATTCATGCTATATAATCTCAGTTCATACACATAACCCGATTCTTTGAATTATATAAATGTCCGAGCTCCATATATAACTGTTAAAAATCAGGTTATGGGTACTGTGAACACAAGGAGTAAATTTCTATAGCTTATACATTAACCACTCATTTTACATAATTAATTGTTTATTAATATTAGAACTATTTCGGAATTAGGTCAAAGATACATTAAACATTTCAATATTCACAACTTTTCAGACATACGACGTAGTTGAAATTTCACGTTTTCATTCGGTGGATTGTCCAATTTATTTGAGAATGGGTCGTTAAAAACACGTGCCCTAGCTATATCACTTCTTATATCACAGTACTATTTTGACCACTGGGCTAAAGCCGCTGTTATGTATAACAGCGTTCATAAGCATTTTTGGAAAAGCTGAGTGATATAGATCTAATATTTCAGAATTTTTATGCTATTAATAAAAGCTTATTACATATATATGTTTATACAGTACTATAATATTTACATATAGGTTCGACCTTTGCTTACAGTGTGTTTTGCATCTGTCAAGATCAGGTAGATCTAGATTCTAGAAGAAAATAAATTAGTGATGATTAAATCATCTGGATATTTGTATATGTACGGAGGCCTATTATTATTATTTGTACAATTTGTTTATCCTGCATAGATCTACATATTTGTATGAGACTAACCAGACGATGCCGTGATCGTTATCAATGAGTTTCTTCTTTGTCACTGTAAATGGCGACAATTTCAACAGGGGAGCTAACTATGCACTACTATTTCAATTTTACTGTACTCAATATGGTACTGAGCATGTAAACTAGAGCTACACATAGATCTACATGTAATGTCATATCAATTAACTGAAGAGTAAACAACAGATCTATTACGAAATAAGTAAAAAGACTATTATGATTGATGGATGGATGATATGGAAAAATAGTCAAACAGGGAGAGCCACACACGAAATGACACCGCACCAAACACCATCTAACAAGAAACGGTAAAGCCACAAGACAAAACATAACAGGACGCATATCAAGACGAAACACATTAAACATTAAGCATATTGGATTTTACGGCACTGCTACACAAAAACTATTATTAACAGGTACTCATAGATAATGGATTTTAATAAGTCGGTGATCATCGAGTGATGTACATCATCATCATGACTCCAGGAAAGATCATCTTTAATACCTTTAACCAAGTTTAGGAAATGAGGTCACGTTTGACAAGTTAGATGTAGGTGACAAATTAAGTATATTTCAATACAGATGCATATAGATCTATCTAGAATGTGCGATTGACTAGAAACAGCATTTATCACGACAGAAATATATCTGAAATATCTAACAACGTTCAATAAAACGGAAAAAGAGAACAAATGAAATGCAATACCCAGTACACTATCATGCAATACCCAGTACACTAAAATCTTTGAGCTACCAATCCCCAGTACCCTAATAGTGACTAACCGACAATTCGTTTGTGGCCATATTTTGGGCAAACTTGAACCAATATGACGGAAATGTTCAGTATACATAGTTGAATGATATTCAAAGCGATCGCTCAATTCAGAATTTTATATTTTGATTCCATCTTTCAGTAACATAAAAAAATCTGGGAGAGGGTTATGCATTATTTCGCGAGCACGGCGTTCATTTTGTGATTTTCCCCAACTAATTAAGAGAAAATACGCATTTACTTACCCTCGTTGCCATCCTGTTCTCTCCGTTGTGTCAAAATAAAGCTCATTTATTAGCAATATCCGGGATACGTTTCCCCCAGTGATTGTTACAGCAGTTAGCATATGGATAGCGTACACTACAGCGAATTGCTTTGTGGGAAAATAGGTTCAAGGATAAGGTCGCCATTGCGTTATGAGTTATTGTAATATGTAGTGTTTTTTGTATTGGGATAACATTCTTTTACTCCGGTTCACCATGAGAAGTATATTTAGAGTGACCTTTTAACTTCTCACACCTTTCAAGCAGAGTAGACACTGACCAGACAGCTCACTAAGGTAGGAGCCATCAGAGCATGATCTACCGTGTTTGCTTATTTAGTTACGGAATAAGTACCATATCTCTACAGTATATTCCATGGTATTATTCTGAAACTGGGAGATCCTTTGAAAACAAAAGTAGCAATGCGAAACGATATAATTGCAGACACGGTTCTATTGAATCTGTTCATGAGTAGTAATTAATAGTGCAATCTGAAGAGAGGTGATCCTCCGAAAGCAAAAACACTACTCACGCGCCCTATCACCGACTTAAGCAGTATTCATTTTTCAAAACTTATCCCATCAAATCTAATGATCCCGAAAGAACAGAAAATATTACAATACTGAGGATGAAGTACGTGGCAATTTTTTACGGCCACCACAGAAGTGCCTAACACCGGCTGTTGTGAACTACATAATATATTCTGAAAGTGGGGGGGATCCTTCGAAAACAAAAGTAGCAATGCGAAAAGAGAAAATTGCAGATTTGGTTTTATTGAATCTGTGCGTGAGTATGAATTAAAATGCTACTCTACTCATGCCCTCTAGCACCGGCTTAAACAGTATTACATATTCAAAACGAACTAGATTTTTACTACTAAAACTGATGTCTCCCCCGAGCGCTAGGACACAATTTCCAAAAGTCCCATAACTCTGCTATAAATCATCGAACCGGAAAAGGAAAAATATATGCACAAATAGGCATAGTGTTGATCAATCCTATGAAGTTTAAAGAAAACCCGATAAAAGATTTTTGGGAAACCCCATTGATTCAAAATTTTCCATGTAAAAAATTCACCGTCCCGTAATTCTGCAGAAAATCATCAAACCGGAACAAAAATATGATATATGCACAACTAGGCATGGTGCTAATCCATCCTATGAAATGTAATGGATATTCAATTAAAGATTTTGGAGAAACCCTGCGGGACAAAATTATCATGTAAAAATTTCAAACTCCTATAACTGTGCAGAAAATGGGAGGCAATAACTCCAACATTATTTAAGCCAGAGTTATGTTACTTATGCATAACACTTTCTCCCATCATGCTCTTTCCATACATGAAAAATGAAGCCCTTATACATGACACTTCCTCTCACCATGCCCTGTCCGTGTTTGAAGTTTCAATCATATGGCATTAGCCATGTAGTAATTATGGTCCGGACAAGAATAATTGTGAATAATTGACCTTGAATTGTGACCATGACCTTATATTGTGACCTTGAACTTTGACCCACGTGCCTGCGTCCTGCTGTCTGCACATCGGCTAGTTAAGGAGAACATTTGTGCCACAGTATTTTGGAATCCTTCCAAGGGTTACACAGATGTGGAGCAGATATGAAAATTAATGCTAAAACATATGACCTTGAATTGTGACCTTGTGCTTATCAAGTAGTAGTTAGTGTTTATTAAAAGCGGAATTTTTGCTTGATTTCACCAAAATCCTTATATGCGGGAGAAACTGACATTCCTTTTTGGTAGATCCTAATGATAAATGATGAAACATATTCAAAAATAATCTCACATACCTGTGACATCACATTGTGGCATGTTAACTTATTTTAGACATATTTCACGAGCCGAAAGCCCGTGGCCTTGTTGTGGACTTTCATGTGTCATTTCCTAATTTTCTGCTTGACTTCTGTTCTAGTCTATTTTGTGTGTTTGTTTTGCTTTTATTTGTTTATGTTTTTGTTTGTTCATTCGAGTTGTACTAAAACACAAATATCATAGTAAATAAATAAATATCCTTCGAGATCATGAATTTCAGTACTTGTTCTGAAAATTGAATCCCGCTAAAGCCGGTGCTGGAGGCATGAGCAGTGTTGCACTTTCAATTACTGTTCATGAACAGTCTCAATAAAACCGAGTCTGCAATTTTCTCTTTTTGTGTTGCAGTGTTTGCTCTCGAGGGATCACATTCCTTCAGAATTTATTATATATCTTGTATTGTCATAATATTATCCTGTATATTATTTATGTTAGTACCTTGATCCTTTACTCTATGAATATTCATGTAAGAAATAGTGACATCATGAATATGAATTTGCTGACTTTTTATTATACGAACACAGAAATAGTGGATCATGGAAGTAACTGTAGAATAAATACACACGCACACACGCGCGCACGCACGCACACACACACACACACACGCATGCACGCACGTACATACGCACACACGCATGCACGCACGGCTTCCTTTATACCTTTATGAACTGTTCATATCCAAATAAGACGCTACATGCAGCGGCCGACGCTTGTTGGAACTTTTTCACTCTTATTGTACGGTTCGGGCATAATAACGTCTGAATGTTAAAGATTATTAAAGAGGAAGTTCCTACAATATTTACATTCGCCCTGCAACGTCCTTATATAACCTTATTCTAAAATGAAAGTTGCATTTTCCCATGAACGTTCATTTCAATACCGGTTTGAGTCGGTTCTCGTTTTCCCAGAATTCCGCTGTGTAAGCGCGGAGTAATACTGTACTGACCCAGTTATGACCTATTGTAAGATTTATCAATGGGGAATCGATACGTTCAAGCGGCCCTGAAAATTTGAAATGTGGCATCTTCTTACTGAGAATTATCGCTTGAATACATAATATTGCCAACTTTAACAGCCGTGGCGTATCAAAATATATTATCAAGTAATGAGTGAAGCATACATAAGTCCTTACCGTTAACAAAGAAATATCCGAGAATAAAATCCAACGTTGTGACCCGCTTTCGATCAAGCATGGCGGGTGAGTAAATTGGCTTCGACACCGCGACCTACATCTAAGAAGATTCTTTAATACCAACATTTCGTAAATATATATGATTTGAAATATCTCGATAATCTTTTCTTTAAACATAGCTGGACAATTTACTGATCAAAATCTTGTATTCATTCTATATTCATAATATGTGTTTGGGACTATTTTTCATACCATATATAGAGATCCTGCTACGTTAGAAACGAGCCTGGCAACGACCTAGATAGCGTCTATTACGTGACCGGTATATAATATTTAATATTTAAAAAAAATCCGTTGAAATATAAGAAATACAATGGAATATAAATATAAGAAATAAATGACGTGCTCCCGGTGTTCATGAGGTTATGCAACGCATAGCTTTACGAGCTTCGGGCTTCACTAACTTTGCTCGTAAAGCTATGCGTTGCATAACCTCATGAACACCGGAAGCACGTCATTCATTTCTTAAATGAACGCATATTTTCAATAATATTATTAAACTTGGTATTTGTTACGCTCAATCATTATTATAACGATTGTCAATTTGAACTGATATCGAAAAATGAGAATATGATTCAAAATAAACCGTATTTCATCAATACTTATAATTTTTGTTATACAACAAAGTAGTATCGGCCTTTACAATTTAAATTTTCCGCGTTTTGCCGATGATCACTGGGGGGAAACGTATCCCGGATATTGCTAATAAATGAGCTTTATTTTGACACAACGGAGAGAACAGGAGGGCAACGAGGGTAAGTAAATGCGTATTTTCTCTTAATTAGTTCTTTTTCGGCAATTGATAGGTGGTGCTTTAGATTCACCATACTCATATTATACATGATTTGGAATCAAACAATGCAAACGATGGGGAAAATCACAAAATGAACGCCGTGCTCGCGAAATAATGCATAACCATCTCCCAGATTTTTTTTATGTTACTGAAAGATGGAATCAAAATATAAAATTCTGAATTGAGCGATCGCTTTGAATATCATTCAACTATGTATGCTGAAAATTTCAGTCATATTGGTTCAAGTTTGCCCAAAATATGGCCACAAACGAATAGTCGGTTAGTCACTGTAAGGGTACTGGGGATTGGTAGCTCAAAGATTTTAGTGTACTGGGTATTGCATGATAGTGTACTGGGTATTGCATTTCATTTGTTCTCTTTTTTCCGTTTTATTGAACGTTGTTAGATATTTCAGATATATTTCTGTCGTGATAAATGCTGTTTCTAGTCAATCGCACATTCTAGACAGATCTATATGCATCTGTATTGAAATACTCGATGATCACTGACTTATTAAAAGCCATTATCTATAAGTACCTGTTAATAATAGTTTTTGTGTAGCAGTGCCGTAAAATCCAACTCATCCATCCATCAATCATAATAGTCTTTTTACTTATTTCTTAATAGATCTGTTGTTTACTCTTCAGTTAATTGATATGACATTACATGTAGATCTATGTGTAGCTCTAGTTAACATGCTCAGTACCATATTGAGTACAGTAAAATTGAAATAGTAGTGCATAGTTAGCTCCCCTGTTGAAATTGTCGCCATTTACAGTGACAAAGAAGAAACTCATTGATAACGATCACGGCATCGTCCGGTTAGTCTCATACAAATATGTAGATCTATGCAGGATAAACAAATTGTACAAATTAAGTATGAAAATTAGGAGTTGAACACCACACTCCCTGCTTTCGAGGGATCACCCATTTTCAGAATATATGTACTTCACAACAGCAGGTGTTAAGTGCTTGTGTGGCGGTCGTAAAAAGTCGCCCCGTACTTCATTCTCAGTGTTGTTATATTTTCTGGTCCTTCGGGATCATTAGTTTTCATGTTATTAGTTTTGAAAATTGAATACTGCTTAAGCCGGTGCTAGGGGGCGTGGGTAGTGTTGCACTTTTAAATACTACTCATGAACAGACTCAATAAAACCGAGTCTGCAATTTTCTCTTTTTTGCATTTCTACTTTTGCTTTCGAGGGATCACCCATTTTCAGAATTCATAAAAATATAGTTTCATGAATGTTGTATTTGAACTTTTACACAGTTAAAATAAGTGCAAAACAAAACACAATTTGAGGGTCAGGAAACGTGCCCGATGTATTATAAACTCATAAATAGGTACACAAAATCGTTAAGACAATTTGTAAGAAAATTTCTCTTTCGAAAGTCACAGTCCCGTAAATTATAGGAATGTGTCCTGTAAATTAGACTGACAAATAATATGATATACATTGCTTTATAAACAGCAGCATTCATCAAAACGAGCATTTAGGAGTATACAAGTAGACCGAAAATTTCAAATTCAACTCTGTATGTCGTGTTCAACTCTGTAATTTTACTGTCTGTGTTAATTAAAACATCCCTTTTGACTGAACTATGCACTGACCGCTGACAAATGTATGTAATGAAAATAGTTTGATTCAGTCGAACAATCAATTGTTAACTGTTTGCAAGAGTAACTAGTAAAATTAACAAAACTGATTATTACTTGCGTTCACATAACCCAGGACCAACCATTTGCTGGGGAAAAGTGTGTCATTGGATTGTCCCGTAAATTATAAAATTATGTTTAAGGACTATTGGTAAAGGACGTGAAGTTGAAAACTTTTTCAGGGACAGTGAACATTCTTCTCCCTTTTCCTGTAGGTACCAGGACGCCTGTCTTGCGCATTACATTTTCTTTTTCAATCAATTTCATCTGCTTTTGATGGCCTTAAGTTTGTTATATTTTATAGTACAGTCAAACATTGATAAGTCTATTAACACGATTTCCTACATACTCGTAATTCAAAGTTTCCATTAGAACTAAAACTACACTTAATTGTTCACCTCTTTATTGGCGAGTCTATATTATCTTTTTCAAACAGCTCAAAGTGCGAATAAATTCTCATTTTGAGTCATTTGAAACAGATATATGTTCCTCCCAGCTGTCATTGAATCTATATCTTTCATATTGATGATACATCGCTATATATTTTCAATGGCAGCTATACATTTATCAAAGGTTGGCTGTACTTTCATATCTAAATTATTGCTGCTCTAAATTATCACACTGTCACCAATGTTTTGCTAACTCATTGGCCGAAACTTAAGGTGCACATGCTCAAATAATGCACGTTTCAACAGTCCGCTTCAATTAGTGTTTGAGTAATGAGTCACACAACACCTCGAGACGGATAAACACTATCACAACATATGAATAGACAGACATACTGACAGACAGACGAAAGTAGGGATGGACGAACAAAACAATTCAGCCATTTAATGGGATTCAAACATGTTGATGTGAATAAAACTATTACTATAATTTACGGGACAAAAGAGATTATATTTTACGGGACACTTTGGTGACTGTATGTGTGGCTTTGTAAATGCCTATTTGAAAGGAGACATACTTGACTATATTTGTATGTAGATCGGGCAATAGGAATAAATGCAATGAAGTGAATGTTTGCTCTTTTTGTAGAAGAAATACCAAGTAAACATGTTCGTGAGTTAACAAAAATAAAAGTAAATATATGAGTGAAAACAAATCTGAAAAATTCTACAAATAATTGCCATTAATATATTGCCAATCTTGTTTTTATTGAACCATTTATTATTTCTAAATAGATTTGTATTATACTGGCATAATTTAAACTTACTTTACGTTTGAAAAATTGTGTAGAAATACTTTGATATTGGCATCCTCATCTACGGGACAATTTAATCTAAGCTACGAGTCCGAACTTTCATGTGGAATATTTAAACAATGCGAAAAGTTATGTTATTCAAACGTCGATAATTCGGTATTCAAATCATAATTATGAAATAATATGTATACAAATTCAAGTAGGCAATCCTGTAAGCTATTTCTGCAAAATGTCAAATAACTCACCGCTTTCTTAGGGAATTGTGTAGACGAATTAAGTAGCAAAATGACATCCTCCATGAATTATTTACATGTGACTGTGGTTTAAGTATTGAATTAGACGTAATTGAGTGGCATGACACTCGGGAATGATGGAAGGTGCAACTGAAGAAAGATATTTTTCTCGTAAATTAGGCCTCGTAGATTAGGATTTTTTTCTTTTCCGCTGTGTTTGATTGGCCAGCAAAATTTTATATGCTTTCTCAAAGTACCTTTCATTAAATTTTGATAAACAATAGGTTATTTAGTACACAAAATTGGCAAAACAAACATAAAAAGTGTTTCATGGGGAAACGAATATGCTTATTTGTGACGACTCGTAGATTAGAAAGCTAAATTCCCGAAGTGTAATTTAGAAACTTGGCCTCTGAATTTTTTTTTCCATAGATGAATTTGGTAAAAATCTTTTTTCATACACATGATATACATTATTAAAGGATGAATGAATAAGGCATTGCAGAATTATCGTGCAGTATGTGATATTCTATTTACCGTTATAGTTTAGCCTCGTAGATTAGATCTGGTTTGGCGACATTGCATTAGCATGTCAGTGTATTTCAGTGTTTGGTTGCTTTAGCGCCGTTTTGTCTTCGTGAAAAACATCCATTAATAATGAATAAATGCAGGGGTTTAAATCGGGCATGATTACATTCTACACTATATTATGGGTACAATGAAAACTAAAATTGTCCATGGCGACATGCAAATTCCCCACCCCTTGCAGATTTAAAGGCACGGAAAGCCATTCAGAACAACATTTTATACCGTAAAAATGTTTATGAAATAATCCTAATATAATGAAAAATTGAGGAAAACAATGACACGACGTTAATTGCTTTTAATTGGCGAAATATCAGTTGACTTATATCGGCGACATTGATTGTGCATTTTTTTGAGAATGGGTCCCCACCAAATAGGCTGTCCTATATCATTGAATGATTCATATAAACTGCATCAACTACAGTACAAGGTAAAGAAATGTCAACTTTTATACCCAACACAGGAACCAGTCTGTATTGTCCTCAAAGATAAGTTCATGCATAACTGAAAAATGCAAACACTGGGGTATCATGTGTTATGTAAGAAAAATATCTTGCACTCCAGGTACTTGACACTTCTGACAGAGGCACTGACTAAATAGGGACATGTCACTTAGGTTCACACAAGTTCTTCACAAACCCTTTCTAGAATAACAGACATGCATTGTATCTATTCTCTGACAACCATGTATTTCTACATGATAAACACAAAATGATGAAAATCCCATGAAAACAGTGCTACTTAATTTTGATGCAAAATATTTGACACTAATTCTCAGTGGACTTGTAACTTTTGACTACACCATGGAGCATTTGCGGCTAATTGGTGTTCTGATACCAGTTACTTCTACCCAGTTACTGATTTGTATCTGAAAAGGTGTATAAAGGGTATCTGGGGTCTTCATCCACCAGTAATTAGCTGGACGTCGCAATATGACTGAAAACTGCTAAAGAGACGTAATATCTGAAACAAATAAACAAACAATTTTTAATGCATTTTTTCATATAAAATAGTTTGAAAATCATTTTCTTTCTCAATATGACACTGTTCATAAATAATATGTATTGCTAGAATATTACAACTAAAGTTTTCAGGCTATCCGATCCCTGCTGAATTACATCGATGGATAGGGCATATTTTAACAACACTTAAGACCTATTATAGGGGTTCATAACTGCCCCTTTACCGCAAGCCAGTTAGCACAGTAGGGTTCTAATTGATAGATGCTAAACCCATATCATGCAGCAATATATGTACATATTTTAATTCAAAAGGTCTCAGAGACAAATGTATTTTAAATCTAACAGCCTGGATCTAGATCAAACGCGGCATTATGCAGCATCTGATTTAGATCCAAAACTGTTTGCAAATAACAGTCAAGACACGAGCAGCAGGATATGGGTTAGTTGCAATTTATCCTTATCCTGCTGGTGGCCACTTGACTGTTATTTGCAAACAGTTTGGATCCAGATCTGAGGTAGCATAGCATACAGCATCTGATGTATGTACAAATCGTATTTAGATATAAATATTGTTTTGCAGACGGCAATTTCAAAGCAGACGAAAGTACTGGAGGATATGGGTTAATATGATGTAATAACTATCGAGCATGTTGGGACCCAACCACAATAAACAATCCAATTAACACCCCATCCAGTCAAAACTAGACCTTTAAACACTACTTTATGATGAAAAAAGAAGAATATTGCCTGAATAAACTTTTCAGAGGTCTTTTCAAATTATTATGCTGGTGAATAAGCAAAAAACAACTAAAGTGTAATGTACAATCCCCAGTACACCAAATTTAGACAATATGCAATACCCAGTACACCGTTTATCAATCCCCAGTACCCTAATAGTGACTAACCGACTATTCGTTTGTGGCCATATTTTGGGCAAACTTGAACCAATATGACTGAAATTTTCAGTATACATAGTTGAATGATAGTTGAAGCGATCGCTCAATTCAGAATTTTATATTTTGATTCCATCTTTCAGTAACATAAAAAAATCTGGGAGATGGTTATGCATTCTTTCGCGAGCACGGCGTTCATTTTGTGATTTTCCCCAACGTTTGCATTGTTTGATTCCAAATCATGTATATAGCGTGTATAATATGAGTATGGTGAATCTAAAGCACCACCTATCAATTGCCGAAAAAGAACTAATTAAGAGAAAATACGCATTTACTTACCCTCGTTGCCCTCCTGTTCTCTCCGTTGCGTCAAAATACAGCTCATTTATTAGCAATATCCGGGATACGTTTCCCCCCAGTGATGATAACCAGAGCCCTCTATTGTTAACGTAACAGCTTTTCTCGGACGTGGTCGGAGAGGCGCGAATAGCTCTAACAGATACGAAACTAAAACCCAACCCGAATAAAACTGACACATCGGGGAATAAAATCGGGATCGTCGATATCAAACACATGGATGTGTTGCCATTTTCAACGTTTATTGAATAAGTTTTCTTGCGATATACTTCTTTTTTTAGCATATAAACAAATGTGTTTTGTGTATTTTAGGTATTTTTGAAACGCGTCGAATGTAGGGACTTCCTCTTTAAGTATGTAAATGAGCATCTAGATACTTTTATAATAGATATGACCGATACTTCCTACCGATACCGAACATTCCTGTGTACAGAATTATGTTATTATGAAATACATGTATTAGCTAATAAGTATTTATGGTGTCATTATTTCTTATATGAATGCTCAACGGGGAAACCACTGCCCACGGCTCCGAGCACCAGCTAAAGCGGTAGTCACTTTTCAGTGAAACGGATGATCCCGATTGTTCAGACAATACAGTAATACTGAGAATGAAGTTCACAAAAGCTCACTCACCTTGCTTCAATATTGGAGAATGGTTTTGGCTGTTTAACAAGTAGTGTTCCATTAAGAGGATGATCCAACCTAAAAAGAATCCATGTACTAAGCAGGTAATCATGAATTGATTCAAATAAAGTCTCGTTATTATGGGTTCTCCAAAAGAAGTCTAGTTCAGGAGCTTTCTGTATCTGGGTCTTCACTTTTTACCCTGTAGGTATATTGACGCGAATAGCAAGCGAAGGGTTAAACTGTAAACATAGTTTCAAAGCGGATTTTCCTTCAGTTGTTTGAAAAAATAAATGGAGTATCAAACAGCTTGGATTCTGATAAGATACCAATTTACTTGGCGTCTCACCTGCATCCAAACTGTTTAAAAATATAATGACCGATTTGCCCTCTGTTGCGAGTCCCGGGAGTCGTTTCCCAGCGACTTCGGCGGTGAGAGAATTGATATGCGTGATTTAGGCATTGTTTGGCATAACATATTTATTGTTTGAGGACACGCTGTCAGCTTTTTCGGAAATTGACTCAGATAGGATAAACCTGTTTAAACAAATGGTACAAAGTCAGGAACCAGTTTCACAACCCAGCTTACGTTTAACCCATTCAACACTGAATGTTCAGATGGGTAAATTCAGTTTACAAACAGGTCAATCTTACCAAGAATATTCATGGGTTTGTTTTGGAGAGAAGTTTAACATGACAAATAGTTCAGTTATTGATAACAGGACGACGCCTTTAGAAGACCTCACACCTGAGTCTTCACCGTTTGCAGAAGACATTAATGACTGTTTCCCGCCATGAAATCGTTAATTTCAGTTACCGGATCAGCTAATGTTCAAATATGTTAACCCTTTCCCTGTTCTGTGTTTATTACAAATTTGAATACCTACTGAATATTCATGGACAAAAAGGGTATGATGAAATATGGAAGGTGGAGCACTGTAGCCATTTTAGAAAGTAAAGACACAGATCTTTGAAATTCTATAGCAAACAGAGTAGACCCTGGTCAGACGGCTCCTCTAGGAACCATCTGATCTGGGCCTTCTCTGTTTGTAGATGCGTGAAAACACGTTTATATTAGGGAAAGGGTTAATCAATCTTGGATATACAGTTGAACGTCGATATCTCTAACTCAAATAGTCAGGATAACTTCGGTCGTACCAAAATTTAAAATATATAATTGTTCTAAAATAAATCTCTACGCATATCTAGAACCACATGTGACAGCTTAATTCAAGTCGAAATTGATGCTGAAAGCTCATACAGGAGCATTAAGCTTTAAAGTTGTCAAATAATGGAACGGATGACTCGAACTTCTGTTACTGAGAAGTAATTTGTACGATCCCTTGAAGTTCGAGATATTAAAGTTTAACTGTAGTAAGTGTATTTGACTCACTTACATGATTGTGTTGCTTATGTTAATATACGATACTGAACTATGATTTGCAGAAAAGAATATTTAGAAACAAATGAAATGCGCTTAATAATTTTTAAAATCATTTAGAAGATCCAAATAAATGTCTAATTATAAATACGAAACTAGCAGAGGCGACGGACGGAAGCTATAGTAGCCATCTGATCTAGGTCTGCTTTATAGTAGCCATCTGATCTAGGTCTGCTCTGTTTGTACAGTCGAGTCCCGGTTATTCGAAGTGCCGGGGACCAGCAATTCATCTCGAATAAGGCATGTGTTTGAATAACCCAAATAATCTTGAAAGTATACGAAAGCTTTGTGTCGAGTCTAGACATGGTCCCGATACCTACACACATATGGCTTTAAATGAAGATTTCGGTTATGTAAGCACAAATGAAGGGCATTTGTGTCAAGAAATGTAATAAAACAACTTGTTTGCGTCATGAACTGTCATTATATCAACAAAATTGACTTATTAAAAGGAAAACAAGTGTTATGCATAACGTAACTTACATGTACATGAATGAAATAAGCACAGCTAAATCCGAGCGAATATCATTACAGTAAAGAATCATCATCGGCTTACACATGTGTGTACTACAGTTTGGTCTGGGTGTAAACTTTTTAACATTATAAAAAGTTTTTTTAAAAGATTTTTTTTAAATACTAATGAGGCAATCATTGAATTTCATATAGGAGATCGTTATCAGTCAATTTCTAGGTGTAAATAAAGCACTGAATTGATTCAAAAAATGCCGAGATTCTAAGCATGGTTTAGAGAGTACCCTGTGTAATTTTCACATCATAACACATTTTGCTGTCGCAGACTCAACACACTGCAGGTGGCTGACCTAATTCTGCCAAATATAAGCATAAACACCAATTTCCTGTTCCTGGGCTTCTTGGTTCAGTAAAGTACACGTGTTTGTCTCATATGTAATTATCCTTTGACAATGGCTACTCCTTGAAACAAGAAATGCAGCGCAGTTTAACTTCGAACTTCAAATTAAAAATGGTAGAATTTGTGTGTGAAAAGGCCCTTTTCAAAATTTGTGTTCTGGAATACAAGGATAAATATAGTTGGTTCAACCGCATAAGGTAAGACATAATTCATAATCCTTTAATACCAAATTACTGAAAAAACACTAATAATGACAATTAAATCATGAACCTAACACACAACGCAGTAACGCCGAGTTTTACAATGTTGGTAATTACGATAAATTGACACCTTATTGTTTGACAGTGTTTTCAATATGGCGCCGATTGTCTGTCTACGCTGGTCCTAAAATCCATGTTTGTCTACACCTTCGGATTATAGGTGTGAAAATCAAAGGTAAACATTTACGCGGGATAAAATATGACTTCGAGTAAAGCCAGGTTTTCGGACGACACGAATTTGAATAATCCAAAATATTTAACATAGAAATAAGAAGGATGGATATCGGGACTAACACCATGCTTCGAATAACACCGGGTCTTCGGATGAGAGGTGTTTGAATAACCGGGACTCGACTGTAATATACAGTAAAACAAACTAACCCGGAGAGGTTTTTCTTTATGTTCCCTATTTAACTACTGTTAACTTGTTCGCCCCTGAAACTTCTATTGTACAATTCAAGTTTCCATATAGGTGTAGTCAAGTATTCACTATTAAGAGTTGATTTTCCAATTTTTTACCAACATGACAACCAGTGTAGACCCTGATCAGAGGGTTCCTTTAGGATCCCTCTGATCTGGGTTTACACTTTTTGCATTGGACAAATGTACTTTTCACAGGTGCAGTGTTTGGAAATGCCGAGTATACTCGTCAATAGGGTTGACATTCAAAAGAGTATTTCTCTAGCTATGTTTTTGTTTAGATCTAGAAATACTCTAGTAAAGTAGACTAAAGAAACTCAGAGGTCTAGATCTAGACCTATATCCATTTACTTCACATATTCCAGACATAGCTCACATTATTGCTGTAGATCTAGATCTAAATGTTTATTTTTATCTAGATTTCAGATCTACCTTTATAAACTTCCATTATATTTGTATCGCCTAAAAATATCAGGTCGTAGGGGGGGGGGGGTGTTCTGGAAGACCCGACTTTGAAAGTAATTCGTCGGGTCTTCCGGATACCCGCGTATCTTTATAACCCTACCCTACGACGTGGTGTGTCGCTTCAGTGTAAACATCCAACGTCGAGCATTCTACGTATGCCCTGGCAACAACAAATCCATTGTGACGTGTTCGCTTACGTCACTACATAACAACATGACGTTTGAATGCTTACTTTTAGGTATACGGTTAGTTTTAGACATAGACAGACATAGATTTATTCAGGAATATATATGTCAAGGTCACAAAAAATATTATTAGTTATACAGATCATTGGCGGGGTATCTGACTTTTTGTTTCCTGCTGAGGAAATTCATGTTGCCCGAGCCGTTAGGCGAGGGCTACATGTATTTTCCTCAGCAGGAAATAAAAAGTCAGATATCCCGCCAATGATCTGTATAACGATTTTATTATACTGCAAAGTTTAATATTTGTAGCAGTTAATTAGCGTTGTTAATTTAGGCGTCGTTTTGCTTCCCCTCAGGGGCCTCTTACTGTAAGGTAAGGGCTTCTATATCACTCTGCAACCCTAGTTCATCGTTTATAATAACCAGTTCATTATATTTACGGATAGAAAGGGATCTTCCAAGTGCATTAGTTTATCAAAGGATTGAAAGAATCAGACGTTAGTAAAACTTTCAGCAGATCAGTGGTTAAGCAGACACTATAAAAAAAGTATTTAACTTAATTGAAGGAATTTTGGCGCAGTTCCGACGTCATTTGGATGACGTCAAAATGACGGTTTTATAATATTCAAACAATGGGCGTTGGAAGGAGCGGCTATACTGCAATTTACAGGTACGTGTACTGTGCATGTACATAAATAAAATCTGAATCGAATTGGGTGTGGAATATCTTTGTAAAACCGGGGTTTGGGGGCTAATCGGTACGGGCACAATCACTTTGACATCATTTGCAGCATCAAAGCAGAATAAGACCTTCGCCACATATAGGATTCATTTACATTATTATACAACAACTATAACAAAAATGTTTCTAAATGGATAACTTTTTTCCGCCCCAAACTCTTTATATTTCGTTTGAGAGCGGTTGTTTGAATCGAATCGACGAAGTGAAGCTGGTCGGCCATTTTTATTTTGTTATATCAAGGGAGCGAGGCCCTCGGCGGGGGAAATTCCATTGTTGCTCATGACTCCGTATATACATCAGAATTTAGAGGGACACACGGCTTTTATACATGGCTAACTGACCAATCAAAATCGAGGATTTTACTTTGCGTTATAATAACACAGATTAAACTATTACAATATATCACAGAATCAAGCAGTTATGTCTGTAAATACAATTAACAAAATATCACATTGCTTATGATTACGGATAACACAACTAAGTTTTTTGTTTACTATTAACCCTTCTCTTGTTGAATTTTAAAATACATTTCTCATTCTTTGCCCATGCCATGATGTATAATTACATATATCTTCACTATGTACAGGTATTTCGCTGTGCGTCACTGCTGTGGAGTGCACTGGTTGCACAATCAACTTGTAAATAGTGGAGACTATTCAGTCTTCACTATTTACAGGTAGGTATATTGACGTGAATAGCAAGCGAAGGGTTAAACCATAAAATTGAGACATATATATATATTGCACAGGATAACAACTTATTTCCAATTGGGTCCTTGTGAACTAGAAAGTCATGATCTCAAAATATTGGCCGATCGTTGTACTTTTAGCAAAAATAGACAACTCCCACGTAACTATTAAAAAAAAAGATAATTATATAAATTACGTTTCTTAATAACATTTAACCCTTTCCTCTTCTCTATTAGTCCAAGTTTCAATACCTCCTGTATTTTCCTGGATATCGCAGCTATAAAAAACATAGAGGTAGTAACATCACAGCCATATTACAAACTCAAGAATCAGATCTACATTGTACCAAATTCCAATAGCAAAATATTGTAGACCCAGAACTGGGTCTACTCTGTTTGCAAGTGCGTGGAAACGCGTTTAAATGAGGGAAAGCGATAAATATTACTATGTTACAAATTGGGAACAAGCTGTTATCACAGTATTACTTTAGTGATGACATATATCACAGAACACTCTGAAAAAAAACTATCATATGTTAAATATTGATATTATTAATAAAACGTAAAAATCTGACTGTTCAGCATTTTTCATATTTTACATTAGCCGTAGCTTTACACGTTTTTAAAAGTATGTCTGTTTTTAAAGGTTTTATTTCTCGTGGCAGACTATTTCAGACAAGGTTTGGATAGAAAAAGGTGTTTGCCGTAAAACCATTTACCTGTGGCATATGAAACCTGTTAACACTGCTTGTACTATTATATGAATGTGTCTTAGAGACCTTTCGATTTAAATATTGGCTGTTCAAATTGGTCGACTTACGGAAAAAAGAAGCTCAAGGAAGCCGCACATGCGTTGTAGATTCGCGTGAGCATTTTTCAAAACAAATATTGGAGGTATAATCGATCGTATCCGAGAATATACGATATCCGAGAATAGCCGACACCGCTCCAATTCTAAAATACTTATGAATGTTGTGCTATTCTGCTATAACTCATTTTATAATTTTGTTTCAGTACAGTGTCTTAAAGTTCTATTCCTTTATTGAACAAGGGAGTCTTTAAAAGCAGGACGTTGCTTTATGTAAGATCTTTCTGCATTATTTTTGACCAGCATTAAGTTACCATCTGCCTTACAGAACTATAATAAGGCCTCTTTTTGATGGCCGCTTGAGACAAATTCTACTGTATATGTTTTTGCTTCAGTCCATGGGAAGTCACGAAGCTTTTGTCTGTTGAATATTCACCTAAGAAATAATTATATAATATATATTTGTTGACTACAATTTGTATAATGTTTTTGATATTTGTATGTAGTACAAGCAGTACATTCCAACACACGAGTAAACCTATTTACTGTTGAATAGTCGTGTATGAAATAATGACATCGGGCATATTTATTTTACCGGAGTTTTATAATGTAATATTTTCAAGCGAATTGTTAGCTGTGCGTTCATATGAGGTTAATGCGGCAGCAGGATAGTATTTGCGCGTCTTTTTGTACCCTTTTCATATAAGAAACATTGACGTCTAAAATACTTGATAGCTGAATTTGTATAATGTCATATGTACACAATAATGTGTGGCATTGGTAGAGCCAGATTTATTATCATTTCATAAGCAAACAGAGCAGACTCTAATCAGATGGCTCGTAAAGGAGCCGTCTGATCTGGGTTTACTATGTTTGAAGATGCTTAAAAAAGGCGTTTCTATAACGGAAAGGGTCATAAAATTTATTATTTAGCAAACCCAATATCTAAAACAAACATAACTTACCCGCAATAAATGTACATGTGAATCCTATCAGAAACACCTTTCTCAATTCAAGATAATTGAGAAGCATTTTGCAGCTATTAGTAACCAGTTTGTCAGTAGCAACAACCTCTATCTGAACACTGAGACGATGGAGTGGGGAAGATGTAGTTTTTTACAGTAGTTATATACGTATTGGTTTTCAAATCATCGTATATCGTGTGTCTATACAGTAGAGCCTTTCTCAAACAATCATCACAAACATTATCTTATTATGGGTCTGTAAGGCAGGTGATAGATTAATGCAGGTCAAAATAAAAAATTATACCTAAAGCTCCTATAGGAGCTTGTTGCATTACTTTAGCCATTACTTTTGTCAAACAACCACCCGCTGTTTAAGACCCATGTGTTGCCATGGAGTAAAGGGTTGAGGGACAATAATTCGATAATTCGGATTTCTGAATTACTCCTTTAGTGTATAAGAGTGTTTACATTGTTAGTTTTTTTTATCATACACAGAGAATATTGACATAGGCAGAAACTGTAGAATATGATATATAATATCATACGCAAACAGAGCAGACCAGGTCAGACGACATCTAATCTGAGTCTACGATGTTTGTAAATATTGTAACATATGCATTTAAGGTGTAAAACGTTAAGGGATACGGATTCGATAATTCGGATTAATGACATATCCAATGCGTGTATAAACTCTTTATGGTTTGTTTAATTTTCTCCCGCATTCTTTAAAAACAATAACCACAGTAACGAGAGGTTTGGATCCTGATGATACTCGACGTCTAATCTGAATTGAACGTGTTTGCACAGGTAACTACAGATGTTACATCGGCAGAGAAGGAGTTAATATAACAGTATTCTCATTGCTTCGTCGCTTTTCGTCCGTATCCCAATAATAATATAATAATATAATCTCAACAAAAGTTTGAAAACTCGATTAATATTTTAAAACGATGCTAACTGAAAACAATATTCATGAAGCCAAAACGAAGTAGCCTTTATACAGTCATTATATGTCTAGAAACGCGTATAACGCCCAATAGATAGAGATCACAACACTAAAATCCACTGTTGAGCAGAGCAACAGTAAACGTACTAAAATGCCTTTTCTTCACCAAACCGTATGTTGTAACCTTTTTTAAGAATCATCTGTTCGAGATGATTCTAAACAGTGGTCACAACATAGGGATTTGTAGAGAAATAAAGGTGTTATTCTTGCAAATGTTTCGATTGGATCAAGAGGACCTCTGTATAGTTTTGTAACTAATATATATTTACAAATTTGTTTGCCGAGTTACATATTCTTCTGGTGGTGGAACACGCACGCTTGCACGCACGCACACCCAGACACACATAGGCACATATATGTATACGATCTATAATGCGATATAATTGTCAAAGTGTTTAAAATATAAAGGGTTCTAGATATGTTTCAATGTAATAAGTTCATTATTGCTACGAAACATCCCCGTTTATTGAGATGAAATGTCTCCTTCATCTTCACAAGTCAGTCTGATAGAACGAATATTCCTAAGACCTCCAATAGATCACATAGTCAGGAGTCAGATAGACTGTCTAAATATAGACCAAGAAAGTATACACCTTCTTTCTGTGACGAGACCTTGGTCCCTGCTTATAAAGTTTTTAGTTGAGTCTGAGTTTCATTCTCAAGCTTTTGATTGGTCAGATTTGAGTTCTCAAGCTTTTGATTGGTCAGATTTGAACCAAAGGCTCAAATCTGACCAATCAAAAGCTTGAGAACGTTCTCAGACTCAACTAAACGTTTTATAAGCATGGACCCAGGTTTGGGCCAAGGCTTGTTTGGGTCAAGGGTGTCTTCATAGTGTACTGAACCTTTCCTGTCGGCGTACATGAAAAGAGGGCAGTGTAATTGTTTACTGTAAACGGGTTGACAACAAGACATGCAGTATGCAGTATGTTGTTGTACTATAGGATCATAACCCTTTTTAATAATTTTGAACATATTGAAAGAACAAAGTAAAAACATAGGTATATCCAATAATTTTACGAATATTCTGAAGGCGGTTGATCCTTCAAAAACAAGTAGCTATGCCAAAAGAGATACATGCAGACTCGGTTTTATTGAGTCTGTTCATGAGTAGTAATTAAAAGTGCAATACTACGTACGACCCCTAGCGCCGTCTTCAGCAGAAGTTTTCAAAACTAGTGATCGAAACTAGTGATCCCGAAAGTGAAGTACTGGGCAACTTTGTACGACCGCCACACAAGCACTTAACACCTGCTGTTGTGAAGTACATCATGTATATTCTGAAGTTTGTAAATCAATTCACCATCATATTCCGGATGTGTAATATGTTGCAGGAGCGCGTTAAGATTGCACTCATAATTGCCAATAAGTGTGACATTTCGATGATAAAATTCAGAGACTGATTTTCGTAGTGTATGATACCTATATCCTTGCTTTAGCAGCTTTTCAGTTAAAATGAGATATCAATTGTTAACAGAAGAACACGCTCTAGCAAAAAGAATAAGCTGAGCTATGAAAACCTCGTAAGATGGAAAAATGGGGAAATATCCTTCAAGATAAGAGATACTTACAATACTAAAAGCATAGTCATAAATGTTAGAAAAATAATTCCATTGTTCTGTATGTGGTGTTTCCTGCATTACTAATATTTGTACTTTTGAGGTGGCGCAATCTCAACTGTCAAGCATATTATCATTGATATTAAGGTCGGCAAGAATAGTTTTGTGATTGAAAATTATATTTCTGATAGGTGTGTTATACTTGAAGCAGATGATCGGTGGTTCTGTATTTTTAAAGTATGTAGAATTACATGTAGTGTCAATTACAGTTTTGTCTCTAAATATAGTTTGGAAGTCAATAAAAGCAATGCCTTCCTTAATAAAAGGAATTTTCATAATGAATCTTTGATGTTAAGATATCTTGTCAATGTGTGTTCTGAGATCATGTAGAGTAAAAAATAGAGCAGTGTTGCACTTTTAATTACTACTCATGAACAGACTCAATAAAACCGAGTCTACAATTTTCTCTCTTTGCCTTTCTACTTTTTCTTTTGAAGGATCTCCTATTTTCAGAACAAATGTACTTCGCAACAGCAGGTGTTAAGTGCTTGTGTGGCGGCAGTAAACAGTCGTCCGATACTTCATTCGCAGTGTTATATTTTCTGGTCCTTCGGGATCATTAGTTTTGATGTTATTAGGTTCGAAAATTGAATACGGCTTAAGCCGGTGATCGGGGGCGTAAGTAGTGTTGCACTTTTAATTAGTACTCATGAACAGACTCAATAAAACCGAGTCTGCATTTATCTCTTTTTGCATTTCTACTTTTGCTTTTTCAGCATATTTATGTCAAACTAGCTGTTCTTATGAGAGGGTCTTATATAAAAATAAAAACATAATTTGATCGGTTTGCTCGTCAACTTCTGTTAATGTAGATCCTGATAAGGAAGAAGGTCCAGAAAGCAGTAGATTATGTTAATCAGGAATAGCCACATTCATACGAACATGTTGTTTAATATTACCATATATGTGTTCTTAAATTTTGAACATAAATACAGTTCTTTCAACCATTTTACATAAACAGAGACAACACGGGGCGTAGACATTACACTTACCCTATCATAATGTAAAATCTGCATGTTTGGTTGTCATCCTTTTTACAGTTGACAATCACGCTGGCCTCTTTGCATGTACACCGACAAGAAAGGTTTACTACTCATGAACAGACTCAATAAAACCGAGTCTGCATTTTCGCATTTTGCATTTCTACTTTTGCTTTCAAAGGATCACCCATTTTCAGAATTAGTACTCTATGAAGACGACCTCTGAAATCCAGAAACGGACGGAGAACGTCGGATATCTGTACTGTTTCGTTTTTGTCGCACCCTTTATTACTTTTCTACAGTTACTCTGTTTGCAGCTCAATCACTGAGTACACTAGCGATAGGTGGATACAGTTTGTTCACTTTAATGTGTTCGTTATGCATGCACTTTACCACTGTATTTGCGATCGCGGTTGTTGTAGATTAGTTGGAGAGGGGATACGTTTATTTACACTGTTTGTCTTTTAGGGTGGGAATGGAATAAGTGTGAGGTTGGGCGCCCATAAACCGGTTTAACCCCCAAGTGGCATTTGTCACTGACCGTCCCAAGGCGGTACTTCCATCTTCCCCCTATTGTATATTTGTTTTGTCTTTGTGCGTATCTTGATGTTGTTTTTATAGTTATGTACATTTGCTGTTTCCTTGTGTTGCTGTTCGGGCGGCTGTTTGTTCTGTATGTGGTGTTTCCTGCATGACTCATTTTTGTACTTCCAATGATAATGTGTATGCCCTTGTTTGATAGATATAGTTTTGATTTTAATATTTCTTCTTTTTAACTCATTGAGAGTCCATACTTACTTTAAATATTACAGGTAAAAGTTTAGCCAGTTTGTATGGAAATTATAAGGTGACATTCGCCCACAAATAGTACATGCAAATTGCTATAAAATACACATTGAAATTATACCAATAATAGCGAAATACACTTAAAACAATGTACGTTGAAACACTGAAAAATAACTTTGAACCCTTTCTTTCATAAATACGCATTTCTATGCTTTTGCATACAGAGTAGAACCAGATCAGACTGCTCCTGTACAGTGTAATCCTGAGCTATCTGATCAACATCTGCTCTGTTTATGAAATAAAATAGATCTGATTCTATAGTTCCTACTTTCGCAATTTAACACTCATGTGTTTATATGTCATTTTAAAATATTCACGATACCATCATTTCTGACATGAATATTCATGGAGTAAGGGTAAACACGTTGAAGCAGTTTGATCCGGATCGAATTTTAAAAGAATGTTTTATGACTGATTAGAATTCACACTATTTACACGTACAGTGTGCCTGTAATGTGTTCCGAATATAGTTCAAATTTATATCAGAAATAGCCTCAGATATCAAATAAAATTAAAATATTTAACCCTTACAAAAGGTAGGACTCCAGTCTATAAGATATCTGCTAAGTGTGATTACCCTGACGGTTGTTTTTCTAGAGGTTTTCTCATCAGCGTCTGCATTGTTTGCTTTGCAAACATCATATGTTTGCACCACTCTAGATTAAATATGGAAAAATAGTCAAACAGGGAGAGTCACACACGAAATGAAACCGCACCAAACACCATCAAACAAGAAACGGTATGGCCACAAGACAAAACATAACAGGACGCATATCAAGACGAAAAACATTAAACATTAAGCATGTTAAATAACAAAATTGACCATAAGCTGAAAGCAGGAGTACCGCCTTGGAACGGTCAGTAACTAAAACAAGCTACTGGGGGACTTAAACCTGGTTTACGGGTACCCAACCTCGTCCTTATCCCACTTTCACCAAGTCAAACTGTAAATAAAATTCCCCCTCCAGACAACTTCGCAACATGAATAACGATGACTGCCAAAACGAAATGACTTTAAAATAAACGTTAGAGGTAAACAAGCGACGTCATCATTTAAATGACGTCATAATTTAAAAGTACGGGAAAACTATATGAAATACTTCTACACCGACATTTTATAAAAAATAAATCGCAAGAAAATACAAATACTAGTGGATATTAAGTATGTACAACTGTTTTGTTTGAAATAGAATAAACTTGACCTCGTAGACATGTACTCGATGACTATTCAGAGGTCAGAGCAGCTGTGAAGAAGTCATTTACAACTTTTTCAGTCAGAAATTGATAACTTCATTTGACAATTAAGCCTTCAAGACATTGAACTTCTCTTGTTAATTTCTGTGACTAAATAAAAACGTAAGGACCCAGAAAATGCATTTATCCAGTCATCAGGCTTCTCTAGTGACATAATAAAGGGGGTACAGATAAACTTAGGTTTATTAGGTTACTTCCGGTAGTCGACTGTTTATTAGGTTAGTAGATAGGCGTAGTGATTATATAACCATGAAACTATTTTCATTTTCTGTAAATATGCAGAAAAATTAATTATGACGGAATAGATCTAACAGAAAATTCACCAAAATAATCATTATTCAAATAAGACAACAAATGGCTATGGCAGCATTCGAACCAGCCCCTGATCCTGCAAAGGTCAATTCTAATCACTCTAGAGACGTCGCGCTTACCAATTACTTCAATGAGGCCGCATACAAGAGGCGTTGATTTATCAGTTTTATTAATTTACATGTAATCCACCGCTGGCGAAATGTTTTTTTGATAAAATCAAGCCAGGAAGCAAAGATTCTTTCAGGGGCGGTGATTGTCATAGACCAAAATATAGCCTGTTCAGTTCCATCGATTTACAAATGACGTTAGCCCTATCTAAAAATAGTAAACGAGACGACGGGATATTCGAATTTGACCAGAGAGCCTCCGGCAGATTATTAGAATCATGTCTGTTTGAATTTATATATCAACTCTTGATTCAAATGATGTTATTTGTCAAATTCAACCACGTTTCCTCTCTTGTAATGTAAGTGTCGAAACTACTTTCCTCTGCGATAGCTCATTATTTACGTCTGTAGAAATGGAAATGAAAAGGGAGGTCCGTTGATAGAAAAACCGCATTTTCAATGCAAATTATTTCAAGATTGTTATATTTTATGAGAATATGAAAAAAACTAAAACTAAATTGACTGGATGAATCGAATAATAGTTTAGTGCCGTAGATGGGACGCCTTTGTTCGACTTGGAGAGACACAGTTGAGTATCGGCAAGCCTCGCCTGAACGTTTTCTCTCCTCATCGGATAAATGCGTCCCATCTACGGCACTAACATATTATTTTCTATTTATTTTTATTAAAACAGAAAAGACGATTAATATGCACTGGTGACTATTAATATTATATTTATAACAGCTTCTAATGAGTATCCAAATTGTATTTTCCTTTCTTTCCCGTTTTTGTTTGTTTGCTGTAATTGGAAATGAAAAAGTAGTAAAGTCAAGCAGGAAAAGCCACACACAAATCGCCACCATCACCAAAAACACCTACAGAAAACAATTGATATAACAATTTATACTCATACATATACACACATACAGTAGAAGGTCACATACAAGACGCAATCACCACCAACACATCGATAGACAGCATGTCACACACACAACCAAGCACACGCAAACACACGAGAAGAACACAGAAAACACCAACAAATAAACAAGAACCAGAGACAAACATGAACCAAAACACAAGCACAAAGACACAAGACAAACAAAAGTAAGGGTGACAAAGAGAGAACCGCCTTGGCACGGTCAGTAGTAAAATCACCACTGGGGGTTTAAACTGGATTACGGACGTCCTAACCTCACACTTATCTCAAAGGCACTCTAGCTAAACAAACATTGTAAATAAAGGTATCCCCGCCGGACTTCCCCACAACATAGAAGACAGTAAGCACAGTACAAAATGTAAAACATAGCATAACAACTGTGAAATTCCGTCAGATATGTACTCAATGACTTTGCTGAAGACATAGAAACTGCAGGGAAGCCGTTAAGGGCACGACAGAGAAAAGGTAATACATGAGTCTGGTAAGCTCATCACATTTCTGGGTTTAAGAGTATACCATCATAGAGTACTACCCTCGGCCTGTCATCGTGCAAGCAAAGAGGAAAGCGTACCGACCGACTGTAAAGGGGTCGATAACCAAACATACAGTGTGTTGCAATATAATAGGGTCATAACCTTTCTTCCTAAAAGTTTTAATGCGATTAATAAACAAATCGTGAAAATGGATATGACCACGAATTTCCCTAAGTTTGTAGATAACATCACCAAATCTGGATGAGAAATACCTTGTTGCAGTAACGTCCGTAAATTGCAGTTATATTTACTAATGAGGGGTAAATTTCGATAATAGAATTTTGGAAAAGCTTTCCGAATTTTATGACATCTGTAGCCTTGCTTAAGAAGTTTATGAGTTATAACTAAATTACGACTATTAAAATCTACTAGCAAAGAACAGGCTCGGGCAAAGCAAATAAGTTGAGAAATGTAAACCCCATAATATGTAGACCGGGGAACATCTCCATCTAGAGGAGGAAATTTAACAATTTTGAAATCGAAATCTTCCCTTTTATCGTATATTTAAGACGAAACTTTATCATTAGTGATGGAAAGATTGAAATCTAAAAAGGAAGCCTGAATGTCAGATCGGTTCGCTTTGTTTAAAGTAATTTCTTTTAGGTAAATCGAAGAAACCATATTTTCAAAATAAGGATTATCCAAATTCAAAATATCGTCTAAATACCTAGACGTTTTATTAAAAGCACTTACAATGTCAGATTGTGTATCAGGTTTTAAACTTAGCATGAAATCCTTCTCATAGCAATATAAAAACAAATCTGCAACAAGAGGGGCACAATTTGTTCCCATAGGTATACTAACAACTTGACGATATATGGTATCCCAATAGCGAAAAGAAATGTTAAAGATCTACAAACATCAAGGCAAGTCCACATTGTGTAATTTTGAACTTCGAATTCGAACAGAATGAACGTTGAACATTACAAGCAAGGAACATTTTATTTTCTCTGGCAAATAATGATCCCTCGAAAGCAAAAGTAGAAATGCAAAAAGAGAAAATTGCCGACTCGGTTTCATTGGGTCTGTTCATGAGTAGTAATTAAAAGTGCAACACTACTCACGCCCCCTAGCACCGGCTTAAGCAGTGTTCAATTTTCAAAACTAATAACATCAAAACTAATGATCCCGAAGGATCAGAAACTGTAACAACAGGTTTTTTCTATCAGTTTAATCAGTTTATCCTTCATAAGATGGTGAGGTAGAGTAGTATAGAGTGTAGAGAAATCATAAAAGCTCAATGAAGAAATGATGTACTGTTCATTTTCATGTTTAGTTAAAATATAATTTGAATATTTTATGGACCAAAAAACATTAATACCAGAATTGCATATATTTTATCACAGTAACGTTGAACATGTTCTTTGATAGTAGTAAGACACGCCGTTCTAAGTTTAGATAGTTTAGTAGTAGTACAACAAACAGATTTATCAATAAAACGCACCCATATTAAAATTACACAACATAAACTTCCTACAATGTATTGGTTACCAAAACTACATAAACACCATATAAAGCGCATTTCATTGCAAATTCTAGTTCATGTACAACTACTAAATTGTCTATACTTTTGACTTCTTGTTTAACGAAGGTAAAGGAACATGTAAAATTCTACTATGATAAGACTTATGAAAATTCTGGAATAAATCTCTTCTGGTCTATTAAGAACTCTTCAGAAGTCTTAAACAAACTTAAGAACAAAAGGTATCTTGCATCCACTGTAAGCACGTACGACTTTTCTACTCTGTACACAACTCTTCCTCATATTTTTATTAAGGATAAGCTTACTAACTTAATCTCTCATAAAGCATAGTTTTTCATCTTATATTGATGTAATAATTATAGTATGTAATATATGTTGAACAAAATATAGATGAAATAAAATATGTATTACAAAAAAAACTTAATCCAGAAAGTATTTGCCCGAGAAAAACATCATTCTTGGCATGTAATGCTGAAAAAGCTATCTTTACTGACGAGCAATGAAATATTACACCAATTGGACTTGCTCAGAAGTTTGCGAATCACTAACCTTTCTTTTGGATAACATATGTATACGTTATGGGAATGCTATATACCGTCAGGTAATTGGTATTCCTATGGGTACGAATTGTGCACCACTTGTCGCAGATTTGTTTTTGTACTGCTATGAGAGAGATTTGATGTTGCGTTTGAATCCTCAATCACAAGAAGATGTTATAAAAGCCTCCTAAAGAACTCAAATTGAATAAAGCTAACCCGTCCGACAATTATGCAGCGTTTCTTGATCTAGACCTTATAATTGATAATGGAATGATTTCTTCTAAAATATATGACAACAGAGATGATTTTGATTTTAATATTGTTAATTTTCCTCATCTTGACGGGGATGTTCCCCTTCTCCATCTTACGGGGTTTATATATCTCAACTTATTCGTTTTGCTAGAGCTTGTTCATCTATTGACGATTTTAACAGTCGAAATATCATTTTAACTGAAAAACTGCTTAAGCAAGGATATAGATACCATAAACTAAGATAATTTTTCTCTAAATTATACTATAGAAATTTCTCGCTTATTGGCAAGTACCAATGTAATCTCAAGGCGCTTCTGCGACACGGTATTTCACATCCTGAATTTTATGGTGATGTGATTTACAAACTTCGTAAAATTATTGGACATACCCATTTTCTCACTTTGGTCATCAAATATGTTAAAAAATTCATTAAAAAGGGATATGATCCTGTAGTACTACAACATACTGCATGTTTGGTTGTGAACCCTTTTACAGTTGGCAATCACGCTGGCCTCTTTGCATGTACGCCGACAAGAAAGGTTTAGTACCCTATGAAGGCGACCTCTTAAATCCAGAAATGGATGGAGATCGTCGGATATCTGTACTATTTCGTTTTTGTCGTACCCTTTATTACTTTTCTACAGTTACTCTGTTTGCAGCCCAATCACTGAGTACACTAGCGATAGGTGGATACAGTTTGTCCACTTAAATGTTTTCGTTATACATGCACTTTACCACTGTATTTGCCGTCGCGGTTGTTGTAGATTAGTCGGAGAGGGGATACGTTTATTTACACTGTTTGTCTTTTAGGGTGGGGATGGAATAAGTGTGAGGTGGGGCGCCCATAAACCGGTTTAAACCCCCCAGTGACTTTTGTCACTGGCCGTTCTAAGGCGGTACTTCCTTCTCCCCCCTATTGTATATTTGTTTCGTCTTTGTGCGTCTGTTGTTGTATTTTATAGATATGTACATTTGCTGTTTCGGGCGACTGTTTGTTCTGTACGTGGTGTTTCTTGCATGACTCATTTTTGTACTTTTATACGGATTTTTATGTAGCTTAGGATCCCAGTACATAGTAGAACGTTTATGTTGTTTTACGTTAGGATTAGACTTAATCCTAACTGAGACTTAAAAGTATTGCACATTTTTACATGTTCCGTGACTATATCTTTTTCAGGGGTTTGCACTGTAATATATGTTTTTGAACCAGGTAATTCATACACACACCATTGTTAATGCTTTTAATAAAACTTCAAGGTATTTAGACGATATTTTGAATTTAGATAATCCTTAATTTGAAACTATGATGTCTTCAATTTACCCAAAAGAACTGTCTTTGAAAAGAGCGAATCAATCTGACATTTAATGGGTTCAAGGATAAGGTCGCCATTGCGTTATGAGTTATTGTAATATGTAGTGTTTGTTTCTATTGGGACAACATTCTTTTACTCCGGTTCACATACTTATAATTTTCAAGAGGTGTTAATGTATATTTAGACGGACATTTATGTGCATTTATATACTGCATTATATGAATCAGTTTAAGTATAGAGTTCATACTTTCATCATGAGAAGTATATTTAGAGTGACCTTTTAACTTCTCACACCTTTCAAGCAGAGTAGACACTGGCCAGACAGCTCGCTAAGGTAGGAGCCATCAGAGCATGATCTACCGTGTTTGCTTATTTAGTTACGGAATAAGTACCATATCTCTACAGTATATTCCATGGTATTATTCTGAAACTGGGAGATCCTTTGAAAACAAAAGTAGCAATGCGAAACGAGATAATTGCAGACACGGTTCTATTGAATCTGTTCATGAGTAATTAAAAGTGCAACACTACTCACGCGCCCTATCACCGACTTAAGCAGTATTCATTTTTCAAAATTTATCCCATCAAATCTAATGATCCTGAAAGAACAGAAAATATTACAATACTGAGGATGAAGTACGGAACGATTTTTACGGCCACCATACAAGCACTTAACACCTGCTGTTGTGAACTACATAATGTTTTCTGAAAGTGGGGGAGATCCTTCCAAAACAAAAGTAGCAATGTGAAAAGAGAAAATGCAGATTTGGTTTTATTGAATCTGTGCGTGAGTAGTAAGTGGTACTCTACTCACGCCCTCTAGCACCGGCTTAAACAGTATTACATATTCAAAACGAACTAGATTTTTGCACAAAAACTGATGTCTCCCCCGAGCGATAGGACACAATTCAAAAGTCCCATAACTCTGCTATAAATCATCGAACCGGAAAAGGAAAATATATGCACAACTAGGCATAATGTTGATCAATCCTATGAAGTTTCATGAAAATCCGATAAAAGATTTTTGGGAAACCCCGTTGACTAAAAATATTCACCGTCCCGTAATTCTGCAGAAAACTATCAAACCGGAACAAAAATAAGATGTACACAACTAGGTATGGTGCTAATCCATCCTATGAAATGTAATGGATATTCATTTAAAGTTTTTGGAGAAACCCTTCGGACAAAATTATCATGTAAAAATTTTAAACTCCTATAACTGTGCAGAAAATGGAAGGCAATAACTGCAACATTATTGAAGCCAGAGTTATGTTACTTATGCATAACACTTCTTCTCATCATGCTCTTTCAATACATGAAAAATGAAGCCCTTATACATGACACTTTCTCTCACCATGCCCTGTCCGTGTATGAAGTTTCAATCAAATGGCATCAGTCATGTAGTATTTATCGTCCGGACAAGAAATTGTGAATAATTGACCTTGAATTGTGATCTTGACCTTAAATTGTAACATTGACCTTTGACCCATGTGCCTACTTCCTGCTGTCTGTACATTGGCTAGTTAAGGAGAACATTAAATTTTGCTCCACAGCATTTTGGAATCCTTCCAAGGGTTATACAAATGTGGAGAAGATATGAAAATTAATGCTAAAACATATGACCTTGAATTGTGACCTTGACCTTCGGAGAATATGCATGCACATTGCATTGTTATGGAGAATATTTGTGACGCAGCATTTTTAAATCCGTCCAAGGGTGTAAGAGATATGGAGCGGACACGAAGGGTTTGGCTAAAAACATTTGACCGTCAATTGTGACCTTGAACTTTGACCCACGTGCCTGAATCAAATGCTCTGCACATCGTCTTGTTGTGTCAAATATTTGTGCCAAAGCATTTTGAATCCTTCCATATTTGTGAGAGATATGGAGCGGACACGAGTGTGACAGACATACAGACGGACAGATAGACAGACGAACAACTAGACCAAAAACACTATGTCTCGCTATTATAAATGGAGGAGACATATTAATTTCAAAATTAATGATTCCGATGGAATAGAAAATATGAAGTACGGACCGTCTTTTTACGACCACCACACAAGCATTAAACACTTGCTCCTGTAAAGTACATATATTCTGAAAGTGGGAGATCTTTCGAAAACAAAAGTAGCAATGCGAAAAGATAAAATTGCAGACTCGACTTTAAAAGTGTGAGGTTAGGACGTCCGTAAACCGGTTTAAACCCCCAGTGGTGTTTTGCTGCTGACCGCGCCAAGGCGGTACTCTCTTTGTCACCCTTCCTTTTGTTTGCCTTGCGTCTTTGTGCTTGTGGTTTGTTCATGTTGTGGAACGTTTGTCCCTGTTTCTTGTGTGTCTTTTGGTGTTTTCTGTGTTCATTTCGTGTGTGTGTGTGTGTGTGCGTTTGGGTGTGTGGTTGTGTGTGTGTGTGTGTGTCATGCTGTCTATCGGTGTTTTGGTGGTGGTTGCGTCTTGCATGTGGCTTTGCCTGCTTGACTTTACTACTTTTCCATTTAATGAGTCTGTTTATGAGTAGTAATTAAAAGTGCAACACTAATTACGTCCCCTAGCACCAGTTTAAGCACTATTCAATATTAAAAACTAATAACATCAAAACTAATGATCCTGAAGGACCAGAAAATATAACAACACTGAGGCAGATGTACGGGCGCCCATGTACCATTATGAATATTAAGCTAATGGATGTGCATCAATGTCATATTTTTTAAAAGATGATTGTATTACAGGTAGAAGGTTTAAAAGATTTAGTACACTATTCTGTTTCATGTGTTGTGTTTCACGTGACACGTTTACTGTAAAATGTTGTATGAGTGAGGGCCGTAACTTGTGTTGGTCGAGCTTGTGGAACGAACCCTTTTCATGAAATGATATATGAAATAAGTACGTTTATATTAATGTACATTATTGTGCCGTGTCTAGTTTATATATCTCATCTTATTCGTTTTGCTAGAGCTTGTTCATCTATTGACGAATTTAACAGTCGAAATCTCATTTTAACTGAAAAACTGCTTAAGCAAGGATATAAGATACCATAAACTAAGTAAAACTTTCTCTAAATTTTACTATCGACATCTCTCGCTTATTGGCAAGTACCACTGTAATCTCAAGGCGCTTCTGCGACACGGTATTTCACATCCTGAATTTTATGGTGATGTGATTTACAGACTTCGTAAAATTATTGGACATACGCATTTTCTCACTTTGTTCATCAAGTATGTTAAAAAAATCATTAAAAAAGGATATGATCCTGTAGTACTACAACATACTGCATGTTTGATTGTGAACCCTTTTACAGTTGGCAATCACGCTGGCCTCTTTGCATGTACGCTGACAAGAAAGGTCTAGTACTCTATGAAGGCGACCTCTTAAATCCAGAAATGGAAGGAGAACGTCGGATATCTGTACTATTTCGTTTTTGTCGTACTCTTTTTTACTTTTCTACAGTTACTCTGTTTGCAGCTCAATCATTGAGTACACTAGCGATAGGTGGATACAGTTTGTTCACTTAAATGTTTTCGTTATACATGCACTTTACCACTGTATTTGCCGTCGCGGTTGTTGTAGATGAGTCGGAGATGGGATACGTTTATTTACACTGTTTGTCTTTTATGGGGGGGATTGAATAAGTGTGAGGTGAGGCGAAAATAAACCGGTTTAATCCCCCAGTGACTTTTGTCACTGACCGTTCCAAGGCGATAATTCCATCTTCCCCTATTGTATATTTGTTTTGTCTTTGTGCGTCTCTTGATGTTTTTTATAGTTATGTACATTTGCTGTTTCCTTGTGTTGCTGTTCGGGCGACTGTTTGTTCTGTATGTGGTGTTTCCTGCATGACGCATTTTTGTTTTTTAGCGAATAATAACATTGATCACTATGATAGATAATGATAATGATGATGATATTACTTAGTAGTACGTCCTTCTGAGTGTTTATCCATATATATCGATCAGAGTAACAGATAAATGGACGGACTCAAATATTAAAATCATCCTTTCACAACCAAACCCTATGTCGTGACTACTATTTATGAAGAGACGGTTATAAAGTGTGGTTACAGCACACGATTTGGTGGAGAAATAAAAAAGTACTTCTTAAAATGTTTTTATCTACGCACCTTATCTGGACCTCTGTATAATATCCATGTCGATATGAGCTCACTATATACTTACACATATGTTACACACATTAAGTGAAAATCGCATTTATTTCAAATGTAAATTTATTGCCTTTATCTTTATACCACACCGATATTGATCGTTTATGCATGTTTTATGTGAAACAGTAGTAAAGTGAAGTACTTAATGCCATGACTAAGCTCTAATGTGCTTATCAAGTAGCAGTTAGTGTCTATTAAAATGGAATTAATAATGTTAAATGCTGTCGTGTAGAGCCGTTACCGAGCAAGCAAAGTCTTTAAAATAAATAAATTTGCAATTAATCGGCACTAACTTATATAGTGTTTAAAGCCTGTGATTTTGCTAGGGGCAACAGCCGATACCACGATTATGTGTGTTGAACAAATGACAGAGAGGCATCCGGCATTCAACCTCCTCGGGGATAAGGACGACTTAGACTTAATAACGATGAACTGCATGATAGCAGTCTAATACTGTTAAATGTACAACCTCAAAAGTTATTCAGCCCGAATTACGTAAGATTGTATTGAGCTATTCGCGCTGTTTTAATAGTCATTCGTTATAATGTGGTCATGCAGTGGCGAAACAATGAATTCGCTATATAGACAGGTGGCTGCTTAATGCAGACATAGGTAGTTCAGTACGCCCTGGGGGAGCATTCTGCATTACATTTGTGCTGCATTAAGCATTCATCTGTCTAACGCCCTAAATAGGTTTTACTGTATTTCGGTGGTATTTAATGGAAAAGTAGTAAAGTCAAGCAGGCAAAGCCACATACAAGACGCAACCACCACCAAAACACCGAAAGACAGCATGACACACACACACACACACACAACCACACACCCAAACGCACACACAAACACATGAAATGAACACAGAATACACCAAAAGACACACAAGTACCAGAGACAAACGTTCCACACATGAACAAAATCACAAGCACAAAGACGCAAGGCAAACAAAAGGAAGGGTGACAAAGAGAGTACCGCCTTGGCACGGTCAGTAGCAAAACCACCACTGGGGGTTAAAACCGGTTTACGGACGTCCTAACCTCACACTTCTCTCAAAGTCACCCTAGCTTTACAAAAATTGTAAATAAAGGTATCCCCGCTGGACTTACCCACAACATAGACGACGGTGAACACAGGACAACATGTAAAACATAGCATAATAACTGTGACAATCCGTCAAGTATGTACTCAATGACTTTGTCAGAGCACCTGCATGTAAGCCGTTAAGGGCACGACAGGAAAGAAGTAATACACGAGTCTGGTAAGCTCATCCTGTGTCCAAGTGTAAGAGTATACCATCATAGAGTACTACCCTCGGCCTGTCATCGCGCAAGCAAAGAGGGAAGCGTAGCTACCGACTGTAAAAGGGTCGATAACTAAACATGCAGTGCGTTGCAATATAATATGATCATAACCTTTCTTTTTTAAATGTTTTAATGCGTTTTATAAACAAATTATGAAAATGGATATGACCCCGAATTTTCCTTAGTTTGTAGATAACATCCCAATAAAATTCTGGTTGAGAAATGCCTTGTCGCAGTAACGTCCGTAGATTGCAATTATATTTACTAATGAGAGGTAAATTTCGATAATAAAATTTAGAAAAAGTTTTCCGAAGTTTGTGATATCTGTTACCTTGCATAAGAAGTTTATCAGTTATAACTAAATTACGTCTGTTAAAATCTTCAAGCAAAGAACAGGCTCGGGCAAACCTAATAAGTTGATAAATATAAACCCCATAAGATGTAGAACGTGGCACATCTCCATCCAGAAAAGGATAATTAACAATTTTAAAATTAAAATATTCTCTTTTATCGTATACTTTGGACGAAACCTTATCATTTGATTCAAATCTAAAAATGAAGCATTAATGTCAGATTGATTAGCTTTGTTTAAAGACAGTTCTTTTGGGTAAATTGAAGAAATCATAGTATCAAAATAAGGATTATCTAAATTCAAAATATCGTCTAAATACCTTGAAGTTTTATTAAAGCATTAATAATATCGTCTGTGTATCAGGTTTTAAGCTAAGCATAAAATCCCTCTCGTAGCAATACAAAAACAAATCTGCAACAAGAGGGGCACAATTTGTACTCATGGGTATACCGACAACTTGACGATATATGGTATACCCATAACGCACAAATATATTATCTAAAAGAAAGGTAAGAGCTCTACAAACATCAAGGTAAGTCCACATTGTGTAATGTTCAACTTCTGAATTCGAAAAGAATGAACGTTGAACATTACAAGCAATGAACATTTTGTTTTCTCTGGCAAAGGTTTTTTCTATTAATTTAATAAGTTTATCCTTTATAAGATGGTGAGGTAGAGTAGTATAGAGTGTAGAGAAATCATAAGAGCTCAGTAAAGAAATGTTATACTGTTCATTTTCAAGTTTTGTTAAAACATCATTTGAAATTTTTATGGACCAAAAACCATTAATACCAGAATTTTCACATATTTTATCACAGTAGCGTTTTACATGTTCTCTGATCGTAGTAAGACAGGACGTAAAAAGTATAGATAATTTAGTAGTGGTACAATAGCTAGAGTTGGCAATAAAACGCGCCTTATAAGGGTTTTTATGTAGTTTCGGAATCCAGTACAAAGTAGAAAGTTTATGTTGTTTTATGTTAGGACCAGACTTAAAATTATTGCACGTTTTTACATGTTCCGAGACTATATCTTTTTCAGGTGTTTGAACTGTTATATAAGTTTTTGAATCAGTTAGCTCCTTCTGTTTTTGTCTTGTTTTAGTTTCTCAGCCCTGGTATTCTACACAGACCTAATATATATATAACGTAATCAATTTTGACACCCGCCCTTTCACATGGTGCCTGGAGCTTAACACTGCCCGTCAGAGCATGTATTCGCGCATGCACTAAGGACAGCCGACTTAGTAGCTTAGTATATGAAATTAACGTTGGAGTAATTCAATGTGATTTACTTAAAAAGTAAGTTGATCACTATACTGTTACATTGATAGCATCTCTATATCAGAGTGTATTCGATTATCCAAAAGTGCTTTGCTACGAGGTGCATATGTTGTGGTAACATTTATTGTAATTCCACTATAAAATCTACAGTTAATGGTAGAACATTTAATGTCAAGATAAACTCAGACGTTGATTGTACTACTACTAACGTTATTTATGTTTTAACTTGAAACGCGCCTAGTTGCGGTATACAGTACGTAGGACAAACGGGACGTGCTTTGAAAACTCGGTTTCGTGAGCATGCATATCAGTGTCGAAATCGTAAACTAAACATTTTTTATACCAACACTTTCGGAAATTTGTCCATTCTTTTAAAGATGTTTTAGTACAAATTGTTGAGCATATAACATATGATAAGGAGGCTACTAGTAGCTTAAAATCGAACGCTAGATTTATATCTGAATTAAATTGGATCAAAAAATTGCAAACACCTTTTCTTTTAGGACTGAATGATAATATATACCATACTGGAAATATTTCAAAAGAACCAGATATAGATATTTTTTCAATTGTTTCTATAAGAAAACGCAAATCTCGATCACATGGCATTCGCAAAAATGGTAATATTAAACGAAAATCTCGTTTGAAAATGACTCATCTTGATCTACATACTTTACGTCTAACTTCTGGTAAACATGCCTTGCTTTCTAGACTTTACCCCTTATCTGTATGTACATTAAAAGAAATTGACGAGCAAGCCGATAACATTATTTTTAGATCAGATCCTCTCATAGGAACGGCTAGTTTGATACAAAGCTTTACTCTACATGTTCTCAGACCGCACATCGACAAATTATCTGAACACCAAAGATTCTTCTCGAAAATTCCTTTTATTAATCAAGGTATTGATTTTATTGACCTCCAAAGTATTTTTAGAGACAAAATTGTAATTGACACTATTCCTAAATACTTTAAAATACAGAACCACCTATCGTCTGCTACAAATATAATAAACACATAAGAAATACAATTTTCAACTAGATTAAAATTGTGGCCTACCTTAATATTAATAATAATATTCCTGATAGTTGAAATTGCGCCACCTCAAAATTTGCTATTCGCCGTCTGGTTATGTGAATACTGGTAATTTTGAAATAATTAAAGATAAACGTCTTCGATCTCTTTTGAATAAAGGTCCCATATATAGAATACCATCCTTGATAGATTTTAACTCTTGTCGAGTTCAGATTGCGGAGGTTTTACAAAATTTTAGTACAAAATGGTGTCGAAGAGAACATTTTGAGTCTAATGCTCTTTCTAGTTGAAAAAAACTAATGTTTGATATACTTGATAAACGCATTTGCTTTTATAGCTCTAATAAACACCTTCTTCCACCTAAACCTAGAATTTCTTTAAGACATCTTAAAAGGGGTTTACAGGATTTCCATTCAAAATACGTTTTTGTTCCTGCTGATAAGGCATCGAATAATGTGATTATGTTTTGACGATTACATTATATCGATGTCTTGAAGCAGGAAATTATTAATACCAAGTCATACATTTCAGTTACTACTGACGAAAATACCATCGTTTCAGACCATGTCAAAAAGTGTGAACAACTTGGAACCGATATTAAAATTGCACAACATAAACTTCCTACAATGTATTGGTTACCAAAACTACATACAAAAACCATATAAAGCGCGTTTCATTGCAAATTCTAGATCATGTACAACTACTAAATTGTCTATACTTTTGACTTCTTGTTTAACGAAAGCAAAGGAACACGTAAAATTCTACTGTGATAAGACTTATGAAAAGTCTGGAATAAATATATTCTGGTCTATTAAGAACTCTTCAGAAGTCTTAAACAAACTTAAGAATAAGAAATATATTGCACCCACTGTAAGCATGTACGATTTTTATACTCTGTACACAACTCTTCCTCATATTTTGATTAAGGATACGCTGACTAACTTAATCCATAAAGTATTTGCCCAGGAGAAAACATCATTCTTGGCATGTAATGCTGAAAAAGCTTTCTTTACTGAGGAGCAAATGCAATATTACACCCAATGGACTTGCTCAGAAGTTTGCGAATTACTAACCTTTCTTTTGGATAACATATTTGTACGTTTTGGGAATGCTATATACCGTCAGGTAATTGGTATTTCTATGGGTACAAATTTTGCACCACTTGTCGCAGATTTGTTTTTGTACTGCTATGAGAGAGATTTCATGTTGCATTTGAATCCTCAATCACAAGAATATGTTATATAAGCCTTCAATGAAACTTGTCGATATTTGGATGTTTTTTTTTTAAATTAGATAACCCTTTCCTTCTGATTCCTACAATGTATCCTAAAGAAATCAAATTGAATAAAGCTTACCCGTCCCACAATTATGCAGTGTTTCTTGATCTAGACCTTAAAATTAATAATGGAATGATTTATTCTAAAATATATGACAAAAGAGATGATTTTGATTGTAATATTGTAAATTGTCCTCATCTTGACGGGGACGTTCCCCGTGCTCCATCTTACGGGGTTTATATATCTCAACTTATTCGTTTTGCTAGAGCTTGTTCATCTATCGACGATTTTAACAGTCGAAATATCATTTTAACTGAAAAATTGCTTAAGCAAGGATATAGATACCATAAAATAAGAAAAACCTTTTCTAAATTTTACTATCGAAATCTTTCGCTTATTGGCAAGTACCAATGTAATCTCAAGGCGCTTCTGCGACACGGTATTTCATATCCTGAATTTTATGGTGATGTGATGTACAAACTTCGTAAAATTATTGGACATACGCATTTTCTCACTTTGTTCATCAAATATGTTAAAAAAAATCATTAAAAAGGGATATGATCCTGTAGTACTACAACATACTGCATGTTTGGTTGTGAACCCTTTTACAGTTGACAATCACGCTGGCCTCTTTGCATGTACGCCGACAAGAAAGGTTTAGTACTCTATGAAGGCGACCTCTTAAATCCAGAAATGAATGGAGAACGTCGGATATATGTACTATTTCGTTTATGTCGCACCTTTAAATACTTTTCTACAGTTACTCTGTTTGCAGCTCAATTATTGAGAACACTAGCGAAAGATGGATACAGTTTGTTCACTTAAATGTTTTCGTTATACATGCACTTTACCACTGTATTTGCCGTCGCGGTTGTTGTAGATTAGTCGGAGAGGGGATACGTTTATTTACACTGTTTGTCTTTTAGAATGGCGATTGAATAAGTGCGAGGTTGGGCGCCCATAAATCGGTTTAACGTCCCAGTGACTTTTGTCACTGATCGTTCCAAGGCGGTGCTTCCTTCTTCCCCCTATTGTGTGTTTGTTTTGTCTTTGTGCGTCTCTTGTTGTTGTTTTTTATAGGTATGTACATTTGCTGTTTCCTTGTGTTGCTGTTCGGGCGAGTGTTTGTTCTGTATGTGGTGTTTCCTGCATGACTAATTTTTGTACTTTTAGAAGACCTCACACCTGGGTCTTCACCGTTTGCAGAAGACATTAATAACATTAATGACTGTTTTCCCGCCCTGAAATCGTTAATTGCAGTTACCAGATCAGCTAATGTTCAAATATGTTAATCAATCTTTGATAAACAGTTGAACTCGAATAGTCAGGATAACTTTAGTCGTACCAAAATTTAAAATATTTAATTGTTCTAAAATGTATCTCAACGCATATCTAGAACCATATGTGACAGCTTAATTCAAGTACAAAAATGAGTCATGCAGGAAACACCACATACAGAACAAACACTCGCCCGAACAGCAACACAAGGAAACAGCAAATGTACATAGGTAGAAAAAACAACAAGAGACGCACAAAGACAAAACAAACATACAATAGGAGGAAGATGGAAGTACCGCCTTGGAACGGTCAGTGACAAAAGTCACCGGGGGTTTAAACCGGTTTATGGGCGCCCAACCTCACCCTTATTCCATCCCCATCCTAAAAGACAAACAGTGTAAATAAACGTATCCCCTCTCCGACTAATCTACAACAACCGCGACAGCAAATACAGTGGTAAAGTGCATGTATAACAAAAAAACATTTTATTGAAAATACTGTATCCACCTATCGCTATTGTACTCAATGATTGAGCTGCAAACAGAGTAACTGTAGAAAAGTAATAAAGGGTACGACAAAAATGAAATAGTACAGATATCCGACGTTCTCCTTCCATTTCTGGATTTAAGAGGTCGCCTTCATAGAGTACTAAACCTTTCTTGTCGGCGTACATGCAAAGAGGCCAGCGTGATTGCCAACTGTAAAAGGGTTCACAACCAAACATGCAGTATGTTGTAGTAATACAGGATCATATCCCTTTTTAATGAATTGTTTTATATATTTGATGAACAAAGTGAGAAAATGGGTATGTCCAATAATTTTACGAAGTTTGTAAATCACATCACCATAAAATTCCGGATGTGAAATACCGTGTCGCAAAAGTACCTTGAGATTACATTTGTACTTGCCAATAAGCGAGAGATTTCGATAGTAAAATTTAGAGAAAGTTTTTCTTAGTTTATGGTATCTATATCCTTGTTTAAGCAGTTTATCAGTTAAAATGAGATTTCGACTGTTAAAATCGTCAATAGATGAACAAGCTCTAGCAAAACGCATAAGTTGAGATATATAAACCCCGTAAGATGGAGCACGGGGAACATCCCCGTCAAGATGAGGAAAATTTACAATATTAAAATCAAAATCATCTCTTTTGTCATATATTTTAGAAGAAATCATTCCATTATTAATTTTAAGGTCTAGGTCAAGAAACGCTGCATAATTGTCGGACGGGTTAGCTTTATTCAATTTGAGTTCTTTAGGATAAATTGTAGGAATCAGAGCATCAAAGAAAGGGTTATCTAAGTTAAAAATATCATCCAAATATCGACAAGTTTCATTGAAGTCTAAATTGATGCTGAAAGCTCATACAGGAGCATTATGCTATAAATTGTCAAATAATTGAACGGATGACTCGAACTTCTGTTATTGAGAAGTAATTTGTACGATCCCTTGAAGTTCGAGATATTAAAGTTTAACTGTAGTAAGTGTATTTGACTCACTTGCATGATTGTGTTGCTTATGTTAATATACGATACTGAACTATGATTTGCAGAAAAAATATTTAGAAACAAATGAAATGCGCTGAAGAATTTTTAAAATCATTTAGAGGATTCAAGTCAATGTCTCATTATAATCTAGCAGACGCGACAGATGGAAGCTATAGTAGCCATCTGATCTAGGTCTGCTCTGTTTGTGATATACAGTAAAACAAACTAAACCGGACGTTCAATTTAGTATAAATATCGGTTTGACATGGCTAAACTCATGCAGAGAGCGCCTATTGCAGAGAGTTCATATAGGACACATGACTTTCTTTTTAGTCGTTATATATAGGGTTTATAATCGTAATTCAATTATAACTCATAAACTTCTCAAGCAAGGCTACAGATATAATTGAATTCGGAAGGCTTTTTCAAAATTCTATTATCGAAATGTACCCATCATTAGTAAATATAACTGCAATTTACGGACGTTACTGCAAGAAGACATTTCTCATCCATATTTCTATGGTGATGTTATCGTTTATTTACACTGTTTGTCTTTTAGGGTGGGGATGGAATAAATGTGAGGGTTTATTTTCACTGTTTGTCTTTGTGTGAGGTTGGGCGCCCATAAACCGGCTTAAACCCCAGTGACATTTGTCACTGATCGTTCCAAGGCGGTACTTCCATCTTCCTCCTATTGTATGTTTGTTTTGTCTTTGTGCGGCTCTTGTTGTTTTTTCTAGTAATGTACATTTGCTGTTTCCTTGTGTTGCTGTTCGGGCGAGTGTTTGTTCTGTATGTGGTGTTTCCTGCATGACTCATTTTTGTGGAAAATTCATGGTCATATCCAGTTTCACGATTTGTTTATTAAACGCATTAAAACTTTTAGGAAGAAAGGTTATAACCCTATTGTATTGCAACACACTGCATGTTTGGTTATCGATCCCTTTACAGTCGGTCGCTACGCTTTCCTCTTTGCTTGCACGATGACAGGCCGAGGGAAGTACTCTATGATGGTATACTCTTAAACCCAGAAATGGGATGAGCTTACCAGACTCATGTATCACCTTTTCTCTGTCGTGCCATTAACGGCTTCCCTGCAGTTGCTCTGTCTTCAGCAAAGACATTGAGTACATATTTGACGGACATTCGCAGTTGTATGCTATGTTTTACATTTTGTACTGTGATTACTGTCTTCTATGTTGTGGGCAAGTCCGGCGGGGATACGTTTATTTATAATGTTTGTTTAGCTAGGGTGACTTTGAGATAAGTGTGAGGTTAGGACGTCCGTAAACCGATTTAAACTCCCTGTGGTGATTTTGCTACTGACCGTGCCAATATGGTTCTCTCTTGTTCTCTCTTGTCACCCTTACTTTTGTTTGTCTTGTGTCTTTGTGTTTGTGTTTTGTTCATGTTTGTCTCTGGTACTCGTGTATTTGTTGGTGTTTTCTGTGTTCTCATGTGTTTGTGTGTGTTTGGTTGTGTGTGACATGCTGTCTATTGATGTGTTGGTAGTGATTGCGTCTTGTATGTGACTTTCTACTGTATTTGTGTATCAGTATAAATTGTTATGTTTTCTGTGATATTTTAGTGATGGTGGCGTTTTGTGTGTGGCTTTTCCTGCTTGACTTTACTACTTTTTCATTAATGTTCTGCAATTGCCGACAACATCTGTGTTTTTATGCCGTCATAAAATTTGATTTTATCAATGATGCCATTACGATGACATTATGGTGAAAATGGATACATGTAGATCTGCAATAAATGTTTGAAACATCAATTATAAACACGTAACTCACAATTTATGATATGAACTTTTTGTTTATATACAAATAAGCCGTTTTACTGCAGAAAAAAACACACTACATGCGTGTTATCAGTATCAGTAATTTGTTTCACTCGCCAGTAACTAAAATGTTAGTGTCCGAAATGTCCTTTCCCCCGTGAAACGACTCAAAGATATTCAGTTAAAGTTTGGGTAAGAAACGCATATTAAATCTACAGTGATAATGATCTAGCTGGTTCTATTGTGCAAGCAGTGTTACTCGGCATTTTAAACTACTTGTATTTACATATAAAAACTATCTATTACGACCACTAAAAAGAAGGCTAATAGACTGTATGAAAGACAGGTGGCAGCTTAAATTAGCTTTGGTTTACTGCCATCTTGTTTTAAGTAGCCATCTACTTTAAACACAAACTAATTAACGTAATTAAGTGGTCATACTAGGGAGGCTTTACTTTATGTTCTCTATTTCACTACTGTTAACTCGTTCCCCCTAATTCTTCTATTGTACAAGTTATGTCTATATATACAATTAACAAAATATCACATTGCCTATGATTACGGACAACACAACTAAGTTTTAGTTACTATTAAAAATTCTGAAGTGAGGTGATCCCGCGAAAGAAAAAATTGCAACACATTAAGAGAAAATTGCAGACTCGGTTTTATTGAGTCTGTTCATGAGCAGTAATTGAAAGTGCAACACTGCTCACGCCCCCTAGCACCGGTTTAAGCGGTATTCAATTTTCAGAACAAGAAGTACTGAAATTCATGATCTCGAAGGATCAGAAGGTATAACAACACTGAGAATGAAGTACGGGGCGACGTTTTACGGCCGCCACACAAGCACTTAACACCTGCCGTTGTCAAAATTATAAATTCTGAAGTGAGGTGATCCCGCGAAATCAAAAATTGCAACACATTAAGAGAAAATTGCAGACTCGGTTTTATTGAGTCTGTTCATGAGCAGTAATTGAAAGTGCAACACTGCTCACACCCCTAACACCGGCTTAAGCCATAAGAGCGAGATATATATGTAGCAGATGTAGGTTTTACTAGTTTTTAACGTCATGCATATTAATTATCCATGTATAGTTAGCACTATTCAAATTATCCCTTTTTGCATGTGAAAAGAGTTTAGTTACAGAAATACCAGATATAGCCCTGGTATTAGGATATGTGAAATTTTCGCTTGTCTTCAGAGTTTTGTCGAACGGTTTCTATTGGGTGCTTTATGTAGTTTTAGGAATCACATGGTTTTCCTAACGTTGACATGGGTTGCACGGTTATCGTAGGCTTGTCACTTTCCAAGTCACTTGTCAAGCAAGAGGATTTTCAAAATATTGCTTGCTACAAATTGTATTGCTTGAAGGCTATGCTTTTGTTCTTGCAACTTTATACTGGTTAGTATTTCCATTGGTTGCATTTGAATTCATTTCGCTCCAGCTGAGATTTATTTTACAGTAGTCGCTTCGTCCCGGTTAATGTCCGTCCGTTTCACGTTCGCCATTGAATCCACGCCCTTCGCAAGACTGTCTATTGTTTCCATCTAATAGAGTGCATGTATTTTTTATGGTATTGGTATTTCTTGCAGCTACTAAGCAGAGCACCGCACGTGTGACCGTAACAGAGAGAGAGAGAGAGAGAGGGGGGATTTCGGGCCCACAATCCGGTAAGATGTATAAGGTGTGTAAATAATAGTCAAAAGAGAATAGCATTTCATCGATTATATTAACATCATAAGTAATCGCATTTCGTTTCTAATTATATATATATTAAACTATGTTAATTGTTATATAAGTACCTGTAGATATTCATTGCAATTATACATGATATCTATATATGTTAGGAAACACATATCTTGAATATGTCCTATGTGTTTGCAGGAATCCTGTTATAGACCATTTGTGGTCAAAGGAAATAAAGAATTGAATGGAGCCACTGAGTTAGTTGTGGCTCAGACCAAAGCGTGTGTCAGTAAAAACCCGGTCTGCGACATATATATTACACAGGATAACAACTTATTTCCAATGGGGTCCTTTGTGATCTAGAATGTCATGATCTCAAAATATTGGCCGATCATTGTACTTTTAGCACAGATAGACTCCTACGTAACTATTCAATAACATATATGTTACATTTTTTAATAACATTTAACCCTTTCCCTCTTCTCTATTCATCCAAGTTTCAATACCTCCTGTATTTTCCTGGATATTGCAGCTATAATGAAACATAGAGGTAGTAACATCACAGCCATGTTAGAAACTGAAGAATCAGATCTACCAAAATTCCATTAGCAACATATTGTAGACCCAAATCTGGGTCTACTCTGTTTGCAAGTGCGTTGAAACGCGTTTAAATGAGGGAAAGCGATAAATATTACTAAGTTACAATTTGGGAACATGCTGTTATCTACGGAAGCTTATACGGACCCCCTTATTTGTTATAATATGGCTAAAATTTTAAAGAGTTATATATCATTGATATTGATAAGGTGATGTTTTATGTGTAGTTATATTATAATTAATATTTATCTTTATCGAAATTTATCATTTTATATATCTACAATATATATAAGTTATTGTTTTTCTGAGCAGTTATATGAAAATAATATTTATGTAAACAATGTTTGTCAATTATAAATAGGCATTAATATATAAAATTGTAAACAGTAGAACATTTATATCTTACAACACATATATTTTTGTAATTTTTTAAGTTATAGTAAACTTATAAATTCATTTTATATACTACTTAAGTAAGTATTTCATATAATTAATTACTATATTGTTGAATACATATTCACAACATATATCCCTTTGAAACTGTTGACACTATATTTGAAACATTCATAAAATCATAACTAAACCATGACTTCAAAATGATAAAAGTTTGGTGAAACACCGCCATATCTAAAGCAACATGTACTAGATCGAAGTGAGTGAGTCTATATTAAATAAATAGTGTTGATTTTATGAGAAAACCCGAGTTATTTTTATATATTTCAATAAAAACGAACTAATTAATTTTAAAGACGGTAAATAATAAAGAAAACAATTACGTGTTATGTTATACCCAACACATAACATTATTGTTTTAAAGGAGTTTAATATCATAAAACTATGTGGTATTTTTACACATTTATTGTATATATAAGGGGGTCAGTATAAGCTTCCGTAGTTATCATAGTATTACTTTAGTTATGACACATATCGTCGCTGTGCTGAAAAAAAACTCGTATAATGAAAATCACTACTTTTCAGGAGAAGTAAAAAACTGATTATTTTTATGAATTCGTCTTTATGTGTCAAATAAGATATATATTCTGGTACAATACTAAAACACACATTAATAGATAAAACTTTATTTATTCTATCATTAATAAAACTTCTACGATTTTTTAAATGTACGATATTTTTGTACCAAGTTTTGTTCACCTTATGTATATACGAGCATTTACCACTTATACAATATTTCGTCGTTTATTTTTTTATCCGGCGATCATGATATACGACAATTTACATTTCACTTGAGTTTAAGCTGTGTACCTTGACACACAAAGAAAAGGACAGACCTATGCTCTATGTACCACAATACATGCACTGACCTAATCTGCATGTGTTTTGATATGTTTAATGTCATTGCTCCACATGCTTGAAGTGTAAAAATTATACGAGGTTTTGATATTGAAAATATCAGACCAATAAATATACAGTACAAGCTACGCGGATTTTTTGTTTTCCGTTTTACCAGCGCGGACAAAATCATTTGAGAGCGGGTTTCCAGCACGGACACTTTTTATGGATCACCGCGGACAAATTCTGTGTCCACCGCGGACCGAACTTTACCCTACGGGATATTACCGCCGCCGAGCCATCGCTGTCCGTGCTGATATCAGCGTGGATTGCGGGGCATCACCGCGGACACTACCTTTATGACTGGCAGTCGTTTAATCGATTTAGGTATAAATTATTTAGATAAGATATATACAAAAGCTTACATGTATATATAAATACACATGTGGATTTTTTTTCAACTGAAGAAACGCATATTGAATATACTGTCAGATCTAGAATTCAAAATGAAATTCGATAGCATACGTATATAGATAGCCTTCACCCAAAACCCGAGACTGAAACGGTTTCTCTCTGCTAAAACTACAATTTATAGTCAGATTTTAACGATTACCAGACTGTAAATGCTGATACAAATAGATACAAAATATCAGCAGCAATTGTTTTTACAATCTGATTTTCAGAAAATGCGTAGCGCAGAGATTATAGATATCAGGAGCACTCGGTCATATTTGTTTCGACCCCACGCGCGTATTAACCCTTTCCCTGTTCTATATGTGTTCCAAATTTAAATACAAATGTACATGTAACTACTGAATATTCATGGACAAAATAGTTATAATGAATTATGGAAGGTGGAGCATTGTAGACATTTTAGGAAAGCAAATAAACAGATCTATAAAATTCTATTAGCAAAGTGAGTAGACCCTGATCAGACGGTTCCTCTAGGAGCGGTCTGATCTAGGTCTATTCTCTTGACAAATGCGTGAAAACAGGTTTATATGAGGGAAAGGGTAAAGGGGTGGAGAGTTGTATCCAACCATTATTTGTTGAAATACTTTTTTTTGAAACCTTAACACTTTACTCCATAGTTTGTGTTCAGTATTGAAGACAGATGTTTGATTAAAACAGGCTGAATGGGACCATTTTGCTCTAAGAGGCTGTTTGATCAGGGTGTGCATTGGTTTCTTATAGGATCTGTCAAGCATAAATTGCCATTCGTCCTGGGGAAATTATTACTCCATTACCAATATAAAAGTTGAAATGATAGATAGTCATACGTAATCCATTCATATCTGCGGGAAGAGAGAGAGAGAGAGAGAGAGAGAGAGAGAGAGATAGATAGAGAGAGAGAGAGGGTGGGGGGGAGAGACACACACACAGAGTCAGAGACAGAAATAGAGACACACAGAGAGACAGATAGATAGGGACAGCCACAGACAGACAGACAGACAGAGAGGGAGAGTAAGAGGTGGAAGAGACGGACAGAGAGAGAGAGAGAGAGAGAGAGACAGACAGAGAGAGAGAGAGACAGAGAGAGACGGAGAGACGGAGAGAGAGAGATTTTGACGTCCCTTCTGGCCTTGTGATTGCGTATCATTGTAAATGTTTATTTGGGGGAGAGGACTTCTTAGAAACAACAACAATTGTACACAGAGAGAGGGACAGGGACGGTGAGGAAATATATTATGGGCTTAATAATTATGTATCAGACAATAACAAGTCTAAAACATGATAAATATTTCATTTTAATACAGTGCCCCTGTATTGATTCACAGGTGCTCGTAGCATGCTATGTCTCCACGACAACAACAGACAAATTCAATATAACAGGTCTATAAGACCTTATCCGATCTGATAGCATGGATGGATATCTTGTATTAACAATTTCTTAAAATAATACTTACATGTAAAATAACATTGACTGGTTTTAAACCTAACGTCAAATCCTCACCGACATCAATTTCAAGCTTATAGAGATTGTTTTATTTAACATTTCCCTGTTCTATGTTTATTCAAAATTTCAATACTTACTGAATATTCATGGACAAAAATAGTTATAAATGAAATATGGAAGGGGGACATTGCAGCTATTTAACAAAGCAAAGAAATATATCTATCAAATTCTATTAGCAAACAGAGTAGACCCTGATCAGACGGTTCCTCTAAGAGGTCAGAGAAGATCCTTCTCTGTTTTCAATTGCGTGAAAACACGTTCATATGAGGGAAAGGGTTCAAGTACAATATGAAGGAATTTTGAATACATAATACCCATTCATTCTATATTTAATATTGTGGGAAATATAAATGGCCGCTCATCAATTATGAAGAGCAATATCAATCTTTAAAGTTGTCGGAACTTTATTGATGACCAAATAATTAACACAATGATGACCATAAATCAATGACCCCCTGCGCTGAAACACCAAGGTAGTTTTCGTACATTGTAGAGCACGCAAAGCGATCATTGTTTTAATGTATGACCAAAACATTTGACCCTCTAATTACTGAATTATCGTCCGCTTAAAAAATGTAGTCTGCAAAATAAATGAAATAAGCATTGCTTTAGTTCGTTGAAACCAAACAGAAAAATGAGAGTCAGACATATTTGACCCTAGTAAAACTCTGGGGAACTCATCATCTATTCAGTATACAAACTGTTTGTAAATATTAAGGAAGCCACGCTCGTCGGGTTAAGGGTTGATCTGCATATTTTTTTTATCTTTTTAAAACTTTCAGGGTCCTATAGAGAATGTCCTACATTTATAATGCTGAAAGAATTTGCTTTTAAAAATGTTTTTTTGTTTTCTTACCGGGTTTCCTTCTGTCTTCTTTTAAAATAAAAATCGACTAAATTTTGTTTCCGTGTAAAAACATCGAATTAGTGTTAGTGTATCATTTTCAAAGGCAAGTGACTGCTTAATGCGGTGTGCGGAAAAATGCCACTGGAAAAAAATGCCACCGGAAAAAATGCCACTGGAAAAATGCCACCCTGATTTGGAAAAAATGCCATTGGAATATATGCCACTGGAAAAAATGCCACCCTTTTTTTCAAAATTATATTTTATCCTTTTTTTAAGGCCCCAAATAGGGGGCAAAGGTCCGGGGGCAAGTGTCCGGGGGGCAAATGTCCGTTAACCGAAATACCGATATCATGAATATTTATTAAATTTATTTTTAAAATAGCTTATGTACTGAGGCTGATTTGGTATTGGAATAAAACTATAGAGTTAGATTCAACATAAATTCATAAGCAAACAGAGAATACCCTGATCAGACGGTTTCTATAAGAGCCATCGTATCCGTGTCTACTCTGTTTGCAAGCACGTGAAAAGCGTCGATGCTCTCAGAATTTTTACTTCTGTTGCCGGGTCATGTCAGACGTGCGGATCTCTAGCTGAAGCGTAACCTAAAGTTTGGTTGTCGGTGGGTTTCAACCATTTCCCTGTTTAATATTTATGTCGGAAAAGATGACATCATGCTATCTATAAGTTGATTTTTATAATGGTGTAGGTACGCGGTCCATGACTTTTCTTAGTACTTGTAGAAAATGTAGAGTCAGATCTTATATAATTTCACAAGTAAACAGAGCTGGTTCCGATCATACGACTCCAATAGGCGCCTTCAGATCTTGGTCTACTCTGTTTGCAAAGGCATGGACATTGTTTATATATGTTAAAGGGATAAGCAAACAGAGCAGACTCCTGGTCAAACAGCTTTTATTTAAGAAATCTGATCTGAGTCTTATAATTTAAGAGTTTAAAATTAATAAACATAGTTTTATGAATTGTATAACAATGAAAACATTCTTGTAATTCTGTTACTTTTGCTGATTAACCCTTTCCCTGTTAAGTATTCATGTAAGAAATAATGATATCATGAATATTTATAAGCTAATGTTTTGAATGGCATTTGTAGACAAGATTGTTTTGATGTTGGTAGAAATTGTAGAGTCGGGCCTATTACAATTCCATAAATAAACTGAGCAGGCCCAGATCATGCGTATGATCTGGGACTACGCTGTTTGCAAATGCTTGAAAACACGTTTATATTAGAGAAGGTTTGTATTTTAAGGTGGAATGGCCCGTCATTGTTTAACTGTAGATTCCATTCATTATATAAGACCTAACTTAGCTATTTGATTTTGAATAATACACTGAATACCCTGGTCAGATGGTTGCTTTTTGAGCCACCTTGTCTGGTTCTACAGTGTTCAAATGTCAGTAGTTTTATTTCCCGCATTTAACAATACAAACTGTTTGTTTTAAATACTGAAAATGAATTGTGTTAGGCAGTTGGAGACTATATTATTATATTACTTACTCAGCCTAAATACATGTATGCTGTAATTTACTAGCTAGACATAAGAAAATAGTAACGATCAAAGGTGCCAGATGGTCAGTAAATCCCCTAATTTCTCAGCAGGGGGCAAGGGTCAGTGTCACACAAATGCCATCTATCACACACTGTCAACAAAGTTATGAATCATTAAGTAACAGGAATGCGTGTAATGAATTCTGAAAGGGGGTGATCCCCCGAGAGCAAAAATTGCAACACAAAAAGAGAAAATTGCAGACTCGGTTTTATTGAGTCTGTTCATGAACAGTAATTGAAAGTGCAACACTGCTCACGCCCCATAGCACCGGCTTAAGCGGTATTCAATTTTAGAACAAGAAGTACTGAAATTCATGATCTCAACCGAACTACCTAACAATGTGCCAATTGTCTAAAGTTATAATTTGTTAAACAGTTTCCCGAAAAATAGAAGATAACTATGCTTTGACTAATTAGATCTATGTCTAAGCATAATTAAACCCTACCGATTAAAACCAGTTAGATTATTGCGAATTCTAGTTCTAAAGACAGTTTAGATTGATATGATCTAGATCTATACTAAAATACTTTTACTAGATCTGATATGGTACTTTACAGTAGCCAGAAAGAAGACATTTTACAACACATAAATGAACGCCGTGAGACTGTACATGTATATCTTAATATCTAGATCTTATTAAACAAAACGATATTTAAAATTCTAAATACTGTTGATCTAAATTATTCAACGCGTGTATCACAATAGCCCCTCACTACAAAAGCCCCTCTTGCAAAAGCCCCTCACCAAAACGGTCAAGGTTTACAAAAGCCCCTCACAAAAAACAATACTAACATTAATTGAACTTTAAGTGCTTTGTTAAGTGTACTTTCAAAAGGAGTGTTCTAATTACCTTACTTAACGAATCTTTATAAGCTTGTCATTGAGCAAATAGGGTAGATCCAGATCAGATTGCTCAGTATTTTGATTTTGGTTTACTCTGTTTGAAATTTAAGAAAGTTAAGGAATTAGAAAATGGAAAAAGTTTGTGTTTAAGTTAATTGGGGTAATATTATAATAATTTATAAATAATATGGCTAATATTACATCATCCATAGCTATTTGATCTATATTAACTGTCACAAAGCAAACATGGTTGAACTAGATCATATAGCTTTAGATTTGATTTGGGTCTACCCTGTTTGAAATAAATATAAGGAATCTCCTACTTGTGATCTACAATGTTTACTTTTATAAGTATAGAGTGTGCTAATTACCTTACTTAATGAATCTTTATAAACTGGTCATTCAGCAAACAGGGTAGATCCAGATAGCTGTAATTTTGATTTTGATCCACTTTGTTCAAATATTTGGCGTATAATGATTAATTAACAAAAATAGTGGGGGCTTTTGTAAGCCTTGGCCATTTTAGTGAGGGGCTTTTGATCGAGGGGCTTCTGTAGTGAGGGGCTTTTAGATGAGAGCTTTTGTAGTAAATGGCTTTTGAGTGTACCCCTACGAGGCATGTCCAACACATAAAGAAGAATGTCTTCCATTTCAAAGAAAGGCCAGATCATGGGATCTTTTTTTCCAAAGTTCAGCTGGTAATGTATAGGGCGTTCCTGAAGGCCGATTCATTCCAGCTTCTTGATGTACATTGTATCTACCCTTCGGTATACGGACATTTTCTCTCTACGACATTTGTTCTCCTATTTGGGCATGGGAGGATAGGGCTGACATTTGTCCCCTTCAAATCTTATTTTATTTTACTTGCTCTACTTGCTCGCAAAGGATAAAAAAAATACCTACATTGTTCTAAATACGGACGGTTGATTACACAGGAAATCGGTAATGCAGAAAGAGTAAGGAGCTTTCTAAATTACTTCAATTCTGCAATTAGCTGTCATCTGTTTCAAACGATCGTCAAATCAACATTTTTAAGAATGGTTGTTTACAATCGCCGCCCCTTAACCGATAATCTTTCTAAACCGATATTGGAGCTACATGTATCCTGTGTTTAGTTACCACCTTTTTTAAATGACAGCCAATTCAACTGTTTTGAATTGTTATTTTACTTCGCTCTACCGGTTTGAGAACCTCTCTAATCAGGTCATTTTCTCGGTATGGTCACAGGGTTCGTTTTATAAGGTTTTGCAGTAATTTTGTTATTATCAGGGGCAGTTACATTTTTAACGCGTCGAATATTAGACCACCGGCTTACTTTAAAACTAGAAATTGGCATTTAAATTAAGAAATATGCTTTTAAAAAGAAAGAAAGTTGGCGTACATGTATAAGAGATATATTTTGCTGTACGTATTTATTAATAAATGATAACTACAGTATAACCTCTGCAAAGCAACACTCTGGGGATATTAGATTCTGTATTGTCGTTGTAGAGAGGTTGTTGGTCATCGGAGTTTCATGGCAAATCTCTCTCAAGAGACAACCCAGTAAGGAATACCTGGGATCTTTTGAATACAAGTGGCCGCTTAATGCAGGACAAAGGTACTTTTATCCTGCATTAATCTGCCACCTGTCTTAAAACAGACATTTTATTTGTACATGTATCGATGTAGAGAGGTTCCACTGTAAGTTTTGGGGATTCATTTAAAGTGCTGTTGAAAGGAGGTGTTTGCTGTAATCTGTACTGTATGCTATAAACCCCTTCACTGTCATTATGACGTAATAATCCACTAAAATAGTCACTGTCAAATCATTGTCTGCTTACATGTTTCATCTACTTTTCTTTATAAAAAAATTATGATAGTTTTTACTAAACCCTTTCCTCCATAAATACTCCTTTCTACGCCTCTGTAAAAGTCACCTGTTGAAACCAATGTGATAAAAAGAGCATTTGCTCCTACAGGTATAGGAGTATATGCTCTATTTAACACAATGGTTTCAAATTACAAAATTCTAAAAACAATAATTTTATCTACTTAATTTTCCTTTTCGGTAGATTTATTCAAAGAGGTTGGGTCCAAATTGAGCCTACATGTATGGAGGAATGGGTCTTAAGAAACTTTAATATAAGTATCAAATGGTTTGGATCCTTATCAGACGCTGCGTCTGATCAGGATCCAAACTGTTTGCAAATATTAGAGTTTTCAAGTTTGACATGCAAGGGTTTAATAGTAAATACAACTTACAATGGGGAAATTGTGATCTATTTCTAAATAAGGAATAGGTCATGGAATTTAAGCAGGCGACACGTTGGTTTAGACATATCCGTTTAACGAAAGAATGTGGGTGTACGAGGTCCGTGGTTTGATAAACCATGTACATACTGTATACGCTTCTTTAACCCTTTCACCGCCACAGTCGAGTAAATACACCACGACAAATAGTGCAGTCCCAGATCAGACGCCGCCTTTTCAAGGCGGCGTCTGATCAGGGACTTCACTATTTGTCTCAATCTCTATTTCTATATATGTACTTTATTCCTTTGAAATTTGCATTTATTTATCTCATTTCCTTGTTTTACTGAATGACTGAACAAACACGGATTGCAGACGACAATTAGAAATTTGGAGCCGAAAGGGTTAACAACAATGATTAATTTAATTCGTATGCCCCTTCACTCCCAGAATTCGGTTGCCATGACATTAACAACACTTTAGATCTAGACCAGACGTCCAATATCTCATTATCAAACCAGAATCAAAAACTGGTTTACATCTATATCTACGTTTTTAGAAAAAAAAATGGATTATCTTTTTCAATCCATAGGATGCAGGTACATCATGGCAGTGAATCGATTGAGCAGAATCTAAACATGCAGTACATGTACATTAAGCAGAACGACAAAACATGTACACATGTGCATTTGTACACAGTAAAATATTAAGCACAAGGGTGATAAAACAACCATACAAGTATTATTCGAATGGCTATTGAAACTGGTTAAAACGTACATTTAAGCTGCCGAACCAAGACTAAATAATGGAGAAAACTTCTTACTTTACAACTCACCTGGCTGAATTGATATAAGATGTATTAGTAAAAAAAATCCCTCAATTTTTTCGTCTGCCAGAACAATATTTATATACATGTAGATCTATACAGAAATCATAAGAAGACCAGACAGGACTATTCTCATAACAGAATCAATAGGTTTTGTTGGTCGTTTCCAGTAGATTTCTGATAATTAAAATTTACACTGATGTGAAACTGAAAACAAAATCGATTGGGAATTAGAATTGGAACCTAAAACATAGAGTCGAAATGAAGATGAATTCACTAACAATGTGCACAAACGTATGCAAACCTGATACAAGTTATACAACCTAGTAACTTATTGTGTGTGTGTTTTGTGTTTAACGGGTGTTCCGTGTTTCTATATAAAACATATTACGTATTGAACAACAAATAATTGAAATAGAAAGCATACTAGAATATCGCACCCATATTATGCAGAAACGAATCAGACAATTCACGGACAGGTTATATTCTAGTACAATCAAACGCGCCAAAACTAATGGATGAATTAATTTGTGTTTGCCAAATGCAGAACAGTTTCGGTTTGGAATTAGTCTAAACGAACCATTTCTCGAGTGTTTTATTTCATACATTTCATATCAATTTTGCAAAATGTGGATGTATATATTTGTATGTACATGTAAAGAGAAAGATAAGCCGTGAAAATGGATATAAAAGGATGAAAAGGATATAAATATCAATCCAGGTAAGGTCCAGTGCGATCCGCAGTGGTCCTCTATGATACCACCGCGACCTGCGGTGATAACGATCGCTCCCGGCGACGAGTGCCCCTGTGGAGGGACCAGCGCGGACCCATCACAACCCGCGCTCGATTGCGGAAGACCGCATATCAGCGCGGACAAAAATACCCGTGTCCGCGTTGGATAAAATTGCGATGGGCCGCGGAAAACAAAAAGTCCGCGTGGCTTGTACTGTACGAGGTTTAGTCACGGGCGAGTTTTGACACTTTTCACTGTCGATTGCGCTGAGAATTAATTCTTACGCGCAATAATTTATTCAGGGTACTCCGAACGTGCTTCAGACATTTTCCGGCGGTCATCAAAAACATCTTTGCAGTGCTGTTGTGATTGTGGTTGTGGTTGTTTTGCATTTCATGTATATTTTAATGGTGATTTCCTATAAAAGGTACTTTTCAATAAATGTTTCTTCTACTCCACGTTCACTAATTCTTTTTCAGCATAATCAACTGAAATGTATATTGAATGAAATAGTAGATCTGCCTTTTGTTTAAGTCATTTCCGTTGCACACCTGTCTGCTAGTATAACATGCAACCCTTCATATATCTTGTTCCCTGTACTATAAAATCTCCAAACATTGGTTTTAATATGGCAGGTATTATATTTTATATACATTATGTCAATATTTGAATGCCGCTGAATAACCTTTTTAAAGATATTTCTTGATGGGAACTATCACCTCCTTGCCTTATAGAAATGTGTGAAAATCGATCTCGGAAGTCTTAAAATATAAAGCCCAGACTAAACATGCCGTTAAATGTAGCAATATGATACAAATACGAGATTGCCATCTAAACAGGGTCTGCTCTGAAACAGGGAAAGGGTTCAGACAGACTGTGGTGAATATTGAATACTAACCTGTTGATAGATATTTATATTTTACCGAATTGTGTTTTTCAATTTACATTTTAATATCTGTATCAGTTTTATTCACTCGTCTTCTGATTTCTTATGAGACTTAATATGGTCCTGCCAATAACACACAAAAGATGGGTTGGCAGTAGCCAGAGATAGATATGTAGATTTGAGAGTGCATTTTGCTTAGGGTTTGCAGACTGAGCTACTGTACTAGTGTTGCTGGATTATGGTTGATGGATTATGGTTTCAAACACATTTCTCTTGCTTGTTTGCTATAAACATTCTGGTCATTATTGATGGTAGAACCACCACCATAACTCCTGGAACCTTTTATAAGAAAGTGGAAGCTTTCACTCTGGACTCATACTTTCGATGTAAAACAAGACTGTTTGAGATACCTACAAATGCGCATCCCTTTTTAAGTCCACTGAGACGTGTGTACCTCCTGTTCTGAAAGGGGTCCATTTAGATTCACATGTCTTAGTTCATTCATCAGTATTTCTCAGTCCGTCTGTCATTTACCCAGTTGTATGCCATTGCCTACGAATCAAAATAAAACCTCTAGAAAATGGATCTGATAGCTTTTCGTGTTTACGGGCAACTTTCTTCTGATTCATAAAGCTATAGGGTTCACTTTGAAAACTTCATAGTATGTTAGGTCAGAAAACGCCTATAAATGTGTTTTTGGGGAAAACTTAAAAACCCTCGCTCAAACTGCGAATTCCTGGAATTCGTCTATTACATAGATGATACTTTGATTATTCGAACAGAAACACGTCTATGGTTTGTTACTAACATACTAAGCAACACAAAAACCAGATCGCGTGACAAGGTATACTTTAAAAAAAAAAAAAATTAGGTAACCCCCACCCCGGAATTTTAGAAATCGACATTCATTAAAAGTCCAACTTTTTTTTGCATGTATTTTCTAATCTTCAAATACTATACAAGCATGATATGATGTAAAGTCAGAAAACGCCAATAAGTGTGATTGGGGGATGTGAAAACTATCGCTCAAACTGCAAAAGTCTGGATTTTTTTATATTGCACAGGTGATACATTGATTATTTGCATAGAAGAAATGTCTATGGGTTGTTAACAGTTTATACTAATATACTAATGAAAAAGTAATAAAGTCAAGCAGGAAAAGCCACACACAAAACGCCACCATCACCAAACACCTAAGAAACAAAACAAAACAGATCACGTGAAGATGTATGTATTTAATGGGGGGATCCTTGACATTTAGGTAAAAAATAGAATTTTAGAAATCGGCATTCATTAAAGGTGCCACATTTTGGGTTTCATGTATTTTCTATTTTGCAAATCACATACATAATTTAAATGGAAGTAAACTTCCATGTTTGTTTTGTCTTTGTGCGTCTCTTGTTGTTTTTTCTACCTATGTACATTTGCTGTTTCCTTGTGTTGCTGTTCGGGCGAGTGTTTGTTCTGTATGTGGTGTTTCCTGCATGACTCATTTTTGTACTTTTTTTCATCTTCACAACAGCAGGTGTTAAGTGCTTGTGTGGCGGCGGTAAAACGTCGCCTCGTACTTCATTCTCAGTGTTGTTATACCTTCTGATCCTTCGAGATCATGAATTTCAGTACTTCTTGTTCTGAAAATTGAATACCGCTTAAGCCGGTGCTAGGGGGCGTGAGCAGTGTTGCACTTTCAATTACTGTTCATGAACAGACTCAATAAAACCGAGTCTGCAATTTTCTCTTTTTGTGTTGTAATTTTTGCTCTCGGGGATCACCCCCTTTCAGAATTCATAACTAGGTATAGAGCTTCTGTCAAAATTATAACTTTTCAGGCAATGCACCATACATAACTCCGACTCTTTCTGAAATACACAGCCTTATTTTACTTTCAAATACAACATATCGAATATAGTTACTTTCATTATCGTCAATGCAGTGAAACCTCTATTGAGAGATCATAGAATATACAAGACCATTTCTAACAGGAACTTAATACAAATAATAAATACTACAGAAAGCTTCAGATGGATCTTTCTGCATTACTATTAACCTGTATTAAACTGAAATATGTGTGTGTGGCATGCTGTCTATTGATGTGTTGGTGATGATTGTGTCTTGTATGTGACTTTCTACTGTATGTGTCTATGAGTATAAATTGCTATGCTTCCTGTAGGTGTTTTGGTGGTGGTGGCGTTGCCCTTTTATCCAAAATGGTGAAGGTGGCGAAATCCAGCAGAATATTGCGGAAAACAGTCTCCGCGAGATTTACCAGCGGAAGTCTAGCGGGATCCTAGCAGAGTCCCTGCAGAATTCTTGTTAAATGGAAAAGTAGTAAAATCAAGCAGACAAAGCCACACACAAGACGCAACCACCACCAAAACACCAATAGTCAGCATGACACACACACAACCACACACCCAAACGCACACGCACACACGAAACAACACAGAAAACATCAACAGACACACAAGAACCAGACAAACACTCCACACATGAACAAAATCACAAGCACAAAGACGCAAGGCAAACAAAAGGAAGGGTGACAAAGAGAGTACCGCCTTGGCACGGTCAGTAGCAAAAACACCACTGGGGGTTAAAACCGGTTTACGGACGTCCTAACCTCACACTTCTCTCAAAGTCACCCTAGCTTTACAAATAGTGTAAATAAAGGTATCCCCGCCGGACTTACCCACAACATAGACGACAGTGAACACAGGACAACATGTAAAACATAGCATAATAACTGTGACAATCCGTCAAATATGTACTCAATGACTTTGCTGAAGTCAGACCTGAGTGTAAGCCCTGAGGGTTACCTGTAGGTAAGCCGTTAAGGGCACGACAGGGAAAAAGTAATACATGAGTCTGATAAGCTCATCCCGTATCCGAGTTTAAGAGTATACCATCATAGAGTACTACCCTCGGTCTGGCATCGCGCAAGCAAAGAGGAAAGCGTAGCTACCGACTGTAAAAGGGTCGATAACCAAACATGAAGTGCGTTGCAATATAATGGGATCATAGCCTTTCTTCTTAAATGTTTTAATGCGTTTTATAAACAAATCATGAAAATGGATATGACCCCGAATTTTCCTAAGTTTGTAGATAACATCCCCATAAAAGTCTCGTTGAGAAATGCCTTGTTGTAGTAACGTCCGTAGATTGCAATTATATTTACTAATGAGTGGTAAATTTCGATAATATAATTTAGAAAACGTTTTCCGAAGTTTGTGATATCTGTAACCTTGCTTAAGAAGTTTATCAGTTATAACTAAATTACGACTGTTAAAATCCTCAAGCAAAGAACAGTCTCGGGCAAACCGAATAACTTGAGAAATATAAACCCCATAATATGTAGAACGGGGCACATCTCCATCTAGAAAAGGATAATTAACAATTTTGAAATTAAAATCTTCTCTTTTATCGTATATTTTGGACGAAACTTTATCATTTGTAATTGAAAGATTCAAATCTAAAAATAAAAATTGTTGAAAGACAGTTCTTTTGGGTAAATTATTATCTAAAAGAAAGGTAATAGATTTACATACATCAAGGCAAGTCCACATTGTGTAATTGGAAAAGTAGTAAAGTCAAGCAGGCAAAGCCACATGCAAGACGCAACCACCGTCAAAACACCGATAGACAGCATGACACACACACAACCACACACCCAAACGCACACACACACACACGAAATGAACAAAGAAAACACCAAAAGACACACAAGAAACAGGGACAAACGTTCCACAACATGAACAAACCACAAGCACAAAGACGCAAGGCAAACAAAAGGAAGGGTGACAAAGAGAGTACCGCCTTGGCACGGTCAGCAGCAAAAACACCACTGGGGGTTTAAACCGGTTTACGGACGTCCTAACCTCACACTTCTCTCAAAGTCACCCTAGCTTTACAAATATTGTAAATAAAGGTATCCCCGCTGGACTTACCCACAACATAGACGACGGTGAACACAGGACAACATGTAAAACATAGCATAATAACTGTGACAAACCGTCAAATATGTACTCAATGACTTTGCTGAAGTCAGAGCACCTGCAGGTAAGCTGTTAAGGGCACGACAGGGAAAAAGTAATACATGAGTCTGGTAAGCTCCTCTTGTATCCAAGTTTAAGAGTATACCATCATAGAGTACTACCCTCGGCCTGTCATCGCGCATGCAAAGAGGGAAGCGTAGCTACCGACTGTAAAAGGGTCGATAACCAAACATGCAGTGTGTTGCAATATAATAGGATCATAACCTTTCTTTTTAAATGTTTAAATGCGTTTTATAAACAAATCATGAAAATGGATATGACCCCGAATTTTCCTAAGTTTGTAGATAACATCCCCATAAAATTCTGGTTGAGAAATGCCTTGTCGCAGTAACGTCCGTAGATTGCAATTATATTTACTAATGAGAGGTAAATTTCGATAATAAAATTTAGAAAAGGTTTTCCGAAGTTTGTGATATCTGTAACCTTGCTTAAGAAGTTTATCAGTTATAACTAAATTACGTCTGTTAAAATCTTCAAGCAAAGAACAGGCTCGGGCAAACCTAATGAGTTGAGAAATATAAACCCCATAAGATGTAGAACGTGGCACATCCCCATCTAGAAAAGGATAATTAACAATTTTAAAATTAAAAAATTCTCTTTTATCGTATACTTTGGACGAAACTTTATCATTTGTAATTGAAAGATTCAAATCTAAAATTGAAGCATTAATGTCAGATTGATTAGCTTTGTTTAAAGACAGTTCTTTTGGGTAGATTGAAGAAACCATAGTATCAAAATAAGGATTATCTAAATTCAAAATATCGTCTAAATACCTTGAAGTTTTATTAAAAACATTAACAATATCGGTCTGTGTATCAGGTTTTAAGCTAAGCATAAAATCCCGCTCGTAGCAATACAAAAACAAATCTGCAACAAGAGGGGCACAATTTGTACCCATTGGTATACCAACAACTTGACGACATATGGTATCCCCATAACGCACAAATATATTATCTAAAAGAAAGGTAAGAGATCTACAAACATCAAGGCAAGTCCACATTGTGTAATGTTCAACTTCTGAATTCGAAAAGAATGAACGTTGAACATTACAAGCAATGAACATTTTGTTTTCTCTGGTAAAGGTTTTATCTATTAATTTAATAAGTTTATCCTTTATAAGATGGTGAGGTAGAGTAGTATAGAGTGTAGAGAAATCATAAGAGCTCAGTAAAGAAATGTTATATTGTTCATTTTCAAGTTTTGTTAAAACATCATTTGAATGTTTTATGGACCAAAAAACATTAATACCAGAAATTTCATATATTTTATCACAGTAGCGTTTAACATGTTCTTTGATCGTAGTAAGACAGGACGTCAAAAGTATAGATAATTTAGTAGTGGTACAACAGCTAGAGTTGGCAATAAAACGCGCCTTATAAGGGTTTTTATGTAGTTTCGGAATCCAGTACAAAGTAGAAAGTTTATGTTGTTTTATGTCAGGACCAGACTTAAAATTATTGCACATTTTTACATGTTCCGAGACTATATCTTTTTCAGGTGTTTGAACTGTTATATAAGTTTTTGAATCAGTTAGCTCCTTCTTTAAAACATCAACATAATACAATCTTCAAATAATGATTACATTGTTTGATGCCTTGTCAGCAGGAACAAGAACATAATCTGAATGAAAATTAGAAATGTTTTTCTTCAAGTAGCGAAATGTAACTCTAGGTCGAGGTGGTAAAAGATGGTAATTAGATTTGTAAAAAGTTATTCGCTTATCAATAATATCGAAAATACATTTCTTCCAATCCAAAAGGGCATTAACATCAGCATGTTCTCGTCGACACCATTTGATGCAGAATTCTTGAATAGCTTTCGCAATATGAGTTCGACAAGCGTCAAAATCAATAAGGGAAGGTAATCTATATTTAGGTCCTTTAGTTAGGAGGGTCCTGAGACGTTTATCCTTAATGATATCAAAATTACCAGTAATGACATGACCAACTTGTTTATAGCAAAAGCTAGAAATGCTACAATCTCAAGAAATAGGGGTATTAACATCAATATAATGTTCAACTTCTGAATTCGAAAAGGATGAACGTTGAACATTACAAGCAATGAACATTTTGTTTTCTCTGGCAAAGGTTTTTTTCTATTAATTTAATCAGTTTATCCTTTATAAGATGGTGAGGTAGAGTAGTATAGAGTGTAGAGAAATCATAAGAGCTCAGTGAAGAAATATTATACTGTTCATTTTCAAGTTTCGTTAAAACACCATTTGAATTTGTTATGGACCAAAAAAACATTAATACCAGAATTTTCATATATTTTATCACAGTAACGTTTTACATGTTCTTTGATCGTTGTAAGACAGGGCGTCAAAAGTTTAGATATTTTAGTAGTACTACAACAGCTAGAGTTGGCAATAAAACGCGCCTTATAAGGGTTTTATGTAGTTTCGGAATCCAGTACAAAGTAGAAAGTTTATGTTGTTTTATGTTAGAACCAGACTATAAACTTCTGGTGGAAACATAAAACTGTATTAAAAACACTTATTCAACTTTATTTAAATGAAAAAAAACATCTATGAACCACTTTACCTGATGGAATACATTTCTTCGAACTATTTTGTTGGAAAAGGCGAGATATGATTTTTGAAAGATATCGTCTGTTTTTGACAGCATCAAAACAAATATGAACCAGAATGTAGATTTCTGGTTAAAATTTACATCACTTCCGGTAGAAATAAAGGCAAAAATAACAGCTGATGTTATGGAGAATTCACTTCTTGTTCATATTCTTCATAACTTCGTCGAGTCGAAGGAATTGGTTCATGGATATCATTTTAATAATGGATGTGAACTCAGTCAGTACTTCCTACACGATGATTCAGGATGAAAGGTGAGTATAAGATGGACACAATTATTCAATTTACCCCCATGTGACAATATATCCTAACATACATTTATAACTACATGTGAAACTGAGTTGTTACAATAGTATTATACCCCCGCAAGTGAAGTTTGAGAGGGGTATATAGGAGCCAGCTTGTTGGTCCGTCCGTCTGCCTGTCTGTCATTCCGTCCGTGTGTCATTCCATCTGTCCGCCTCACTGTCTGTCCGATTTACTCTACCTTTCATGGTATAAGCAAGAGGTCGTACTGGAAGCAGAGTAAGTTGGACAGACGGTGAGACGGACACATGAAATGTCTTAGGATACACGGACGGAAATACTTCTACTTCGATCAGCTTCAAACATCACATGTCTTTTCATATTGATGAGCAGATGTGCATGGCACAATTGTCGCTTTAACCGGACCTAGGGATGCTGATTTATTGCCCCTGATTCTTGTGACAAGCTCCAAGCGGCGCTATACTCATCATCTTCAGTGATAGCTCTAGTTTAAATATGATAAACGTCAATTTTCCATTACTGCATAGAAATACATGTATATCAATTAATTATAACAATTATGTCATATACAGAGTAATCGCCATTGAATTGTAATATAGATACATATTTATTGCAAACACGGACATTTTTGTATCCACCAGATACCAATTTAATACGTCAATGCGACATATTGATATAAATCCTAAAAGTACAAAATGAGTCATGCAGGAAACACCATATACAGAACAAACAGTCGCCCGAACAGCAACACAAGGAAACAGTAAATGTACATAACTATAAAAACAACAAGAGACGCACAAAGACAAAACAAACACACAATAGGGGGAAGATGGAAGCACCGCCTTGGAACGGTCAGTGACAAAAGTCACTGGGTGGGGGTTAAACCGGTTTATGGCCGCCCAACCTCACACTTATTCCATCCCCACCCTAAAAGACAAACAGTGCAAATAAACGTTTCCCCTCTCCGACAAATCTACGACAACCGCGACGGCAAATACAGTGGTAAAGTGCATTTATAACGAGAACATTTAAGTGAACACACTGTATCCAACTATCGCTAGTGTACTCAATGATTGAGCTGCAAACAGAGTAACTGTAGAAAAGTAATAAAGGGTACGACAAAAACGAAATAGTACAGATATCCGACGTTCTCCTTCCATTTCTGCATTTAAGAGGTCGCCTTCATATAGAGTACTAAACCTTTCTTGTCGGCGTACATGCAAAGAGGCCAGCGTCATAAGACTGTAAAATTGTTTATCACTAGGTGAATCCGCGCAATTGGGGGTATGATTATGGTATGCACACAGCTATACATGAGTTATACATGAGTTAACCTAGGACATGTACTTACTGACATTTGCAAACAGTGAAGACCCAGATCAAAGGCATCCTCTAGGAGCCATCTGGTCTTAGTCTGTACCGTTTATCATTCATTCAAAAGTGTCCCTTAAGCATACCCATTTATATTGAGATGACTCAGTTACCGGTATCTTTTAGAATTGGTAGAAAAGCATATGTATGAGTAATGCAGGAAATACCACATACAAAACACCACATACAAAACACACAGCCACACGAACAGCACTCTGACAAAACAAATACAACAGCAAACGTACATGCATATCAAAAGACACAAAGACTCGTTCAAAGACATAACAAACAAACAATAATTGGAATATGGAAGTACCGCTTTAGAACGGTCAGTGACACTAGTCACTGGAGGTTTAAACCGGTTTAGGGACATTCCATCCCCACCCGAAAAGACAAACAGTGTAAATAAACGTATTCCCTCTCCGACTAATCTACAACAACCGCGAAGGCAAATACAGTGGTTGATTGCATATAAACGGAAAACATTAAAGTGAAACAAACTGGATCCACATATCGCTAGTGTATTTGTTCTGCGCATTATTGGAATATGGACAATTCTAGAATTGCCATGCGCGTTTTAGGAATTCAAATAATGGCAAACAGTATTGGAATTCCTAAAACGCGCAGGGCAAATCTAGAATGGTCCGTGTGCGTTTTTAGAATAGTGGACAAAGTTGGAATTCTCCATTTACATGCACTTATAGATTATCAATCATAGTCTATTTTATTCATCACCTTTATGAATTGTATTGTACGACTCTGACAGATTCCAGTAGAATACTGAAAATACTGATCTGGGTGTACTCTGTTTGCATAGGCGTAGAAATGCGTATTTATGGAGCAGATGGTTGTAAATGCATAAAAAATACGGTGATGTGAGGGAAAGGATTAATAGTATACATGTACACTTAGTTAAACATTTTGATAAGAATACATTCGTACTTAACACACAGAAATAAAACATGGTTCAGTAAAACGTACTGTCGTATCACGATGATACGTTCCCCCAATAGCATCTAAACACATGAAATAGGACGCCGAAGGGTTCCCGAATGTGGATATCGCAGATTCTGGATGATTCGGCATGCCTTCAGGATGTTCGGGAACCCTTCCGCGTCATTCCTGAACCCTTCGGGAACCCTTCCGGGTGATTCGAGGACTGATAGGGGTCGAAAAAGATTCGGCATCCAAGTTTTAAAAGTTTTAAAATTTGGATGCCGAATCTTTTATTCGGGAAGGCTTCAGGACCTTCTGGAACCCTTCTGGAACCCTTCGGGACGTTCGGGAACCCTTCGCGGTGGCTTCGGGGTAGATTCGGGGTCATTCTTCAAGGCTTCGGGATCTCCTATCTACCCCGAGCGGTTCCAGAATGAAGCCGAATCGATATACTTAATATCAGGCTTAACTTATTAGGGGTATTACTCTTACATATAGAGAAGATAAGTGATATATTTTTAAACAGAAAATAACAGTTTCCGCATGAAATATATAATTAAACCCAAAATGAATTCGGTAAAATTCTTAAGTCTGTAACAAATTCTCAAATATTGTTTTTGATTTAGATCACCCTCATTTATTATCAAATACAATATGTATTCTTAAAATGACAATTAAGCAAACGTTTTACAATTTGTTTTTACAAAATAAACACTAATTTATGAAACTTTATGCTCTGGTATAATTTCTGAGTAACAGGCTTAGCTAAGTTATTACTAAGAATGTTCGTGAAACTGGGGCCTGAATAGTCTCAGAAGACGCTGATGTCAGCAAAACTTATATTATATACATACATATATATCTGAAAAAGAACGGTCGTCAGATTGCCAAAAGATTTCGAGATGTAAAATACAATATACAAGAAACTTTATACCTATAATCGGATGTTACAAAACATCTTATTTAACATGTGCTAGACGTTATTTACCGGCTAAAACAATAGCTTCTTAACAAAATACATTCCATTACTAACTACCTATGGATAAACTGCATATATATATAGAACATGAATAGCTATAAAATATAACACATCTCAGTTGTGTTACCTACTATAAATAGCTTAAAATAGCATGTATATAATCAATCCCTAATACTCGTAATTGGTGTTTTTTTCTGACGAAAACGAACACATGAGATGGAAGCATTTTTATGTAGATGTATTTGTGTGCGTACGTGTGTGTGTGTTCTTCCCAAGTACATGCTAAAAGTGAATTTGAGCCCCATCCAAAAGAGGGTCTAAAGAGCTTGAATTAATATTAATATATAGATGTGCGTGTATCCTTTACAAGTAGTATACTTACAAAGAGGGTACTTGTCTTTTGCAAACAGTGGGGATTCTGAAAAAGGGGTTCGTGTTTGACCCACCCAAACAGGGTCCATATAGTTTGTTATTTTGCAACACATCTATAGCTATAATAAATATATGTCAATATTTATTTACATTATTTCTAATGTGCACACTTATTTATTTTGTAGTTTGAGGCTGTGTGCATATAGTATGGATATGTGTAAGTGGATCTATACTTGTACTATAGAAGCCCAACAACTATATTTAGATGCAAATTAAGATATGAAATGGAAATAAGACATACATGATTAATTGTCATTAAGAACTAACATAGAAACTGAATCTTTCTCAATTAAGTACGAGAGCTTTTAAGCAATCCCCAGTCACATATATTGAAATATTACGACATCATGCATGAAGAGGAGGATAAGGTAATACATACAGTTTAAAAAGGGGTACTGATATACATCAAGCATAAAACGGCTCCTCTGGACATAAAGGAACTGTCCGTATTTATTACATGATAATGGTGCCATGTACTTCGACCCATTACCCATTAGGTGTTGGGAGCCGGAGGTAACCCCGTTCCATCCGAATGAATCTAGTCTAGATAAAGGGGAAGCATATTTTCCACTCCAACAAGACATCTTTTCCACTCAAAAACACACAAATGCGACATCGTTATATACCAGGCTCTCAATTCGGCATCCCTTCGGCCTTATTTCTGCAACGATTCGGCAATTCCTTCGGCATGTTCTGCAACGGTTCTGCAACCTTTCCGCAACCTTTCCGAGCGATCGGAAACCATTCGGGAAGCATTCCGGAGGTTATTCGCAAGGTTTCGGCATGATTCTGCATCACTTCGGCGTCTCTTCCGCAACCTTTTGTAAGCCACTTCCCGAATACTTGCGGAATGTATGCCGAACGACCCCAAATTCAAAACTGATCACGAATGGTTCCCGAATCGAGCAAAATACATTCTGCAACCCTTCGGCAAGGCTTCGGCGCTGCAGTTGACGCCAGGCATAACAAAGAATGCAAATCGCTATCAGACGGCTCCTACAGGTTACCTGCATCAAATTCTATTTTTTTTCTCGCCGAACAATAGTAGATCATAACAACAATGCTTATCACAGAGCCTAAATAAATTTCTTTCTGTCGGTGTTTTGGTGATGGTGGCGTTTTGTTTGTGACTTTTTCTGCTTGGCTTTACTACTTTTTCATGTAAGAGGTCGTCTTCATAGAGTACTTAGCATTTCCTTTCGGTGTACATGAAAACAGGGCAGCGTGAGTGCTAACTAGATATGCATTGTGTTGTAGTGCTATTGGGTCATGTCCCTTTCTAATGAATTTATTTAACATATTTGATGAACTACATGAATAATTGGTATGTCCAATAATTGTACGAAGTTTGTAACGCACATCACGATAAAATTCAGGATGTGACATACTGTGTCGCAGGAGCCCCTTGAAATTACACATGTTCTTGCCAATAAGTGAGAGATTTCGATAATAACATTTAGAAAATGGTTTTCTTAGTTTATGATATCTATATGCTTGCTTAAGCAGCTTTTCAGTTCAAATGAGATTTCGATATAAAATCGTCAACAGAAGAATAAGCTCTGGCGAAACGATTAAGTTCAGATATGTAAACACCGTAACATTTAGCCCGGGGAACATCTCCGTCAAGATGATGGAAATGGCTAGGTTCACAATATTAAAATCAAATTCGTATCTTTTGTCATATTTTTTTTAATTTTAGAAGAAATCATTCCATTGTCAATTATAAGGACTAAATCAAGAAAAGCTGCAAAAGTGTCGGAGTGCAGTTATTTAACCCATTACCTCATAGGTATTTTAGACCCAACCTCTTTGAATAAATCTACCAAAAAAGAGCATTAACTAGAGAAAAGGAGCAAATGCTCTATTTATCACAATGGTTTCACAAAGTGACTTTTACAGAGTCGTCAAAATGAGGGAATGGGTCAAAAGTCGTCAATATGAGGGAATGGGTTAAAGTGCAACTATACTCTAGTACAACAACACTACTGTTAGTAATACATGTAATTACTAATACTGATATCTTGATCAGACTAACTAGATATTTATAATACTAACACCGGTAACCAGATACAATAATTACAAACTCCGGGATCTTGATCAGACGTTGGAAGTTTATCAAACTAACTAGATAAAATACTTTTCCCTGTCTGCGGCGTATTCATGCCCGAGTTTCGCCCGTCGCCCACAGTCACCTCCGCTGGCTCACCGCTACGCGTCGTACTCGTTTCTAGCTTCCTCGTACTCAGCGTTGTATATGGTTACTCATGATTTCGTCTCCACGGTTTTCTCTCCGAGTTGTCAATCCTAGTCATAGCTCTTCGAGTGCTTTCACACCCATGTTCGGATAGACTGCATCTTCATAATTATGCTGGTGGAATCTACTTTGCACTTTATCGCACATACACAGCTCTTTTCCAATCGGGCTTTGCACTTTCGGACTCATTGTGATAAGCCGTGTGGAAAGTCAATATGGGCTATTGATTACTTTTCCGGCACTTCAAGCTTCACAGACAGTTTTTCTCAGACTCCGTGTGGGTGGGAGACACAGAAAAGCATCTCTGAAAATTTCCGAGCGGACCGGGATTTGAACCCCGAACCTCCGGATTGACAGTCAAGCGTGTTACCACTAGACCACATCTCCACCCCTTAGATAAAATACTTACTACCGTCGTAATCATGCAGTCACAGTCACATGCTATACAAATGTCAGCTTGAGAAAGTTTCTATAGAATATCAATTGGATTCTGTGAGATTTTATCCGGCTATACATCAGCATTTTGAAAAGCACCCAGGTTTCATCGATTAGGGCTTGGTTATTACAAAATGATTGGGACCACTAAGAGTTCATTCGATAGTGTTTGTTTAACATTTCCCTAAGGCGTATTTACAGTAGTATCATTGTTAGTGTCACGTGCTACTTTAACTTTTACATTATTGAAACTGACATAAAGTGTACACTATTTTAACGTCTAAGTAGATTGTCAACTTTTCATTTCTGATGTTTACATTTGATACACATTTATCCCTTTCATTAGTAACCCATGTTTCACTATTTCACCACCGAAGTCACCGGAAAGCGACTGACCGGATTTACTGCATTTGGCCAATCTGTGATTACCCTGACTATCAGTTTGGATCCAGAAAAAAAGTCGCATAACTCGACGTGTCAATAGGATCAAATATGTATTTACATTTTAGAGAAGGAATGGACGGAATTTCTGCTCGAAAACTTCCAAAAACGACATTGTTCGCAGACGAAATTAAGTTTGCGCTAAAAGAGTATGTCCACTTCGTGGCTTGAACTTTTTTATCAGAGCAGACCTTGATTACACGGGTCATTCAGGAACCGTCTGATCTTGGTCCAGACTGTTTGTAAGGTGTTAAAAGGCTTATTCATGAGAATAGGAGGACACGCGGCAAGAAATTATTATTACATAACAACATATTAACCGTTTGGCTGCTGCAGCGGCAGTATATTTCCAGATATAAAACTCTAAAATTATACCTATACCATTGCGTAAACAAACAGAGCAGATTCAGATTAGACGGCTTCGCCTGTTTATGATCTTCTCTGTTTGCTAATATAATTTGAAAGTTTTGTTTTTTTTACTTTCTAAAATGGCTAAAATTTTCCATCTTCCATATTTCATTATATCTATTTTGTCCATGAATACTCAGTAGATATATACATTTCTAAAAACCATAGAACAGGGACATGATAAAAGGGTTACTTATTTTGGTGGTCGTTCTAGAGAAGTATTACTGTACCAGCATACGCAATGCCTACGCTGAGAAACAGGTGATTCAATAAAAATACATACAGTTTAACTCCGGTATATCGAAATTCAAAGGACCATGTACATCACCGCTTAAACGAAATGCAAAATATTTAATTACCCTTTTAGTATCTATTCAGTATAAATGTATTAGTGAGAAAAAAGTCCTATACATTTGTTTTAAGATATGAATTTTTAAATGCTGGCCACGACAAAATCTGTGTGAATATTGTACAGTGGAACTTTTCTTAGACAAACTATACTAACAACGTATCCGTGATGTAACTAAACATCTGTGTTTATGGCAATCTACTGTACACGTCACGCAAACCTTTCTTAGGAAGCGCTCTGTGCAAAGAATTGAAAATAAAGAAGGAAATGATGGTTGTAAATGAACAATAAAGAGCAATTTCAGAATAAAAGATATATATTTCCGAGACCATTGTTGCCTTAGATTAATTATGTTTTACCTGGAGTCTAAAAGAGTCAGCGACACAATCCAATGGGTTAGTGCGACAGTATTAATATTGTATAGCGTTTGCAGTGTATGGTGCTAAGCACGTGGCGATTTCACTTATACAGTCAACGGAAATTACGATTTTTCATCGACAAAATCTGGCGGAAACTGATGAGTGCCAAGTCAAACCTTAGTGATAATACCTACTGTATGTCAACAAAAGCCATACCAGGCTTTGGAGAATAGTGTAGTGTGCTTGAGCGTGCACATGTGACTACAGATAGACCAACTTATTTTGGAACAAAACAGGACCTACTCTAATGTAAACAAAATGAAGCGACTATGACACAACCCTTCAAAATAATTGTCGTGGTGCAATGGATATGTATCTGAGCTTGCATGCGGCGGGACTCGAATTCGATTCTTATGTAAAGGGAAATCACTAAAAATGTTATAGACCTGGTGAATGATACTTCACCCCATTATGCACTTTCCAAACAAAATGATAACAGCTAATAACTCCAAACATATTGATACCAGAGTTATGGCAGCTGTGCATGACACTTACTTTCATCATGCCCTTTCCATAAATAAAATGTCATTCCAATAGCATCAGTCGAACAGGAGTTATTGATCGGCCAAAAATGTAACAAAGGGCAATAACTCCAAAAGTATTGAAGCAAGAGTTATGGCTCTTGTTCAGGACACTTTCTCTCATCATGCTCTCTCCATGTATGAAGTTTCAATACGATGGCAAGAGCCATGTAGGAGTTATCGTCCGGACAAGAAAGCATTAAAGAAATGTACAAGAGGCAATAACTCAAAATTTGTTGAAGCCCAAGTTAAGGATCTTATGCATGACACTTTCTCTTATTACGATCTTTCCATGTAGGAAGTTTCACTCCATTGGCGTGTGCCATATAGGAGTTATCGTCTTGACAAAATATTGATTTTTTTACAAAGGGCAATAACTCCAATATTAGTGAAGCAATAGTTATGGACCTTGTGCATGACACTTCCTCTTGTCATGATCTTTCAATATATGAAGCTTCAATCCAATGGCATGAGCCATATAGGAGTTATCGTCCGGACAAAAAAGTGTGATTTTTTACAAGGGGCAATAACTCGTATATTAGTGAAGCCAGAGTTATGGACCTTGTGCATGACACTTCCTCTCATTATGCTCTTTCCATATATGAAGTTTCAATCAAATGGCATGAGTCATATAGGAGTTATCGTCAAGATAAAAAAGTGTGATTTTTTACAAGGGCAATAACTTCTATATTAGTGAAGCCAGAGTTATGGACCTTGTGCCTGACACTTCCTCTCATTATGTTCTTTCCATATATGAAGTTTCAATCAACTGGCATCAGGCGTATTGAAGTGGATAACATATTTGTACGTTATGGAAATGCTATATACCGTCAGGTAATTGGTATTCCTATGGGTACGAATTGTGCACCACTTGTCGCAGATTTGTTTTTGTACTGCTATGAGAGAGATTTCATGTTGCGTTTGAATCCTCAATCACAAGAAGATGTTATAAAAGCCTTCAATGAAACTTGTCGATATTTGGATGATATGTTTAACTTAGAAACATTGTAACCCTTTGTTTGATTGTCTGATTCCTGTAATTTATCCTAAAGAACTCAAATTGAATAATGCTAACCCGTCCGACAATTATGCAGCCTTTCTTATGTGCGTTTGAGTGTGTGGTTGTGTGTGTGTCTGTGTCATGCTGTCTATCGTTGTTTTGGTGATGGTTGCGTCTTGCATGTGGCTTTACCTGCTTGACTTTACTACTTTTTCTTAAAATTGATAATGAAATGATTTCTTCTAAAAAATATGACAGAAGAGATGATTTTGATTTTAATATTGTAAATTTTCCTCACCTTGACGGGGATGTTCCCCGTGCTCCATCTTACGGGTTCCATATATCTCAACTTTTTCGTTTTGCTAGAGCTTGTTCATCTATTGACGATTTTAACAGTCGAAATCTTATTTTAACTGGAAAACTACTTAAGCAAGGATATAGATACCATAAACTAAGAAAAACTTTCTCTAAATTATACTTTCGAAATATCTCGCTTATTGGCAAGTTCAAATTTAATCTCAAGGCGCTTCTGCGACACGGTATTTCACATTCTGAATTTTATGGTGATGTGATTTACAAACTTCGTAAAATTATTGGGCATACCCATTTTCTCACTTTGTTCATCAAATATGTTAAACAATTCATTATAAAGGGATATAATCCTGTAGTACTACAACATACTGCATGTTTGGTTGTGAACCCTTTTACAGTTGGCAATCACGCTGGCCTATTTGCATGTGCGCCGACAAGAAAGGTTTAGTACTCTATGAAGGCGACCTCTTAAATCCAGAAATGGAAGGAGAACGTCGGATATCTGTACTATTTCGTTTTTGTCGTAACCTTTATTACTTTTCTACTGTTACTCTGTTTGCTGCTCAATCATTGAGTACACTATCGATAGGTGGATACAGTTTGTTCACTTAAATGTTTTCGTTATACATGCACTTTACCACTGTATTTGCCGTCGCAGTTGTTGTATATTAGTCGGCGAGGGGATACGTTTATTTACACTGTTTGTCTTTTAGGATGGGGATGGAATAAATGTGAGGTTGGGCGCCCATAAACCAATTTAACCCCAGTGACTTTTGTCACTGACCGTTTCAAGGCGGTACTTCCTTCTTCCCCCTACTGTATGTTTGTTTCGTCGTTGTGCGTCTCTTGTTGTTTTTATAGTTATGTAAATTTGCCGTTTCCTTGTGTTGCTGTTCGGGCGACTGTTTGTTCTGTATGTGGTGTTTCCTGCATGACTCATTTTTGTACATTTGCTATCAAAGGTAAACTTGTTTTGAATGTAATTTCTAACGCATTATCTAAATATGGACAGCTGCCGAAAAGTGTATTTATCAGCTGTTTGACACAAAAGTGAAACCTATTCTACTATATGGAACAGAACTATGGGGTTTTCAGGAACGTAAAGCTTTAGAACTAGTACACCAGTATGCTTTGGTAACGTTTGGCTGTAATAGGGGGTAATTCACGAAATACTGTTTTTAGAAGAATTTGCTCACCGTCTTCAGGACCAGTTCGTACGAAATTGGAATGAAACATTGTCATCAAATCCAAAACTGAATATGTATAAAACCGTTAAGACTGAAATTGAAAATGAAATATACCTGGCCTGTGTAAGTATTCGTAAATTTTGAAATGCTCTAATCCAATTTAGGTCAGGATTCCATCATTTAGAGATTGAGAGAGGGCGATACTTTAACATTCCCCGAAATCAGCGTATTTGTATTTTGCCAGTTCTGTCGTACCCCAAATGACTTCTCCACAGCTGCTCTGACCTCTGAATAGTCATCTAGTTCATGTCTACGATGTCAAGTTTATCCTTTTTCAAACAAAACAGTTGTACATACATGTACTTAATATCCACTAGTATTTGTATCTCCTTGCGATTTATTTTTTTAAATGTCGGTGTAGAAGTGTTTTCCCGTACTTTTAATTATGACGTCATTTAAATGATGACGTCGCTTGTTTACCTCTAACGTTTATTTTAAAGTAATATCATTTTGGCAGACATCGTTATTCATGTTGTGAAGTTGCCTGGAGGTGTGTGTGTGTGTGGGGGGGGGGTGTTATTTACATTTTGACTTTGGTGAAAGTGGGATAAGGACGAGGTTTAGTACCCGTAAACCAGGTTTAAGTCCCCCAGTAGCTGATTTTAGTTACTGATCGTTCCAAGGCGGTACTCCTGCTTTCAGCCTATGGCCAACTTTGTTGTTTAATATGCTTTATGTTTAATGTTTTTCGTCTTGATATGCGTCCTGTTATGTTTTGTCTTGTGGCTATACCGTTTCTTGTTTGATGGTGTTTGGTGCGGTGTCATTTCGTGTGTGACCCTCTCTGTTTGACTATTTTTACATATTTACCTCGAGGTAGAAGACGAGGTACATTTTCTTTTGAAATGCCCTTGCTTCAGGGAACTCAGATGCAAATTTATACCAGAAATTATCTTAAACAACCAAGTATGACAAAATTTAAAGTCATAATCTCTACTCAAGGTCCAAAGCGATATTCTAGAGTCACTAGACTAAAACAAGGTTACTGTCCTCGTATTACTGGACCTCTCCGCTGCATTCGACACTATTGATCACAGCACACTGCTTGAACGTCTAGAACATGACTTTGGAATAGGTGGTACACCGCTTGCATGGATGACATCCTATCTCACCGATCGCTATCAAACTGTGTGCATTGACAAAGAACTCTCTGAGCCAGTTCTCATGAAATACAGTATACCACAGGGATCAGTGTTAGGGCCAAAAAACTATATTATGTATACAAAACCCATAGGCGCAATTTGTAGAAACCATGGACTTAATCATCATTTTTATGCAGACGACTCACAGCTATATATATCATTTGAACCCATTGACACTACTACACAAATGGAAGTTATAAGGCGAGTGGAAGCCTGTCTAAACGATGTTGTCTCCTGGATGCACCAAAATTTGCTAAAACTAAATGCAGATAAAACAGAACTTATACTGTTTAACTCCAAACGTAATGCAGAACGTGTATCAAACATAGAAATCAAAGTTGAACATGCTGAGATAAAACCATCAACGTGGGTTCGAAATTTAGGAGCATTCCTCGATTCCAACATGAACATGGAACAACAGGTGAATTATGTTTGTAGGTCTTGTTATGCCCAGCTACGACAAATAGGCCATATCAGAAAATATCTTACTATTGATGCTACGAAACCCTAGTAAATTCTCTTGTTACATCCAGACTCGACTATTGTAACTCCCTGCTTTGTGGTTTACCAAAGACAACTTTGAACAAACTGCAGACTGTCCAAAATGTTGCAGCTCGTATCATTACCAGGACATCTCGTTTTGACCACATAACAGCAGTGTTAAAGGAACTTCACTGGCTCCCAGTGGAACACCGGATTGACTTTAAACTTTTGACTCACACCTATAAAGCATTGAATGACAAATCTCCAAGTTACATCACAAACATGTTAAAGATATATAAACCACAGCGTGATTTAAGATCAAAAAATGACTTTATGGCCCTCGTGATACCACGATCCCGTACAGTTACCTATGGTGATCGTAGCTTCGCAAAGGCGGCTCCTAAATTGTGGAATGAACTACCGGTGGGAATACGGAAGTCAGCTTCACTTGAGTGTTTTAAAAGAAATCTTAAAACTCATTTCTTTTTAAAGATATATGGTGGCTGATGTATATCTTAAATCCAAATTGCTGTTGCATGTTTTAATTCAGCTACACCTGAATCTTTTAAAAGATCTCGTAAAATCGTTCCTTTTTAAAGTATTATGGTGGCTGATATGTATTTTAAGCCCAAACAGCGTTTGCATGTTTTAACTATAGAATTAGCATGCCATCAACATTGCTTTATTCTCTTATCATAATTGTATTATACCTTACTAGGCATATGGATTTTAAATTTTGAGTTATGCGATGTTCTTTTTATACCTTAGAAATACACTGTAAATGTTTTTGTTTTGTTTATTATGTTTTTATTTCTATTGCATATCTTATATTTTCTTTAATTTCTGCTTTAGTATGTATAAATGTTTTAATTGTGAAGCACTTTTGAACGTATTTAGATATGAAAAGAGTGCTATATAAATATGGTATAATAATAATAATAATAATAATGACATCAAGAAATAATATTATTTTGCAAAATATTGCCAGTGTTATATATTTTGCTAACATATTAAGAAAAGAAAGTGCTGGGTAATAGGATACATTGACTTCACAAAGATACAACTACGAGTGTATACCAACTGTTAAATCTTATGAACAGCATGTGTTAACACGAACACTGTGGATTAATCCATCCCACATTGATCTACATGTACTACTGTATTGTTTATGTATTTTTGTGTATGTATTCCTGTATTGATTGCACCCTTGTGTTATTGAGCCATGCCATGGGCTGGAGGCCTTAAGCATATACGAAATAAATAAAGTTAAAAGTTGAAAATAAGATTATACTTTTTATAATGACATATGAACACATGACATTTTGGCTTAGGCAGAAGCTGTAGAATCAGATCTATATTACACCATACACAATCAGAGCAGACCCTGATCAGACGGCTCCTATAGGAGACGTCTGATCTGGGTCAACTCTGTTTGCAGATGCGTGAAAATGCGCTTACATAAGGAAAAGGTTAAACATGCTTATCATTTTGTTCTTTTTCCGAAATCAAATATCAGTACATTTTCACGTTCATTTGTGACACACAGCCTATCTCCATATCAGTTTAGACTCTAATACAACACTGACACACCAATCAGTGCCAAACTGTTCGTCAATCAGCACTTAGTAAGCTGATGGCTGTACCTTTGTAATTTCAGGTGGAGTTTGGCAGTCTACGGGTGGTCACCGCGGTCATCCTACAAGGCTATTGTTGCGAGTATGAATGGGAGACGTCGTACAAGATCTTGACAAGCGCAGACTGTGTCAATTTCGATTCCGTGCTTGACGAAGCAAACGAACCTAAGGTATGAGACACTCGCTTGAACACTTGCAGTCACGCATTGGTCGGACCTTGCACGTCAAAGCCTTTATGCGATGAAAGAACCACAAAACATTCAAATACTATACAACCGCTATATATCAGTCAGATAACGAGCACACATTGCTGTCAGTTCAGTAATCTACATCGTTAATATTCATACAAGAAACAGTAGCTTCATGAATATGTATTCACTGATTTTTATAATGGTATATGACCATTTTAGGAAGAATGATAACACGTACAAAGCCTCGAATGAATTGTAGAATGAGACCATATGCAAATACAGCCGACCTTGATCAGACGGCTCCTGCATGATAATCCAAAGCTACAGATAAATGTGCGTACCAAAATGCTAAAGTCGTCATTTCTCCACCAAAGCCTATACTATGACCACTCTTTAGAATAGTCTCGAAGAGTATAGGGTTTGATGGAGAAATAAAATAATTATTCTTGAAAATGTTTATATTTACGCATCTTATTTTGACCTCTGTGATTATAGTCTACTCTGCTTGCAAACGTTTCAACTGCTTTATTCCTTTGAAACTTGCATGTATTTATCGCGTTTCCTTATTTTACTGACTGATTTAACAAATTTGTATTGCAGACAACAATTAGAAATTTGGCGCCGACAGGGTTAATGCAGAAAGAAAGTAATACGAAGAAAACTCTTTTTGCAATGCATAACTGTTGTCCTACATTCAGCTTAACCCTTCCATGGAGACCAGGAATTAGAACTCTGTTTGGTGTAGGGTGTATAGAAGAATATTGTTCTCTTATTCTACAGATGATTTGTAACCATTTCCCTGTTCTATGCTACTAATTTCAATAGTTATAATGAAATATGGAAGGTTGAAATTTAGAAAGAACATATTTATTGAATTCCATTAGCAAAAAGATCAGACCCTGATTAGACGGCTCTTATAGGTGCTGTCTGATCTAGGTCTACTCTGTTTGTAAAATGCATGAAAACACGTTTATATGAAGGGATGGGTTAATTATTCACGTAACCACTGGAAGTTATTCAACAATAGATGGATCCTTCGTAGTATGTGCCATTATGTAAAACATAACCGTCTAATAAAACACATTGTCCACTTCATACAAAATACAGTAAAATCTCGATTATTTTAAAAATAAATCACGTATCATTATCTATTTTTAAGTCAGGTGACAGGTTAATGCACGGTGAAAATCATGCAGAAAGCTCCTCTAGAAGCGGTGGTCTAGGCATAACGCGCTTGACCACCAATCCGGAGGTCCGGGGTTAAAATCCCGGTTCCTCTAGGAAATTTCAAAGACGCTTTTCAGTGTCTCCTACGCGCACTTCCTCTCCACCCACAAGTTAAAAGGGTTACCTGTGAGGGTCACTAGTCGATACCGCGAGCGCATGATTGTTCCATAATGTTAGCTGAGCTCAGTATGGTAGGAGAAGGGTAGTAAACGTACATTCGACTGCGTGGTCCTTCGGACTGAAAATAGACTATACCTAGGTACTTTACTTTGTACTTTACTTTTACATTGCATTAAGCAGCCATCTGCCTAAAAGGGTCGAAATTCTTCTGTACTAAATGTTCGAATAATCGAGGTTTTAGTGCAATAGTAGTTCCTCATAAGGGAATAGAGGATCTGTTGCGAGTTGTCTTTTAAGATCACATGTTCCTAAACGAGCCTTAGAAAATATCATTTAGCGAGCCTTGGCGAGCTTAATAACATTTTCTTGGTGAGTTTAGGAACATATGATCTTAAAAGACAACGAGCATCAGATTCTTTTTCTCACATAACGAAAAAGTGTATTTTCGCCGTTTAAATGACATGTAAACATCGGTTTCCATGGTTTGACGTCATATACGACGAATGACGTCATATATGTTCTAAAGTTATCTTACACGTGTTACAGATTAGGGAATCTTAACCCGTTGTTCTAACTCGGAGATAAGGGAAGGTATGTGAGAAAATATTATACAATAGTTATACACTGCAATAGTAGGTCCTCATAAGGGAAAACAATATACAATAATTATACACCGCATTCTATTTCGAATATTCAGACTCAAAGAAACGTGTTTTTATTAATTTGAATCATTCTCATGTTGAAAACACTGATCGGTTTCTAGTTTTACTAACACAAATTTCGATAACTTTGACCGACTGTCAAACCGCATGGATCGAGATGGAACCCAGGTTATTCGGTATCTCATCTGGATCAAAATCGTTAGAAAAAGCCATTCAGGTTACGTTTAGCACGATAGGGGTCAGGTTATATCCATGTTATGTCTCAGATATATTTTAGTGTTCAGATTAATTAGCATGTATGCCCGCAAGTTAGACATGTTACGACATTAACCTTTAGCCTACTATGGGCGGATGGGTGTATACCTTTACAAACAGTTTGGATCAAGATGACTCGGCGTCTCATCAGTATCCAAACTGTTTGACGTTCTGATTGCATTTTAGCTTGAATATTTAGAATATAGTAGGTGAAACATTCTGCAAAAATAATTTGCTCAGCAGGCTAAAGGTTAATGACACCAGTGTCACTTTCGATGTTAGTTGACCCTTAGCACTTTTTGACAGTATAATGTCAATTTTGTCCCACCCCTTTAAACATATCATCTGCTCAAAATCGGATCTGGTGCAATTTTAACTTCTTCCGATTCTACCAAGCTTGATCTCGATATGCCGCTTCATGGGAGTCTACATGTACTATATAATAACAAGGGTTCCAACTAGCAGAACGGATATCAGTGTACCACGAGTACAAATAGGATTGTTACTCTTACAATTTAAATAATAATTTCGTAATTATTTCGACTATTGAAAGCCAATATATTTTTCTATCAAATAAATATAATCTTATAACGGTAACCTATGGACAAGTATCAATCCAACAATGATTTTCTCAAAATTTCACGTGTTGTTTTGGTCATTGACAAACGTTCGTTCACCAGGTTTCACTATATCAAAGCAATTACAAAATTATCATTGAAATTGCAAGAGTTACATTCATATTTGTTATTGTGGTACACGGATTTCCGTTCTGCTAATTGGAGCCCTTGTTATCAAATAGTACATATATACCCCCATGAAGATGTCCAGACCCATGTGGGTATGTCAAGTTGTTTAAAGTTTCTCTTGAGCTTGGCCGAATCGAAAACATTCACAATTGCACCAGATCAAAATTGAGCAGACATTTTGTTATCGAGGATTTAGAGTAAAGGATATTTTGTTACTGGTTATCAATCAGTATACAATAAGTATTAACCCTTCGCTTGCTATTCACGTCAATATAGGTAACTGTAAATAGTGAATACCCAGATGAGGCAGCTCCTGCAGGAGCTGTCTCATCAGGGTCTGCACTATTTACATGTTGATTGTACAACCAGTGCACTCCACAGCTGTGATTACACAGCGAAATACTTGTACACAGTGAATGTATATGTAATTATACAACAGGGAATGGGTAAAGAAGGAGAAATGTATTTTAAAATTTATTAATCAGTATATTAATTTGCACCTCAGCAGACCGTATTTATTCATATAAGATTTCGCTGTTGATGGGTACTACTGTAGACTTTTTAATCTCTTTCCTCCATAAGTAATCATGCAAGAAATAATAATATCATGAATACTTATTAGCTGGTGTTTTTTATATAATGGCACATGAACACAGGGTTTAAGCGGACATGGTAGAAAATGTAGAATCAGAAATTAATGTGCATCTCTACGACGCATACCCTGGTCAGACGGCTTCTGTAGGATATGTCTGATCTGGGTCTAGGCCTGGAACAAATAAGTGTATCAGATAAAAGCTTATTGGAGGATTTTGTTTTTTAGATATTCCCGGGAGTCGGAGACAGACACACACCTTCTACCGCCAATCTTAACACCAGCATATCTGCCGGTGCTTCAGAATCAACCCTGTCACGTGGGAAATATGGCCAACTCTTCGATTTGAGCTCTTGGGTTGTCTCTTATAGGCGAGCGAACCGATGAGAACAACAGTTTTACTGATATGTGCCTTATTTCAGATATCATTCAATCAATGGACTGTTAGGAAAGTATTCGTTCCAGAAAATGCCATATGAGTGTACACCAGCTGACAAAACAATTGACCAGTTTCCAGCGGTTGGGTCCTTATGAGATGTCGCCTTACTCGGCATCTACTGCCTAGGTTATCTCAATGTTACACATAGAATTCGAAACTGTGCATTCTATTGCATTAATGAATTTCATAATGCGGATGTAAAAAAACTGTACACACATATTCACAATATATTGTCATTACTAATGCATTATAGTAAATATGGAAAATAGTCAAACAGGGAGAGCCACACACGAAACGACACCGCAACAAACACCATCAAACAAGAAACGGTATAGCCACAAGACAAAACATAACAGGACGCATATCAAGATGAAAAACATTAAACATTAAGCATATTAAACAACAAAATTGACCATAGGCTGAAAGCAGGAGTACCGCCTTGGAACGGCCAGTAACCAAAATAAGCTACTGGGGGACTTAAACCTGGTTTACGGGTACCCAACCTCGTCCTTATCCCACTTTCACCAAAGTCAAAATGTAAATAAAATCCCCCCTCCAGACAACTCCACAACATGCATAACGATGTCTAAAATGAAATGATTTGAAAATAAACGTTAGAGGTAAACAAGCGACGTCATCATTTAAATGACGTCATAATTTAAAAGTACGGGAAAACTATATGAAACACTTCTACACCGACATTTTATAAAAAATAAATCGCAAGAAGATACAAATACTAGTGGATATTAAACATGCACAACTCATTTGTTTGAAAAAGAATAAACTTGACATCGTAGACATGTACTCGATGACTATTCAGAGGTAAACCCCGCAACGTTTACTGGACTTTTAGTAAAGAAGTAATAAAATGTTTTGGACAGGTGGTTGCCTAATGCAGAATGAAAATTAGGCCTATGAGATTTTCTGCATGACATTAACATACCACCTATTTTAAAAGACCGGTATTGGTACTTATTTGAAAGTTATGTTTAGAGAATATTTCCATACTTTACCATACATTTCTGTTATCATCATGCATACAGTAGTATACGCGTACAACGGCCAGCCAAACGATTTATAATTCTGTGTCTTTAAGGCGTGTAGTTTATTACAGGGATAAGTTTATACAGAAGCTCCATCAGGGGCGTTTAGCATTATTTGCATTCATCACTAAGCATTCCTCTGCTGTTAAAGTAAAACAAGCGGTCACTCAAAAAGAGGTCTAATGCAGGATCGTAGAACATGCGGTAGCTTAATGCAGGCAAACATTGTGAATAAAGCTCATATATTAATTGTTTGCACTACTTTGATCCTGCATTAAGCAACCATCAGCTTTGACAAAAGTTTTTTTTAATAATATAATACTTTATTAATGCCCTTTGCGAACAGTGTAGACCCAGAGGAGAGGACTCCTAGAGGAGACATCTCATGAGCATCTGTACTGTAGTAATGTTACACTTGTGTTTAGAAAGATCCCTAAATATTCACAGTAAGCTTGTCTTTTTTGAATTTCGGAATAGTCCATTTGACAATTCAGCGTTGTAATGGTTAACAGACTTATATGTTAACATATTATATGTTCATTTCAACCCTTCTCTTGCTGATTTAAAAATGCATTTGTCCTTATTTACCCATGCCCTGTTGTATAATTACATGTATATTCACCGTTTACAATGATTTCTCTGTACAATCACTGCTGTGGAGTGCACTGGTTGCACAATCAACTTGTAAAAAGTGCAGTCCCTGATGAGACAGCTCCTTCAGGAGCTATCTCATCTGGGTCTTCACTATTTACAGGTAGGTATATCGACGTGAATAGCAAGCGAAGGGTAAAGAGACTCCACTGTAGTGACACCATCACCAGGCGAAATGTGTTGTCTTTGCTTAGCGTGTATAACTTCACTCTGTATTATTTTGATAATATAGAATATAACAAAATTACTAGACCAAAGTGTTGTATTTGCTTATGCCATGTTCACGCTTATATTGTTATAATAGGGAAACTAACACGACCACTAGATCACGCGTATTTGATTTTTGCTAGCGTGAGTTATGTTCACCCTATCCGATTGTGATAATAGGGACAACATCACCATCACTAATACCAAAGGTGTTATTTTTGCTATTTTCATCCTATCCTGTTGTGATAATAAGATAATCAAACCAAGACAAGACAAATACGTGTTTTCGCTTATCAAATGTAGACTAAACAGCGCTTGTTTTCAAACCATTTAATGTCTAATAACAAAATGCAAAAGTGTTGAGAACGGTAACGCTGCAATTTATACGTTTGATTTGTTTACAAACATGCCACATAACAATTACCTTCAGCTTGATACGGCCCATCAAGAGTTACCTTAGCAAACAACCTGGACCCAGATTAAAAACAACATAACTGAGTACTTCGGAGCCTTAACAGGACCGTGCCAAGGCGGTACTCTCTTTGTCTCCCTTCCTTTTGTTTGTCTTGCGTCTTTGTGCTTGTGATTTGTTCATGTGTGGAACGTTTGTCCCTGGTTTTTGTGTGTTTTTTGGTGTTTTCTTTGTTCATTTCGTGTGTGTGTGTGTGTGCGTTTGGGTGTGTGGTTGTGTGTGTGTGTGTGTGTGTGTGTGTGTTTCATGCTGTCTATCGGTATTTTAGTGGTGGTTGCGTCTTGCATGTGGCTTTGCCTGCTTGACTTTACTACTTTTCCATTGTCGAACACTGGAATGTAAGTTTAGAAACGAAATGCAAGAACGAGTAGGGTCCCTGCTTATAAAGCTTTTTAGTTGAGTCTCAAGCTTTTGATTGGTGAGATTTGAGCCTATGGCTCAAATCTGACCAATCAAAAACTTGAGAACAAGCTCAGACTCAACTAAAACTTTATAAGCATGGACCCTGATATCAGACGGACGTTTATTAATCAGGTTAGGGAGTAAGCATCAAATTTGCATGTTGCATGTGCTTTGCTGTCCTACGAAACTCAAAGGATGATACATGTATCTAGTGTCATTGATATTATTCACCAAAAAACAATTACACATCGGCAAATATTGTCTAAGGAACATGTAAATAGAATATGAATATTTGTCAACTACTTCCAGAATTCTTTGTCGGGCTGTCAATGTTTGTTACGATAAATCATGGAATTAAAATCAATGTAAGTAGGTAACTGAAAATATAGAAAATAAATCCATAGTCAATATGTCAACATTGCACAAGTAATAACACTATATAATACAGACAGCGAAATGTTTGTGTGGGTGTTACTTTTCATTTCAAACCTGTTTATTTGCTCATGATATTGATAATGAATATCCACGGTTAAGACAGTAAGCTCTTTGAATATCCACGGATATGGCAGTAAACTCTTCGAACACGATGTGCAAACATATTGTTACTATACTCTATAAATGGTGTCGCGTTATTTTGTTTGAGGAGACTGGATCCAGATGAGACATCGAACAACTTGGTATGTAAATAAACTGCTGCATTCTTCGTATTTAGGAACTAAATAGAAGGGAAAACATAATTGTCAAATATGTTGGTAAAAACATTTTCTCTATTGTGCATTCTATGTTGTGGAAATCTATTAAATCGGCTTGTTTATATTTTATCTCTTATAGATAGAAATGTAATTACTGGTTGGTTTGCAGTTCTAGACACGTATTTATAACTACTGTAGAACCTGTCTTAAGCGGCCATCACACAGATGTCGGTTTGTAGGGTAGATGGTATGTATGTCAAATGTTATTGCAGAAAGCTTTCTGGAGCTGTCTGTATTATGTTTGCCCTGTATCTATGTGTGCAACGATATAACCATCTACTATTTAAGACGCCTATGTTCAATAAACAAATGACCGCTTTGTATGGATTCTGCTGTACATGTATTTACAAATTAAACTTTATCTATAAATAGATATATCCTAACCATTAAAATACTATTTTGAATCATTTTATAAATATTTCCCTGAACAGGATATATCGTAAAACGCATTTGTGGATCAATAATAAAGGTTTACATTGTCATTTGTACTTTCTTGTTCTAAAACAAAAACTCTTCTGATATCGCGAAGACATTCGGTATTAAATTGCGACGTGCTCCGGTAGATAAAGATTGACAAATATGTGTCACAGCATATCCTTAACTCTACTTCTTGTCCGACATGTCGGGTTGGGTGTTCTTCAGGTGCAGTTTTTCCGGAATGGTAAAAACTATAAACGTGCCACACCTGCCTCATACTTGAGGCAGAACAACACACCTGACCCTAACGATAATCTGTTTAGTCGTGTAACTATACAAGTATGACACTATTTGACATATTTAAGCGAACCATACTGGATCCTAGTGTACCCAATAATTGAGCTTCTAACTGTAGAAAGGCAATAAAGGGTACGGCAGAACCGAGATTGTACAGGGATCCGACGTCCTTTTACCCGATTTAAGATTTTAGAGGGCGTCTTCATAGAGTACAAAGCCTTTCCTGCGTACATGAAACGAGGGTGTGATTGTCAATTGTAAAAGGGTCGACAACCAGACATGCAGTATGTTGTAGTACTGTATGATCATATCCCTTTTTCATGAAACTTTTAATATATTTGACGAACAAAGTAAGACAATGGGTATGTCTTTTAATATTGCGAAGTTTATAAAGCACATCACAATAACATTCTGGGTTTGAAATACTGAATCACAGGGCCGCTTTAAGAGTGCCAATACGAGAGAGATTTCGATGGTAGAAATTGGAGAAGTTATTTCTTAGTTTACGATACCCATATCCTTGCTTACGAGATTTCGACTGTTAAAATGGTCAACAGAAGAACACGCTCGAGCGAATTGAATAAATGGAAAAGTAGTAAAGTCAAGCAGGCAAAGCCACATGCAAGACGCAACCACCAAAAAAACACCGATAGACAGCATGACACACACTTACACACACAACCACACACTCAAACGCACACACACACGAAATGAACAAAGAAAACACCAAAACACACACAAGAACCAGGGACAAACGTTCCACACATGAACAAATCACAAGCACAAAGACGCAAGGCAAACAAAAGGAAGGGTGACAAAGAGAGTACCGCCTTGGCACGGTCAGTAGCAAAAACACCACTGGGGGTTTAAACCGGTTTACGGACGTCCTAACCTCACACTTCTCTCAAAGTCACCCTAGCTTTACACATATTGTAAATAAAGGTATCCCCGCTGGACTTACCCACAACATAGACGACGGTGAACACAGGACAACATGTAAAACATAGCATAATAACTGTGACAATCCGTCAAATATGTACTCAATGACTTTGCTGAAGTCAGAGCACCTGCAGGTAAGCCGTTAAGGGCACGACAGGGAAAAAGTAATACATGAGTCTGGTAAGCTCATCATGTATCCAAGTTTAAGAGTATACCATCATAGAGTACTACCCTCGGCCTGTCATCGCGCAAACAAAAAGGGAAGCGTAGCTACCGACTGTAAAAGGGTCGATAACCAAACATGCAGTGCGTTGCAATTTAATAGGATCATAACCTTTCGTTTTAAATGTTTTAATGCGTTTTATAAACAAATCATGAAAATGGATATGACCCAGAATTTTCCTAAGTTTGTAGATAACATCCCCATAAAATTCTGGTTGAGAAATGCCTTGTCGCAGTAACGTCCGTAGATTGCAATTATATTTACTAATGAGAGGTAAATTTCGATAATAAAATTTAGAAAAAGTTTTCCGAAGTTTGTGATATCTGTAACCTTGCTTACGAAGTTTATCAGTTATAACTAAATTACGTCTGTTAAAATCTTCAAGCAAAGAACAGGCTCTGGCAAACCTAATAAGTTGAGAAGTATAAACCCCATAAGATGTAGAACGTGGCACATCCCCATCTAGAAAAGGATAATTAACAATTTTAAAATTAAAATCTTCTCTTTTATCGTATACTTTGGACGAAACTTTATCATTTGTAATTGAAAGATTCAAATCTAAAAATGAAGCATTAATGTCAGATTGATTAGCTTTATTTAAAGACAGTTCTTTTGGGTAAATTGAAGAAACCATAGTATCAAAATAAGGATTATCTAAATTCAAAATACGAGTATCGTCTAAATACCTTGAAGTTTTATTAAAAGCATTAACAATATCGGTCTGTGTATCAGGTTTTCAGCTAAGCATAAAATCCCTCTTGTAGCAATACAAAAACAAATCTGCAACAAAAGGGGCACAATTTGTACCCATGGGTATACCAACAACTTGACGATATATGGTATCCCCATAACGCACACATATATTATCTAAAAGAAAGGTAAGAGATCTACAAACATCAAGGCAAGTCCACATTGTGTAATGTTCAACTTCTGAATTCAAAAAGAATGAACGTTGAACATTTCAAGCAATGAACATTTTGTTTTCTCTGGCAAAGGTTTTTTCTATTAATTTAATAAGTTTATCCTTTATAAGATGGTGCGGTAGAGTAATATAGAGTGTAGAGAAATCATAAGAGCTCAGTAAAGAAATGTTATACTGTTCATTTTCAAGTTTTGTTAAAACATCATTTGAATTTTTATGGACGAAAAAAACATTAATACCAGAATTTTCATATATTTTATCACAGTAGCGTTTAACATGTTCTTTGATCGTAGTAAGATAGGACGTCAAAAGTATAGATAATTTAGTAGTGGTACAACAGCTAGAGTTGGCAATAAAACGCGCCTTATAAGGGTTTTTATGTAGTTTCGGAATCCAGTACAAAGTAGAAAGTTTATGTTGTTTTATGTTAGGACCAGACTTAAAATTATTGCACATTTTTACATGTTCCGAGACTATATCTTTTTCAGGTGTTTGAACTGTTATATAAGTTTTTGAATCAGTTAGCTCCTTCTTTAAAACATCAACATAATACAATCTTCAAATAATGATTACATTGTTTGATGCCTTGTCTGCAGGAACAAGAACATAATCTGAATGAAAATTAGAAATGTTTTCTTCAAGTAGCGAAATGTAACTCTAGGTCGAGGTGGTAAAAGATGGTAATTTGATTTGTAAAAAGTTATTCGCGTATCAATAATATCGAAAATACATTTCTTCCAATCCGAAAGGGCATTAACATCAGCATGTTCTCGTCGACACCATTTGATGCAGAATTCTTGAATAGCTTCCGCAATATGAGTTCGACAAGCGTCAAAATCAATAAGGGAATGTAATCTATATTTAGGTCCTTTAGTTAGGAGGGTCCTGAGACGTTTATCCTTAATGATATCAAAATTACCAGTAATGACATGACCAACTGGTTTATAGCAAAAGCTAGAAATGCTACAATCTCAAGAAATAGGGGTATTAACATCAATATTTAAGTCAGAGACAATTTTATTGTAGTTAAAAATAACATTTCTAATAGGTTTATTATATTTATAACAGATGATAGGTGATTCAGAGTTGATGAAATATTTGGGAATAGCATCGATTATATTCTTATCACGAAATATACTTTGAATATCAATAAAATCGATACCTTTATTTAGGAACTGAAGTTTCAGAAAATGTCTTTTATGTTCAGATTCTTTATCAATACGTGGACGAAGAACATGCTGTGTGTAACTTTGTATAAGTGAGGCAGTATTAATTAACGGATCTGTACGCATATATATTTTATCAGTCTCTTCGTCTATTGACTTAAGACAGGAAAAGGGTAAAGACGATAAACAAGATAACATAGAATGTTTACCAGTTTGTTTTAGAATGGTATGTAAATCATGAATAGACATATTACGACGTAATTTACGCTTAATATTACCATTTCTACGTCTGCCATTTGATCTACTTTTACGTTTTCGAATAGAAAATATAGAGAAAATATCGATACTTGGATCTTTAGAAATGTTGCCGCTTTGGAAAATGTTATCATTAAGGCCTAAAGGAAAAGGTGTTTGTAATTTCTTTATCCAGGCTAGCTCTGTGATAAAACGAGCTTTAGATTTTAAACTACCAGTAGTTTTATAATCATAATAAATTTGTTCTACTGGTTGAACCGAAACATATTTGAAAGAATGTCCTGTATTACGAAAATGCTGGTAAAAAAATTGCGCACTTTTTTGATCTGGCAATGGTAACTGTGTTCACGAAACCTAGTTTTTAAAGAACGTCCTGTCTGACCTACATATTGAATGCCACAACGTGGCGCATTTCATGTAAGAACATATATAATATTAGATGAGTTTCAGTCTAAATCAGATTTAATCTTCACTCTAAACACTCTACCATTAACAAGAGATTTAATTGTTGATCTAGTAGAAATGAAATTGCAACACATACACCTCTTACTATTGCACTTAGTAATTATTGGATACACCCTATGTCTTTTGAGTCTGTGAATTAAGATGGACTTTACTTTAACGAATGATAGATTGCTTTAAAGGAGACAAAACGATTTTAGGTCCATTATGAAAAATGTTACTAATAGCCGAAGAGGGAACATAAAAAGATGAAGCAGAAGACAATTTTAGAGGTTTAATACAAACTGACGGCTGTAGTGATTGGAAATTAGCCAGGTTATGAGGAATCTGAACGGAAGACACAGAGTGTAAGTTTAAGTTAGTAATTTTGAGTTTAGGGAGACTATTCATAATTTGTGTAGTAATTGTAGCACCCTTCTGTAAAAAGCGACATATGTATGTAACGAAAAGTGGTGTAAAATAATAAAAACATACCAGAGGTTATGACAAAAATAAAGAAGACAAAGAATATGAATGAAACATTGAATAGGGAAACATTGAATGGGTAAAAAGTAAGAAGAAACACAAGTAAGGTAAATATAATCTGAAAATGGGTGATCCTTCGAAAGCAAAAGTAAACATGCAAAAAGAGAAAATTGCAGACTCGGTTTTATTGAGTCTGTTCATGAGTAATAATTAAAAGTGTAACACTACTCACGCCCCCTAGCACCGGCTTAAGCAATATTCAATTTTCAAAAATAATAACATCAAAACTTATGATCCCGAAGGACCAGAACATATAACAACACTAGAGAAAACGCAAAGTGCACAAATCTTAAAAGGGAAATTAAAATAGTCACACAATATGTCGGTGAGTACGGAAGCCATCATGAAGTGCAAAGTACGGTGTAAAGGTATGAGGAAACACATTGAATGTAGAGCAATTCCTGCAAGAGGAAGAAAACAATATTGATTGGATGTACGGGGAGACGTTTCACCGCCGCCTCACTGCACAAACAACACTATTGTGCTTATAAATGGAAAAGTAGTAAAGTCAAGCAGGCAAAACCTGTACTAAGTTGAGATATGTAAACTCCGTAAGCTGGAGCAAGGGGAATATCGCCGTGAGGAGGAGGGAAATTTACAATATTAAAATCGAAAGTGTCTCTTCTGTAATAACATTTAGAATAAATAATTTCAAATACACGGACCACGCTGTGAGCTTATTGCAAAGCGATCGTTCACTCGTTTTAGAAAAGTCAACCTCATACTGAATTGGGTGGTCAGGCGATAGGCATGGAACCAGACCTGACTACGACGTCCACCAACATGACACCGGTTATCACATGTGTTTAACCAGCACGAACAGTCCTCTAATATATATTGATTTTATATACAAACGATACACCTGAAACATATACCAAGGTTATACTAATCACATGTAGTTTTATTAAATGCAGCTTGAGACGAATATGATGATAAATGGTAGGGGAGCTGACATTTCTGCACGCAGCTGGTAGAATAACATCGATCAGCGAAAGTAGTCGAAATAGTCGTCAGCGATTCGTTTACGATATTCACATGACGTAAAGGAGAAATTGCGTGTTATTCACATATGCTTTCGTTACCAAGTTTCTGAAATGTGTCAGGTCAGTTGAAACAAGAAGGGTAATATATTTCATTATGTGTCAAAGAGAGCTTACGAAAATGTATTCTAAGCATTGGAGTGCCAATACTCTATAAACTGACTTAGCCCCCCCCCCCCCCCCCCTCGGATTTGGATGACATTATTTTAGCATAACTCCATCGTAATTAAACATATTGTCTGTTTAAATTAGGATATAGTGATCTTCTTCAAATTCGTCCAAGCTTTAGAGACACTATCGACCGTTTGCCAAACTGCATTGACCATGATGACAAAACAAGTTTGCGGACAGTGGATTTAATGTGTTCAACTGAAGATCCACATTTTTTTCCAATTCGTTATGCGTTCTGTCACATTTTGTTTGGTATCTGTGATGTTCTTTGGGTGACGTGCCATTTTGTGTGTGGTGCTGCTTTTATGACAGTATTTCCCACTTTGTAATAACACGCGTTGCGTTATGTAGGACTACTAAAGTCCCCCACAGCAACTTAACTGCATCAGAGAGCATAGTTGCGAGTATGCTGACGATACCTGACAACTGCTTTAGTGAATCAATTCTTTAGCTCAAAGGTTAAGTCATAGGTTTGTTATTATGCGACACATGCATGAATCCCACTATATGCAAACATATTTATAGCTGTTCTGTTGTTTGGAAGACTGTCAGTATAATGTGCTTTAATGTGATTGATTGCAGATCAGGAAAGGGGAGCAGCTGAGCAGAAAATGTCACCCGTATTATAAGCTGTTCTGTTGGCTATAAATGTGATAAAAAGCTATAGAAAATTAACAGATTACGCAACACACTGGGGGTTTGTCTATTATTTCTGATCTTTTTGGCAGAGGCAAATTGAAAGGAGTCGGCTTTGTCAAACAAACTAGTGACAAACATAACAAAACTGAGACTTCAAGGTTCTCTTTTCGCATTGCTGCCTTTGCTTTTGAAGGATATCCCACTATTAGAATTTCTGTAATTTGTGTCCGGATTAGACACGGGTTTCGACGAATAAAAAAAGCATTGTCTCAGATTGTTTATATATTTCTGCTATTGACTAACATTAAAGACAAAATGCTGTGTCTTAAAACTAAACGGCGGGAGTATCTAAATACTTTGAATCGGCTCCTTAGACATGCTAATGATTTACGTATTGGCAGACCGCAATAACTACTTACGTTTGAAATTGTAATTGCTGACTTTGTAATTGATGTTTAAAACAATTCAAGCTGGCATAGGAGTGCCGATTGTTTTGAAATAAAATAATCAAACACATTAATGCAATCGTGGTTTAGGAAAATAATGTTTATTAGTAATGAATAGAAATTTCCGACTGCACGTGCTGCACCTATCTCGCCACTTTAATGCAGATCAAATGTATTACAGAAAGGTTCTATGAAAACTTTCAGCATACTTATGATCTGTGTTAAGCTAACAACTGCCTTACCGACCCGTAATTAGTTTGATGGCCGCTTAATGCCTACTGTACATACAATTGATATGTTAACAAATGAGATCAAACCGACTTAAATAGACAAAAACAATCAGTTTAATTTTTGTTTGTAATATATGTCCATCATATTGTATGGTTATAGAGTGTCTTATCATTTAGTTCAGCTATTTCGTGAATGTTGTTTTTTCAAAGTATCAATTTACCTGTGTGTTTTTTATATTTCATTATTCCCCATTTAATATACTTATTTAGTATCGAGACTGGCCAATGTGTCCTATGTATCTGTTCCCATGCAAAACGACTGCACTTACATTTGTTATACAGTAGAACGCTAGAACATTTACGACTTCTTGCATTAAGTATAAACGTCATTAAGAGCAGATTACTACTCGATGCAGGGTTAAAATAAATTATTGCTGAAGGTTTTTTTATGAACTAACTTTAGTAGATGCCCGCAATAGCAATCACAAACCTGTTTGTGCTTAACAGCAGATAAACAGGAATGCAACAGACTCCAATATCTATCGTCACGTATTGTGCCACCGCCTTCCCTGAAACCCCAAACAGTCCTCTCTGCTGTCATTGGTTGCTAGACACAGTGTTATTGTATTAGACTTCTCCAATACTAATTTATGATCTTATGTTTGTGGTTGAATGCTTACGGCTCCATACGCGAATCTATGTTAAGCTTCGCAAACAGTTCCGAAATAAATATGATGCAATGTGTGTTTGTGTCTTTAGTCAGAACCGAGACAGTTTGCCACGATAATTAGACTGACGAAAATCTATTGAAGAAAATTCAACTTTAAAATCTGACGCTGGCGATAACCTGTCTATAAATATATTTAGCGACAAACGTGGTAAAACATTAGATCGGTCGATGCCAACAACTAACAGTTAAATCGAACAGTCCACTGCCACAATAACGCCCATACTTGGCGTATAGATACAGTAAGGTTCAGACCTTGTAACGCCTTTGTAGAGTTCATACAGCATGATGGTATTGCTTGGATTACTCTTGGTCAACAACTTTATCACGTGTGTCTGTTATCAGGAAAAAACGTTTCTTAAAGAGTCGTCTTTTCCGGACAATGTTTGTTCAGACGAAGACGTGGAGTTTCAAGCGAGTGCCAGAAGTGTAATCTCGTGTGCAGCCAAGTGTATGGTGGGGGAGGAGTGTAACGGTTTTCTGTATCACAGAGATAATGGTACTTGTTATGGAATGAAAACAACAGTTCCCTGTACTGTGTTAGTTGGTCTACAAGAGGCAAACTTTTATAGATTGCACAATTTACCTACAGGTATGTCTGTTTTAGATTGCAAGTTTCGTTTCTAAGTATATATGATATAATAATAAAAATAATGATATTAATAAATATAATTATTATTATTGTTATTATTGTAATAAGTGTTATGATAACAATTATATTATTATACGAAGAGGAAGAAGCAGAAGAAGAGGAAGATGATGAAGAAGACTAAGAAGATCAAGAAGAATTTCCCACAAAATGCATTTATGCAACCAGTACTAGGCCCAAGCAGTCAATTAACTGTAACTGGCATTATACCGTTCGGAACTGTGACATTGCATTAGACCAGGCGTCCACTAGGACGCTGAATGGTCCCCGAAGGGTTCCCGAGTGTGGATATCGCAGATTCTGGATGATTCGGCATGCTTTCGGGATGTTCGGGAACCATTCCGCGTCATTCCTGAACCCTTCGGGAACCCTTCTGCGTGATCCGGGGACTGATCGGGATCGAAAAAGATTCGGCATCCAAGTTTTAAAAGTTTTAAAATTTGGACGCCGAATCTTTTATTCGGGAAGGCTTCGGGGCCTTCTGGAACCCTTCTGGAACCCTTCGTGACGTTCGGGAACCCTTCGCGATGGCTTCGGGATAGATTCGGGGTCATTCTGCAAGGCTTCGGGGTCTCATATCCACCCCGAGCGGTTCCAGAATGAAATCGAATCGATGCGGAATGCTTCCCGAAGGCTTCCCGAAAGGCTTCCCGAAGGCTTCCCGAAGACGCGGAAGGGTTCCCGAATCCACGCGAAAGACATGCCGAATGTATTATGAACGATTCATATACTTAATATCAGGCTTAAATTATTAGGGGTATTACACTTACATATAGAGAAGATAAGTGAAATAATTTTATCTAAGCAGAATCCTTATAGACATTATGTTATATTTTTTAAACAGAAAATAATAGTTTGTGCATAAAATATCTAATTAAACCAAAAGTCTGTTACACATTCTTAAATACTGTTTTTGATTTAGATCTCCCTCAGTTTTATCAAATACAATATGTATTCTTAAAATGACAATTAGGCAAACGTCTTACAATTTGTTTTTACAAAATAAACACTAATTTATGAAAAATTATGCTCTGGTATATTTTTAAGTAACAGGCTTAGCTAAGTTATTACTTAAGAATGTTCGTGAAACTGGGGCCTGAATAGTCTCAGAAGATGCTGATGTCAGCAACCTTATATCTGTAAAAGAACGGTCGTCATATTGCCGAAAGGATTTCGAGATATAAAATACAATATACAAGAAACTTTGCTTATAGTCGGATGTTAAAAAACATCTTATTTAACATAAGCTAGAAGTTACTTATCGACTAAAACAATAGCTTCTTAACAAAATACATTCCATTACTAACTACCTATGGATAAAATGCATGTATAAAGAACAGGGATAGCTATAAAATATAACACACCTCATTTGCTACCTATTATAAATACCTTAAAATAGCATGTATATAATCAATCCCTTATACTCGTAATTATGTTTTTTATTTTGATGAAAACGAAATAAAACACATGAGAGGGAAGCATTTATATGTATATGTACGTGTGTGCGTACGTTTGTGTGTTCCTTTCCCAAGTACTTGCTAAGAGTGTATTTGAGTCCCACCCAAACAAGGTCTACAGATTTTGTATTAATATTAATATATAGATGTGCGTGTATCCTTTACAAGTAGTATATTAATTACAAAGAGTGTACTTGTCTTTTGCAAACAGTAGAGAATTTGAAAAAAGGACTCGTGTTTGACCCACCCAAACAGGGTCCATAGAGTTTGTTATTTTGCAACACATCTATAGCTATAATAGATATACATGTGTGTCAATATTTATTTACATTAATTCTCATGTAGACACTTATTTATTTTGTAGTATAAGGCTGTGTGCATATAGTATGGATATGTGTAAGTAGATTTATACCTGTGCTATAGAAGTCTAAGAACTATCTTTAGATGCAAATTAAGATATGAAATGGAAATACGACATACATGGGTAATAGTCGTTAAGAACTGACATGGAAAATGAACCTTTATCAATTAAGTATGAGAGGTTTTTAAGCAATCCCCAGTCACATATATTGAACTATTACGACATCATGCATGGAGAGGAGGAGAAGGTAATACATACAGTTTAAAAAGGTGTATTAATATAAAGCAAACATAAGAAGGTTCATCCGGACGTAAAGGAACTGTCAGTATTTATTACATGATAATAGTGCCATGTACTCCGTCCCGCTACCCATTAGGTGTTGGGAGCCGGAGGTAACCATCCGCTCCATCCAAACGAATCTAGTTCAAATATAGGGGGGAGCATCTTTTTCACTCCAACGAGACATCTTTTCCATTCCAAAACACAAAAAGGCGACATCGTTATATACCCAGACTCTCAATTCGAGGCAAGGATTCGGCGCTGTAGTGGACGCCAGGCATTACCGAAACAGATACATGTATATGCAATTTAACCCTTTCACCACCAATGTCGCATAGATGCATCACGACAAATAGTGCTGTCCCAGATCAGACGTCGCCGTTTCAAGGTGGCATTTGATTAGGGGCTTCATTTATTGTCTCAATTTCTATTTCTATATCTGTGCTTTATCCCTTAAAACATAGCTAGGCCAACTGATAGCAGCAAACATTTATAGCCGAATTGTATGGTAATTAACATTATACTGCTCGGAACTCTGACATTGCATGACTGAACCAGATATGTGCAACTTAAACAAACTACAATATATCATTAATAAAGCTATACATGTTACGTCCGGATTCTGTCTAGTATATGCAAGTCAGTTTTTTGGGTCTGATACAGAAGTCGGCAAAATAAAGTATTATCAATGTCAAGCAGTGTTTTGTGTTGACAAATTGTTCCTAATGAAATTCTTGCTTTATCTAAATGAAGACAGTCCATTAAGCATGTTTTATATGATATATATGCAATTTGATTTCCAGCATATATCGAACAATTCTGTAAGTAGGTATTTTATACCGACAAAGAGCCAATTAAAATGGGCAGTGGCAATACCATCCAGGCTAGAAACATAGTTAAAGCAAAGCTGAATGCAACTTTGACGGATTGTCACAGTTATTATGCTATGTTTAACATGTTGTCCTGTGTTCACCGTCGTCTATGTTGTGGGTAGGTCCAGCGGGGATACCTTTATTTACAATATTTGTAAAGCTAGGGTGACTTTGAGAGAAGTGTGAGGTTAGGACGTCCGTAAACCGGTTTAAACCCCCAGTGGTGTTTTTGCTACTGACCGTGCCAAGGCGGTACTCTCTTTGTCACCCTTCCTTTTGTTTGCCTTGCGTCTTTGTGCTTCTGATTTTGTTCATATGTGGAACGTTTGTCTCTGGTTCTTGTGTGTCTTTTGGTGTTTTCTGTGTTCATTTCGTGTGTGTGTGTGTGTGTGTGTGTGTGTGTGTGTGTGTGTGCGTTTGGGTGTGTGGTTGTGTGTGTGTGTCATGCTGTCTATCGGTGTTTTGGTGGTGGTTGCGTCTTGTATGTGGCTTTGCCTGCTTGACTATACTACTTTTCCATTCACAATTACTTAATTCAATGTCTTATATACATTTGCTATTTGCAGAAGCTAGTCAAGAATTCTACACCTAATGTTGCGTCAGGAAAACGCTGATATTAATGCTCTTTCGGACAAAAAGAAACGTATTTTTGACATTATTGATCCACGAATGGCTTTTTTCCAAACTTTCCACCTCGACCAAGAGTTACATTTCGATATTAAAGAAAAACATTTCGAAATTTCAATTAAATAATGATCTTACTCCTGCTGATATGACATCAAATAATGTAACCGTGTTTGTAGATTGTATTATATTGATGTTCATAAAGATATATTACAGTTCATACACTTGAAAAAGATATAAGACGCGTTTTATTGCTAACTCTAGTTGCACAACTACTTCTACTACAACTACTACTACTACTACGACGACGACGACGACGACTGCTACTACTACTACTACTACTACTACAACTACTACTACTACTATTATTATTACTACTATTACTACCAATTCTACTACTATTCCTACTACTACTACAACTACTACTACTAAACTTTCTAAACGTTTGACGTCCTCTGTCTTACCACTATCAAAGAATATGTAAAACGATACCATATATCGCCAAGATGTTCGTATACCAATGCAAATGAATTGTGCCCCTGTTGTTGCAGATTTTCGTTTTCGTATTGTTATGAGAGGGATTGCATGCTGAGCTTAAAACCTGATACAGAAGCTGATATTGTTAATGCTTTTAATACAAGTTCTAGATATTCGGACGATATTTCAAGAGTGTGAGGTTGGGCGCCCAAAAACCGGTAAACCCCCCCACTTGGCGTCACTGGCCGTTCCAAGGCAGTACTTCCATCTTCCCCCTATTGTATGTTTGTTTTGTCTTTGTGTGTCGTCTCTCGATGTGTTTATAGTGGTGTACATTTGCTGTTTCCTTGTGTTGCTGTTCGGGCGGCTGTTTGTTCTGTATGTGGTTTTTCCTGCATGACTCAATTTTGTACTTTCGATACTCCTAATTCTGAAACTGGTCTCATCAAATTACCCAACAGAACTGACTTTGAACGTTATGGGAATGCTATATACCGTCAGGTAATTGTATTCCTATGGTTACGAATGGTGCATCACTTGTCGCAGATTTGTTTTTGTACTGCTATGAGAGAGATTTCATGTTGCGTTTGAATCCTCAATCACAAGAAGATGTTATAAAACCTTCATTGAAACTTGTCGATATTTGGATGATATTTTTAACTTAGATAACCCATTCTTTGATGCTCTGATTCCTACGATTTATCCTAAAGAACTCAAATTGAATAAAGGTAACCCGTCCGACTATTATGCAGCGTTTCTTGATCTCGACCTTAAAATTGATAATGGAATGATTTCTTCTAAAATATATGACAAAAGAGATGATTTTGATTTTAATATTGTAAATGTTCCACATTTTGATGGGGATGTTCCCCGTGCTCCATCTTACGGGGTTTATATATCTCAACTTATTCGTTTTGCTAGAGCTTGATTTTAACAGTCGAAATCTCATTTTAACTGAAAAACTGCTTAAGCAAGGATATATATACCATAAACTAAGAAACACTTTCTCTAAATTTTACTATCGAAATCTCTCGCTTATTGGCAAGTACCAATGTAATCTCAAGACGCAACTGCGACACGGTATTTCACATCCTGAATTTTATGGTGATGTGATTTACAAACTTCGTAAAATTATTGGACATACCCATTTTCTCACTTTGTTCAACAAATATGTTAAAAAAAATCATTAAAAAGGGATATGATCCTGTAGTACTACAACATACTGCATGTTTGGTTGTCAACTCTTTTACAGTTGGCAATCACGCTGGCCTCTTTGCATGTACGCCGACAAGAAAGGTTTAGTACTGAATGAAGGCGACCTCTTAAATCCAGATTGTCGTACCTTTTATTACTTTTCTACAGTTACTCTGTTTGCAGCTCAATCATTGAGTACACTAGCGATAGGTGGATACAGTTTGGTCACTTAAATGTTTTCGTTATACAAGCACTTTACCACTGTATTTGCCATTGCAGTTGTTGTAGATTAGTCGGAGAGGGGATACGTTTATTTACACTGTTTGTCTTTTAGGGTGGGGATGGAATAAGTGTGAGGTTGGGCGCCCATAAACCGGTTTAACCCACCAGTGACATTTGTCACTGACCGTTCCAATGCGGTATTTCCATCTTCCCCCTATTGTATGTTTGTTTTGTCTTTGTGCGTCTCTTGATGTTTTTATAGTTATGTACATTTGCTGTTTCCTTGTGTTGCTGTTCGGGCGAGTGCTTGTTCTGTATGTGGTGTTTCCTACATAACTCATTTTTGTACTTTTAAACATAATAATCCATGGTTATATGCTTTCTATGATTTGTTTATCAAACGCATTAAATTTTTAGGAAGAACGTTACGACCCCATTATATTGCAACGCATAGCATGTTGGTCATTTACCCTTTACAGTCGGTAGCCACACACCCCTCTTTGCTTGCGTGACGACAGAGCGAGGGTAGTACTTTATGATGGTACAATCTTAAATCCGGAAAAGGGATACCTATTGTTTCACTTTATTCATCAAATATTTTTCAAAACAAAACGTTAAAAAGGGATGGGATACTATGGTATTACAACATACTGCATATCTGGTTGTGAATCCTATTACAGTTGGCAATCACGCTGCCCACGTTTGATGTACGCCGACAGGAAAGCTTAATACTCTACGACCTCTGAAAGGGGAGGAGGGCATCGGATCTTTGCACATCTCGTTTTTGTCGTACCCTTTAATAAACCTGTTTAAACCCCCAGTTACTATTGTCACTGACCGTTACCAGGCGGTACTTCCATCTCCCCTATTGTTTTTGTTTGTTATGTCATTGTGCGTCTCTTTGTGTCTATTGATATGCATGTAGATTTGCTGTTTTTGTCGTGGTGCTGTTCGGGCAGCTGTGTGTTTTGTATGTGGTATTTCCTGTCTGACTCATACATGTTCTGTTATCGGACTCTTTTTTGCCATTTCCCAATTGTGCCCTTAAATGACTTCCATGCATTTACGCTGACTTCAGGAAAGTCGCTGAGTGCATATTTGACGGACATTCACAATTGTTTTATGCTTTGTTTAAAAGTTCTGTGTTGAACATCTTTTATGTTGTCGCGAAGTAGGTTGTGGGGATACCTTTATTTACATTGTTCGTTTCTACTAAGGTGACGTTGAGAAAAGTTAGGTTAGGACGTCCTTAAACCTGTTTTAAACCCCCGGGAGTGGTTTTTGCCACTGACCTTTCCAAGGCGGTACTCTCTTTGCCACCCTTTTATGTTTCCCTTGTGCCTTAGTGTATTTGTCCTTGTACGTTTGTTGGTGTTTGAGATTTTCATCTAGTGTGCGTGCTGTATGCGTGATGTTAAGTGTGCGTCTTAGTTATTATCTATCGATGTTTGGGTTATGGTTATGGTTTCGTCTTGTGTGTGGATTTCTTGCTTGACTTTACTACTTTAAAATTTACAAACACTTATAGAAATAAATGAATGAGTCATGCAGGAAACACCACATAATTATACAGCACACAGTCGCCCTGACAGCGCCATGACAAGAAAGAGCAGTAAATGTAAGACGCACATAACAAAACAAAATCAGGGAGAAGATGGAAGTACCGCTTTATAACGGTCATTGACAAGACATTTGGTGTCTCTGGGACGTGGAAACGTTTATATACACTATTTGTTAAGCTAGAGTGAGGTCAGGTTGCCCTCAAGGATGGTTTTGCCACTGACCGTTCTGAGGCGGTACTCTCCTTGCGTTTATGTTTGTTGGATGTCTTTGTGCCTTTTTGTTTGTGCTTATGTTCGTGTTTGATGTGTCTTTTCTTGCTTGAATTTACTAATTTGTCATTTATATCATTATGGGGCATCCAACCTCACACCTGTTCGATCCAAATCCTAACAGACCAATATATCCCCTCTCCGAATATCTACAACTATCGCGATTGCCAATACGGTGGCAAATTACATATAAAACGAAAACATATTTAACTGAAACAAACCGGATCAACCCATCGTTAGTGTACTTCATGACTGAGCTGCAATCAGAGTAACTGTAGGAAAGTATTAAAAGATACAAGTAAAGGGTACGAGATATTATTGTCATCGACGTCCTCCTTCAGTTTCCGGCTAATCAGTATGTAGGTCAGACGGATCGCTCTAAAAACAAGGTTTCGGGAACATAATTACCATTCTCGTATAAAAAAAGTTCGCAATTTTCTTTACCAGCATTTTCGTCATACAGGACATTCATTTAAAAATGTTTCGGTTCAACCAGTGGAGTAACTTTATTATGATTCTAATACTACCAGTAGTTTGAAATCTAAAGCTCGTTTTATCACAGAGCTAGGCTGGATTAAAAAGTTACAAACACCTTTCCCTTTGGGTTTGAATGACAACATTTTCCAAAGTGGTAATCTTTCTAAAGATCGTAACATCGATATTTTCTCAATATTTTCAATTAGAAAACGTAAAAGCAGATCGCATGGTAAACCTAGAAATGGTAATATTAAGCGCAAATTACGTCTTAATATGTCATTTCACGATTTACATACTATTCTTAAAGAAACTGGCAAACATGCTATGCTTTCTTGTTTAGCATCTTTGCCATTTTCTTGTATTCAGTCCATTGACGAGGAGACTGATAAAAATTTCATGCGTACAGACCCACTGATCAAAACTGCCTCTATTATACAAAGTTACACCCAGCATGTTCTTCGTCCTCATATTGATAAAGAATCTGAACATAAAAGCCATTTTCTTAAACTTCAATTCATAAATAAAGGTATCGACTTCATTGATATTCAAAGTATATTTCGTGATAAGAATGTAATCGATACTATTCCTAAATATTTCATAAATTCTGAATCACCTATCATCTGTTATAAAAGTACAAAAATGAGTCATGCAGGAAACACCACATACAGAACAAACACTCGCCCGAACAGCAACACAGGGAAACAGCAAATGTACATAACTAGCAAAAACAACAAGAGACGCACAAAGACAAAACAAACATACAATAGGAGGAAGATGGTAGTACCGCCTTGGAACGGTCAGTGACAAAAGTCACTGGGGGTTTAAACCGGTTTATGGGTCACGTCATTACTGGTAAATTTAATATTATTAAAGATAAACGTCTCAAAGCCCTCCTTACTAAAGGACCCAAATATAGATTACCTTCCCTTATTGATTTTGACACTTGTCGTACTCATATTGCTAAAGCTATTCAAGAATTCTGCATCAAATGGTGTCGACGAGAACATGCTTATTTAAATGCCCTTTCAGATTGGAAAAAAAGCATGTTTTTGACATTATTGATACAGGTATTGCTTTTTATAAATCTAATTACCATCTATTACCACCTTGACCTAGAATACATTTCGATATCTGAAGAAAAGCATTCCGAATTTCCATTCTAAGTATGTTTTTGCTCCTGCTGACAAGGCATCAAATAATGTAATAATTATGTGACGATTGTATTATGTGGATGTATTGAAGAAGGAATTAACTGGTTCTCAAACATATATTACAGTGCAAACCCCTGAAAAAGATATAGTCACGGAACATGTAAAAATGTGCATTGTATAAGGCGTGTTTTATTGCTAACTCTAGTTGTTGTACTACTACTAAACTATCTAAACTTTTAACGTCGTGTCTTACTACTATCAAAGAACATGTTAAACGTTACTGTAATAAAATATATGACAATTCTGGTATTAATGTTTTTTGGTCCGTAATAAATTCAAATGATATTTTAACTAAACTTGAAAATGAACAGTATAACATTTCTTGATTGAGCTCTTACGAGTTCTCTACACTCTATACTACTCTACCTCACCATCTTATAAAGGATAAACTGATTAAATTGATAGACAAAAAAAATTGGCCAGAGAAAATAAAATGTTCCTTGCTTGTAAGGTTCAACGTTCATTCTTTTCGAATGTTGACGTTGAAAATTACACAATGTGGACTTGCCTTGATGTTTGTGCATCTTTAACATTTCTTTTAGATAACATATTTGTGCGCTATGGGGATACCATATATCGTCAAGTTGTTGGTGTACCTATGGGAACAAATTGTGCCCCTCTTGTTGCAGATTTGTTTTTATATTGCTATGAGAAGGATTTCAGGCTTAGTTTAAAACCTGATACACAATCTGACATTGTTAGTGCTTTAAATAAAACGTCTAGGTATTTAGACGATATTTTGAATTCGGATAATCCTTATTTTGAAAATATGGTTTCTTCTATTTACCCAAAGAACTTACTTTAAACAAAGCGAACCCATCTGACATTCAGGCTCCCTTTTTCGATTTGAATCTTTCCATCACTAATGATAAAGTTTCGTCTAAAATATACGATAAAAGGGAAGATTTCGATTTCAAAATTGTTAATTATCCTTTTCTAGATGGAGATGTTCTCCGGTCTACATCTAATGGGGTTTACATGTCTCAACTTATTCGCTTTGCCCTAGCCTGTTCTTTACTAGTAGATTTTAATAGTCCTAATTTAATTATCATAACTCATGAACTTCTTAAGCAAGGCTACAGATATCATAAAATTCGGAAAGTTTTTTTTAAATTCTATTGTCAAAATTCACCCCTCATTAGTAAATATAACTTATAATTTACGGACGTTAATGCAACAAGGTATTTCTCATCCAGATTTCTATGGTGATGTTATCTACAAACTAAGGAAAATTTATGGTCATATCCATTTTCACGATTTGTTTATTAAACGCATTAAAACTTTTAGGAAGAAAGGTTATGACCCTATTATATTGCAACACACTGCATGTTTGGTTATCGATCCCTTTACAGTCGGTCGCTACGCTTTCCTCTTTGCTTGCACGATGACAGGCCGAGGGAAGTACTCTATGATGGTATATTCTTAAACCCAGAAATGGGATGAGCTTACCAGACTCATGTATTACCTTTTCTCTGTCGTGCCCATAACGGCTTCCCTGCAGTTGTTCTGTCTTCATTGAGTACATATTTGACGGACTTTCGCAGTTGTTATGCTATATTTTACATTTTGTACTGTGATTACTGTCTTCTATGTTGTGGGGAATCCGGCGGGGATACCTTTATTTACAATGTTTGTTTAGCTAGGGTGACTTTGAGATAAGTGTGAGGTTAGGACGTCCGTAAACCGGTTTAAACCCCCAGTGGTGATTTTGCTACTGACCGTGCCAAGGCGGTTCTGTCTTTGTCACCCTTACTTTTGTTTGTCTTGTGTCTTTGTGCCTGTGTTTTGTTCATGTTTGTCTCTGGTGCTCGTGTATTTGTTGGTGTTTTATGTGTTCTTCTCGTGTGTTTCGTTGTGTGTGTGTGTGTGACATACTGTCTATTGATGTGTTGGTGGTGATTGCGTCTTGTATGTGACTTTCTACTGTATGTGTGTGTATGCGTATAAATTTCTATGCCTTCTGTAGGTGTTTTGGTGATGGTGTCGTTTTGTGTGTGGCTTTTCCTGCTTGACTTTACTACTTTTTCATTTGAAGAGATGTCTTTAAAGAGAACCAAGTTTTTCAAGTCGTAGAAGAGGACGGCGTGATTGCTAAATGTAGACGGACTGGCAATCAGACATGCAGACTGTTGTATTATTCAAGGATCATATCCCTTTTTAATGATGTTAATACATTTGATGAACAGAGAAAGAGAATGCTTATATCCAATAACTTGTTTGTATATAACATCACAACAAAATTCCGGGTGTGAAATACGTAGTCGCAGGAGCGCCATACGGTTGCACTTATTCTTGCCAATAAGAGAGGGATTTACATGATATAATTTTGAGAATGTTTTGCTTAGTTTATGATACTGATAACCTTGCTGTAGAAGATTTCCAGTTACACTGAGCTTTATACTGTTAAAATGGTGTATCCTGATCTGAATACATCTGAATTATAAACGATGAACTGATTGCTCTGACAGAAAAGACACCATAGTGTCGAAGAACTTCGACTCATTTTTATAGGTGATTTAAACCTTAAATATGTGGGAAATTAGTTTATAAACATTTGTATATCAACAGTGTAGACCCATACTAAATATGGAAAAAATAGTCAAACAGGGAGAGCCACTTACGAAATGACACCGCACCAAACACCATCAAACAAGAAACGGTATAGCCACAAGACAAATCATAACAGGACACATATCAAGACGAAAAAATTAAACATTAAGCATATTAAAAAAAAAATTGGCCATAGGTTGAAAGCAGGAGTACCGCCTTGAAACGGTCAGTAACCAAAATAAGTTACTGGGGGACTTAAACCTGGTTTACGGGTACCCAACATCGTCCTTATCCCACTTTCACCAAATTCAAAATGTAAATAAAATCCCCCTCCAGAAAACTTCACAACATGCATAACGATGTCTGCCAAAATGAAATGACTTGAAAATAAGCGTTAGAGGTAAACAAGCGACGTCATCATTTAAATGACGTCATAACTTAAAAGTACGGGAAAACTATATGAAACACTTCTACACCAACATTTTCTAAACGTTAAATCGCAAGAAGATACAAGTACTAGTGGATATTAAGTATGCACAACTGTTTTGTTTGAAAACGAATAAACTTGACATCGTAGACATGTACTTGATGACTATTCAGAGGTCAGCGCAGCTGTAGAGAAGTCATTTTGGGTACTTTGAGGGAGCCCTTCGATAAGTGTCTGCACCGTTTGAAACCTCACACCTATTCGACCCGAATCCTAACAGACAAACATATCCCCTCTCCGACTAATCTACAACTATCGCGATGGTAAATACGGTGGCAAACCTAATTTGCGTCTGTGAGCAAAGACTACAGAAAATGATTGTTTTATAATTGTGTAAACCATTGTGATAAATAGAGCATATTTTCATATGGAGCAAATGCTTTATTTATCACAATGTTTTCAAAACATGTTTTTACAGAAACGTCAAAATGCGTCGGATGGAGGGAATGAGTTAAACAGTATTCATTAGCATTGTTAATGTCAATTAGAATTTCAGCTATAGGGTAAAAGAGTTAAACTCTTACACAGTAAGAGTACGTGTTAACATTGTAATGTTTGATGTGTACAAAATGAGCCGTTTATCTCAATGGTTGGTCATTGTACGTTTGTCAACTGCAGCTTAGCGATATTACGAATAACAGTAGGAATTTGCAAGTAGATTACTGGATAGTTCGAAATTGTAGTAACGAAGAATTGATGCCCTTTTAGGCAGGTCGTTGCTTCATGATGGATGCAGAGGAACATTCCATTCTGTATGACAGTCACCCTACATTAAACTGCCACATGTCTTAAGACTGATACTGGTACATGTTTTAGTGTTCTACCTTTTAGATTTTTAATTGTAAATGTGTTCATTTCCTGTCACTGGACCTATACCAATACACCGAAGACAAGACACTTACTGCTTGACTTTTCATTCGGGATACAATGACTACACGATATAATTTATGACTTTTGTCACTGACCGTTCCAAGGCGGTACTTCCATCTTCCTCCTATTGTATGTTTGTTTTGTCTTTGTGCGTCTCTTGTTGTTTTTTCTACCTATGTACATTTGCTGTTTCCTTGTGTTGCTGTTGGGGCGAGTGTTTGTTCTGTATGTGGTGTTTCCTGCATGACTCATTTTTGTACTTTTTGTATCCTCTATCACCTTCTATATAAGTTGCTTATTGATTTCATGTGCCTATTTAGGTACATGTACATGTCCGTCTGCAATGAGGAGGAAACAAAGATGTGACTGTCTGATTATAGTTTTATTAACAATTTCAATGCTGCAATTTGAGAGTTAAATAGGTCATCATTGTTTATGGGTACAGTTCATACAGTGCAAAACGTGCAAGACAATTTTGAATTAAATCTAGTGCAGAACATGATCAGTGGAATTTTCCTGTAGCCATATGATTAAGGTCTGCACTGTTTGCAAAATAACCCAATGCACTCGCTTTCTGCATTCATAGGATAATCTTGCTTGGATGTGTAGGGAATAGAAATATATTTTAAAAGTAGTTATCATTATTATTTTAGTATAATCTAGTGGAGGCCATTGAAAATCCTCTCGCGAATTATACATTTTCTTACTGAACGGACTCTACAGGGTGTCCCAGAAAAAATGCAACCCAAATTCAATTTCTTATTACTCTAAATATATTCAACCGATAGAAACGTTTCATAGTCCATATATTTAGGTACAGTAGTTTTCTACATCTGTGTAAAATTACAGCTCAAATGCTTTTATAGATTTTAATATATTGTGTACATACTGAAAGCACCCTCGTTTTCACTTTTCCCAGAAAGTGGACTTTCGTCGTACATTTACCCTGTTGATAATATATTGTTTAGCGAATAACCAATAAAACTTTTTGTACCCAGAATATTACTTACATGTCTGTTAATGGAATTTGGTAGAGGGTCGACCTCGAGCTTGTTTCTAGATGAGACGCCAAGTAACTATTATATGTTTGGCCTTCTCATGCTATACACGTCTTAGCTGGTTTATGCAAACAGCTTGGGTCCAAACACTGTGGCCTCTCATCAGAATCATTCAGAATCATATCTGTTGAATACTCAGACAGTTGTTTCTCAAGGGATTGTCAGTGAATATGTCAGCAAATTAGAGATTGAGCAGACATTATTGTTTCAACATGATAATGATTAATATTGTTGTTCACAGGTTGTACTACAAGTACCCCTCTCCTACCAGCAGTGAACAATTCTCAATTTACAGCCTCCAGTACTTTTAGCCGATCCTTTCATGCGCATTATGCCAGGCTTGATGCTAGACATAACTGGTCTTCGAAGAACGATACAGCGGACAACTACATTGAAGTGAGTAATATCAATTGCATGGGTGACATCAATTCGTCACCTTTATCCTTACAGCGCTGTGAAATAAAATCAAATCGCTTCAGGGTTGAGTATGTGTTCAAGAAGTTTTGGGGTTTGATTCGTAGGTGTAGGTGTCAACCTTCGGTATTTTTATTGGCCAACATATTCGCCACAATTACTGGTGGTGTTCTCAGGAGCCGAAAAAAGAATTATATATGTTATAAGGAGTTGTTTCAACATAAACATGTTTGAACTAAGGGGATACGTTTATTTACACTGTTTGTCTTTTAGGATGGGGATGGAATAGGTGTGAGGTTGGGCGCCCATAAACCGGTTTAACCCCCCAGTGACTTTTGTCACTGACCGTTCCAAGGCGGTACTTCCATCTTCCTCTTATTGTATGTTTGTTTTGTCTTTGTGCGTCTCTTGTTGTTTTTTCTACTTATGTACATTTGCTGTTTCCTTGTGTTGCTGTTCGGGCGAGTGTTTGTTCTGTATGTGGTGTTTCCTGCATGACTCATTTTTGTACATGTATAAAGAACTAGAGGTGATTCTATACAAACCCGATGTCTTCTCCGCCCCAGCCACGCGGACAAGATTTTCCATGTAAACAATACAAAGTCCCATGACTCTGCAGTAAATCATTGAACCGGAACAGGAATGATATATACACAACTAGGCATGGTGCTGATCAATTCTATGAGGTGTCAGGAAGGTCCTACCAAAGGTTTTGGAGAAACAGCAGATACAAATGTTTCCACGTAAAAACTTCAAAGTCCCATAATTCTGCAGAAAGTCATCGAACCGGGACAGGAAAAAGATATGCACAACTAGGCATAATGCTAATCAATCTTATGAGGATTTGTGAAAATCATTAAAATCTGACCAAATGTTTTACAGAAACAGCACGGGCAAATTTGTCATGTAAAATTTCAAAATCTCATATCTCTGCAGATAATCTTCAAACTGGAACTGGAATAACTAGGCATTGTGCTGATAAATCCTATGAAGTTTCGATGAGAACCTGACCAAAGGTTTTCGATAAACCGCGTAGACAAAGTAAAATCAGAAAGATTGATGGACAGACGAACGTTCTAACATATGTACACTTGTTGGGTATTTTATTTGTTAAATGAACTAATTCTGTCCTACTGACGCCTTTTTGCGCCTCTGTAAAACACTTGTATTGAAACCATTGTGATAAATAGGATCAAATTCTCTATTTATCACAATGTTTCAAAACTACACAATTCTAACATTCTGCTTTTCTACAGTTACTGTTCCTTTTTGGTAGATTAATTCAAAGAGGTTAGCTCTCAAAATAGTCTAGAAGGGAATGAGTTGAAATTACCTAACACGGACACAAACGTATGAAAGAAAAGTCTTTTATAGGCCAAACTCCAACTCATTCATTTCCACTCTTAAATTCGCATAAATACCAAGTTTTATTGGTATACATGTGTATGTTAACACCGTTCTATTTGATTTAGCGCATTAGTATATTAAGCAAGCGGTAAATCGCACTTTTCCTCGGTTTTCTACGGAATTACGTGGATAGGGGTTAATATTTTGGCATGGCTACTATGGCCTTCGGCTCGGCAAGCCAACCCAGGCCAAAACACTGGAACCTGTTCAACGTTGAACCTATTGCAGTTTTTACGACTGATCGAAAAAAGCTTTTTAGAATCGGACGAAAATACAACAGAAATACAGGAAATAACAGACAGGAAATAAAGAATTAACGCACAGTTCACAGCAACACCGGAGCATAAAAATGTGACACATATATACACAATCTTCACAAAACTTTAATTGCCTATTCCAAACCGAAATCATCTAAAAATTGTGGTAAAACCAAAATGCATGGAAAACAAAGATAAGATGTGATGTAATATATTAGGCAAGAGTAAGATAAGAGGTAACGTCGCAATTAGACATCCAAATTTGAACAATCTAATAGGATCAAGCATGGGTTTTGTTAAAGACGGGGGTCTCTATACCCGAGGTTTGCCTATTCCCAGTCGAAAATGAGCTATAGCGAGTTTCCGACAGAAACAGACTAACCAAGGGTATAGAAACCCCCGGTTTTAACAAACCCATGCTTGATTATTTTTCTCGCTTAAATACACCATAAAAACAAGTAAATTAATGGAATTTGTTAAGTACTACTTTCCATTGCGTAATACGGCTTTGTGCGTCTCTTGATGTTTTATACTTATGTACATTTGCTGTTTTCTTGTGTTGCTGTTCGGGTGACTGTTTGTTCCGTATTTGGTGTTTCCTGCATGACTCATTTTTGTACTTCGGTATCTTATAGAAACAAACTGCAGGTGACAGTAAATGCCAGCGTCATTTGTATAAACGTTACGTTTTGGCGTAAAATATAAATGAGTAAAATGACTGAGTGACTACAAAACAAGTCAGATCGCCTCATACCAAGCACTCGCTAGTCTCGTCACACAGCATCTCACTCCTTTAAGATTTCACACTATTCTACCAGCTATCGGAAACACTCATTCTTGCCACAGACCATCAAGAAGTGGAAAAGCCTCCATCCGGACATCGCATCAGCATGCTCAGTCGATGCATTCAAGTGTCGACTAGCCACATACGTTATATAAACTCACAGCATTCTTTTATCTTGATTTTATCTGTACATATTGCTCTTTCATTTCCATTGTCTTTATTCATGCGTAGAATTAGAATAACGTGTTCGGGTAATTGATTTAACCTTTATAAAATGTTTATAGGATAAATATAGTTTCATACCCAGGCTAATTAATCATATCAATTTTAATTCTTAATATCGTTGAATATAGAAATGTTGGTATGACTATGTAAGAGTTCATTCCCTTGTATTGATTTTACCTAATCGGGCGTATGAATACACCAGACAAGGTATATTCAAGATAAGGATTTCCAGTACTGACATTTTTAATAACTCAGCTTATCTAGCACGTCTGAGAAGCGAGGCATTGTTTTCTTTTCTTTTACAGTGGGATGCGTGAAAGGCTTAAGATGATGATATGTTTATTTGATACCTTTGTTATTTCTTTACTTTGGTATGCATGTGAATTTTCCGGTGCTACTGCAAGAGAAAATTGAAAGAGTAAGCATACAGATTCACAGCGTAAAAACTATTTCACTACACTAAAAAAACACACACATATACATACTAATATTTAGAGTGAAGGTGTGTCTACGTATCATTAACCTTTTAAGCGACTTTCCACATAAGGTTGACCAACATCAGATGCTTCTTGTATGAGCCGCTGTTTGATCAGGTCTGCTAGTTTTGCTTTTGGAGTAGTATAGCTCTATATCTGCAGTTTCAATCTCAGCCAATATTTCATGGGTTGTTCATAGGCTGTTATAAATAGTCGATGATTTGATGTTTGTTTTCGTCACAAAAACAGATGTCTCCCCTTTCATCTCTCTTTCCAATACACAAAGCGTAATGTCCGTAACACTTATGTTATAGGGGTAATAACTCCCAAGTTATAAGAGGAAGACAAGTCAAAACACCAGGTGCACGATAACACATGCTGGTCAACATTCCTGTGCAGTTTGGTAATTCTATCCCTACTGGTTTCAAAGGTACGCATGGCACAAAGTTTCTCTAATTTTAAGTAATCATATCGGGTGCAATAACTTAACAATCATATCTAAAGGAGTTCAAGTGGCACACGGTCGTGTAAAGAATTATGAAAAAGAATCATTCAGTAGAATAGATTTCAAAGGAATAAAGCACAGCTACAGAAAAAGAGATTGAGAGAAAAAATGAAGTTCCTGATAAGACATTGCCTTGAAAAGGCGGCGTCTGATCTGGAACTGCACTACGCACAGTTGGCACAATATACGCCCGTTGAGGTCTTGTTCAACATAAACCGAGGTTAACGTATTTGCTAAACGCAAATGCTTAACACACATTCTAAGTCCAATTGTGCCAAGGCTTTATCTCAAAGGACTGTCAATGGGCGTACAGGTGTTCCAAGTTTAAAAGCTTTATCTCAAAGGGTTATGTAAATAATGGACTTAAACAAAACCCTTAACGAAATCTTCTAAGTTAAAAAGGGTCATAGATATGTCACAATGCTGGATATAGTTATATACGTTTGCCTACAGGTGAAGGTTGAGACGGTGGACAAGTGTTCCAAGTTCAAAGCTTTATCTCGAAGGGTTATGGAAATAAGTAGACTTTTACCGAAACCTTAATCAAAATGTCCAAGCTAAAAAGGGGCATAACTATGTCAAAATGTTGGACATATATATGTACTCTTGCCTATAGGCTAAACGTGTGATGGTGAACAAATGTTCCAAGTTTCAAAGCTTGATCTCAAAGGGTTATGCAAATAAATGGACTTTAATAAAAACCTTAACCAAACGTTCTAAGTTAAAAAGGGGCACACTTCTGTCAAAATGCTTGATAGAGTTATTTTCTTTTGCATGAAGACGACGGTTGTGCTGGTGAACGAGTTTTCCAAGTTTGAGAACTTTTCCACAAAGGGTTAGGTGAATAAATGCACTTACGAAAATGTGATCCACATAAATTGCGGTTAACATTTTTGCTGAACACAAATGCTAAACGCAAATTCTAAGTCCAATTGTGCGACCTTGATCTTAGATAAACGCACTGGAAAACACGCCTGCTACTGTAGCATGTCCAGATAAACAATGTGATAAAATTTGAGAAGGATCCACCCAGTAGAACGAACTTGAGTTAGAGGTGTTACAGACAGACAGACAGACATGCTAACATTTTTGCTTAACGCAAGTTCTAAGTCCAATTGTATGACCGTGACCTTGGATATACGTACCGGGACTGGGCATGCTATTGTAGCAAGTCCAGATAAACATTGTGTTTATTTGGGAAGGATCCGTCAAGCGGAACTTGAGTTACAGATGTTACAGACGGGCGGACAGCGCCATTCCAGATACGTCGCGTTTTTAAAAACTAGAAAATCGTGTCTGTAAGACTCAACAATGCACCTGTGGTGGTGCTTGTCTAGCTGCACGTAAAGTCCCTAATCCATTTTACCTTGACCTCAGGCAGCATGGGCTTGGTGCGTAATAAAAGTATGGACAGTGTTTAATGTGTATATACAATTCCAGGCCAATAGCTTTAGCGTTTAGTGAGATATAAGACGAGAAGTCATTTGACCTTAACCTTTGGCTTACAGATAGCATTGACTGAGTGCATAATAAAGGTATGGGTGGTGTTTAATGTGTATATGCAATTATGTGGCAATAGCTACAGTGGTTAGGGCGTTATAAGACAATGAAACAACCAAGTGCCCATGAAATTCCCAAAACACACAGCCGCCCGAACAGCACCAGAACAAATAACTGCACGTAATTGAGACTACTTACTGCATGTAAAATTGCAATGTCATTTTACTTTGACTTTGGTCTGGTGGGAATGGGTGGGATGTCAATTGATAGAACAGATGATGATTGATGTGTATGTGCAGTTTCACGTGTATTAGTGTGGAAATTACTGACATATAACATTTTATAGTACAGCGCGACGCATGGACGGACGAACAGACGGACGGGCGTTCTAACGGATTGAGTGTATGTGGCTATTCTTTTGTTTAAAATAGCCACACAAACTGAAAATAATACACATAAAACCGATGAGAACAAAATATCTTTTGTTCTCATGTAATTATCTAGTCACATAAACAGGAATTGTTAGAGCGGACAGACCGACGGACGGACATGTGCACAACAAAATGCCCCCTGACTGTTGTCACGGGGACATAAAAACAGCAAATGTAGCTGCATATCAAAAGAGACCCACTGAGACCACAAACAAACAATAGGGGAAGATAGAAGTACCGCCTTGGAATGCTAGTGACAATTGGGTTTTAAACCTGTTTAAACCTCACATTTATTCCATCACAACCAACCGTAAAAACAAATAGAGTAAATAAATGAAAGTCGATTTTGGACACCATTGTAATAAATACAGCATTTGCTTTATATGTAAAAATGCTCTATTTATCACAATGGTTTTAAAACTACACAATCGGAAGTTTCTGTTTTTCCAGTAAATGTTCCTTTTCATAGATTATCAAAGCGGTTGGGTCTCATATAGGTTAACCGCCTGCTTAGGTCTGTTCTTTTTTAACTAAATATTTATGTATGACTGGTGGATGCATTAACATTTAACCCTTTCTATCGTTTATATTCATATAAGAAATGATGACGTCATCAATATTGATTAGTTGCATTTGCATAATTTTGTATGAACACAGTTGTTGGAATAGACAAGACCTGTAGAATCAGATCATTTAGCAAACAGAACAGACACTTATCAGACGGAACAGTTTGATTTTGGTCTACCCTGTTTGCAAAGGTGTAAAATGACGTCTATATGATTTAAATATTTTTTTAGGCTGGATGATTGAATAGGTGTGATGTTGGTCACGCCCCTAAACCGGTTTAAACCAACAGTGACTATTGTCACTAACCAGTCAAACGATACATACCTCCATGTTCCCCCCAATTTATGTTTTGTTTGTTAACTTTTCGTCTTTTGATAGACATTTACATTTGCTGTTCTTTTGTTCAGTCGACTACTTGTTTAGTAGGTGGTGGTTCCTTCAGGACTCTTACACATAATTAGTGGTTCCAGCAGTTAATGAGTTAACCAGTTCTCAAGCTTTTTATTGGTCAGATTTCAGTTCTCAAGCCAAAGGCTCAAATCTGACCAATCAAAAACTTGAGAACGAACTCCAACTGACCTAATGTTTTATAAGCATGGATACTGATGTAATCGTCCGACCAGGGTCTGGTTGTGAAATGCTGCAGTTTCTGTTATGACTAAAGTTTTCATAATTCTTACATGATTAGTCATTCATCAAACAACTTTCTTCCTTTCATTTCAATTTGTTATAAATAAAACATATTTTCAGGTTGATTTTGGCAGTCTGCGAGTGGTCACGGCTGTCATCCTACAAGGTGCATACTCTCACATAGAGTGGGTGATGACATATGAGCTCTTCACAAGCACAGATTGTAACAGTTTCGATGCTGTACTTGACGAGACGAGCAAGCCTAAGGTATCTAACCCTTTACACTAAAGAGACATTTTTATAAAAAGCTAATGCCCTGATTATAGAACTGTCTGGCCATGGCATGCAATGGTTGTTTGTGAAATAACACATATCTAATTTTACAGTTCCTGCCTTGTTTATTACGAGTGGCTTAGATGAAGGTATCTTAATATTGAATTTAATACTCTTGTTAGCTGAAAATTAAATTCCTCTAAGTCCTGTTACTCCGAGGCTGGTCATCTTAGTGTTGTTATATTTTCTGGTCCTTCGGGATCATAAGTTTGGTGTTATTAGTTTTGAAAATTGAATACTGCTTAAGCCGGTGCTAGACTTCTTCTTTAAGTGATTTCCGTAGACCAGTATATAATGGTATCCCCGGGAACATGTTGACAATAATGCACTGCAGACATAATTGATACATTACGCGTTTTAAAAATTTAACAATCACCTTATTTCGCATAAACATCAGCTCACTATCTTAAGAAAGTATACATGAGTTTGACTCTAAATAAGTGTCTGTGCCAGCTGATAAACGTACAAATATGAGTCGTGCAGGAAACACCTCATACAGAACAAACTGCCGCCCGAACAGGAACACAAGAAAACACCAAAAATGTACATAACTATCAAAAACATAAAAAGACGCTAAAAGACAAAATGAACAAACAATAGAAGGAAGATGGAAGTGCCGCCTTGGAATGGTCAGTGCCAATATTCACTGGGATAGTTTTTTAACTTTCAGTGGAAAGGAGCACGTAAAACGAAAACATATTAAAGCCTTCAGACCTGGTTTAAGTCGCCAATAGACCTATTTGGCTCCTGACTGTTTGAGATTTGTTTTTATATAGCTATGAGGGAAGAGGATAAACCTGATCCAAAAGCTGATATTGTTAATGCTTTTAATAAAAGTAGATATTTAGACGATATTTTGAATTTGGATAGTCCTTATTTTGATACTATGGTTTCTTCTATTCACCATAAAGAACTTACTTTAAACAAAGCAAATCGATCCAATTATATAGCTTCCTTTTTAGATTTGATTTTTTCCATCACAAATGATAAAGTTTAGTAAAAAATACACGATAAAAGGGAATATTTGATTTCTAAATTATTATTTATCTTTTTCTAGATGCACCGTTCTGCGTCATGTATGGTTTACATTTATCAGTGTATTCGCTTTGTACAAGCCTGTTCTTTGCTAAAACATTTCAATTAGTAGTAATTTAATCATAACTGATAAACTTCTAAAGTAAGGTTACAGATATTGTAAAAATCGGAAAACTCTTTCTGCATGTTTTGTTACTCACCACTTTACCGTCGGTAGATAAGCCTCCCTCTTTGCTTGCACGATGACAGACGAGGGTAGTACTCTCTATGATAGTATACTGCTCTGGCAGCAAAGTCATTGAGTACTATTTGACGAAATTCCACAGTTGTTGTCATGCATTGTCCTTTGTTTACCGTCTTCTGTGTTTAGGGAACTCTGGCGGGGATACTTTTGTTTACACTGGTTGTTAAGTTAGGGTGACGCTGAGATAAGTGTGCTGCTAGGACGTCCGTGAATCGGTTTAAAACCCTTGTGATGGATTTGCGGCTTACCATTCCAAGACAGTACTCTCTTTGCCACTCTTTTTGTTTTTGATGTCTTGTACTTGTGCGTTTGTTAATAGTTAAGACTTATATCTCATGTATTTGTGTGCATGCGTGTGCGAGCGCGCGCTTGTGTGTGGTTGTGTGTGTATGCTATTTACTTTCTATCGGTGTTTTAGTGTTGGTAGCGTTTAATGTGTGTATTTTCCTGCTGGTTTTTATTACTTTTTCATTGACATGCAGTTTACCACTGTAGTTGCCATCGCGGTGGTTGTAGATTAGTCGGAGTGGGATATGTTTATTTACACTGTTTGTCTTTTAGGGTGGGTATAGAATAAGTGTGAGGATGTGTGCCCAATAAACCGGTTAAGACCCCGGTGACAATTGTCACTGAACGTTCCAAGACGGTATCTCCCCCAATTGCTTGTTTGTTATGCATTTGTGAGGCTCTTCTTGTCGTTTGATAGATATCTCTTTTGTCACGGTGCTGTTTGGGCAATCGTGTGTTTTGTGTATGGTGTTTCCTAATACTTGTACTTTTGTAATTAATATTCATTGTAATTATATCTTACATTAATATTTTAGGGTTAAGAAAGGTGTTAGTTAAATACAGGAAATTGTGCAGAAACGCTTCTGTAACAATTGTCGGTTATACTTAAGTCATTTCACATCTTCTTATCTTCTTTTTTAATACGCCTGCGTGTACATTCATTTAGTGGTGCAGTAGAGATAGTTAGCATTTACTAGAATAATAGCTTGAAGCTACGATCAATTGGAAGAAGTCTAATTTAAAACAGACTGTATGTAAATGACTATTGTACTATAATACAGAGCTCCTATAAGAATGTTCTGTATCGTTTTTACCCTGTTTATGAATGACGTATCTTTTTACTGAGACTGTAGTATAACTACAAGGACCTAAATATTATTCTCCTTTCCTCAGATCTTTCCGGGGAACACAGACAGAAACAGTCATGTTGAATCCGATCTACCCCAGCCAGTTTCCGCCCGGTGCTTCAGGATCAACGCAGTCAAGTGTTGGATTTGGCCTTCTCTTCGATTTGAACTCTTGGGGTGCCTCCCATAAGCGTAAAAAGGTTGAGTCGCATGTGCATATTTTATTCGATAGCTCATTGCCCGACAAAAACGCATTTGTACGCATTTCCAAACACAGTAGTCATAGATCAGACAGCTCCTGTAGGAACTGTCTATCTAGGGTTTTATCTACGGTTTGCTCTGTTTGCTCAATGTGTACTAATATAGAGATGATTATAAGTTTATGCTATAGTCAATACAATTTATCGTTTATAATAATATATAACTCTAAAACATTAATGATTATTCTTACAATCAGTACGTTTTCTACGAAATTTCATCAGGTGAAGGGCTAGAGTTTGATTAAGTTTAGTGACTTTATGTCGGCATAAAATGACAATTACATGCACACTTCATGTATTTTAAAATATTTTTCATGGATATCTTTTAAAAATCCTTCAATATTCTCAAAAATGAATTTTGGGAAAGGGTTGATGCAGTTGGTAGGTCCATCTTAAGGTTGACAGAAAATTTCCTGAAAATAAAATTAGAGCTGAAATCGTTCAATGAATTAGGAAATAGCACAAAAAGCCAACAGCAATTCCAAACGTACAACTGAAGTGTGAACTCACAAATACATTACTTACCTTGCCTGTTCAACAGCGACATCATTTCAGCAGCGGCGTAAAACAAAATCCTTATCTTGATGGAAACACAAAACACGTTGTGACGCCATACCTTACGCAAGTACGATGCGACATAACGCGACAAAACGCCTTACTGAAATGTATGCATCGGTTTTGCTGGGTATAGGACGCTGATACTCTATATTTGGGATGTTTGGTGTTCAGGGCACTGTGACACTGAACTGGTCACGTATCGTTAATGGGTTTTGAGCATAAGGGAACTCAACACGAACCTAGTCACAGTAATTCAAGAGCACTCATACATACAAACATACCATACACATACGCTCATATGTATCAAAGTATGAAAGATATACAAAAATAAATACAAACATATGGTAAAGACATGTGTACCGTCTTGGAACGGTCAGTGGTAAAACTATCACTTGTGGTTTCAATTGTGGTTAGATGACACTGGTGTCCAAATTCACAATTATACCATCTTCCTCAAGTCAGACAGTGTAAATAGAAATATACTTATTGTCCTCATATATATTCTTTTCATGCATTACACATACTAGATCAGAGTATATTTCTCCTGTAACAGGTATGTTCTGTTTATTTATGACATAATATGGATATGATTCCACAGTTACTGCTTTGATAGACCATTCCTTTGTTCAGTGGTCTACATCTACATTATTTCAATGACCATTCACGAAGTTATAGATTGTTGTGTAAATATTCATGAATGAAAAATAAAGGTTTCCACAGTTACAGTATCCTGCTTTTAAGACATCCAACGTTGGATTTTCAAAGTGGAATATGAATGTTTCAGAGGAGAACATTTTCAAAGTTTTTATGATAGGTTTCTATAGAAAACAAGGCACCCCTGGGGCGGGACTAACTTTGAACCAAAGGACATAATTTATATAGCTTTTGAAGAGGACCTTCAGATGATGATGATGTTATGTGCCAAATATGAAAATTGGTGCAGATCTTTAAAGGTGCAAATTGTTGACGACGCACGACGAAGGACGACGGACATCAGGCGATCACAAAAACTCACCCTGAACACTTTGTGCTCTAGTGAGCTAAAATTACCTAAGTGTATTCGACTGTCAGTCCGAATGACTGCTCAGCCGACTGTACATTTACCCCCACCCCTTTCGCCGGGAACTCGCCTACAATATCGAGCAATACTAACACATGGCAGACTCAGTACTTTGAAAGATACTGAAATACTTTTCTGGAATTTCGAGCTAGTCTAGCCGGGATTCGATCCCTGAACCATTGGGTTATCAGCTCAACGCTCACCCGCTATGTCAAGCCACCATCACCTCATGCATATTCATGGAAGAAAGCATATAAATATTAATAAACTATATCATTAATGTGATACATTAAGGGATAGTTTAAGCCGACAGGAACTGTAGACAATATCTACATAATTTAATAAAAATAAAATAAAGCACATCCTGAAAAGACAGCACATATAGGAACTGTATGATCGGTAAAAACCTATGTATGCAATCTACTGGATTGTTGAAGATCAATGGAATACAAACAACCCCAATAACTTCGATATAATCCGATCTACCCCAGCCAGTTTCCGCCCGGTGCTTCAGGATCAACGCAGTCAAGTATTGGGGATGGCCTTCTCTTCGATTTGAACTCTTGGGGTGCCTCCCATAAGCGTGAAAGGTTGAGTCGCATGTGCATATTTTATTCGATAGCTCATTGCCCAACAAAAACGCATTTGTACGCATTTGCAAACACAGTAGTCATAGATCAGACAGCTCCTGTAGGAACTGTCTATCTAGGGTTTTATCTACGGTTTGCTCTGTTTGCTCAATGTGTACTAATATAGAGATGATTATAAGTTTATGCTGTAGTCAATACAATTTATCGTTCATAATAATATATAACTCTAAAACATTAATGATTATTCTTACAATCAGTACGTTTTCTACGAAATTTCATCAGGTGAAGGGCTAGAGTTTGATTAAGTTTAGTGACTTGCTTTGAAAGTTCATGTCGGCATAAAATGACAATTACATGCACACTTCATGTATTTTAAAATATTTTTCATGGATATCTTTTAAAACTCCTTCAATATTCTCAAATATGAATTTTGGGAAAGGGTTGATGCAGTTGGTAGGTCTAGCTTCAGGTTGACAGAAAATTTCCTTAAAATAAAATTAGAGCTGAAATCGTTCAATGAATTAGGAAATAGCACAAAAAGCCAACAGCAATTCCAAACGTACAACTGAAGTGTGAACTCACAAATACATTACTTACCTTGCCTGTTCAACAGCGACATCATTTCAGCAGCGGCGTAAAACAAAATCCTAATCTTGATGGAAACACAAAACACGTTGTGACGCCATACCTTACGCAAGTACGATGCGACATAACGCGACAAAACGCCTTATTGAAATGTATGCATCGGTTTTGCTGGGTATAGGACGCTGAGACTCTATATTTGGAATGTTTGGTGTTCAGGGCACTGTGACACTGAACTGGTCACATATCGCCAATGGGTTTTGAGCATAAGGGAACTCAACACGAACCTAGTCATAGTAATTCAAGAGCACTCATACATACAAACATACCATACACATACGCTCATATGTATCAAAGTATGAAAGATATACAAAAATAAATACAAACATATGGTAAAGACATGTGAACTGTCTTGGAACGGTCAGTGGTAAAACTATCACTTGTGGTTTCAATTGTGGTTAGATGACACTGGTGTCCAAATTCACAATTATACCATCTTCCTCAAGTCAGACAGTGTAAATAAAAATATACTTATTGTCCTCATATATATTCTTTTCATGCATTACACATACTAGATCAGAGTATATTTCTCCTGTAACAGGTATGTTCTGTTTACTTATGACATAATATGGATATGATTCCACAGTTACTGCTTTGATAGACCATTCCTTTGTTCAGTGGTCTACATCTACATTATTTCAATGACCATTCACGAAGTTATAGATTGTTGTGTAAATATTCATGAATGAAAAATAAAGGTTTCCACAGTTACAGTATCCTGCTTTTAAGACATTCAACGTTGAATTTTCAAAGTGGAATATGAATGTTTCAGAGGAGAACATTTTCAAAGTTTTTATGATAGGTTTCTATAGAAAACAAGGCACCCCTGGGGCGGGACTAACTTTGAACCAAAGGACATAATTTATATAGCTTTTGAAGAGGACCTTCAGATGATGATGATGTTATGTGCCAAATATGAAAATTGGTGAAGATCTTTAAAGGTTGCAAATTGTTGAGGACGCACGACGAACGACGACGGACATCAGGCGATCACAAAAACTCACCCTGAACACTTTGTGCTCTAGTGAGCTAAAATTACCTAAGTGTATTCGACTGTCAGTCCGAATGACTGCTCAGCCGACTGTACATTTACCCCCACCCCTTTCGCCGGGAACTCGCCTACAATATCGAGCACTACTAACACATGGCAGACTCAGTACTTTGAAAGATACTGAAATACTTTTTCTGGAATTTCGAGCTAGTCTAGCCGGGATTCGATCCCTGAACCATTGGGTTATCAGCTCAACGCTCACCCGCTATGTCAAGCCACCATCACCTCATGCATATTCATGGAAGAAAGCATATAAATATTAATAAACTATATCATTACTGTGATACATTAAGGGATATTTTAAACCGACAGGAACTGTAGACAATATCTACATAATTTAATAAAAAAAAATAAAGCACATCCTGAAACGACAGCACATATAGGAACTGTCTGATCTGTAAAAACCTATGTATGCAATATACTGGATTGTTGAAGATCAATGGAATACAAACAACCCCAATTACTTCGATATAAATATACAGCAAACGATACCTCTGAAGACGACCAATATTAAGTGTAAATAGGTAATGATTTGATTAGTACTTTTGGACGAATGACCAAGTATTGCCGACAATCATTCATTTTAAACAATCGTCACATATACTAGGCCTAACCATAATTCTACAAAACCCGGCCCGCCAGGCATTATTATCTTAACCCTTGAAATCACAGGGCTCTAAGATGAGCCCCTGGTCAGGGTCAGCACTATTTGCCATTCAGAATCCTCTGGTAAGTTTAAGTATTTCATACTTCATGAATGTTGTTAATATCAAAATTGAATTGTAATTAAACTGATACCTATGATGACACATACATTGCATACACATGGACGTTTAATTATTAGCCATGCCTTGCAGGATCATGTAACATACGCAAACAGAGCAAATGATACAAATCTGGGTTTACGAGTTTGAAAGAAGGCATAATGGATCGGCAGTACAGTGTACCTGACAATTGAAACAGGTCGGAAATTTGGCAGAGGTCAATCTTATAGCAGGCAAAAGGTTATTGGATAAACGAGCACATAAACCCTCTGCTACAATGGCCATCACATTATTCTATTTCTTAACCTTCTCCTACAGCGATCACTAACAGGAGGTCTAATTATGAGCTTAAGGCTCGCGGTAGCTTAGCCCTTTCGCTGCCAAACTCTGTCGTCTGCTAACGCTGTCATCTGCTTAATCTTTTGTCTGCTAACTTTGTCGTCTGCTAACTTTGTCGTCTGCTACAAAATTTCATTCTTTTGATTTTCTTCATTTTGTTTCAAAAACATACTAACAGTAACAAACAGTTTGGATCCTGATGAGACGCCGAGTTAAGCATACGGTTATAGCAAAATGTATGATGTACGTTATGCCTTTTTAATATAGTAATTACAGTGAAGCTCACTTATAACGAAATCCTGGGGACCTTAATATTTATTTCGCTATATCCAAACTTTGTTATATCGATAAGACGAAATTTCGTCATAAATGTTTGGATATAGCGAATTTCGTTATAGTATACTAAGGTTATGCAAATTCTGATCCTGACCAGAAGTCACATTATAATGTAGCTGCTGACCAAAGTCTACATGCATACAGCTGGGTTTGTCATGTATTTGGTAATTTCATAGCATGTCTCTTATAAAATGTAAAGGAAAAGCAAATTCACATCAGTTATAAATAACAATATTGGTGAAATGAGTTGACATTTGCTTCCCTATATCAATGGCTCCGTGCAAAACTAGACTGACTTCATAGTTATTTTAGTGAAGAGAATGTCTTATATGCATGTAAGTGCATACTTAAATCATTTATCACATTTATATTTTTATTCCTGGTGTCGTGATGATTCGTGTACCTTCAATCATTTTTTATAAATCTATATGTGCTTATCTATGTATCACGACATAAATTATGACCATCAGTGTTCAGCCAAGTGGCAGTGGTCTCGCTGGAACTACATGGTGTATTGGGTTTACCATCAGATTTTGCCTATTTCGGTGCCGATTGTCCGAAAAATATCTTAGAATAGTTATCTACGGCTGCTTCAATGCAAAGTATGAAGTTGCAACATATATTCTGACATAGGTTTCTATTGGCCGAAATCAAAATATACGACAGGAAATGAGAACATTCATCCAATCAGATGCACGGTTACTAGTCGATTACGATTGCAACAGGTTTCAATCACGTTATCGAAATTGGAACATAAAGCGGGATACCATTCTTCCATCAAATTCGTCCCTTCTGCATTCGGACTCCGAGCAGCATGTTTATGCCTCACACGGTGCCCACAATGTATATTTTATGCGCCGTTTTCATTGTTTGTGGGAATGATGCAACAGTGTGTCCTCAACAGAAAACTTGACCATCAACAAGAATTGGGAGATATGAACATGCAGTGTGGTCAATTACGTTCATTAAGTTGTTTGACGCCCGAGGCGATAATCGGTGAAGGTGTTTGCTGTACAGTTCTTTATCGCGGTAGGTGTGAAAACTTTTCAAACTGCGACATTCAGTTGAGTTTGTAATAACCGAACTATTTTTCATAGAAAGTTCGTTCTCGGGACAAGGAAATAACTTTGTCTTAGCCGAATTTTCGTTATAACCGATTTTTTATTAAGCAGGCAGATGTGAATAGAAACAAAGAAGGAAAAGATCGGGGATTTTATTTTATTTTGTATTATCCGGTCTTTCGTTATATATGAGTTCGCTATAAATGAGCTTCACTCCAGTTTATATAGTGTTAAGAATGATGTTGTAACTTATTGTAGTTTGTATATATTATTTAAAATATGTGAGGCGGTTGGTCGATGGTATTAATATAGCCCTGATTAGTGTAAACCGTTTTTATGTATCAAATCTAGATAAGTCATGAGACAAGCGGCAAATAAAGTACCGAACAGAACAATAAAGTACTGACTAGAAAATCGAATTATTGATATAGTTCGTTGAAGGCTCCATGTGTGTAGGAGCAGTTGCGGTTCTTGTTGGCTACACTAATAACATGACGTTCCATGGGTTAACAATACATTGTATATCCTTTGGCTGTTATGATGTAAAACTCTGTCGGCTGTTTGTATGACAAACATTTAAATTATCTACTATTATTGATAACTGTATTCAATCAATAGAGGTGTCACGGGCTTGCATCAGAAGGCATGACAATTGCAGATGTAAAACACTCACCGGACAGTAAAGTAAACATGGTTAGATCAATATTTTCATATGGGCATGATATGTGAAACTGAAATAGTTCTTCAAATATTATATTCGGTCTAAGCAGACAGTCGCTATGGATTTTTATCTCATAGCAATAGGTTCCGTATGTTGTGCAAGCTTGGCTTGATAATTAATAGTCTGAGACCTAATGATTGCGCTCGTCTTCATGGTTTAAAGCTATATGTTTCAATATTACGGTTTGTAGCAAAGGGTCATACTAGTTTGAATCGGCTTTAAATGTACAGTGCTCCCTCCCTACAACGACCCTGTCAGTAACGATTCCCTCCAACAACAAAAACGCATGTCACTGTTTCCGAAATAACAAAGCTCCAGAAACAACTGTTTTTCATCGTATTTTATTTATGCCTCCATCAAACCCTATGTTGTAACCACTCTTTAGAATCGTCACTTTGTGACGATTCTAAGGAGTGGTCACAACATAGGGTTTGATAGAGGCATAACGGTTTTAGTTCTCGAAATACACCTTATCTGGGGATCTAAGTATGTCTAATTTCCCTCCCTATAGCAACCCCCTCTGAACAACACATACACTCTTCGTATCCCAAAGGGTGTCGTTGTAGAGAGGGAGCACTGTATTAACGTTTGGTACATCGACCAGCTATCTCATCGACTTCGGCTAGTTTAGCTCACAGTTATAGATTGTTATTTTCTGTGGCGTGTTTGTTCATCATATCATCATTTCTGTATATATGTTAACTGTATACATTCAAACATTTCCTTTGTTCGTCACAAGATTCCCGACACTTTTGAGTCTTAGACAATGATTTATCATAGTAGGTTATTTCTAACACATTGATAAATGTTTTGCCCATCTGGGATTATATTGCTGCAGCCGCACATGGTAGATACGTTTGGTGATCATGAGCGTTGAAACACAGATGGGGACTAGTTAACGTATGAGTTTGAGGAGTTTAGAATACATTCTTTGGCAAGCTTAAACCTACGAAAAGTTCAAATATGAGTCATACAGGAAACACCACAAACAAAACAAGCAGCTGACCGAACAGCACTACAACAAGAAAACAGTAGTTGTACAACTAACAAAACACAGAGAGACGCACAAAGACAAAACTAACAAACAATAGGGGAAATATTGAAGTACTCTAAAACAAATGTGCTGAAATGACATCAACTCACTGAAGAACGTTTCAGACAGAAGTTTTTTTAAAGAGTCATCAAAATAATGAAGAGACTGTTCCCGTTCATGTCTATACTTATACGATATTTCTCTAGATATGCAGAGATGGCAGAGGTAGAGAGATCGCCGGAGCTTTTTGTTCATGGCACATTCCACATCGATCATTTGAAGAAATATTAAGAAACAAAGACAAGATAATTGTTTTCTGGCACATTGTGTAAACTTTGTTTACACTTTAGGCAAGTCTCATGAAAATCCTTCCAGGGGTATAGGAGATGCAGCGGACACGGAATTATATTTTACCTTCAAATGTGAAATTGACCATGAGCGGACATGACTGTCACATGTGTTCTGCACATTGTCTCATTTTAGCTAACATTTGACTAAATATTTGTGATTTTTTGTGAAGATTAAAACACTTGACCTTCAAATGTCACCTTGCCATTAATCCGATATGACTGTCACCTGTGTTCTGCAAATCGTCTCAGTTTAACTCACATTAGCCTTAAGTTTTACGAACATTATGCAAAGGGTTTAGAAGATGTGGACCGGACACAAAAATGTAATGGATATTGAAGGTTAGAAACCATGACCTTTAAATGTGACATTGACCTTGAGCCGACATGATTGTTACCTATGTTCTGCAGATCGACTCAATTTAGTTAACATATGGTGCAAGTTTCACGAAAATACTTCCAGGGGTATGGGAGATATGGAGCGGACACGAAAATGTTACGGATAGACGGACGAATGTCATTCCTATGATTGCCCTTCCGCTTCTCGGCGGGGGATTAAGACTGTTGTGAGACCGGTATGCGAGATTCTTGATTGATCTTTAAATCATCAATTTGTTGCAAGGGTTTAAGTACATAAAGCATCATTCATGGGACATGTTGGAAAATGGAAATCACGCAGATGGAACAGGAGAAACGGGAGAGAATCAAAGATGTAGAGAGACAAAAGACCAGGAAAAAGAACAAAAAATGTATATGGTTGTAGGCTATTAAATCACCATCCTTCAGAATTTATTATCCATGAACTTACCGATATTATATTGCCATTGTTGACCTGAGAAGAAAAGAAAGTCCAACACAGTTCTTTGTATGATCATGAACAAGCGGTCAACTTACTCAATGACTTGCACACACGCTCGACCACCCTGAGGCTTCTTGATTCCCTGAATTTATGTGTGTCACAAATAGATGCGTCCGACAAAGGAATTGGAGCAGCCGCGATGCACGAATCCTATGATGGCTTATTTGCACTGTGTATTAAAACAATACCCCGTTGGAGAGGACGGAAAAGTTATATAGCAAGAGCATGCTTATCCATTGCATGTTTTGCATCTTGCATAGTGTGGAATTCATTATTCAAACAAAACGTGTTCCCAGAGTAGTAGGAAGGTCAGTAGGACCCTGTTCTTACAGGACTACCAGTTCAATATTACGTCATCAAGTGTTCATACAATGTAGTTCTGTAAGTACGTTTCCCAGGTTATAGATTTGTCGAGAGCATATTTGAAAAGAACACAATATTTTCTTGAGACCGGAGCTATTATCAAGAAATATATAAATACAACTCACTAAGTAAGCAGTTACAATAATATTTAAATGATACGTTAGGTTTTTGTAATACAGTAGTTACCTCCTTTTCATGAATGCTAGGAATGCTTGTTTGTTTTAAATATTGTCATGTTTTATAGTTATGTTCATACCTGTTGCAATATGTAGTAATTGGTGTTTATCTAAAATGTATGAGGCGGCTGGTCGATGCTATTAAAATAACATTAGTTTTGTTTGAACTTTATTGAAGTACATTGATGTATCATATGATAATAGATATGTAACCAGCGGCTACGAATAGAACGACATTAGTTTCTTTCTTCAGTTTGGGTGACACTTTATACCATCACCTACAATAATTGACCATGTTTTACTAAGTAGTTGCAGAAGGACCGCTGAGACTTGATACAGGTGTAAAATACTCATCAGTCATTATATAGCTTCAGACCACTATTATCATATAGGTTCCGGATCAGTTGAGATACTTAAAATATTGCTTCCTGAACCGCGGTGATAAAGCTTTTCTCCGTCAGAGCAGATGATTGAAAACAAATGCTCTCGAAGCCGAAGTCCAATAATATATGAGTTCGCTCGTTCATATATCATTTTCATGTTTCAGCCTTAGGGTTTGTAAAAAAGGCTCATAGTAGTTTGTATTGCCTTAAGCCGTACTAAGATTTTGACGAATCGACCAGTTGTCTCGCTTTCTTAGCGATATTTTAGTTTAACTTACAATTTTAGATTATTGAATGCAACTATAATTGAAATACAAGATTTAGATTTGGGACAACTCGAACTTTGGGATATGTTCTTAAATGTATCTCTACGCATATATAGAAACTAGGTGTATCAATAATGGGTTATTTCACTAACCGATTAATCGTTTATGCGTTCAACCATTTTTCCATTTATTGCAAGAATTCGTCTATTATTCAACGACTGTCATTCAACGACATTTCAAACTCGACAAAGTTGATGTGTGTCTGGATATCTCGTAACCACGGATTGCAAAGGTTCGCTCCAGATGTTTAAGATATTGTTTAATTGACCCTTTCGCTGCCAAATTATGTCGTCTGCTAACTTTGTCGTCTGCTACAAATTTTCACTCTTTTTATTTTCTAGATTTTTGTTTCAAAAGCATAGTAACAGTAACAAACAGTTTGGATCCTGATGAGACGCCGAGTTACTCGGCGTCTCATCTGGATCCAACTGTTTGCATAGGTAATCACAGATCCAGCATTGGCAGCGAAAGGGTTAAACATGTTTTAAACACTCTCGACTAAAGTATAAATTAATAACTATGGCTCATCGCACATATAAGTAGTCAACAGATGCAAAAACAAAGTACCAGCGTTTCAGATGTCAGAATGTCAACAAGGGGGGTGATAAAATGCACTTCCGGCGAGTTCTAGCTGTGACTCCATTCATTCTATTATATTTGAAAATAAGAAACCCGGAACGTTTTTATGCCATAAAACGCATTTAACGTTAGCGAAGGGATTCTGCCAGCATGGCTAAATATGACATGGATTCGCTATTTCTTGTGTACACTTTGTAACTAAAATAATTCTTTTTCACTACATGTGATGTATTTTTGGTTGTATATTGAGAAAATAAAGGATCAATTAATAAAGTTTCATATTCAACCAATGTCATCTTTTCTGTATATATCATATGTGTACATCATGCAGGAAACACCTGATAAAAAAACAGCCACTCAAACAGCCACACAAGAAACACAGCAAATGTACATAACTAGCAAAACATAAAGAGACGCAAAAAGACAAAACAAACACAATTTAGGGGGAAGATGGATGTACCGCCTGCAAACGGTCAATGACAAAAGACACTGGGGGATAAACCGGTTTTTGGGCGCCCAACCTCACACTTATTCCATCCGTACCCTAACAGACAAACAGTATCCCCTCTGCGACTAATCTACAACAACAGCGATGGCAAATACAGTGGTAAAGTGCATGTAAAACGACAACATTTAAGTGAAAAAACGGTATCAACCTATCGCCAATTTACTCAATTAGTGAGCTGCAAACAGAGTAATTGTAGAAAAGTAATAACGGGTAAGACGAACACGAGATACTACAGATTTCCAACGTCCTCCTTCCATTTCCGGATCTGAGAGGTGGCCTTCATAGAGTACTAAATAAAAAGTAGTAAAGTAAAACAATAAATGCCACACACAAAACACCACCATCACCAAAACATCGATAGAAAGCAGGTAATACACACACATTAAATGGAAAACTTAATCAAGAACAAACGCAGAAGTACAACGAGACCAGACCAACACAAATGTTAGGGTGAACGCACACAAACACACACACACACACACACACACACAAACACGACAAGAACTATAAACCCTGAACAAACATACAAGTACAAAGAATTTTATGCTGCCCGAGCCTGTTCTTTGCTTGATAATTTTAACATTCGTAATTAAGTTATAACTGATAAACTTCTTAAGCAAGGTTACAGATATCACAATCTTCGGAAAACGTTTTCGTAATTTTATCATCGAAATTTACCACTCATTAGTAAATATAATTGCAATCTACGGACGTTACTGCTACAAGGCATTTCTCAACCAGATTTTTAAGGGAATGTTATTTACAAACTTCGGGGTCATATCCATTTTCATGATTAATTATAAAACGCATTAAAACATTTAAGAAGAAAGTTTATGATCCTATTATATTGCAACGCACTGCATGTTTGGTTATCGACCCTTTTACAGTCGGTATACTCTTTTCATGATATCTGTCTTATTTGCATTTATTATGCATTAATCGAGATTTAGAATACATGTAGTTCCTGATCTGAGTCTACACAAATTCAGTTTTTTTTGCATTATGGTACATTTTTAAACCAATTTTGATGTAGATGAGTCGCCACGCAGCTTGTCATTTCATCCAGATCTAAACTGAATGGCGCTTATGAACGAATTATTTGTTTTATATCAATTCAGACAGTTTGGATCTCGATAAAACAAATATCGGCGTCCACACGAGATCCTAACTGTTTGACATCTATGAATGAATTCCCAGGCATGATTCGTATGAATGGTTTAATAGGTTGATATTGCTATCTACCCTCTAATCGGATTATACTTACGAAAGTTTTATTGTCCAATATCCGCCGGTGTGTTTTGAGGTTGACAACGGGTTCCCCATGTGTTATTTTAGCCCAAAGGCAAGTCGCGCGTGATTAATGGAGTTCCGAATAGTCATTGGTCAATTGTATTTAACATATTTATATTTAAGATTTGACCTTGGCGACAGTGTAAAATTTTCGTGTGATCTGTTATCGGCAAAGTTCGTACTTTCCGAATAATGACGAATAGTATTATGCCCATGTCTAACGATGATCACCGACCATATAAAAAGAATATACCACTCGACTTCAGCCTCGTTTTTTTGCAATATTTTTCTGTAGTAACACTATTATTAGATTTGGGATTTCAAAAGACATAGTAACACACTTTAAATGTGTATACGTCCAGATACAGAAATTTAACTAGAAAATTGAGATATTAGCAGGTAAATATTGGAATAGCTCAAACGCGCTTATACACGGTAATGGACAGACCCGCGGAAACCCGCTTCTATCAGGGAATAAGCAAAGTCGCTTTATCTCGCTTCTATCAGGTGATAAGCAAACTCGCGATTTCCCGTGCGTATAAGGTAAAGGGTTAATTAACCTCAGATACGGGATAAGCTTACCATACTCATGTATTACAGTAAAACCCCTCTAATGCGACCACCTAACAGACGTATAATTCTGGGTGCTAGATGCAGGTGGTAGCTTAATACATGGCAAAAGTAATGCAGAAGCTCCTCTAGGAGCTTTCTGCATTACATGTGTCATGCATTAAGCAACCACATGCTTATAAAGGCTGCTATGATTATTCATTAAGTGGTCGCATTAGAAGGGTTCTACTGTACTTTTCCCTGTCGTGCCCTTAACTGCTTCCCTGCAGGTGCTCTGACATCAGCAAAGTCATTGAGTACATATTTGACGGATTGTCACAGTAAGTATGTTGTGTTTTACATATTGCCATGTGTTTACTCGTCTGCTATGTTTTGAGAAAGTCAGACGGGATACCTTTATTTACACTTTTTTTTTTAAAGCTAGGGTGACTTTGAGAGACATGTGAGGTTAATACGTCCGTAAACCGGTTTAAAACCCCAGTGGTGTTTTTGCTACTGACCGTGCCAAGGCGGTACTCTCTTTGTCACCCTTCCTTTTGTTTGCCTTGCGTTTTTGTGCTTGTGTTTTGTGTATGGAGTGTTTGTCTCTAGTTCTTGTTTGTCTGTTGTGTTTTCTGTATTCATCTCGTGTTTGAGTGTGCGTTTCGGTGTGTGGTTGTGTGTGTGTGTATGTGTGTGTGTCACGCTGTCTATCGGTGTTTTGGTGGTGGTTGCGTCTTGTATGTGGCTTTGCCTGCTTGAATTTACTACTTTTCCATTTGTCGTCTGCTATAATTTTTCATTCTTTTGATTTTCTTCATTTTTGTTTCAAAAACATACTAACAGTAACAAACAGTTTGGATCCTGATAAGACGCCGAGTAACTCGGCGTCTCATCTGGATCAAAACTGTTTGCATAGGTAATCACAGATCCGGCATTGGCAGTGAAAATGTTAATGATATCAAAATTACAAATAATGGCATGACCAACTGGTTTATAGCAAAAGCTTGAAGTGCTACAATCGCAAGACATAGGAGTTATTACATCAATATTTAAGTCAGAGATATTTTATTGTAGTTAAAATTAACGTTCCTTAAAGGTTTATTATATCTGTTTCAGATGATAGGAAATTCAGATATGTGGGAATAGTTTCGATTAAATTTTTATCACTAAATATACTTTGAATATCAATAAAATCGGTACCTTTATTTATGAATTGAAGTTTTAGAAAATGCCTTTTATATTCAGATGCTGTATCAATATGGACGAAGAACATGCTGCTTGACACTTTGTATAAGTGAGGCAGTTTTGATCAGCTGATCTGTACGCATCTAAATTAATCGTTGTCTATGGACATAATACAAGAAAAAAGGAAACGACGATAAGCAAGAAAGCATTGCATGTTTGCCAGTTTCTTTGAATGTTAATCATGAAAAATACGTATTAACCCTTCGCTTGCTGAATTTTGAAATACATTTCTCCTTCTTTATCCGTGCCCTGTTGTATAATTACATATATCTTCACTGTGTACAAGTATTTCACTATGCAATCACTGCTGTGGAGTGCACTGGTTGCACAATCAACCTGTAAATAATACAGACCCTGATGAGACAGCTCCAAAAGGAGCTGTCTCATCGTGTCTTCACTATTTACAGGTAGGTATATTGACGCGAATAGCAAGCGAAGGGTTAAGACGTAATTTACACTTAATTTTACCATTTCTACGACTACCATGTGATCTACGTTTCCTAATTGAAAATAGAGAGACATTATCGTTGTTAGTATATTTTATAAATGTTGTCATTTAAACCCGAAGGAAAATATGTGATTTCTTTATCCAGTCTAGGTCTGTGATAAAACTGGCTTTATATTTATAACTGCTAGTTGTATTTGAATCATAATGAATGTATTTCACTGGTTGAAGCAACACATATTTAAAAATGCAAGAAAATTGCCAACGTTTAACTGTGGCCGTGGTAACGAACGACCCATCTGACCCACATACTGAATACGACAGCGTGGCACATTCCAAGTTAGAACATATATAATAATAGATGGGTTTAAGTCTACATCAGAATTAATCTTCACTCTAAGCACTTTATCATTTACAAGAGAGTTAATGATTGGTCTAGTAGAAATGAAATTGCAACACATACACCTCTTACGACTTCACTTTTTATGCCCCCAACTTCTTTATCTATCAATGGATTTCAATATAACTTGGCAGAACTGTTCACCACACAAAGACGATGTGTGTCTTTCAATTCCTAGGTTCGTGGATCAAAGGTCAAGGTCATAGGGTACAATTACTTTGTCACAAATTTCCTGTCCGGTCTGTAATTTCTTTATCTATTAATGGATTTCAATATAACTTGGCATAGATGTTTACCAGACAAAGACAATGTGTCGCGTTTAGCTCCCTGGTCCATGTGTCAAAGGTCAAGGTCACAGGGTGCAATTACTTGTTTATCTGTGAATGGATTTCAAAGTAACCTGGCACAAATGTTCACCACACAAAGACGATGTGTCAACTCTGTGGTCCATGGGTCAAAGGTCAAGGTTTCAAATTTGAAAATGCATCATTTGAAAGGTTAAACCTTTAACACTGACTGATCATTCCAATCTCAATATACAATTGTACAGCCTTGTGCACCTGTTCTTTGTTTGTTCTCTGTAGGATCTGTCTGATTATTGTATGTTCAGTTTGCATTCTAGATAGAAACGTTTATGTCATGGCTGAAAGTGTCTATGTTTTAAAGTATTATTATAAACAAATCGTAAGTCAGGAAGTGGTAGATCAATGTTGCATAATTTAACCCTTACATTTTCAAATGGACTTAACCACAATTCAAATAGGTCAAGCTTATAGTGAATATTTAGGGATGTTTTCTAAAGAAAAGTGTAACATGACAAACAGTGCAGACACTGATGAGACGGCTCTCCTAGGGGCCTTCTCATCTGGGTTTACACTGTTTGCAAAGGACATTAGTGACTCGGGTCCCGCGCTGTAAGGGTTAACCCCTTTACTACTATGTAATTTCGTCTACAAATTCTATCGTCTGCTACAAATTTCCTTTTTTAATGTTTTCCTTTGTCTTTAAAAAAACACAATCACAACATCAAACAGTTTGGACTTTGGTCAGATAGCGGTACATCTCATATTGATCAACATCGTTTGCATATGTATTGTAGATTCGCCATAATCAGCGAAATGGTTAAATAGGCAAAGGTTCAAACAAACAAGACATTTCAATATCTAAATCATTGAAGTAGCACGTGAGGCCTTGAACCTTTATTTGCACAATGTCATTCCCGCATAAACTATCCTCCTTCAATAACTATACCAAAAAGGAGCAGAGTTGAGAACTTTATCATCTATGGAATTGTGTATGTTTGAAACCATTGTAATCAATAGAGCATTTGCTTCATAGAAGCAAAGTCTCTTTGTATCACTATGATTCTAAAACCTTAATATGGGGGAATCATTCAACAGTTATTAAAAATAACAGAACATTTCTGAAAGTGCGTTTGTTCTTCTCATTGTTCGATAGTTATTAAAATAAGCAGCGCATTTCCGAGAATTTTATCTATTTTCCAAACATTTGGTGGTTAACCTTTTCCCTGTTGAATATTCAGGTGAGAAATAATGGCATCATAAATATTCATTAGCTGAACTTTTATAATGACATATATATGATGGTTCCTACATGAGTCTTCTGATATGGGTCTATTTCGTTTACAAAACATTAAACCTGAGTTATTTTGGAAGGATCTGAACTGCTTACTTGACATTATTGTCTCACTCTCCGCCAACATTTACCTGACACTCAGAATACTGCATATTCCATGTCACAAACATGACAACCGGAACACATGAGCGATATTATCCTAAATGCATTTCGAAACCAAACGAAGGTCACAATTTGACGGGAGTTGCAACACAAAGCTTCAAAATCAGGAAATTCAGTATTGATGTTAACCCTTCATATACTATCAAAACAATATTTGCATTCAAACAATTATGCAGCTGCCTGAATTATTTGAGAAATTAGGATCAAATAGCAAACAGTCTTGGATGAGAGGCCGGGAGGGTACTACAGAACAAATATATACAACGTATTTTTTCGAGATTGTTGGAAACTGCCTAGTAGTTACGATTTGCAAGAATGGCTGGTTAAGTAGATACGTCATTTAAATACCATTGCTTAACCATGGCTATTTACGAAGTTTAATCTATGACGGATAATAAAGACTGAAACTGCAGATTAATTGTAATAAGTAAACAGCTTTTATACAGCACAATTCTAAAACAATAATTAATTGCTTGCTTAATACATCTTTACGCTTGCGCCTTTTAACGTCTTTGCAAATAAGGTAGACCCAGACTAGACGGCTCCGTTTCTTTATTGAGTTCTGTAAATGTAATTCTGCAACTAAAACCATTGGCTGAGGTTAACTATATCGATTTAGATATCAAGTATTAAGTATCCGATGCATATGGCTTTACCATATGTTATACTTTCTGATCCTTCGAGACCATGAATTTCAGTACTTCTTGTTCAGAAAATTAAATACCGCTTAAGCCGGTGCTAGGGGGCATGAGCAGTGTTGCACTTTCAATTACTGCTCATGAACAGACTCTGACTCTGCAATTTTCTCTTTTTGTGTTGCAATTTTTGCTTTCGGGGGATCATCACCCTTCAGAATTTTTAAATAAAGATGAAACTACACGCAACTATTTAATAGGAATCTGATAGAAATTACTATAGAACATGTTTTAATAAAAGGTGGAGATTTCAGTAGAAGGGATACAAAATAGAAATACAGATACCAATACGAAAGTTATCGAACAAGATGTGTTGATGTTAATGTATGACCTTGATGTATGGCCTTAACCTTAAAGAGGACGTCCCTACAATGATCGCATATTTTCAATAATATCATAAAACTTGGTATTTGTTATGCTCTATCATTATTATGAAGGTTCCCAATTTGAACTTATATCGAAAAATGCCCCTGTGATACAAATAAACCGATTTCATCAATACTGATAATTTTTGTTCTACAACACAATATTATCGGCCTTTTCCGTTAAATTCTTCCGCGTTTTGCCGATGATCACCCGATCCCTCCATTGTTTACGTAATAGCTTTCTCGGAAGTGGTCGGAGATTCGCGAATAGGGCTAACAGTTACGAAACTAAAACCCAACCCGAATAAAACTGAAACTTCAGGTAGTAATACCGGGATCAACGATATCAAACACATGGATGTTTTGTCATTATAAACGGTAATTGGATGGGGCTTTTTGCGATATACTACTTTTCAGCATATAAATAAATGAGTTTTGTATATTTTAAGTGTTTATGAAACGCGTCAAATGTAGGGACATCCCCTTTAAGCCACCCCTAAAAGTTTTCGCCTCCATGTGTTGAAAATGCATGTCGACTTTGAAGTATTTCCAGTGGCGAAACAGTTATCGCAACGTTATATTTGAGACCTATCTGACAGACCAACCAACCAACAGACAGGCAGAGCAAAAACAATGTCCCCTCGCCCGTGATCGGGGGAGCAAAAACGTTACTTAATATAAAAGAAACGTTAAACATTTCTTAATATAAACGAAACGGTTAATCAAACGATGTATGGAAAATACAACATTCTGCTACATATAAATATAAAACTGAATACAAGCAACATGCTTAAGGACCAAATCGTTTTTAAATCAAATAAAAGCATACTTTTTTATGATTAGTATCAAAACATAATCCAAAATGGCATTGAAAATATCGCTCATATCAATAAAACAAACTTACCAAAATGAATTGTTGGTAAAGGTTTTGGTTAAAGGTATTGTAACAAAACAGATAGTATTCGTCCTCAACACAAAAGCAACAAAAATACAACAAAATGGAAATGAGTCAATAAATAATAAAAGAAATAGAGATTCTGGAAAAACGATTGAAAAACCAAACAACAGAATAATAGCACTAATAATAGAAGAATAAACGCAGCAAATAAATTTAAAAAGATAGAACATTAAATAAAAAGAAAATTGATATCAATGGAACGTAATAATAATGTTCAAGTTTTGAGCAAGACGCTGCGGATAAAAATAACGGACTTGGACGACACAGTGCTACATGGAGCGCCACACACAAGTACGGCATCAAAGCATCATCAAACGTGAAACAAAACAACTACAAGACAAAACGTGACGAATCACACAAAACGACACAACTGATTTTACCATACAAAAAGTAAGGCAGACCACGCGATGAAAGCACCACCGTGGAACGAACTGTCAGCAGCCGAAAAAAAGGCTACTGTGGATGGGACGGGGATGAAACCAGGTTTTTGGGTACCAAACCTTACGCTTATCCTATCTTCACCAAAGTCAAATTGTGAAATAAAATGTCTCCTCCAGACAACTACACGACACAAGTAACGATGCCCAGACCAAGAAATACTCAAATAAAGTGTGAAACAGTCAAACAAGTGACGTTATAAATTAAGTGACGTAGTTACACTTATAACAAGCCAAAACGAAATACTGATTGCATTAAATAAATAATTTATCAGACAATATCTTGTTAAAATTCATATCACCGCTTCTTCGGTAGAAATATTTTTAATGAATCGGTTAATACATTTGACAAAGTAGCAAAATGCATGTGTCCAACAATATTGCTAATGAAAAAGTAATAAAGTCAAGCAGGAAAAGCCACACATAAAACACCAATATCACCAAAACATCGAAAGAAAGCAATTAATAAAAACACACACACACTAAAACACACACAAACACACAAACACACACACGCACAAACACACGCACATACCCGAGATGAACACAAGAAAAATTAACAAACACACATGTACTAGAGATAACCATTCCAAACATGAACAAAAGCATAAGTACAAAGACACAAGACAAACAAGAGTAGGGGTGACAAAGAGAGTACCGCCCTGGCACAATCAGTACCAACATCACCAACGGGGTTTGAAACTTTTTACGGACGTCCTAACCTCACATTTCTCTCACAGTCACCTTAGCTTAACAAAAAGTGTAAATAAAGGTATTCCCGCCGGACTAACCCACAACATAGAAGATGGTAGACACATGACGACGATACGTAAAACATAGCATAACTACTTTGAAGAATCCGTCAAATATGTACTCAATGGCTTTGGGAAAGTCAGAGCACCTGCAGGGAAGCTGTTAAGGACACGACAGGGAAAAAGTTATACATGAGTCTGGTAAGCTCATTCCGTTTCTGAGAACAAGAGTATACCATCATAGAGTACTACCCTCGGCCTAATGACAGCGTGTATAATAAGAAGATGATTTTTTATAATGGCATATGGACGATATCATGTTTATTCATGGTATTCATATTGTTATTATTCCGTAAGAAAAAAGGGACAGGCACTGATCAAACTGCTTCTACAGGAGCAGTCTGATATGGGTCTATTCTATTTGTAAAGACGTCAAAAGACGCATCTATAAGACAATTTCAATACAATGTAGTACAGGTACAGTAGGAGTCATCGTTAGAATGAAAAAGTAGTAAAGTCAAGCAGGCAAAGCCACATTCAAGACGCAACCACCACCAAAACACCGATAGACAGCATGACACACACACAAACACAACCACACACCCAAACGCACACTCACACACGAAATGAACACAGAAAACACCAAAAGACACACAATAACCAGAGACAAACGTTCCACACATGAACAAAATCACAAGCACAAAGACGCAAGGCAAACAAAAGGAAGGGTGACAAAAGCCATATCAAGGTATGGTCGAAATATCAATTCTGATATCGCAATATCGATGTAAATACATGGACCAACGTAGAATCTTATTTTTGACAAAACATATTTATACTTTATGTGTTCCATGGTTCACAAAAGATAAACGGATTAAAGTTTGTTATACCAAAAGCATTTGCAAATGCCTTGGGCCCATATTAGATGCCGGGGAAACCGGCGTCTCATTACAATCCGAACTGTGTGATACTTGCTCAATTGTTTCTCATGGTCACGAATTGACAGTAAGTACAAATTGTAGCAGATTTGAGTGTGAGCCAAACCATCCTTTTTCAGCAGGCTAATGATTCAATTTTGAGCCCATGTATATGTGCAACATTATACACTTAATAGCCACTTTGTAATATACAGTTAAACTCCGATATCTCGAACTCGGATAACTCGAACTTCGGGATAACTCGAACAAAAAGCTCAGTCCTTTCAAAACTTACAACACAGAATTGCTCTAAACTTTAAATGTCTGTTTCTGGATATATTTTTGTTTTGTCGATATATTTGAGCTCAACTGTCTATGAATACTCGTCTCGTATTAGGCATTTCTATATACGACATATCTAAGTATAAGTGCCAAACATCCCTAAACTAAGAAAGTCGTTGCGTCTAATATTGGTCAAAACAACAGTGGAACTCCTCTAAAACTACCACTTTAAATGATAAAACAGTATTGCCTTTAAAAGCACGAGTTTGCGTAATGTAAGACGAACGTTATACAGAAAACTCCTGTATAACTGCTGACATGCACTAAGTGTCCACCTAACTGTAAAACCAAGAAGTTTGCAGGAAAGACTGTTATCATCCTATTCGACAGTGCCATTATTCAGTCTATATTATCATCATTCTATATGATAGTGCCATTCTGCAGGTTAAACTGACATCTTCCTATTCGAAAGAAAAACAGTCTGCATGTTAGACTGGCATTACCCTGTTACGCAGTACCAGTCTGCAGGTTAGAGTGTTTGCATGAATATTTGATAACACTTCGTTCGCGTCTGTCGTAATTGTTGTCCACTACGTTTAACCAAATGCCCGCTAAATACGTTCTGTCCACAAAACATGCCGTCTGCCAGATATATAAATATAGCACGAACAAAACCTCTTTATCCATCAAAGATTGTAAGAGCGATCAGTTTGGATCTTGATGAGACGGCGAGTTACTTGGGGTCTCATCCGGGTCATGTAGACATAGCTAGTCACAAAGTTCCCCGCTGGCTTGTTAAGGCTTAATTATTTAAGGAGATTTGAATCTATGACAGCTGTTTGTCATTTCACTTTACTTTAGACATACTTGCTAACGAAATATTTGCATACAAGCTACATGCTTGATCACCTCCTTCTTTCGGGTGCTAATAAACGCAACAACAACTGCATTATTTAGATATTCTGTCGTAAATCAGAACTTTCCAGGAATCTGTACCATATTTATTTGATGGTTGTACACAGGAATTATGACCTTTAAGCGCGCGACAATTAGTCTAACATATATATCAGATGTTGTGTTTAGACATGTTTTGACAGAACATATATATCTCATTTTGTACATCAGGTAAATGATCTAGATTAAAGTCGTTCAAATATTCAACATAACCCTTAGTACAATTAGGGTGATTTTGTATTGTTGTGTCCATGTCCCCAATTTTAGACACAATCTCTTTGAATATATATCCTAAAAAGGAGTAGGTACTAGAAAAGAGGAAATTGTTTAAGTGTGTAGTTTGAACCACTGTGTAAAATAGAGTCACTTTTTTCTGTAAAAGTCACTTTTAAAAGAACTTTAAAATTGAAGAACTCAAAAGATTTAAATAACTAAAACCAACCCTTCTAACAATTATGCAGCGTTTTTAGACCTAGACCTTACACTTGACAATGGAATTATTTCTTATACAATTCATGGCAAGAGAACGATTTTGATATTGTAAATTTCCTTCATCTTGACTGAGATATTCACCTCGCTCTATTTACGGGGTTTACATATATCAAATAATTCGTTTCGCTAGAGCGTGTTCTTCTGCTGAAATCTCATTTGAACTGAAAAGTTGTTTAACCTTTAGCCTGCTATGGTCGGATGAGTGAATACCTACGCGAACAGTTTGGATCCAGATGAGACGCTGAGTAATTCGGCGTCTCATCAGTATTCACACTGCTTGACATCCTGTTTGCATGTCCGTAGACAACCATATTATAGTTTGATATTTTAGGTAAAAATTATGTAAGAATAATTTGCACAGCAGGCTTAAGGTTAAGCAAGGATATATATATATAATAAACTAAGAAAAACATTCTCTAAATTTAACCATCGAAATCTTCCTCTTACTGGTAAGTATAAGTGAAACCGTAAGGCGCTCACTGCGACACGGTATTTAACATCCTAAATTTACAAACGTCATTAAATGATTGGTCATACGCAGTTTCTTAATTTATTCATAAAATATGTTACAATATTCATCGAAAAGGGATATGATCCTTTGGTACTACAACATACTGCATGTCTGGTTGTCAGCACTTTTACAGTTGGCAATCACGCTGCCCTCTTCTCATGTACGTCGCCCCGTACTTCATTCTCAGTGTTGTTATATATGCTGGTCATTCGGGGTCATTAGTTTTGATGTTATTAGTTTTGAAAATTGAATACTGCTTAAGCCGGTGCTAGGATGGCATAAGTAGTGTTGCACTTGCAATTACTATTTATGAACATTCTCAATAAAACCGAGTCTGCAATTTTCTGTTTTTGCATTTCTACTTTTGCTTTCGAAGGATTTGTAGAATATTAGTACTCTATGAAGATGCCCTTTCAAATCAGGAAATGGAAGTAGAACACTGGATGTTAATATTATATTGTTTTTGTCGTTCCCTTTATTACTATTGACAAAGTAGTAAAGTCAAGCAGGAAAAGCCACACACAAAACGCCACCATCACCAATTAGTCCACAGTTACTCTATTTGCAGCTCAATCATGGAGTACACTAGTTATAGGTGGATCCAGTTTGTTTCACTTAAACATGTTTTCGTTTTACATGTAGATCAGTAGGATATGGATATTCTTTATTTATATCGTTTGTCGTTTAGGGTGGGTATGGAACAAGTGTGAGGTGGGGTGCCACTAAACCGGTTTAAACCTCAACTGGCCATTCGAAGGCGGTACTTCAATCTTCTCGCTTTCTTATCACGTTGCTGTTCGGGCCGCTGTGTGTTTGTTGGTGTTTCTTGCATGACTCATACATGTACTTTGATAAATAGTGAAATTGCTCCATAGACAAAATGTTTATTTTTCACAATTGTTTGAAAACTTTTGTGTAGGCATCAACAGGCATCCATATGAAGGAATGGGTTAAACTGATTCTCGGAATTCTCGGAATGTATGTGCGTAGGTGACCAATATTGAATTTTGTTAAATCGTTACTAATAATTAATCATCATTATCAGTGTTTGTTTGATAGGATTTCATCTATTATGAATTGATTTATTACACGCCAGTTCAGTTTTGAGTCAAACACGTATTGAATAACTATGTGATATAGCTTCTAAACCTGTATTGTGATTTAAATACAAAATATGAATCATGCAGGAAAAATCAAAACAGCCACCCGAACAGCTCCACAAGACGAAAACAGGAAATGAACATAACTATCAAAACACAGAGATGCACAAATGCAAAACAAACAAACAAACAATAGGGGAATGATGAGGTACAGCCTTGGAACAAAAATGTGTCAACATGTTCTTCTTGCTACTATTTTAGAGCGGCTTACCAGGATGATTCCTAATCATGGTTATCGTAGAATAACTCTTAATTGGTACCAAATTATTTGTTGGGGTCCACAGAACACATTTTGAGTAGGTCCCAAAAATAAGTTTGTGTACGACACAGTGTTAACATCGCTAAGAACTCCATCGAGCGATGGTAACTCCCAATAACACCAGTGTGCTGACGAAGGCTGACGTACTCGGTCGAAAGCTTCAGGTATGCTTTCAAAGTTATATTTTGTGTGACATTTAACAGTTTCAAAAACATTCAGTTACATGTACAATAACACACAGATAAACTTCTTCTAGACTTGCTTTCTAGACTTTCCTCCTTATCTATATGTTCATTAAAAGAAATTGACGAGCAAGCCGATAAAATTATTTTTAGATCAGATCCTCTCATATGAACGGCTAGTTTGATACAAAGCTTTACTCTACATGTACTCAGATCGCACATTGACAAATTATCTGAACACCAAAGATTCTTCTTGAAAATTCCTTTTATTAATAAAGGTATTGATTTTATTGACCTCCAAAGTATTTTTATAGAGACAACAATGTAATTGACACTATTCCTAAATACTTTAAAAATACAGAACCACCTATCATCTGCTACAATTATAACAAACCCATCAGAAATACAATTTTCAACTATAATAAAATTGTGGCCGACCTTGATATTAATGATAATATTCCTGATAATTGAGATTGCACCACCTCAAAATTTTGCTATTCTCCGGCTGGTCATGTGATTACTGGTAATTTTGAGATAATTAAAGATAAACGTCTACGATCTCTTTTGAATAAAGGTTCCAAATATAGAATACCATCCATGATAGATTTTAACTCTTGTCGAGTTCATATTGCGGAGGCTTTACAAAATTTTAGTATTAAATGGTGTCGAAGAGAACATGTTGAGTCTAATGCTCTTTCTAGTTGGAAAAAACTAATTTTTGATATAATTGATAAACGCATTTCCTTTTATAGCTCTAATAAACACCTCCTTCCACCTAAACCTAGAATTTCTTTTAGACTTCTTAAAAAGGGTTTACAGGATTTCCATTCAAAATACGTTTTTGTTCCTGCTGATAAGGCATCGAATAATGTGATTATTATTTGACGATTACATTATATCGATGACTTGAAGCAGGCAATTATTAATACCAAATTCTGAAAGGAGGTGATCCCCCGAGAGCAAAAATTGCAACACAAAAGGAGAAAATTGCAGACTCGGTTTTATTGAGTCTGTTCATGAACAGTAATTGAAAGTGCAACACTGCTCACGCCCCTAGCACTGGCTTAAGCGGTATTCAATTTTCAGAACAAGAAGTACTGAAATTCATGACCTCGAAGGATCAGAAGGTATAACAACACTGAAAAGTCATACATTTCAGTTACTACTGAAGAAAAGACCATTGTTTCAGACCATGTCAAAAAGTGTGTACAACTTGGAACCGATATTAAAATTACACAACATAAGCTTCCTACAATGTATTGGTTACCAAAACTACATAAAAAACCATATAAAGCGCGTTTCATTGCAAATTCTAGTTCATGTACAACTACTAAATTGTCTATACTTTTGACTTCTTGTTTAACGAAGGTAAAGGAACATGTAAAATTCTACTGTGATAAGACTTATGAAAATTCTGGAATAAATCTCTTCTGGTCTATTAAGAACTCTTCAGAAGCCTTAAACAAACTTAAGAACAAAAGGTATCTTGCATCCACTGTAAGTACGTACGATTTTTCTACTCCGTACACAACTCTTCCTCATATTTCAATTAAGGATAAGCTTACAAACTTAATACAGAAAGTATTTGCCCGGGAAAAAACATCATTCTTGGCATGTAATGCTGAAAAAGCTTTCTTTACTGACGAGCAAATGAAATATTACACCAATTGGACTTGCTCAGAAGTTTGCGAATCAATAACCTTTGTTTTGGATAACATATTTGTACGTTATGGGAATGCTATATACCCATGGGTACGAATTGTGCACCACTTGTCGCAGATTTGTTTTTGTACTGCTATGAGAGAGAGTTCATGTTGCGTTTGAATCCTCAATCACAAGAAGATGTTATAAAAGCCTTCAATGAAACTTGTCGATATTTAGATGATATTTTTAACTTAGATAACCCTTTCTTTGATGCTCTGATTCGTACAATTTATCCTAAAGAACTCATATTGAATAAAGCTAACCCGTCCGACAATTATGCAGCGTTTCTTGATCTAGACCTTAAAATTGATAATGGAATTATTTCTTCTAAAATATATGACAAAAGAGATGATTTGAATTTTAATATTGTTAAGTTTCCTCATGTTGACGGGGATGTTCCCGTGCTCCATCTTACGGGGTTTATATATCTCAACTTATTCGTTTTGCTAGAGCTTGTTCATCTATTGGCGATTTTAAAAGTCGAAATCTCATTTTAACTGCTTAAGCAAGGATATAGATACCATAAACTTAGAAAAACTTTCTCTAAATTTTACTATCGAAATCTCTCGCTTATTGGCAAGTACTAATCTAATCTCAAGGAGCTTCTGCGACACGGTGTTTCACATCCTGAATTTTATGGTGAGGTGATTTACAAACTTCGTAAAATTATTGTACATACCCATTTTCTCACTTTGTTCATCAAATATGTTAAAACATTCATTAAAAAGGGATATGATCCTGTAGTACTACAACATACTGCATGTTTGGTTGTCAACCCTTTTACAGTTGGCAATCACGCTGGCCTCTTTGCATGTACGCCGACAAGAAATGTTTAGTACTCTATGAAGGCGGCCTCTTAAATCCAGAAACGGAAGGAGAACGTCGGATATCTGTACTTTTTCGTTTTTGTCGTACCCTTTATTACTTTTCTACAGTTACTCTGTTTGCAGCTCAATCATTGAGTACACTAGCGATAGGTGGATAGTTTGTTCACTTAAATGTTTTCATTATACATGCACTTTACCACTGTATTTGCCGTCGCGGTTGTTGTAGGTTAGTCGGAGAGGGGATACATTTATTTACACTGTTTGTCTTTTAGAGTGGGGATGGAATAAGTGTGAGGTTGGGCGCCCATAAACCGGTTTAACCCCCCAGTGACTTTTGTCACTGACCGTTCCAAGGCGGTGCTTCCATCTTCCCCCTATTGTGTGTTTGTTTTGTCTTTGTGCGTCTCTCGTTGTTTTTATAGTTATGTACATTTGCTGTTTCCTTGTGTTGCTGTTCGGGCGACTGTTTGTTCTGTATGTGGTGTTTCCTGCATGACTCATTTTTATATTTTCTTTGAGTACACTAGCGATAGGTGGATACAGTTTGTTCACTTGAATGTTTTCGTTATACATGCACTTTGCCACTGTATTTACCATCGCGGTTGTTGTAGATTAGTCGGAGAGGGGATACGTTTATTTACACTGTTTGTCTTTTAGGGTGGGGATGGAATAAGTGTGAGAATGGGCGCCCATAAACCGGTTTAACCCCCAGTGCCTTTTGTCACTGACCGTTCCAAGGCGGTACTTCCATCTCCCCCTATTATATATTTGTTTTGTCTCTGTGGGTCTCTTGGTGTTTTTATAGTTATGTACATTTGCTGTTTCCTTGTGTTACTATTCGGGCGGCTGTTTGTTTTGTACGTGGTGTTTCCTGCATGACTCATTTTTGTACTTCCATCAAAATGTCCCAGCTATGTTTTATTTAACGGGTTTCATTGAAACCATAAAGAAATTTCGAAACTACTTGTTTAAGCAAATGCGTCATAACTTTGCTTTTAGAGGCAATAGAAGGACAAAACGAGAACCAAAGTAAAGCAGAGACATATAGATTGAATATGATATGTAGTTTTATTAATATTCATAATGGTTTCTTATGTCAGTCAACCTGAAGCTTAAATCTGCCATTTTGACGTAATGTCTGGGGCCCCTTATTTTCCTCATGAATTTTGTACAAGACATAATGACATCATGAATATTAAGAAAGATGAATTGTTTGTCTATTATAGAACTACTCCTACCCAAAAGCTGTCTGATATTTAATGTCAGCTTCTCTTTGTTCTGTCAGTTAAATTGAATCTTGTCTCTTTGGATGACATATTTATAATTGTCGTCTGCAATCCAAGTGTGTTAAATCATTCAGTAAAATAAAAAAAATGAGATAAATAAATGCCCATTTCAATAATAGGAATAAACACAGATATGGAAATAGAGATTGAGATAAAAAGTAAAATCCCCGATCAGACGCCGCCTTGACAAGGCGGCGTCTGCATTGGGACTGCACTATATGCCGTGGTGCATTCATGCGACATTAGTGGTGAAGGGGTTAAATCTACCAAGGCTCCTTAGCTATTCATATTTTGAATATTGTATATGACATATTTGTCATGGTGCATTTATGCTACATTAGTGGTGAAGGGGTTAAATCTACCAAGGCTCCTTAGCTATTCATATCATAAATATTGTATAAATTCTGAAGGGAGGTGATCACCCGAAAGCAACAATTGCAACGCAAAAAGAGAAAATTGCAGACTCGGTTTTATTGAGTCTGTTCATGAGCAGTAATTGAAAGTGCAATACTGCTCACGCCCCCTAGCACCGGCTTAAGCGGTATTCAATTTTCAGAACAAGAAGTACTGAAATTCATGATCTCGAAGGATCAGAAGGTATAACAAAACTGATAATGAAGTACGGGGAGACGTTTTACGGCCGCCACACAAGCACTAAACACCTAAGGTATAACAACACTGAGAATGAAAGACATATTCGTCGTGGTGCATTTATGCGACATTAGTGATGAAGGGGTTAAATCTACCAAGGCTCCTTAGCTATTTATATCATGAATATTGTATAAGAAATGATTATTGACATTATGAATATTGAGAAAGAAAACGTGTTTGTCTGTTATAGTATTACCCCTACTGAAAAGCCCAGTGCATTGTACATGTGGTACATAACTCATGCTCAACAACCGACTGTATCACGAGCCACTGACAGGGATTGAACCTCAGACCTTCTTGTCATGAAGTGGATGATCTATCTACTAGGCCAAGTGATATGTTTAACCAGAGTAGATCCTGTAGGAGCTGTGTGATATGGGTATACTCTGTTTTCACAGGTATCAAATGCATCTCTGAAATGTAAAACTCTCTAATCCATTCAGTACGGGAACGAGTCACAATGTTCCTTGTAAACAGTGTAGACCAAAATCAGATGTTTTCCTACAGGGATTGCCCTATGTGTCATAGCATACCTTGCTTAAAAATATATCTGAATATTTACGGTATTTTAATTCAGGAACATACTAATTTGAAAATTCAGTATTGAAAGGGTTTAACGCAGAAAGTGGATAATTGGTATGTCCGTTGCAACAGTGTAGATCTCGATCATAAAAGTACAAAAATGAGTCATGCAGGAAACACCACATGCAGAACAAACAGTCGAATATAAGTGTCGAAATGAGAAGGGATAGCACTTTTAGTTACTCGGAGTATTATCTGGATCCAATACATTTTCATAATAGTATATCAAAGATTTTTCTTCACTGAAAGTTTGGGTTTAGAAACATTTCACTTCAACTCCTATCGTATGTTTTCTTAGACTTTTTCACGATATTAAAAGGTAAGTCTGGTCAAACGCTGATCTAGATTAATTCCTTCTGTTATCTCGTTCAGACCCTTTAGGTGCTACTAGCCGAGTGCCGAACAGCCTGGAACCTGATGAAACGCCAATGTGTTTGTAAAATACGAGTCGTCTCGAGTTTAGCATGACAAAAGTTGATTTTCAGTTCGAGGCACATATCATTAGCAGTGTAGATGAGAGGGTTCCTAGACGAGCCCTGGCACCAGGGTCTGCATTCTTTGTCATGTAATAGTTTCCCTTATAGTTATCCATGTATATTGACGGTGTGACCTGTTCTAAATTTAGAATAGTCCATTTGAAAACAAAACAGTATTGAAAGGGTTAAAAGTGCGCCAAAGAGGAGCTAGTAATTATTTAAACATATATGTGACCTTTAATTATGCTGGCATTTATCCTGACCGTTTGTCATAGAGCCTCTTTGTTTCAAAGCATCAACATACATAAGTAAAAAAGGCATGCCCCTGTCAAAACTAACCATTATTCCGCTGAGGAAAATAATGTCTGTTCCCATTCAGATCTGGTGCAATTTTGACAACTCCGCATGGATCAAGCGTTTAAGAAAGTATTGACTAAATGTCAAATAGCTTGGGTACTGGGTCCATGCTTATAAAACGTTTAGTTGAGTCTGAGTTCGTTCTCAAGTTTTTGATTGGTCAGATTTGAGCCTTTGGCTCAAATCTGACCAATCAAAAGCTTGAGAACTCAAATCTGACCAATCAAAAGCTTGAGAACGAAACTCAGACTCAACTAAAAGCTTTATAAGCATGGGCCCTGATGAAACGACACGTTACTTGATTGTTCATCTGGATCCAAACTGTTTGCAAATATGAATCAGGTCGCATGATTAAAGTTAAATAGGTCTGGCATGTAAGCACTGACCCTCGGTAATAGCGTTCAACATGTTGGTTTACGGCGTCTCATAATACTGACAGAACTTCATTATGAATATTAATTGGATAAATTGCTATACTGTCATATGAACACAGAACATTTTGCAATGACAGTAGCTGTACAATGAGATCGATTCTATTATTTATTCAACAAGAGCAGACATGGACCTGACGGCTATATGAGCCTTCTGATTTGAGTCGTCAGAATTCATCTCTATCAGGTAAAGGGTTAATGAAGAGTATAGAGATACTCTGTTAAAATATGAACCCAAGAGCCAATGTTTAACGGAAAATAATATAACACTAAACGTACATTGTATGAGTAATGCAGGAAATACCGCATACAAAACCGACAACAACACAGACAGCACCGGGACGACAAACAGCAAATGTACATGTATATAAAAGACACAAAGAGACGTACAGACATTACAAACAAACAGAGGTGGGGAGATTGAAGTACCGCCTTGGAACGGTCAGTGACAAATGTCACTCTGGTTAAACCGGTTTAGGGGCGCCCAACCTCACACTTATTCCACCCAACCCTAAAAGACAAACAATGTAAATAATTGTAACCCCTCTCTGACTAATCTAAAACAATTGCGATGGCAAATACAGTGGTAAAGTGCATGTAAATGAAAAAGTAGTAAAGTCAAGCAGGAATAGCCACACACAAAATGCCACCATCACCAAAACATCAATAAAACCGAGTCTGCAATTTTCTCTTTTTGCATTTCTACTTTTGATTTCGAAGGATCACCCATTTTCAGAATATATTAAAACAGACGGTTGTTAATGAACTACTTACAGAACAAACTCCTACAAACCCTGAATCAATATGTTTATAAATGATATAGTCTATTTACTGATGCTCTGTTGTATAACTACAATGGCACACATATTATTTGAATCTCCTCCGATCTTCCCGGGGAATACAAAAAGAGACATCCATGTTGAATCCAATCTACCCAAACCCGTTTCAACCCGATGCTTCAGGGTCAACGCTGTCACGACGTATAATTGGCCTGCTCTTCGATTTGAACCATTCGGATGCCGCCCATAAGCGTGGACGTTTGAGTCGCATGGGCATATTTTATCCGGTAGGACCTTGCCCCACAAAATGCATTTGCAAACACAGAAGGCCTAGATCTCTTTGTCACCTTTCACCGATTTGTTTTTTCTTGTGCGTATTTGTCTTTTTACATGTACGTTTGCTGGTGTTGCCGGTGTGCATCAATCGTGTTCGTGTGTGTATATGTGTGAAAGTATGTGCGCGCGCGGTTGTGTGTGTCTCGCCTAATTTCTATTGGTAAAAGTTAAAGGTTACACCTTGTTTGTGTTTTTTCTTGCTCTACTCACTATTCATCAGTATGAAAAAGTAGTAAAGTGAAGCAGGCAAATTTACATAAAAGATGCAACCACCTCTAGAACTGTAGCAAGAGGAAGAAAACATTGATTGCATGTACGGTCATTCAATATGTAACGTAACGTTGCTAGCAGACATTCATGTCAACACTCGCCACATCATAGAAGGTTTAAACCTTATGCTGCTAAGCTCGATCTGCCATTTTGGCATACATCTTGGATACAAATCAGATGCCGAGTTAGTATGTGTCTAACCAGGATGACAATTTTGGTTAGATGTACGAAATCTTGAACATCTTGCATGTAACTTAAACTTGCAGTCGCATTTGATACATGCATTATTGTCTAAAGTTAGCCTTTACAAGCTGAATATTTAGGAATACTTTTTAAATATTATAAAAATGCAGGAAGACCATGATGACCCAATATCCCTCACCCGGATACTTTGGTCACAAAGTTATACACAATTGTCATATTTTTAGAACAGACCTCTTAACTATGCTGAAACGGTATCTGCTGACTGGGGAACGTTTCAGACAGAACTTCTGAGAGAGTCGGCCAAACAATGAAGGGCCTATTACCAGTTCATCAGCGTCAGATCAAACCAAATACAGGTACTCAAACCCCGGAAAAGTCCTCTGCTTGATCTGTAGAAGAGAATATCACTTTGCCAGGGACTATCGACAGAATGTGACGAGGAGGACGTTCGTTCTATATACGCTATTTACAGAGCAATGGAAGTTTAAGTCAAACAAGTGGTCCAAACGAAGTTTAGAAGGCATGTTGTAAACCTGGTAAACGAATCGATTGCTACTGGACGCCTCTTATCTACTGAGACGGTTGACAGGATTTCAATTGTATATAACTAGCCTGGGTTGACGAGTGATGTAACTGGATACTGTCGCTCATATATCTATTAGAATACGATACCAAAGAAACCATCTCCACAGTACCCATTGCAGAGATGACAGGTATGGATACATCATTTCATCGGACTGATGTTGGTCTAATTCGTCGCATAACCCCTGTCTCTGCGGCCAAAGCCATTATATACTGACTATAGAGGACTATACTGACTGTAGTGGACTATGTTACGAAGTTATGACTTGAGACAGAGCTGGTAGCTGAAGCACAGATCTGAATTCCCGTCTGATATATTCAGTGACAAATGAAGCCAGTTCACTTCGTACAGGGTTATTACTATACGAACACTTGAGTACAACTGCAATGGATGAATGAACTCTGGACAGAGAAACAAACACCAGTGATCAATGAATACGTACCGATATGTGTTTGATTTAATACAAAGACACAAAGATACTGGCCAAATTGGTGGAAATTTGAATCAGGCACATATTGTATACAGGCACCACTATGTTAACCCGGCCAAGTTTGCTGGTGTTTGAGATCTCTCCTCTCTCTCTCTCTCTCTCTCTCTCTCTCTCTCTCTCTCTCTCTCTCACTCTCTCTCTCCCTCTCTCTCTCTCTCTCTCTCTATCTCGTGTGTGTTTGAGCGCGCGCATGCGTTTCTGTGAGTGTGTATATGTTTATGTGTGATGTGTATGCGTGTGATGTGTGTATGTGTATGTGTATGCATCTCATTTTTATCGGTGTTGTGGTAGTGGTTGTGTATTTTGTGTCGCTTTTCCCGATTGACGTTACTATTTATCATTGCGGAAGAAGACAAAAGCATTTTGTTGGTGTCTACATTGCACGACAAGCTTACCTTACACTTGAATTAGCCGTTCAAGGTGGTAATTATGATAAACAAGATAGACTACAAAGTAATGGACATAAGGTTGGCACATACCACATCGATCACTTTAAAAAATACGAAAAAGCAGCAGAAAGACAAGCTCATAGTTTCTGTGGTGACAATAATAAATCCGGAACTCATTGAAGACATTGAGATAGTGGATAATGAAAGCTTGATCAAACTTGCATGACTGAATAGCGATGAGACATACAAATATGTCCAGATATCAGATAATTTGACCAAAGAGCGGATACAATATATGTGGTGTTAGTTTACAGATTGGGACATTTTACAGAAACGCTTCAAGTTGAACTCATAGCAGCAAAACCAGTCGTAGTTTGGTCATGCATTATCTCAAATTGGTTGTGCATATACTCCAGCGGGAAACCAAGACTAACACAGAACCTATAGGTTACCATCATGACACCAGCCTTAGAAGGGAAATGTTTTGCCAGTATTGATCTAAGTTACCTGTTCAAGGAAAAGTAAACGACAAACTGCCCGCAATCATTTTCAACCACGGGTAGATGCTTCAAATTAAAGAAAATGTATTTTGGCGTGATGAATTCTACAGACGGATTTTATAAAGACTGCAAAGATGCCGACAACTATGTCCAGACATGGGTATTACTTTTCAGCGTGTGTGATTTGATTGCGGGGTTTAAATATGCTCGGCTGACCTTAAATAATCAAATTGATTAAACGGTTTAAATCATTCGACTCATGGGACATGTGTCTGTCATGAAAAATCGGTGGGAGCGAAGTAAATATGCAGTAAGACCAAATAGGCCAAAAAACAGGTCAGAATATCCAAGTGGTTGGCAGGCTATAACGGGAAGTTCGTCCCTGCATTTGCCTGCATTTACTGTGACCTGACAAAGACAGGAAAGTCAAACACAATTTGTTTTTGCATAAAAGAGCATGAGCAAGTGTTCCAATTACTCAAGACCTGTCTCACACGCTCGCCAACACTTCTGCTTCCTGATTGGCACAAGTAACGTGTGCTACAAACACATGTTTCCGACAGTGAGATAGGAGCAGCATTGATGCAAAAATCAGAGGATGGCTTATTTCCCATTTTGTTTGCAAGCAATACCCTGTGTGAGAGGGAGAAAAGTCTATATAGCAGAGAATGCAGTTTTGTTTAGCATCTTGTATAGCGTGGGGTTTATTCTGCAAACGGACGTTGCTCTTACGAAACTACCAGTTCCAAACTAAGTGTTCAAGTGTTCGGACAACTTACCTCATGATTACCTCATCTTTTAGCAAGTACCTTTCCGAGGTTATATATTTGCCGTGGGTAGATTAGTTTTTATGTGAGACAGGGGCTATTATTAAGAAAGTTTATAAAGTGTCTCGCTAAGTAAGTGGTTAAGGCAATAACTAAAGGATGTGTTAGGCCTTTGTAATATAGTAATTACCTCCGTTCCTGAAATATTACAAATGTTTTTTCAAGTTATTCGTGTTTTATAGTTGTGTTCCTGATTGTTGTAATATATAGTATTTAATATATATTTAATTTATGAGGCGGTTGGTTGATGATGCTAAAATAACATTGGTTTTGTATAAACCCTTTTAAGTTCAATAAAACTCGATACTACAAAATTCTAGTAATGAGGAAGTTGTGTCTTTCTATGTAGGTGGCTGCTTAGTACGTGGTAAAAGTCGTGCAGAAATCAGTGGAGATTTATGCATGACTTTTACACTGCCTTAACCAATTCTCTTATGTTGGCGACTTTTGCCGACTCCGTAAAAGTACAAAAATGAGTCATGCAGGAAACACCACATACAGAGCAAACACTCGCCCGAACAGCAACACAAGGAAACAGCAAATGTACATAACTAGAAAAATCAACAAGAGACGCACAAAGACAAAACAAATATACAATAGGAGGAAGATGGAAGTACCGCCTTGGAACGGTCAGTGACAAAAGTCACTGGGGGGTTAAACCGGTTTATGGGCGCCCAACCTCACTCTTATTCCATCCCCACCCTAAAAGACAAACAGTGTAAATAAACGTATCCCCTCTCCGACTAATCTACAACAACCGCGACGGCAAATACAATGGTAAAGTGCATGTATAACGAAAAAACATTTAATTGAACATACTGTATCCACCTATCGCTAGTGTACTCAATGATTGAGCTCCAAACAGAGTAACTGGAGAAAGGTAATAAAGGGTACGACAAAAATGAAATAGTACAGATATACGACGTTCTCCTTCCATTTATGGATTTAAGAGGTCGCCTTCATAGAGTACTAAAAGTACAAAAATGAGTCATGCAGGAAACATTTCATACAGAACAAACACTCGCCCGAACAGCAACACAAGGAAACAGCAAATGTACATAACTAGAAAAAACAACAAGAGACGCACAAAGACAAAACAAACATACAATAGGAGGAAGATGGAAGTACCGCCTTGGAACGGTCAGTGACAAAAGTCACTGGGGGGTTAAACCGGTTTATGGGCGCCCAACCTCACTCTTATTCCATCCCCACCCTAAAAGACAAACAGTGTAAATAAACGTATCCACTCTCCGACTAACCTACAACAACCGCGACGGCAAATACAATGGTAAAGTGCATGTATAACGAAAAAACATTTAATTGAACATACTGTATCCACCTATCGCTAGTGTACTCAATGATTGAGCTGCAAACAGAGTAACTGTAGAAAAGTAATAAAGGGTACGACAAAAATGAAATAGTACAGATATCCGACGTTCTCCTTCCATTTCTGAATTTAAGAGGTCGCCTTCATAGAGTACTTAACCTTTCTTGTCGGCGTACATGCAAAGAGGCCAGCGTGATTGCCAACTGTAAAAGGGTTCACAACCAAACATGCAGTATGTTGTAGTACTACAGGATCATATCCCTTTTTAATGAATTGTTTAACACATTTGATGAACAAAGTGAGAAAATTGGTATGTCCAATAATTTTACGAACTTTATAAATCACATCACCATAAAATTCAGGATGTGAAATACCGTGTCGCAGAAGCACCTTGAGATTACATTGGTACTTGCCAATAAGCGAGAGATTTCGATAGTAAAATTTAGAGAAAGTTTTTCTTAGTTTATGGTATCTATATCCTTGCTTAAGCAGCTTTTCAGTTAAAATGAGATTTCGACTTTTAAAATCGTCAATAGATGAACAAGCTCTAGCAAAACGAATAAGTTGAGATATATAAACCCCGTAAGATGGAGCACGGGGAACATCCCCGTCAAGATGAGGAAAATTTACAATATTAAAATCAAAATCATCTCTTTTGTCATATATTTTAGAAGAAATCATACCATTATTAATTTTAAGGTCTAGATCAAGAAACGCTGCACAATTGTCGGACGGGTTAGCTTTATTCAATTTGAGTTCTTTAGGATAAATTGTAGGAATCAGAGCATCAAAGAAAGGGTTATCTAAGTTAAAAATATCATCCAAATATCGACAAGTTTCATTGAAGGCTTTTATAACATCTTCTTGTGATTGAGGATTCAAACGCAACATGAAATCTCTCTCATAGCAGTACAAAAACAAATCTGCGACAAGTGGTGCACAATTCGTACCCATAGGAATACCAATTACCTGACGGTATATAGCATTCCCATAACGTACAAATATGTTATCCAAAAGAAAGGTAAGTGCTTCGCAAACTTCTGAGCAAGTCCAATTGGTGTAATATTTCATTTGCTCGTCAGTAAAGAAAGCTTTTTCAGCATTACATGCCAAGAATGATGTTTTTTCCCGTGCAAATACTTTCTGGATTAGGTTAGTAAGCTTATCCTTAATTAAAACATGAGAAAGAGTTGTGTACAGAGTAGAAAAATCGTACGTGCTTATAGTGGATGCAAGATACCTTTTGTTCTTAAGTTTGTTTAAGACTTCTGAAGAGTTCTTAATATACCAGAAGAGATTTATTCCAGAATTTTCATAAGTCTTATCACAGTAGACTTTTACATGTTCCTTTACCTTCGTTAAACAAGAAGTCAAATTGTATAGACAATTTAGTAGTTGTACATGAACTAGAATTTGCAATGAAACGCGCTTTATATGGTTTTTATGTAGTTTTGGTAACCAATACATTGTAGGAAGTTTATGTTGTGTAATTTTAATCTCGGTTCCAAATTGTTCACACTTTTTGACATGGTCTGAAATGATGGTCTTTTCGTCAGTGGTAACTGAAATGTATGACTTGGTATTAATAATTTCCTTCTTCAAGACATCGATATAATGTAATCGTCAAATAATAATCACATTATTCGATGCCTTATCAGCAGGAACAAAAACGTATTTTGAATGGAAATCCTGTAAACCCTTTTTAAGATGTCTAAAAGAAGTTCTAGGTTTAGGTGGAAGAAGGTGTTTATTAGAGCTGTAAAAGGAAATGCGTTTATCAATTATATCAAAAATTAGTTTTTTCATACAAGAAAGAGCATTAGACTCAACTTGTTCTCTTCGACACCATTTTATACTAAAATTTTGTAAAGCCTCCGCAATCTGAACTCGACAAGAGTTAAAATCTATCAAGGATGGTATTCTATATTTGGGACCTTTATTCAAATGAGATCGTAGACGTTTATCTTTAATTATCTCAAAATTACCAGTAATCACATGACCAGCCGGAGAATAGCAAAATTTTGAGGTGGTGCAATCTCAATTATCAGGAATATTATCATTAATATTAAGGTCTGCCACAATTTTATTATAGTTGAAAATTGTATTTCTGATTGGTTTGTTATATTTATAGCAGATGATAGGTGGTTCTGTATTTTTAAAGTATTTAGGGATAGTGTCAATTACATTTTTGTCTCTAAAATACTTTGGAGGTCAATAAAATCAATACCTTTATTAATAAAAGGAATTTTCAAGAAGAATATTTGGTGTTCAAATAATTTGTCAATGTGCGGTCTGAGAACATGTAGAGTAAAGCTTTGTATCAAACTAGCCGTTCCTATGAGAGGATCTGATCTAAAAATAATTTTATCGGCGTGCTCTTCAATTTCTTTTAATGAACATATAGATAAGGAGGAAAGTATAGAAAGCATGGCATGTTTGCCCGAAGTTAGGCGTAAAGTATGTAGATCAAGAAGAGTCATTTTCAAACGAGATTTTCGTTTAATATTACCATTTTTGCGGATGCCATGTGATCGAGATTTGCGTTTTCTAATAGAAAAAATTGAAAAAATATCTATATCTGGTTCTTTTGAAATATTTCCAGTCTGGTAAATATTATCATTCAGTCCTAAAGGAAAAGGTGTAAAATTTGTAAAGCCTCCGCAATCTGAACTCGACAACAGTTAAAATCTATCAAGGATGGTATTCTATATTTGGGACCTTTATTCAAAAGAGATCGTAGACGTTTATCTTTAATTATCTCAAAATTGCCAGTAATTCACTTTGTGAAACCATTGTGATAAATATAGCATTTGCTCTTATAGGAGCAAATGCTCTTTTTATCAAATGGTTTCACTCGACAAAAATTCAAAACTTTCCTTTTCTCTAGTTAATGCTCCTCTTCGGTAGATTTATTCAGAGAGGTCGGGTCTAAAATAACATATGAGGTAATGTGTTAAGCATACACCTGTGTTAAGGATCAATAATGGTACGTGTTGAGTGTTTGTAGTATCCAGCTTTGCTTCGAAGATTGTATCTCAGAATAAAAGATTTCGTACGTGGTTCAAGTTGGAATTTATAATTGCGTGAGACTTAATTTCACTCTACACTATTTTATGATTGTGATCGCTCCTCGTCATGGTTTCAAGCTAAATGTTTCTACATTGGGGTTTATAGCAAAGGGTCGTAATAGTTTATATTGGCTTAACCCGTATTAAAATTTGCAGAATCTACCCGCCGTCTCGCTAGCTTAGGGTTTTTTATTTAGTTAATATTTATACATTGTTGAATGTGACATTTGCCTTTTGACTACCTACCTATTCGGACTATAGTAGAAATTTAATTACTCGACTTTTGGCTTAACTCGAAGTACAGGCGTGGTCCTTCTAAGCTTCAGAATACAGAAATGTGTTCTTAACTGTATCAGTACGCATATCTAGTAACGCATGTGACAGCTTAACACAGGTCAAAAGAAATGTTGAAAGCACCTACTGGAGCTTTTAACATTACCTTAGACTTTCATTAAGTTGTGCACTTACGCGATGACAGGCCATGGATAATACTCTGCGATGGTATACTCTTTAACCCTAGAAATGGAATGAGCTCATGTATTGCCTTTTCTCCGTCGTGCCCTTAACGGCTTCCCTGCAGTTGCTCTGACTTCAGCTAAGTCATTGAGTACAATGTTTAACGTCTTCTATTTTATGTTTCTACATAAGTCCGGCGGGGATACCTTTATTTCCACTTTGTTTAGCTAAGTACAAAAATGAGTCATGCAGGAAACACCACATACAGAACAAACACTCGCCCGAACAGCAACACAAGGAAACAGCAAATGTACATAACTATAAAAACAACAAGAGACGCACAAAGACAAAACAAACATACAATAGGAGGAAGATGGAAGTACCGCCTTGGAACGGTCAGTGACAAAAGTCACTGGGGGGTTAAACCGGTTTATGGGCGCCCAACCTCACACTTATTCCATCCCCACCCTAATGGTGACTTTGAGATAATGTGTGAGGTTATGACGTTCGTAAACCAGTTTAAATCCCTAGTATTTGTTTGGCAATGACCGTACCAAGGCCTACTATTATGTTTCTGTCGTGTCTTTTTGTTTTTTGTACTTTATTAGTTATAACGATCATTGGCGAGGTATAGAACATTTTTATTGGCGAGGGCTACATGAATTTTCCTCAGCAGGGAATAAAAAGTCAGATGCCCCGCAAATGAGCTGTATAATGGGTTTTTTTATACTGCAAAGTATTTGTAGCAGTTATTTAGCATTGTTAATATAGGCGTCGTTTTGCTTCCCCGCAGAGACCTCATACTGTAAGATAATGGCTTATATCACTCTGCAACCCTAGTTCACCGTGTAATAACCTGCTTATTACATTTGAGGATAGAAAGGGATCTTCCAAGTGCACTAGTTTTTCAAAGGACTGAAAGAATCAGACATTGGTAAATATATTAAGCAGACGCTATATTTTAGTATGAGAACGGTTAAACTTAATTGAGGGAATGGCGCAATTTCGACGTCATTTGGATGACGCCAAAATGCCAGTTTAATAATATTCAACAAATTGGACTTGGAAGGAGCGGTTATACTGCAATCTTCAGATACGTGTACTGTTCGTGTGCATAAATATAATTTGAATCGAATTGGGCGTGAATTGTCTTTGTAAAAGCGGAAGTTTAGGGGCTAATCGGTACGTGCACAAGCATTTTGACAACATTTGCAGCATCAGAGCAGAATCAGACCTTTGCAAAGTATTGGTGTCATTTACTTCCTTATACAACAACTATAACAATGGATAATTTTGCTTCGCTTCAAACTCTTGTTATTTCGTTTGAGAGCGGTTGTTTGGATCGAATCGATAATGTGAAGCCGGTCGGCCATTTTTTATTAATGTAGCAATGAAACGAGGCCCTCGACGAGAGAAATTCAATTGTTGCTTGTGACTCAGTATTTACATCAGAATTTTGAGGGATACACTTCCTTTATACATGGATAATTGAACAATTAGTCGAAGATTATACTTTGCAGTATAATAAGTGCCTTTGATCATGTTTATAATTTTCATTTCGAGTGTGTGTATTTGTGTATTACTTGCTTTCCACCGCTGCTTTGGTTATGGTTGCGTCTTGTGCTTGGCTTTTCCTGCTTAAGTTTACTTCTTTTTTCATTGAGACATTGTGAAGATAAGAAATCGTATGAGTCGGACTTCTGCAATGCTGGTTTCTGATTGGGATTTTAATCAAGTATAATTTAGGTCGTTTTAGGAGGTCGGGTGTTTAATGCAGGATGAAATTCGTTCAAAAAGCACACCTTTCTGCATCACTTTCAACTTGCAGTTAGCTGACAATCGTCTGAACGACCTGCATTGAGACTAATTTTAACGTATGGTTTAGATTAGATTTACTATACATGTATCATTTGTCACTTCACTTTATGTATTTTGGACTGTATCGTGACTCTTCATCTACGGGGTAAATAAATGATTAAGCAATATAATTGTGTTGATTTTCAATGGAAAAGTAGTAAAGTCAAGCAGGCAAAGCCACATGCAAGACGCAACCACCACCAAAACACCGATAGACAGCATGACACACACACACACACAACCACACACCCAAACGCACACACACACACACACACACACGAAATGAACACAGAAAACACCAAAAGACGCACAAGAACCAGGGACAAACGTTCCACAACATGAACAAACCACAAGCACAAAGACGCAAGGCAAACAAAGGAAGGGTGACAAAGAGAGTACCGCCTTGGCACGGTCAGCAGCAAAAACACCACTGGGGTTTAAACCGGTTTACGGACGTCCTAACCTCACACTTCTCTCAAAGTCACCCTAGGTTTACAAATATTGTAAATAAAGGTATCCCCGCTAGACTTACCCACAACATAGACGACGGTGAACACAGGACAACATGTAAAACATAGCATAATAACTGTGACAATCCGTCAAATATGTACTCTATGACTTTGCTGAAGTCAGAGCACCTGCAGGTAAGCCGTTAAGGGCAGCCATGTTTTCTTGTCTGTATATATGTTTATTGTTTACAATATACAATATAGGGTTTTTACTGTATATATAAATCAGTGAAGTAGCAAGTAACGCTTTGAACATTCATTTGCACAATATCTTTGTTCGATAGTTGTTAAACTTAGCCGCGCGTTTCCGAGAATGTGTGGTTGTTGTTTTCTTTTTACCAGACATTTGGTGGTTAACATATTAACCCTTTCCCAGTTGAATATCCATTTGGAAAAATAATGGCATCATGAATATCTATTAGCCGAAAGTTTATACTCGTTTGTAAACGCAGGATTGTTTGGTATTGGTAGAGATATATTATACTTTCATAAGCAGAGCCCATACTGATCAGACAGCTCTTACAAGACAGTGTTGTACGGTCTTGGACTACTCTCTTTGCAAAGGCGTCAAAATGCCTCTCTCTGAGGTAAAGGGATAAAGTAACCAAAGCTCTGCCAAAAAGTCGTATTTAACTTAACAACTGTTCTGTTTAATTCCATAAGCCAACAGAAAAGACCCCAATCAATAGGTTCCTAATGAAGCATTTTAATGTGGGTCTATTCTGTTTACAAAGGCTTAAAAAGAAGGATTTTCGCAAGATCTGAACTGTTGCTTGACACATTACTTTTTCACTCTCTGCCAACATTTACCTGACACTCAGAATATTGCATATTCCATATAACAAACATGACAACCGGGACACATAAGGGATATTGAACTAAATGTAACGAGGGTTATGATTTTGAAACGGACTGCAACACGAAGCTTCAAAATCAGGAAATTCAGTATTTATGTTAACCCTTCACGTGTAATGAAACATGTATTTGCAAACATTTTAAACACTTATGCAGCTGCCTTAATGATTTGAGAAACTAGTATTGAGTGGCAAACAGCTTGGATCCTAATTACATGACGAGGAGGTCCTAGGCATCTCATCTGGATCTAAGCTGTTTGAAAATGTCTGAAAAGATACGCATAGCATAAGGAGATTCATGTTATTCTGATATCTAACTTTGAAACACAAGATTACTGAAACGTTCGAAATTGCCTCGATACTGCGAAATTCTCCTGGATAAATCAAACAAGTCAATTGGGTTTATAACAGAACAAATATGTACAATGTATTTTTACCGAGCTTGTCAGAAACTGCCGATTGGTTACGACTGGCCAGAATGATAGGAATACTGGATATGTCATTTGAATTCCAATGCTTAACCAAAGATATTGACGAAGATTAATTTATGACGGATAACAGAGACTGAAACTGCAGATCAATTGTAATACGTACACACCTTTAATACAGGAAAATTCGAAAACAATGATTAATTGCTTTATACACCTTACGTGTTGCGCCTTTTAACGTCCTTGCAAATATAGTAGACCCCGATTTGGCGGCTCCGTTTGCGTATTGAGTTATGTAAATGCGAGTCTACAACTAATACCATTGGTAAAACCTGTTGAAGAAAACAAACTACACTTTCCGACTTAGACTTCAAGTATTAAGTTTTTGATGTGTATGGCCTAAATAAAGACGAAACTACATTTAAATATTTAATAGTTTAGAAATATGACGAAAATACTTTAAACAATTGGTGGAAATTTCACTAAATGTTTAGATGTTTCAACGGACAAAAATAGAAATACAGATAACAATAAAACATCCCAACAAATTACTTAATATAAACGAAAACTTTAATTCGACCGATATATGGAGAACACAAATTCCGAAAAAAATTAAGTATATTTGGCACTCAAACATAAAACCAATGACACAATGCAGATAAGATATTTCTATTATCCGATAAAGTAATGAACTATGTTGAGAAAAGCGACATTCGAACTAGGTTCAAATCTGACCATTCTATTGTACATATAAAACTGAATACAAGCAGTATGTTTAAGGACCCATTTGCTTTTGAATTAAATAATAGCATAATTATAGTTAATTAGTATTATAACATCCGTAATAGCATTGAAAATATCGTTCATATAGATAACAAACAGAGAGATATTGTGGGTAAAAGTATTGGTTACCGGTATTGTAACAAATAAAGAATCAGTCACTCTCGACAATATAAAGAAAAATACAGGTCAAAAATAAATTGTCATCAATTTAAACTACATTGAAAGTTGTTTTCTGATATTGGTAGGATAAAAATTGAAAGGTTAACGTTAGTTCTGTATTTCTTTACTATTATTTAATTGTTCTCATTAAAATTCATGTGTATGCCAATAAGGCAATAGCCTTTAACCAAAAGCACGAGGTCTTAGCTTTAATTCGGTATCAGTTTGATACAGTTAGCACAAAACATGTCTGTGATATGGAAGATTTTGCAGGTAGGTGTCGACTAACAAAATATGTTTGAACAGAGTGAAATGAATGGTTACTATGGAAACAATTAATACGTTACTTAGAGCTAATTGTTTGGTTCTCAAATTTGATGTTTTCTGAGGATTTTGTCGTCATCTTAAACTACATTTGAAGTTGTTTTCTGATATTTGTAGGATACAAAGTGAATAGTTTACATTATTTACGTTATTTCTATATTGTTTGTGCTATTTTTAATGTTTTTATTAATATTCATGAGTATGCAAATAAGGTAATTTGAAACAACAAGCTGAACATAAAAGCACAATGTCTTATCTCCAATTTGTCAAATCTCATCAGGGTCTGCACTGTTTGTCATGTTACATTTTTCCTTAGAAAACTCACTGAATACTCACTATAAGTTTGACCTGTTTGAATTTTTGAATAGGTATTTTACCAAGTTAACCAGTAAATGTCAGGAACATACTCTTTTCTCTCCTGTTATTACAAAGTTGGTGTAAGTGTTAGGAACATATTCAATTTCTGCTGTTAGTACAAAGTTAACCACCAGTTATAGAAACTTCTGTTAGTAAACGTTTAGCCAGTATGTGTAAGGAGCAAACTCTGTTCTGTCGTGTTAGTACAAGGTCAGGCGCGTAGCTAGCGATACGCATTTACGCACGTGCGTAACATCAATTTGAAAAGTGCAAACATTATTATGGCCAAAATGGAACAAAAATTGAAGGCTAAATGGGTAGACTTTGATAAACGTTCCGTCTTGTCATGCAAGCTTTAACCGAAACCCTTCAGTTGACACTTTTTGGCGCCTCTGTAAAAGTCACCGTTTGAAACCATTGTGATAAATAGAGCATTTGCTCCTATAGGAGCAAATGCTCTATTTATCGCAATGGTTTCAAAAGGTGACTTTGTACAGAGTTTCAAAAACAAATAATTCTAAATTTTCTTGGGGGACTCGAATAACCACGGTGCGTATAATATATTTGGATTCGGCTACGCTACTGAAGGTTAGCAACCAATTAGTAGGAACATACTCATCCCCCGTCCCTGCTAGTACAAAGTAACCAGTACGTGTTAGCAGCATGTTCTTTTTATCGTGTTAGTATGTAGTACGCCTATCATGAACGACGAGGACCACTGGTCAACCTATGGACCGGGACCGGTTGTTTCGGTATTGGCAGGAAGATGGCTGGTTGAGTCAATTCGTGCACAAAACATTCTCTGGCAGTGCGAGCAAGAAATCGTGTTAGTACAAAGTTAACATCCAATTATTAGGAGCATATGTGTTCTCTTCTGCTAGTAGAACGTTTGACAATAAGTGCTAGGAACAAACTATTTTCTGTCTTGACAGAACAAAGTGAACAACCAATTATTAGGAACATACTTTTTCTCTCCTGCTAATACAAAATTAGCCAGTAAGTGTTAGGAAATTCTTATTTCTGTGTTGTTAGTATAAATGTAACATCCAATTATTAGGAACATACTTTTTTCTCAAACTGTCAATGAAGGGTCTCGTTTACTTGCTACTATGTCAGTAACAAAATGGGGCCAAACGTTACCATTCAGGTTACACGTACCAAACCAGTGTGGGCATTACCGATTTGGTGTCCGTATGCTTTGGGCAATTAGGGTATTTTCCTGAAATATCAGAGTGGTGGAATAGCCCATCACTGTGCAACTATAGTGTCCACTTAGTATGATAGGCTGGAGATTCTGAATGACAAACAGTGCTGGCTCCGATCTGATGGGCTCCTTATAGTAAATGTATATTATCGTTAGTATGACAACACTCGCATACTCTGTTGCATTGTTCTCCAGACGGGCAATTTGGTAGAACACGTAACCAAGGAGAAGGACTAAAACGGAAACAGCGTTCAATACTTGACCTGATACAGAGATATTTGCACGAATTTGTAAACACTGTAGATCCTGATCTAATATTCACTAATATTTCGAGTCACAGTTGAGACACAAACGCACTAAGCAGTAACTTTATATATCATTGTATCCATGCTTGGAACAAATCGCATCGTTATGTGCATAGAATAACATCCGGGTAGAATCACCGAACTACCACATGCCAGCTGGAATGATTTCTAACATGCATATTCAGATGACCAGTCTGGCATTCGAAACACATCGGCTAGGGGCTAAGTGTCGACGGTCATAATTAGCATCACTTTGAATAAATTATACCAGATAAGCTTACGCATTGATTGTAGAACTGCAACTTGACCTAGTATTACCTATCGCTTACCCCTTCATGGGCATGAAGATTGATAGGTCGGCGCCTCATTAGGACACTGTTTATCTTTATATAAGGAAAATTAAACAAATATCCACTCTCAAATATTTAAACAGGCGAAAATATATCAACAGTAGTACAACGATCAGATGGCGTTGTTTACAAAACAGTACGTATGTAAACACAGAAAAATAACGATAAATTAAACTGCGACATGTTGTATAGGTTAATCCAGGCAGTTGACTTGTGTGGCTCCACCACTACTTCCTATCTTAATATATATGCCACAGTTGTACTTATCGTTAATTTTCTGTGTTTACATACACACTGTTTTGTAAACAACGCCATCTGATCGTTGTACTACTGTAACTGACGACAATGCTAGCACAGAAAAGGCTAATACTGTGCATGTTTACAAAATACTTAATCCTATATTACCGGTGGAACTCAATCTAATCTGTAATCTGAATGCAAGAAATGTGTGTACTGTAATTTGCAATCAATGTCAGCTGTAGAATCAGATCTATATAATTCTAAAAGCAAACAGAGCAGACCCTGGTCAGACGCATCCTACATGAGTCGTCTGATCTGGGTATAGTATGTTTGCACATGCTTTAACCCTTCTCTTGCTGAATTCTAAAATACATTTCTAACGCAATCTGTCAATTTTCTGCAATCTGATTGGCTCATGTGACCAAATTTGCGGCATATAAAAAGTGTTTTATACGTCGCAATTTCAACCAATCGAAAACGGCCGAATAACAGCATTAGCCTGTAAATATATTAATGCGCTTTGTTTATCTAACACTTAGATCTACTGATAAATTCGTATGCATACACTGACACATATTCAAGTTCAGTCCGGTATTTCGAAAGTTATTAATTTCCATTCTTTGTCACGACTTGACCGGTCTTTTATATGTTATGTGGAGAATTATTGATATACTCAAAGCGTTGTGATTCAGATTCAACCTTATTATCATACTATTCAAACATAACGTTATAACGTGACGTCATTGTAACAGACGACGTTTTTGCGTACGGCGCCAAAGACTAAGATAACGTTACTTTTCCTGACGTGTGTATTGAAAGTGTATTGAAATGTAAGATAGCTGTCGCATAATGGTTCATGACCAATGTAATAGTGAACTTACAATTGGACCGGTGTTTTGACTTTCTGTAAACCAGGGTGAAAAATTCCAGTTATTTTAAGAAATCTGAGAGAAACTGGGCACTATTTCTCGCCTCATCACTCATTCAATCACTTGCGCGCATAGGATATAACAACAATTTGGCATTTTTCGTGTTAAGATTGCGTTAGAATAGGGTTCCTTTTGTTTGCCTTGCGTCTTTGTGCGTGTGGTTTGTTCATGTTGTGGAACGTTTGTCCCTGTTTCTTGTGTGTCTTTTGGTGTTTTCTGTGTTAATTTCGTGTGTGTGTGTGTGTGTGTGTGTGTGTGTGTGTGTGTGTGCGTTTGGGTGTGTGGTTGTGTGTGTGTGTGTGTGTCATGCTGTCTATCGGTGTTTTGGTGGTGGTTGCGTCTTGCACGTGGCTTTGCCTGCTTGACTTTACTACTTTTCCATTAATCCTACTGTAATTTGAAATTTGCGACGGTATATGAGGTTTTAAACGGTCTTAAATTATTTTAACGGCTCCGCCTTCGGCGTCGCCATTAAAATAATTTGCGACCGTAAAAAACCTCATATACCGTCGCAAATTTCAAATTACAGTAGGATTAACCCTATATTCTACTTCTTTACCCATGCCCTGTTGTATAATTACATATATCGTCACTGTGTACAAGTATTACGCTGTGCAATCACTGCTGTGGAGTGCACTGGTTGCACAATCAACTTGTAAATAGTACAGACCCTGATGAGACAGCTCCTGTAGGAGCTTTCTCATTTGGGTCTTCACTATTTACAGGTAGGTATATTGACGTGAATAGCAAGCGAAGGGTTAAAAGGCGTATTTATAGAGTAAATGGTTAATTCTAACGCAATCTGTCAATTTCCTGCAATCTGATTGGCTCATGTGACCAAATTTGCGGCATTTAAAAAGTGTTTTATCTGTCGCAAATTCAACCAATCGAAAACGGCCTAATAACAGCTTTAGCCTGCAATCTGATTGGCTCATGTGACCAAATTTGCGGCATTTAAAAAGTGTTTTATATGTCGCAAATTCAACCAATCGAAAACGGCCTAATAACAGCTTTAGCCTGTAAATATATTAATGCGCTTTGTTTATCAAACACTTAGATCTACTGATAAATTCGTATGCATACACTGACATATATTCAAGTTCAGTCCGGTATTTTGAAAGTTATTAATTTCCATTCTTTGTCACGACTTGACCGGTCTTTTATATGTTATGTGGAGAATTATTGATATACTCAAAGCGTTGTGATTCAGATTCAACCTTATTTATCATACTATTCAAACATAACGTTATAACGTGACGTCATTGTTACAGACGACGTTTTTGCGTACGGCGCCAAAGACTAAGATAACGTTACTTTTCCTGACATGTGTATTGAAAGTGTATTGAAATGTAAAATAGCTGTCGCGTAATGATTCATGACATATATAATAGTGAACTTACAACTGGGCCGGTGTTTTGACTGTGTAAACCAGGGTGAAAAAAAATCCAGTTATTTTAAGAAATCTGAGAGAAACTGGGCACTATTTCCCGCCTCATCACTCATTCAATCACCTGAGCGCATAGGATATAACAACAATTTGGCATTTTTCGTGTTAAGATTGCGTTACAATAGGGTTAATCCTACTGTAATTTGAAATTTGCGACGGTATATGAGGTTTTTAACGGTCGCAAAGTATTTTAACGGCGACGCCGAAATCCTACTGTAATTTGAAATTTGCGACGGTATATGAGGTTTTTAACGGTCGCAAATTATTTTAACTGCGACGCCTTCGGCGTCGCCATTAAAATAATTTGCGACCGTTAAAAACCTCATATACCGTCGCAAATTTCAAATTACAGTAGGATTAACCCTATATTCTAACGCAATCTGTCAATTTCCTGAAATCTGATTGGCTCATGTGACCAAATTTGCGGCATATAAAAAGTGTTTTATATGTCGCAAATTCAACCAATCGAAAACGGCCGAATAACACCATGTGCATGTAAATATATCAATGCGCGTTGTTTATAAGCAATGATAAATCCGTATGCATACTTTGACATTTAAATCTAGATCTATTCCAGTTTGGCCCGTTATTTCAAGTTATTTTCCATTGTTTACTTTGTCACGACTTGAACGGTCTCTTATATGCACATGTGTCATGTGGAGAATTATTGAGATACTCTAAGCGTTGGGATCCAGATTAGGCCTTATTTATTATATCGTTCAAACATAACGTTATAACGTGACGTCATTGTTACAGGCGACGTTTTCCCGTATGGCACCAAAGACTAAGATGACGTTACTTTACCAAAATGTGTATTGAATGTATGTATTGAGCATGTTGAATAGCTATCGCACAATTATTCATGACTAATGAAATGTATATATATATAAACCAGGGTGAAAACACAGTTACTTTACACTGTTTGTCTTTTATGATGGGGATGGAATAAGGGTGAGGTTGGGCGCCCATAAACCGGTTTAAACCCCCGGTGACTTTTGTCACTGACCGTTCCAAGGCGGTACTTCCATCTTCCTCCTATTGTATGTTTGTTTTGTCTTTGTGCGTCTCTTGTTGTTTTTTCTACCCATGTACATTTGCTGTTTCCTTGTGTTGCTGTTCGGGCGAGTGTTTGTTCTGTATGTGGTATTTCCTGCATGACTCATTTTTGTACTTTTAAGAAATCTGAGAGAAACTGTTGTACTATTGCGCGCAAAGGATATTACTTGAGTTAAAATCGGCTCAACTATTTGTCGTTTTTCGTGTTAAGATTGCGTTAGAATAGGGTTAATCCTACTGTAATTTGAAATTTGCGACGGTATATGAGGTTATTAACGGTCTTAAATTATTTTAATGACTCCGCCTTCGGCGTCGCCATTAAAATAATTTAAGACTGTTAACCCTATAATATACATGTATTTAGACCTTTGAAGAGAGGCATGAGAAGATTTACTTTTAAACATCAGACAGTAGGACTTCTGTTAGTAGATAAAGAAGCTCACCCAAGCTCCCCTTTCTATGCACTCTGTTTGTCTAACCTGATGTGTGTCAATTTGACTACTTAAATTAGATGGACATAGCAGCAAACAGGATTAAATCTACTCTGCTCAAACCTCAGGGGCAGTTTGATCTGAATCTGTATTATGTGTCTAAGTCTGTCATTATATGTCTAAGTCGGTCATTATGTGTCTAAGTCGGTCATTCCACACGAAGTAAACCTCTCTAAACCGGAACTCTGGTAGAGAAGAATTCAGATACATTTAGGCCGATGACGGCTTAATGAAGGATGGACAACTTGCAGAAAGGAGCTTTCTGAATGATTTTCATCCTGCATTGAGCTGCCATCTGTCTCCAAGACCGAAATTTATACTAATTTGAACGTCCGGTGGAGATGGGTTTCACTGTACTTTGGGTAATTAGGCAACTCAAAACAGCCTTAACCGTTACTCATAACAGCTACTTTCGACGACGAATCTGACCAGTCGTAGCCAGCTGGTGGTACGGTCGTAGTCGTCCCGACATTCAATGGTGTACTGGTAAAAAACAACAACCAGATGTCCAGAAAAGATGTGTAAATTAAATTAATTTCAAGAACAACTGCTTTATTTCTCCACCATACCCTATGGTTTGACCACTCTTTAGAATCGTCTCTTGGCGGAGTTACAACGTAAGGTTTGGCGGAGAAATGACGATTTTTAGGTTTTGAGTACGCACCTTTATCTGTAGCTCTGAATAACTATACGCAAACTGTTTTACTGCGTATTTCTTCTCATGTTAAGCGCGATCTTACTTGCATTTGGTCCTGGAATAAGATGTGACGCCGAGTAATTCGGCTTCTCATCAGGATCTAAGCTGTTTCCCACTGGGTCAACAGTTTCTGAAAATTCTAAGCACGCTAACTTATTCAAAACCAATCGCTGGAATGAAATCTTCAGCTAACTTCATTTTAATAGCATGAGAAGGGTTGTTGTGTTAAGTACGACATTAGTGACATTTGCAAATAGCCCAGAACCGTGTACGACATTAGTGACATTTGCAAATAGCCTAGAACCGTGTACGGCATTAGTGACATTTGCAAATAGCCTAGAACCGTGTACGACATTAGTGACATTTGTAAATAGCCTAGAATCGTGTACGGCATTAGTGACATTTGCAAATAGCCTAGAACCGTGTACGACATTATTGACATTTGTAAATAGCCTAAAACCGTGTACGACATTAGTGACATTTGCAAATAGCCTAGAACCATGTACGGCATTAGTGACATTTGCAAATAGCCTAGAACCGTGCACGACATTAGTGACATTTGTAAATAGCCTAGAACCGCGTACGACATTAGTGACATTTGTAAAAAAGCCTAGAACCGTGTACGGCATTAGTGACATTTGTAAATAGCCTAGAACCGTGTACGGCATTAGTGACATTTGTAAATAGCCTAGAACCGTGTATGGCATTAGTGACATTTGCAAATAGCCTAGAACCGTGTACGACATTAGTGACATTTGCAAATAGCCTAGAACCGTGTACGACATTAGTGACATTTGCAAATAGCCTAGAACCGTGTACTACATTAGTGACATTTGCAAATAGCCTAGAACCGTGTACGACATTAGTGACATTTGCAAATAGCCTAGAACCGTGTACGACATTAGTGACATTTGTAAAAAAGCCTAGAACCGCGTACTACATTAGTGTCATTTGCAAATAGCCCAAAACCGTGTACGGCATTAGTGACATTTGCAAATAGCCTAGAACCGTGTACGGCATTAGTGACATTTGTAAATAGCCTAGAACCGTGTACAACATTAGTGACATTCGTAAATAGCCTAGAACCGTGTACGGCATTAGTGACATTTGCAAATAGCCTAGAACCATGTACGACATTAGTGACATTTGTAAAAAGCCTAGAACCGTGTACGATATTAGAGACATTTGCAAATAGCCTAGAACCGTGTACGACATTAGTGACATTCGTGTACGGCATTAGTGACATTTGCAAATAGCCTAGAACCGTGTACGACATTAGTGACATTTGTAAATAGCCTAGAACCGTGTACGATATTAGTGACATTTGCAAATAGCCTAGAACCGTGTACGGCATTAGTGACATTTGCAAATAGCCTAGAACCGTGTACGACATTATTGACATTTGTAAATAGCCTAGAACCGTGTACGACATTAGTGACATTTGCAAATAGCCTAGAACCGTGTACGGCATTAGTGACATTTGCAAATAGCCTAGAACCGTGTACGATATTAGTGACATTTGCAAATAGCCTAGAACCGTGTACGACATTAGTGACATTTGTAAATAGCCTAGAACCGTGTACGGCATTGGTGACATTTGCAAATATCTATCTATCTATCTCTGTATACTGGCAACCCCTCTCACGAGTGTTACAGCCAGGAAAATGTGCACGTCAGAACTGTTAGTGAAGTGAAAGATAAAAAGAAACCCACAATAAATATTTTAGGGTATAGTGAGACTTAAAGGAAGAAATCAGTTGGTTAAAATTTGGGTGAGGTGAGATAAAAGAAAAGAATAAATACACTGAACAGGGACTAATACTGCAACTTTACCACTGCCCTCTTAAACTGGCCTAGATCAGGCAGGGTAGCGGTATCCATAGGGAGTTGGTTCCAGAGAGCGATACTGTGGGGAAAGAAAGAAAACTTCTGGTAATCAGTGTGGACTTGAATCTGTCTGAGGGAGAGGGGATGCATGTGTCTAGTGAATCTGCTGGGTGTTTGTATGTATGATGGGAGTGGTATTGCGACTAGGTTGTGGTAGATCTTGTAAAGCATAATTAACCTGGAGTCATATCTGCGATGTTCCAGAGACCTCCACCCAAGACTATTTTGCATGGCTGTTACACTCGCAAGAGGGGAGTAGTTGTGTGTGACCCATCTAATGGCACGACGTTGGACATTCTCAATTTTCTGAATATAAGTTTTGGTGTGAGGGGACCAGATAGTAGAAGCGTATTCCAACTGCGGCCTGACCAGGGACTTATAGGCTAGTTCTCGCACTTTCTGATTACGAGTAGTAATATTCCTTTTAATAAAGCCAAGAGATTTGCTTGCATTGGATGTAATCCGGGAAATATGAGAGTTGAAATTTAGATCTGAAGAGATATCAAGTCCTAGATATTTAGCATGAGAGACAGATTCTAGGACTTGGCCATGAAGGTAATACTTGTGTTTGATGACATTTTTCCTTTTTGAGATGTGAAGGACCTGACATTTGGAGGGGTTAAACTCCATGTCCCACTGCTTTTCCCATTCCTGCAGTTTGTCAAGATCTTCTTGTAGAGATTTGCAGTCTAAGAGAGAGTTGACAGTTATGTAAATGGCAGTGTCATCAGCAAAGAGTCTAACTTCAGAGCGGGAGACAGTAGAAGGAAGTTGGTTTATGTAAATAAGAAAGCAGAGGGGTCCGAGGACAGACCCTTGTGGGACCCCAGAGGTAACTGCCACATCTGCGGAGCTTTCACCATCTAGTACGACTCTTTGACTTCTGCCAGTAAGAAAAGAGCGAGTCCAGCTAAGAACCTGTGTAGAGACACCATATTCCTGAAGGCTATAGAGAAGTTTGAGATGATTGACCTTGTCAAAGGCCTTACTGAAATCAAGGAGAATAAGATCAGTTTGGCAACCAGAAGAGATGTTGTTTGTGAGCTGGTCAGTGAGTTCAATGAGTTGGGTTTCACAGGAAAGTCTCTCTCGGAATCCGTGCTGGAGGTTATAGAGGATATTATGATTACTGAGGTGTTGAGATAAATGAGAGGCCACAATGTGTTCGAGAGTTTTACATAGAATACAGGTCAGAGATATAGGGCGGTAGTTAGCTGGGTCGCTGGTGTCGCCTTTTTTATAGATGGGACAGACATAAGCCTAGAACCGTGTACGGCATTAGTGACATTTGCAAAAAGCCTAGAACCGTGTACGGTATTAGTGACATTTGTAAATAGCCCAGAACCGTGTACGACATTAGTGACATTTGCAAATAGCCTAGAACCGTGTACGGCATTAGTGACATTTGCAAATAACCTAGAACCGTGTACGGCATTAGTGACATTTGCAAATAGCCTAGAACCGTGTACGGCATTAGTGACATTTGTATATAGCCTAGAACCGTGTACGGCATTAGTGACATTTGCAAATAGCCTAGAACCGTGTGAGATGCTGTATAACTCATCAGGATCCAGGTTGTTGTGATTTTGTCTATAAGTCCTCCATAAAACGGAATTAATCCAGATAACGTTAATACAATGCCCCAGACATGTGTTAGTGTGTTATGGTGTACCGGAGAAAAAAGAAAATAACGAACTGTTTTACTGTGTAATTCTCATGTTAAAGCGCTACATAACTTGCAATGAAAACAACACAGATTCATACTAGAATGCAGTTTAACTCATAGCGACTTTGAATCGATGACGGGTTTGCTAACGTTTGAAGTTTGAACTGTCTTAAACAAAATATTACCTTATTGCCAGGTATGTAGAGCCAGATAACTGGTAAGGGTCTATACTATTTTTCGATTGGAGATTATATGTTGAAGATGTCATAACATACAAACATTATATTTTAACGTATATGCCTTTTTCTCATTGATTCGTGGTTTCTCATCGATTCGTGGGTTGTGTAATCACGTAGTTTTCTCAAAACAGAGTTAATTTCCGTGACCCAGTTTTTGTCAATAACCTCTATGAAAAGGGCTCGTTAATATGTGGACCTTTCTGCAGACCCTTACATGGACGTTTTTGGAGCCATCTATCGAAACATTAAATTGGATTTTATTTATCCGCCATTTTGGAAAACGCCATTACGTTATCGAGGGTTATATTTATTTTTATTCAATTGCGTTATATATAACCAATTATTTTATAAAAATCATTGTTACGATTTTTTGTCAGACCGAATCGTCCCGCAAAAAATCCCGCAACATGAAATTTCTTGCCCGGAAATGATATTTTAAAACTGACCAATTAGAGCCCACGAATCAACAGGAAAATAGGTCAAGATCTCGTAGCAGCCGACTCGGTTTATTTAACAAGTAAAATTACCACTTTAGATGATTTTTTTGTCTGAAAAATTATTATTTCAAGATAAATAAATGTTTTAAAATATTACTATGCAACAAAAAAACTCTTGGAAGGCACACCTGTCATACTCATAGGATAATTTTCCATTTAAGACCCACGAATCCACAAGAAAACAGCATAATCCGCAATAATCGCAGTGCAGTTGAGAGGAATTGTATACCAATAAAAAGCAATCATTTTGTTTTACATAATTTTCATAATCTAGCAAAATGTTGTTATTCAGACTATAAATTGTTGAGATATATGATCGAATGTCATTTGACCTTAACACTTGTGCTGGCTGCCAGCAACGAATATAATTATTCTGTAAGTGGGTGATCGTTCGAAAGCAAAAGTAGCAATGCCAAAAGAGAAAATGGCAGACTCGGTTTTATTGAGTCTGTTCGTGAGTAGTGATTAAATGTGCAACACTAATCACGCCCCGGCTTTTAAAAGCAGTATTCAATTTCCAAATATTCCACCATCAAAACTAATGATCCCGAAGGACCAGAAAATACATGTTATGTGGGACCAGAATGTGACATTGTAATCACACACCCTGACAATATGTTATTAGGCGTATACTAAGCTGGGCATATTTTTACATTTATTTTGTAAATATTTTAATATTTATCTCGCTGTGAAAAGTAATGTCACCTCAAAGATGGACATTGTGCAATTTTGAAAAATCCAATAGTCGGTCTCCTAAGCAATTTTCTCCAAGACTATTTTTAAATCCAACCTCTATGAATAAATCTACCGAGAATGACCATTTAAAGTGGGAGTGGTGGTCCAGTGGTAGGACGTTAGACTTGGGATCGAAGGGTCCCCGGTTCGAATCCTGCCATCGGAATATCAGAATTTTTCTGAGCAAAAAATGCATCCCACGTTTGCTCCTCTCTACCCAGGTGTATAAATGGGTACCTGTGAGGGAAATAAGCCAATGTGCCATGGCTGCCTTAGGCGCCGAGTGTTAATGGCCGACTTATAACCCAGTGAGCAGGGGGTAAATTGTGAAGTCGGGAGAATATGTACATTGTATGTAGTTCCAGACTATAAACCTCACCTTTACCTTTACCTTTACCTAGGAAACATTTAAGGTTATTTATCATTGAAACCATGGTGGTGAATAGAGCATTGAATAGAGCATTTGCTCTATTTATCATAGTGGTTTCAAGACAGGGGCATCAAAAAACGTCAGTAGTAGGGAATATGTCAAACAGCTGGTTTCTAAATACAGGAAGGCCATAATTAGAAACTATTTGTATCAACATAGGAGTAAAAGGAGGTGTTTGTTTAATGCAGGAAGTATTTAATACAGCAAGCTCTTATAAGAGCTTTGTGCAGAACATTTATTCTAAAATAAGCTACGACTTGTTTAAAAATATGTAGCGGTTTGACTTTTTTAAAAGATCTACATTTATTTTGCTGCAATTGCTACGTTACTGTATGAATAATTAAAGAGTTTTACCCAGTACAGTAAAACCTCTCTTAACCGGCCGTTAAATTTAGTATGAATATCGGTCTTGGAGACAGGTGGCAGCTTAATGCAGGGTGAAAGTCATGCAGAAAGCTCCTGTAGAGGAGCTTTCTGCATGACTTTCACCCTGCATTAAGCACCCACCTGCCTAAAAGTGTCTAAATTCTTATCTACTAGAATTCCGGTTTAAGAGAGGTTTTACTGTATATGGTACACGTTCAACAGTGATTGCTTGATGTACCGAAGATAACACTTTTAAAAACTGCATCTGTTCATACTTTAACTATACCCATAGATGTCGTGAATTAGAACCTTGTATCTGATTAAATATGTATTCAATCTTGTCATGGAATTCAAAGTTGTCCAATACAGTTAAAACCCGTAAAACTGTTATATTGAAGAAAAGCAATTTAACTATAATTATCTATTTGCAATACACACGGCAATATTAGACTTCTTGGCTAAGCAACCGGTATGGAGCAAGAATAGTTATTTGTTGTTCCTGGGTCCGAGTTTACAAAGCCTCTGAGTCTGAGTCTGAGACTGAGTCCGTTCTCAAGTATCTGATTGGTGGGATTTTGAGCAAGTAAAACAGTTTTACAACCTCGGTGTCGTGCTCTTTTTTTCACCAGTCATCTCAGGCAGAGATTGCCTCAAGCATAAAATTCGACATACATGTATCTTCTTCAATAACACGTTTTGTACATTGCTTATAATTTTATAAGCAAACATATCATACCTTGATCAGACGGCTCCTATAAGACTCGTCCGTCCTGTGTCTTCCTTGTTTGCAAATGCTTCAAAATGGGTGTATATGAGGGAAAGGGTTTTCCATTAACCGTCATCGTTTCAAAGTTGTATGTTTGATTTCCTAAGGTATGCTGGCAGCCGACATATTCATTTGTGCATACTAAATACGAGTCTTGAATAGCTTCCCTTGATAATTAAACTATAATTCAAGCAATCTATTCCAGAATTTCATCCTTGTGTAACCAACCGGGCATTAGTGGGAAGGCTTTTATGACGGGTGTTTCATGCATTATGAAACTGGTGCCGCAGGATTGGCATAATAAAATAATTACTTTCGTTTGATACCTTCGCATTATTGTCGTGTGAACGTCACTCGTTTCACCTATTCTCCGTGAATATGCATATCAGAAATAATGAAGTCAACGATATTACTCCGATTAATCCTTTCGCTGCCAAACTCTGTTGTCTGCTAACTTTGTCGTCTGCTACAAATTTTCACTCCTTTGATTTTATTCATTTTTCTTTCAAAAACATAGTAACAGAAACAAACAGTTTGGATCCTGATGAGACGCCGAGTTACTCGGCGTCTCATCTGGATCCAAACTGTTCGCATATGTAATCACAGATCCGACAATGGCTGCGAAAGGGTTAACTTGTTACAATAGCTCATGGACACAAGAAATCTTTACCATGGCAGAAACTGTAGAATCATATATATGTTATATCATGAGCAAACTGAGCAGACCCTGATTAGACGGATCCTTTTGGAGCCGTCTGACCTGGGTCTACTCTGTTTGCAAAAGGCGTAGAAATGCGTATTTATGGAGTAAGTGGATACATTGTAGGAATATCCCACGGTCACTGGTAACCTGAATACCCCACGATCACTGGTAACCTGAATACCCCACGGTCACTGGTAACCTGGATAACCCGTTGTATAGAACATGCCAGACAGGATTACAAACAGTACTGTAACATACCTGGGTCTAGTCTTTTTGTAAAAACGTAGCAATGGCGTGGTTGTGGAGTACAGCAATCCAAAACCCCACACATTGAATAATGGATAGCTGGTTTTACTTTGATCTTGGCCTCTGAGAGTAAGATTTGTGACGATACTATCACAGAGATTCACCGTATTACCTGTTTATATTACAAATGACCACAAGTCGGCTGTTTTACTCGTTCGATGCCATTGTCGCATATGTGATTACATATGCACACAGTTTGTATCCAGATGAGACGCCAAAAACCTCGGTGTCTCATCAGGATCGAAACTGTATGTTACTAAAAAATGTAGCAGACGACAAAGTTTGTAGGCAAAAAAAATCGGCAGCGAAATAGTTAATGCAGAAAGGAGGATATGCAGAAGGTCCTTATTTGAGTTTTGAGTTATGCAGAATATCTCTATAGGAGTTTTTGAGTTATTGCATAATGTCTCCGTTGGCGTTTAATGAGTTATGCAGAACGTCTCTATTTGAGCATTTGAGTTATGAAGAAGGTCCCTATTCGCGTTTATTTGAGTTATGAAGAAAGTCTCTGCTGGTGATTTTTGAGTCATGCAGAAAGTCCCTATTGGAGTTTTTGAGTCATGCAGAAAGTTTCTACTGGAATATTCAGTTAAGCAGAAAGTCGCCAGTGGGGGATTTTTGAGTTAAGCAGAAAAACCTGATTGAACCTTTTTAGTTATGTATTGGAGTTTTTTTTAGTTATACAGAAGGTATCTAGTGGCTTTTTTAGTTATACAGGTCTCTATTGGAGTTTTTGAGTTATACAGAATGTCTCGTTTTGAGTTTTGAGTTATACAGAAGGTCTCTATTGGAGTTTCTGTTCCGTTTTTCAGAAAGTCTCTATTGGAGCAATATTCAAGTATTTTATCTTGCATTCCGCTACCACTAGTGTCCATTCCCAAAAAGACGGATACAAATGTATGCCATTATATTGAAAGGTATACGAAATTGGCAAAATGAGATCACTCGAAGACCAATGGTGAGTTATGGTTATGACGTTTTGGTTCGTGAACAAGACACTCCCGTCTACAATGATCGGTATGTGTACCAAAATCTATCCAATTTAGTCGAAATAAATTCGTGCGGTCCTACATAATTTTGACCGAGAGGTCAGGCCAACATACTAATTTTCCCACGTGCCCACATACACTCACTCCATCACCATCGAAGGAGACGATGTCGAGTTGACAGCAAGCGGGTTCGACAAATTCAACTTATGTATACTGTTTACGCACATATCTACTTCTGCAATGAATTGACCCTTCGCTTGCTATTCACGTTAATATACCTACCTGTAAATAGTGAAGACCCAGATGAGACAGCTCCTGCAGGAGCTGTCTTATCAGAGTCTGCACTATTTACAAGTTGATTGTGCAACCAGTGCACTCCACAGCAGTGATTGCACAGCGGAATACGTGTACACAGTGAATATATATGTAATTATACAACAGGGCATGGGTAAAGAAGTAGAGATGTATTTTAAAATTCAGCAAGAGAATGGTTAATACGTACAGCAGATCCCCTTTAAAGCGGACACTTAATGAATAGACAATGGGGCCTTTAAAAATATGTGGTTGCTAAACGCATGACGAAAGTAATGTAGAAAGCTCATGTTTATATTTGGAATAATAAATATCTGCTGCATCACACTCTTAGATTTATATAGATTATACAGTTACCCAGCGTCTCATCTGGACCCAAGCTGTTTGGGATGCACGTAAGGCCGCTCAAACCAGGCAAACGTTTAACCCTCACGTTGCCAAATTCTGTCGTCTGCTAACTTTGTCGTCTGCTACAAATTTTCACTCTTTTGATTTTCTTCATTTTTCTTTCAAAAACATAGTAACAGAAACAAACAGTTTGGATCCTGATGAGACGCCGAGTTACTCGGCGTCTCATCTGGATCCAACCTGTTTGCATAGGTAATCACAGATCCGGCATTGGCAGAGAAAGGGTTAATAGTGTACAGCTGTTGCATTAGTACAGACATTAGTTGATACTAGTTGTCCAGACGCGTAAATTAAAACATTTTCAAGAATAACTTGTTTATTTCTCCACCAAATCCTATGTTGTGACAATTCTTTAGAATCGTCTCAGAGAAGATTCTAAAGAGAGGTCACAACGTAGGGTTTGATGGAGAAATGTCGATTTTAGTATTTGAGTACGCACCTTTATCTGCAACGCTGTATTAGGTACTGTTTCTAGATTCTTAGTAGAGATAATTTAATAGAGTACTGTCGAAAACTATATCCCTTTTTAATTCAGAACAGTGGGGAATCGCATCAACAACAGTCATTACAGACTGGAGAAAGAAAAATATTATATTGCAGTCATGAACTCCACTAATTAACCCACCAACAGTGTAGACAACTAAACATTCAAGACCCACGTTTGATAAAGTGAATTATCATGCCTTATAATATGGAATTGTTTGAATGTTTACTGGTTCAACAATTTTGGAATTTGGAATGGCTTGACATCTATATTACTAAATCGTTGGACTCGATCATGTGTCCCACATGCCGTCAATATCAGAAAGAATTGATACCTTAATTAGTGTTAATGATGATGATACATAGGAAAGCTATGCTACTTATAGCATGTAAAAAAAACTTGGCTAGCAGCGGAACCAATCGGAAGATTAATCAAAATAATGTAACATGGGCACCCGTCAGAACGCACATGGCCAGAGAAAGCACGCTGCAGCATGCGTCAATATCGGAGGTAGAAACTCTTGAACAACGTTATTTTTATTATCTGAGTATCTGGGATTGAAGGACTTGTCCAATCCCCTACACAAGTTGACTTTCTTCCACCGTCATTGCGATCAAATGTGGCAATCGGCCATGTTGACTTCCGTCCGAAATGATTTCTTGTGCGGATCCTTTCCCGGTACAGAAGAATCTGTCTTAAGCGACAATCAAAATAGGTCAAATAATAGGTCTCTAGGGCAGGCGGTAGCTTAATGCATGTCTAAAGTAATACAGAAAGAGCTTTCTGCATTACCTTTGCACAGCATTAAGCAACCGCCTGCTTTTTAGCACTCAGGCCTATGTTGAATAAACGAATGGTCGCTAAAGACATGCTCTGTTGTATCTCTTATAACGTGAGGAAAGAGAAACATTTCTCACAAAACTTCCCTGTTTAGTTCTCTGGGTTAGAACAACGGGTTAGGATTGAAACATTTTTGAACAATCATGACGTCATACGTCATAGATGACGTAAAACTTGGGAAACCAGTTTTACATGTCGTTAAAACGGGGAAAACACACTGTTTTTGTTATGTGAGAAAAATAATTTAATGCTCGTCATCTTTTTAGAACAATGGCTCGCTTCATAACATTTTCTTAGGCTCCTTTAGGAACATTTGATCTTAAAAGATAACCCGCGACAGATTCTTATATCTCCACTAGAAATGAGACAACTGTTTAAATTACATGCAGGAGAGTCAATTCTGCAGCGTAAGATCAAGCGAACAAGTGAATTTACAAGTACCTTAAATTGACTTTACCCTTTCGCTGCCAAACTCTGTCGTCTGCTAACTTTGTCGTCTGCTACAAATTTTCATTCTTTTGATTGTCTTCGTTTTTGTTTCAAAAACATAGTAACAGTAACAAACAGTTTGGATCCTGATGAGACGCCGAGTTACTCGGCGTCTCATCTGGATCCAAACTGTTTGCATAGGTAATCACAGATCCGGCATTGGCAGAGAAAGGGTTAATAGTGTGCAGCTGTTGCATTAGTACAGACATTAGTTGATACTAGTTGTCCAGACGCGTAAATTAAAACATTTTCAAGAATAACTTGTTTATTTCTCCACCAAATCCTATGTTGTGACAATTCTTTAGAATCGTCTCAGAGAAGATTCTAAAGAGAGGTCACAACGTAGGGTTTGATGGAGAAATGTCGATTTTAGTATTTGAGTACGCACCTTTATCTGCAACGCTGTATTAGGTACTGTTTCTAGATTCTTAGTAGAGATAATTTAATAGAGTACTGTCGAAAACTATATCCCTTTTTAATTCAGAACAGTGGGGAATCGCATCAACAACAGTCATTACAGACTGGAGAAAGAAAAATATTATATTGCAGTCATGAACTCCACTAATTAACCCACCAACAGTGTAGACAACTAAACATTCAAGACCCACGTTTGATAAAGTGAATTATCATGCCTTATAATATGGAATTGTTTGAATGTTTACTGGTTCAACAATTTTGGAATTTGGAATGGCTTGACATCTATATTACTAAATCGTTGGACTCGATCATGTGTCCCACATGCCGTCAATATCAGAAAGAATTGATACCTTAATTAGTGTTAATGATGATGATACATAGGAAAGCTATGCTACTTATAGCATGTAAAAAAAACTTGGCTAGCAGCGGAACCAATCGGAAGATTAATCAAAATAATGTAACATGGGCACCCGTCAGAACGCACATGGCCAGAGAAAGCACGCTGCAGCATGCGTCAATATCGGAGGTAGAAACTCTTGAACAACGTTATTTTTATTATCTGAGTATCTGGGATTGAAGGACTTGTCCAATCCCCTACACAAGTTGACTTTCTTCCACCGTCATTGCGATCAAATGTGGCAATCGGCCATGTTGACTTCCGTCCGAAATGATTTCTTGTGCGGATCCTTTCCCGGTACAGAAGAATCTGTCTTAAGCGACAATCAAAATAGGTCAAATAATAGGTCTCTAGGGCAGGCGGTAGCTTAATGCATGTCTAAAGTAATACAGAAAGAGCTTTCTGCATTACCTTTGCACAGCATTAAGCAACCGCCTGCTTTTTAGCACTCAGGCCTATGTTGAATAAACGAATGGTCGCTAAAGACATGCTCTGTTGTATCTCTTATAACGTGAGGAAAGAGAAACATTTCTCACAAAACTTCCCTGTTTAGTTCTCTGGGTTAGAACAACGGGTTAGGATTGAAACATTTTTGAACAATCATGACGTCATACGTCATAGATGACGTAAAACTTGGGAAACCAGTTTTACATGTCGTTAAAACGGGGAAAACACACTGTTTTTGTTATGTGAGAAAAATAATTTAATGCTCGTCATCTTTTTAGAACAATGGCTCGCTTCATAACATTTTCTTAGGCTCCTTTAGGAACATTTGATCTTAAAAGATAACCCGCGACAGATTCTTATATCTCCACTAGAAATGAGACAACTGTTTAAATTACATGCAGGAGAGTCAATTCTGCAGCGTAAGATCAAGCGAACAAGTGAATTTACAAGTACCTTAAATTGACTTTACCCTTTCGCTGCCAAACTCTGTCGTCTGCTAACTTTGTCGTCTGCTACAAATTTTCATTCTTTTGATTGTCTTCGTTTTTGTTTCAAAAACATAGTAACAGTAACAAACAGTTTGGATCCTGATGAGACGCCGAGTTACTCGGCGTCTCATCTGGATCCAAACTGTTTGCATAGGTAATCACATATCCGGCATTGGCAGCGAAAGGGTTAAAGTTGACCATTTCCCTGTTATTATTATTATTATTATTATACCACATTTATATAGCGCTCTTTTCATACAGGATATGTGCGTTCAAAAGCGCTTCACAAAGATACATTTTCTGTACAATAATGCGTAAATTACAGAACATTTAAAATAAAATATATTTAATACTCATATATAGATAAGAATAATAATAAAATAGAATTTATTTAGGACATTGGTAAATAAGCTAATCTTTTCCGTAAGTTTATCTGTCTGTGTCGTATTATGTTCTATTATAGTGTGTCAACGCACTCAGATTATAAAAAACAAAACTTGAATGCAACATTCTATGCGCAGTGCCAGTACGTCCCATAATTTTGACCCAGACTCAACAGACTTGGGTACATTCGTTTAACATACAACACTGCACATAAAATATTGCCGGAAAATTGGGTAACAGAACAGATCAATTTGAAGTTCATGCATATAAACTAAGCAATACAAATACACAACTGTTATCTACGCGCACTATGCAACCCCTCCAGTCAAACACTATTCGACCCGCTATGGCAATGAGGGAGTACACAGCGTATCATATTTTAATAGAGTTGTAATTGGGTATATCCAAAGTTTAATTACAGAATAAAAATGTCTTATTATGGGAACCCAAAAAAGCCCAGCCAAGTAGAGCTAAAGAAGGTATCACGTATACTGTTCCTGCAACATATCCCACCGGCTGCAATGGCAAAGGAATCACATCGGACAAATCGAGACTGACTGAGATACGCGATGCTGCATTAGACCGTACAGGCTTAATTTGCCCGCTGCCCATATATTACACAACCCAGTTCACTGGTAAGCAAAAATACGGAAACTGGGTCAGCTTAACAGGAATCCCTGGCACTGGTTAAGGGCAGGGTAGCAAGTCATGCCAGCAAGACTCCCAATGTACCAGCGCGGAATTATACCGTAGAGGGATGCCCTGTTCCACTACGGTGATCCCTCCGGCATTGGAACTGGAGTTACCAGAGGTACCAAGCATATAGGGATGCCCCGTTTGACAACAGCACTCCCTCGGCCACCGCAACAACTGGACAGCGGAATCCCGCTGACACAACACCCGCACGTTCAACAGCAAGGGGATACCCTAGAAGTCCATAAAAATATGGATGAGGTTTTTGTTATTCATTTATCTTTTTTCTACATTTGTGGAGCATTATATTTGAAAAAAGGGGTTTAAAAGTCCACAGTTATAAGGAAGTGGCAGGATCAACACTCTGTGGCCAATGCAGCAATTATGATAACCGACGATTAGCAGGTACGTTTTCTACACTGCCCTAATAATATATGTTGAAGAAATGTGTTTTCAGAGATTTTTTGAAACATGCCAGTGAGCTTGCATCTCTAATTCCTGATGGAAGAGCATTCCAGAGTTTGGGAGCTGCATGCATGAAACTTCTCTCACCGTACTTTACCTTACGACTTTTTGGTACAACCAACGACAAAGAACTACTTGCTGATCTTAATTCTCTGCGGGGCCTGTACACGTCAAGCATGTCGACAATGTACTTGGCGGATTCATTGTGCATGGCCTTATACGTAAGTGTCAGAATTTTGAATTCAATCCGATGCTGAACCGGAAGCCAGTGAAGTTCTTTCAAAACCGGCGTGATATGATTATATCGAGAAGTCCTTGTTATGATGCGGGCTGCTGTGTTTTGCACTCTTTGAAGCTTCCGCAGTGTTTTGTTTGGAATTCCATGCAGCAATGAGTTGCAGTAGTCTATCTTTGATGTAACCAGAGAGTTCACCAAAGTCTTGGTAGCAGCAGGCGAGAGATACTTTCTTATATGACCTATTCGTCGGAGCTGTGCATAACTAGACCTACACACGGAATTGATGTGTGATGTCATATCCATTTGTGAATCGAGCCATGCGCCGAGATTCTTTATACACAGAGATGGCTTGATTTTAGAGGGTCCTACTTGCACATGAATCTCTTCAGGTACTTCTGTGTTTTTAGTATGAAACAGTATGACCTCGGTTTTGTCAGTATTGAGCTTCAGCATGTTCTGGTGCATCCAAGACACTAGCTCCTTGAGACAGTTCTCAACTCGTGATAAAGCTTCCTGTTGACAGGAAATGTCCTTGGGCTTAAATGATAGGTATAATTGTGAGTCATCGGCATAAAATGGTGGTTGAGCCCATGGGTTCTGCATATTGAGCCTACAGGTTTTGTGTACATGATGTAGTGCTTCGGTCCTAGGACCGATCCCTGTGGCACGCTATATCTCATGTTAACTGGAGTGGACAATTCCCCATCTATTGACACTTTTTGATAGCGGTCATTTAGATAGGAGGTCATCCACTCAAGAGGTTTCCCAATGATTCCGAAGTCTCTTTCCAGGCGTTTCAGCAACGTTTCGTGATCGATAGTATCAAATGCAGCCGATAAGTCAAGCATCACCAGAATTGTAATTTCGTTTCTATCTAGGGATTGAAGGATATCGTTTTGAACTTTCAGAAGAGCAGTCTCTGTTGAATGATGCTTTCGGTATGCTGACTGATGCTGCTCGTGTAGACTGTTTGAGGTCAGATGGGACTCAATGCGTTTGTCAACAACTTTTTCTAATACTTTGGAGACAAATGGCAGATTTGATACAGGCCTATAATTTTTAAGTTCATTTGAATCGAGATCAGGTTTCTTTAGAAGGGGTCTGACATGTGACGTCTTGAAACTTTTTGGAACGCAGGCAGTGTCTAAAGAGGAGTTAATAATGTTTGTCAAAATCGGTAGGAGTTCATCAAGGCATGCCTTTAGCAGCCATGTAGGTATTGGATCCAGTTCGCAAGACTTACAGGGGGATGCCTTAATGATCTGTTCTACTTCTTCCACTGTAGCCACATCAAACTTTTCTAAAAAGTTTGTTGAATGCTGCATCTCAGTGGTATTCAGCACACTGGATACAGTGCCTGATGAAATATCTGCCCGTATTTTGTCCACCTTTTCAACGAAAAAGTCACTGAAGTCTTGTGCAAGTTGTTTCGAGGATGAATTCTTAGGCAATGCGATATCATTAGTTGAACCTAGCAGATGCTTAGTGACTTTGAAAAGACTTTTTGAGTCTGCCTGGCATGTTTCAATTTTCTCTGAGTAGAAATCAATTCTCGACTTTATCAGCAGCTTATTGACTTTGGCACACTGTTCTCTGTATAGCTGATGGTCTATTGTGAGCCTGGACTTTTTCCAGTTCCGTTCAAATTTGCGCTTTACATGTTTTGCATCGTGCAGTTCCTGGGTATACCAAGGACATGATGGTCTGAGTGTTATGGTTTTAGTACACAGTGGTGCATGTTTATTGACAAGTGCTGCCAGTATGTGTGTATATGATTTAACAGACTGTTCTATGTTTATGCCAAATTTTGATAGATCTACCTACTAAATATTCATGGATTACAAAATAGGAAGGTGGATAATTGTCATTTTAGAAAGTAAAGAAACAGATCATTTGAATTCTATTGGCAAACAGAGCAGACCCTGATCAGACGCCTCCTTTTTTTAGCCGTCTGATTTGGGTATAATCTGTTTGCAAATGTGTGAAACAAGTTTATATTAAGGAAAGGTTTTAAAGCAGAATGGGTTGCGCTTTAAATTGCTAGCTTTATCGACAAAGACAATCACTCTTCTAATCGAAATTAGACCAATTGATATCGCACAAAGAATACTGCGGCGCCAGCAATGCTTTGAATCACAGATGTGCTGGGAATTGCAGCTTACCTCACTGTTTTTTTGCACTTATTGTTATTACGAAATATATCATAATTATGTCGACTGCATTTCTAAAATTACGGTTCAAAATCAATCACAGTGGCAAACAGTTTGGATCCTGAAGAGACGCCCAGTTGCTCGGGTCTGAATCTAAACGTTCTGAACCACAGGATACCGTCACAGTGTTCATACATTTTTTTTTCTGTCGAGGTTCATAATTCATTGTGACGGTGCCCTGTGTTCTGAACAGGTAATCACTCATTCGCCCACAGCAGGCGGAAGGTTAAATCCGTACGAGTTCGATTAATACGCCTTTGCAAACAGTGTAGACCCAGATCAGACGGTTCCTATAATCAGGGTCTACTCTGTTTGATTATAAAATTATAACAGATCGGACAACAGTTTCTTTCAATACCAAAATAACCTGAGCACATGTACCATTATAAAACTTTAGCTTATAAATATTTATGATGTCATTACGTCTTATATGAATAACAGACCAACCAAGCTCTCATTTCCTCGAGTATGTAATGTTGGATCAGTCACCGTAGCAGTAATAACGTAATATCAAACGAATGCCGCGAAACATTGCACATGTTTTAACCCTTCTCTTGCTGAATTTCAAAATACATTTCTCCTTGTATACCTATGTCCTGTTGTATAATTACATATACCTTCACTGTGTACAAGTATTTCGCTGTGCAATCACTGCTGTGGAGTGCACTGGTTGCACAATCAACTTGTAAATAGTGCAGACCCTGATGAGACAGCTCCTGTAGGAGCTGTCTCATCTAGGTCTTCACTATTTACAGGTAGGTATATTGACGCGAATAGCAAGCGAAGGGTTAAACTATTCAATATGTAAATATTTGATGATAATTCTTTACCTGACCAAACATCTACAAGAAGCACGGTACTCAGGAGGATCATTTTTCAGGTGTTTGATAGAGATGAAACGAAAGGTAACGTTAACACTTACAATCATGAATTTACAAATTTCACATCAAGCTTACGGTGAATATTAACCCTTCTCTTGCTGAATTTTAAAACACATTTCTCCTTCTTTACCCATGCCCTGTTGTATAATTACATATTTCTTCACTGTGTACAAGTGTATCGCTATGCAATCACTGCTGTGGAGAGCATTGGTTGCACAATCACCTTGTAAATAGTGCAGACCCTGATGAGACAGCTGCTGCAGGAGCTTCTCATCTGGGTCTTCACTATTTACAGGTAGGTATATTGACGTGAATAGCAAGCGAAGGGTTAAGGGTTTTCTCTACGGAAAAGTGCAACATGACAAATAGTGTAGGCCCTGGTAAGAGGTCCCTTCTAGGGACCCTCTCACCTGGGTGTACACTGTTTTAAAAGACATTATAGTTACTTCTTTATCGCAATTACTGCTTATCCCTTGCAATGCTGAATTTACAATTGGCCTATTCTAAACTCTCAAACAGATCAAGCTGATGGTGAATATTTAGGGGTGTTTCTGCAGCAAAGTGTTACATGACAAACAGTAGAGACCCTGATGATAGAGCTCCTGTAGGAGCCCACTCATCTAGGTCTACAATGTTTGTAAAGGACATTAGTTACTCGTTTCATGCACTGCAAGGGTTAAGGAACTCAACGGAACCAATTGGAACGAATGGCTGGCTTCGGTCGTTACTATACATGTATTAGTAATGTAATTGACACACCTTAACACTTTACCTAATAAATATTCATATCAGACTCCACCTATTTATGGATATCAGTTTGCTATGTTCCTTATATTGTTAAACAAAGCGAGGAGTGAAGATATTGCCTTGACAAATAGTATATACAATACGATTCAACGTAATTCTATGAGCGAACACAGTAGACGCTGATTAGGGTCCGTCTGATTTCGGTTTACTTTATTTGTAAATATCATGAAGAACTGTTAGGTACTGGATTAACGAACTCTTTAAAGTTATATTGCTGTACATGGCTTAACGGACTACTTTTAATCAATGTGCTGTACAGTTACTGCGCGCGCATGACCTTTGTGCGTGCCACTGTCATCGTGCGAGTTAAATATAGTACCCACCGCATTTCAGTTATTACAGAGGTCCAGATAAGATGCGTACATTAAAACATTTCAAGGATAACTTCGAAGAAACGATTCTAAAAAGTGGTGACACTATATGATTTGGTGGAGAAAGATCGACTTTAGTATTTGAGTTCGCATCTCTATCTGTTCGTCTGTATTACGATTATGATATAAACACGTTTTGTGAATCGGATTGGCTGCTGAAATACAACATGAAATTCATATCATGGATGAATACTGTCCACAAAGATTTTGATTTCGTATGTTGGGCATTGGAAACTCTTTTCAATATTTTATATAAGCCAACAGGTATTATTTAAAATGGGACCAGAGTTTTGAAACATTCATCTTAGATTTTTCGGAAGGAAATATGGCAGTGGGTTTATTACTTGTTATTTTTTTCTTGGTCACCACACAGACCTTATGTGAGAATTCCGTCACTCACTTCAGTTTATCTCCAAATTATTTTGGAAAGATATTAACAGGCTGGAATATAGGAACAACATATCATATTGACATAGCTGCATGTGCCAGGGAGTGCTTTACCGTCACAGAATGCAAGTCGTTTAATTACAACAAGGCGTCAAGAACATGCTTTCTGAAAATTATTAACAGTTCTGAGGTCATTGAAGCAGACTGGGATGAAGACAGCAATTTCATATTTTCAAACGTTGATAACTGGCCAAAGGTAACAATTAGTAATATTGCTGGCACTAAATCTTTGTTATAACATCAGAGCAATAGACAAAGGTGCGTCCTCAACTACTAGAATCGTCATTTCTTCATCCACCGAAATCTATGTTATGATCACTCTTTAAAATCGCCTGTTCGAAACGGTTTTAAAGAGTGGACACAATATATCGTTCAGTGGAGAAATAAAGAAGTTATTCTTGATAACTTTCGCATCTTGGCTGGACCTTTGATAACATAAAACTGTTTTGAACAACAAGCGCTGTTTTGACCCTTCTCTTGCTGAATTTTAAAATACATATCTCCTTCTTTACCCATGCCCTGTTGTATAACTACATATATCTTCACTGTGTACAAGTATTTCGCTGTGCAATCACTGCTGTGGAGTGCACTGGTTGCACAATCAATTTGTAAAATGTGCAGACCCTGATGAGACAGCTCCTGCAGGAGCTGTCTCATCTGGGTCTTCACTATTTACAGGTAGGTATATTGACGCGATTAGCAAGCGAAGGGTTAACCCTTTATTTGATAACGGCAATTTTTGGTGCCTTTTGTTGCCTTTTTCCGCCTTTACAGATAAGGTAGATCCTGATCAAACAACTCACGCTATACTCTGATTGCTTATGAAATTATATACTCGTCGATCCCAGTTCTAAATTTTACCTTTTCTCTATTAATGTTCCTTTTTGCTAGATTTATTCAAAGAGATTGGGTCAACTAGTCTAGGAGGGAATGGTTTAAAATAGGTTCTACTGTAATTCTTTTCCAATTTTTCAATTACTACTTGGCCAGCTTGAAGCCAGATAAGAATTTGAACCATCATTTTTACCTGTGAAGGAATAATATGCTTTTGTTAATTAATCAGAAGCTGATAAGTATCAATTATGATGAATGCTGCCTTAGCGACACTGCCAAAGCCAAAATAATTCGCAACAAAAACAAATACGGCAAGATCTCGATTATTTGAACACTAAACCAAGTATTATTATCGGTCTTAAGACAGGTGACCGCTTAATTCGGGTTGAAAAACACACCGAAAGCTCCTAGCTTTATGCGTGGCTTTCATGGTACATTCAGCAGCCACTCTGCCGAAAAACATCAAATCTTCATTACTGAACTTTCGAAGTATCTAGTTTTTATTGTATACTTAACACACATAGAGAACGTCAATCGACATTCATCCTACAGAGCTACTTGCAAAATATTGCTTGAGGTATATCCTGTAGTCAGTTATTAAATGGACACTGTTTGTAACATTTGATGTATGTGTCGCATTGTGCTTGGAAGAGATAATCGCTTTAAAATCAACCAGACTGCGGTTCTAGGCAGCATTACGTGCCTCAGTCAGTGTCAGTTGATCTGATATTACGATCCTCCTTTGCCATTTATAAATAGTAGGTGTATATATCTTTGGGTTACAGCAAAACCTAATATCGGTTAATAACCAATTTTGCGAAAGTCACTCTTCAGATAAATACTTGAATGTTGAAGACTTAATAAAACCGAGCTTGCACTTTTCTCTTTTTGCATTGGAACTTTTGCTTTTAGGGGAACACCTCTCCTCAGAACTTATAATCTTCACAACAGCAGATGTTAAGTGCTTGTGTGGTGGCCGTAAAATGTCGCCCCGAACTTCATTGTCAGTGTTGTTATACTTTCTGATCTTTCGAGACCATGAATTTCAATACTTTTTGTTCTGAAAATGGAATATCGCTTAAGCCGGTGCTAGGGGGGCTGAGCAGTGTTAATTGCACTTTCAATTACTGCTCATGTGCAGACTCAATAAAACCGAGACTGCAATTTCCCTTTTTGTATTGCAATGTTTGCTTTCGGATCACCTCTCCTCAGAACTGTTACATAATTTGACCACAAAGCAGAGCTATATCTTAAGTAGTTATTGAGATATTAATTTTTGATGAAACCAAGTACCTTTTTTATTTGCAAAAAGACTCTATTTCAAAGTCTTCTAATGAATGACCACTTATGTTAGAGTTTACTGTATTATTTAAATAAGATCCACGAACGGGAAGGTCGACCAAATGACCATATTTGAATATGGACATTCAGACGATTCAGATACTTCAAGATATATGTACCTGTATGAATAACGAATTGATTTGTTCACCACTTTGTATTTTAAAAGCCTAGTATTGTGTCTAGACAAGAAAAAAAATGCCTTGGTGATTCCCTGTCTATAGCGAGTTTTTTGTTTTAAAAAATGTCCCAATACTTTAATAGACCCCGTCCCCTAACAAAATTAATGAAAATCCGATGCTTTTTCCCATGGCAGCAACTGTAGAATTAGATCTCTATAGTATTCCATAATCAATCAGATCAGACCCTGGACAGTCCAGATGGGTCATTTGTGATTTGTCTGATCTGGATCTACTCTGTTTGCAAATATATGAAAAGTCATATATATGAGTAAAGCATAAATACGGGACAGCAAATATTCACATAACATACACATGTACATGTACTTTTTCAGGGTCAGTTTATATGGGTGAAGGGGTAAACCTTGATATACGGTAGAGTAATTATTCAAACAACATGTATTTTGTTTGAATATTATTTTTTAGAGTTGGTAATTAATAACAAGGGTAGTACATCAAACTGCAATATATTTATAAACAGCATTTATCGCTTTGATATGAATTGAAAGATGGACACTGTCATTTAGCATTGCGTTTCTGACTTACTGGGGCCAAGGACTGAGTTTCGCTTATAACCACTTTGTTAATGGTATGACCGTTGTTACAATCTGTCATATTTTTTTTGTAATTCATTAATAAATTCCAATACGTCAATTTCAAACATGGTGTTTAACGTGTTCAGCGATTTCTTCCCTTACACTTAATATCCATATCCAACCGGATGCCATTATGACCCTTGATGCATTTGATTCTTATAAACTTGCAACATGTTGTAACAGGGGTTTCATTCTGGCTATACTTAAATCATTTTCCTTCAAATTAATTACCTTTTGTCATCACTATTAATTATGTATGAAAATCCACACAAGTCACTTCCATGTATCTACAAACAAGGCAAACCAAAATCAGATAAAAAATATTTTCAGTCCCCTTTAATTATGCAATACCACCTTCATTACAATCTGTTAACTTTTTACAGCCAAACCTGTACTAGGCAGTCAATTAATGAAGAAACATAATTGAAGTATCAAATTACAGATTGCTGCTTAGGGTGGGACATGTGTGATGCACGAAGCTCCCGAAAGAGCTTCATGCACTACAATTGTCCTGCATCAAGCTGACACATTTCTATAAGATTCCTATTCCACCTTATTTTGAGTGTCTGTTTAAAACTTTCCTCCATTAATACGCCTTTCTACGCCTCTGTAAACATCGCCTGTAGAAACCATTGTGATAAATACAGCATTTGCTCCTATAGTATTTATTGTGTACCAATTTGTACAAATGTCATGATGTGATACTAAACAGTAATATTCTGTTTAAATGCAATGTTCACATTAGATCTACACTTTTACATTGTTATCTGTATATATGTTACTGAAGTCCATTTTTGGAGGAAATGCATAAACTAACTTACTTGCGTTTTGCTGTTGACAATGTATTTAAAATGTTACCCATGGAACACATTTTCTAACTCTGCTTGTACAAATATGGATATCATTTGTAAACCGTTTTATTTTTCATAATTAACCTTGTTCATTGCTTCTCCAACTCGGTGTATTCCCCACAATTTAAGGAAATGTGTCAAACAAGGTTCGTTCCCCCAAGTCTTCTTACAAATATCGCAGTAAGTAGAGTATACGATAAAAAAATGTTGGGTTTGCCATTCAATAATACACTACTCCATTTCAATATGTGTGGCAAACACCAACTTCCAGTTTTGGAAGATTGCTATTACCATTTCATTTGCACATTTATTTATTTTTTTGCGCGGAGCTTCTCCTTTGCTGTATTACAGAAACATTTGTACTTGTAGTAAATAGTAGCCACAATATAGGGTTTGGTGGAGAAATAATGGATATATTTTTGAAGCAGTTTTGATTTACGCATCTTATTAGGAACTCTATGTTCATGCAAAATTTGAGGCATTCAATTTATTAATTGTCTTCAGAAAATGGTCGGTACCTGTGCTGATAAACCATGTTCTATGAAACAACAATGTTTCCCATCACAGCCATATTTGTGTAAAGGTAAGATACCTTCCTTGTTATGCATCTTGTGACATAACTTTGAAATAACGGGCGCGTTGCCTATGATACGCATATAAACAGTACTTATTAACCTGCTATTCTCGAATTTCTCACGTTCACAGCTTAATTCAAGTCGAAAGTAAAGCTGATATACATGAAGGAGCTTTCGGTATAGGAGTTTTTAGCAATACTTTCGACTTGCTTTAATAGAAATAAATCCAAATTTCAAACTAATAAAGCACAGATTTAGAAATAGAGTTTGAAACAAAACATGAAGTCTCTGATTAGACGCCGCCTTATAAAAGCTTTGTCTGATCTTGGACTGCACTACTTGTCGTGGTGCATTTTTGCGACATTGGCGGTGAAAGGGTTAAACTAACGTCTTGATAATATGACGGCTCAAAATAAGTATAGGTCTGATTTTTAAAAATAAACAAACATATGGTATTTGAATGCAGGAAAACAGTTGTGCAGAACGCTTCTTTGAAACTTTCCGCATTACACTGGCGCTATATTAAGTAACCATCTGCCTTTACGGCATTACGTTGATTGGTCTGAAGTAACCACTTGCTATTTGTATTAAGCAACCTTCTGTTTTTACAGACTCCTATATTGGTAAAGTCTGTGGTCGTTCTAGCGTGACTTTATTGTATCTTCAAAAATCACCATCTATTAAATCTAGCAACAATGTTGATATTCTGTTACATCCTAGATCGATATAGCTGTATGTTACATGGCTTTACGTCGCTCCGTACTTCATTCTCAGTGTTGTTATACTTTCTGGTCATGTTATTTATCTTGAAAATTGAATACCGCTTAAACCGGTGCTAGGAGGCGTCAGTAGTGTTGCACTTTGAGTTGCTGCTCATGAGCAGACTCAATAATACCGAGTGTGCAATTTCTTCTTTTTGCATTGCTACTTTTGCTTTTGAAGAATCTTCTACTTTGCAACTCGGCACATCAGCAGAATCCAAGCTATTTGGAAATCGGTTAGGTTTTTTCTCAAAAACTTCTTTGAATCTGGAACTGATGACAATTGCACCAAATTCAAATTTGGTGCAATTGTCATCAGTTCCAGATACAAAGAAGCTTTTGAGAAAAATCCAAATTTGGGCAGCTATTATTTTTCAATGTGAGATAAGAGATCATGAACTCATCTCTTGTACAATAAAACCCCGCTAAGTCGAAATTCTGGTAGAGAAGAATTTAGGTACGTTTAGGCAGGTGGATAATTAATGTTCGGCCAAAGTCATGCGGAATTTTCCCAGATTAGCTCTCTGTATGACTTTCTCCTGTATTATACTGCTACCTGCTCCAAAGATTGATATTTATGCTTAATTGAACGTCCGATAGAGATGGAATTCTCTTTATTTTCATAAATGTTTAATCCTTTGCCTGCATCAAAACGTATCTCAGAGACATTACTGTGGGTACATGCTTATAAAACTTTTCCGTTGAGTCTGGGTTCGTTCACAAGCTTTTGATTGGTCAGATTTGAGTTCTCAAGCTTTTTGATTGGTCAGATTTGAGTATGTGGCAAAAATTTGAGAACGAACTCAGACTCAACTAAAAGTGTTATAAGCATGGACCCTGATCTGTTCCAATTTTCACGTACATGTGCTTAAGATTCAGTTAACCCATTTTCTCATATGATATTTTCAGATCCAACCTCTTGGAATAAATCTACTGAAAAGGAGCATTTGGGACAGTAACGGAAAATGTTAGAATTACGTAGTTTTGAAACCATTGTGGTGATTAGAGCATTTGATTCATAGGTGCAAATGCTCTATTTATCACTATGGTTTCAACATGTGAATTTACAGAGGAGTCCAAATGCGCCACTATGCGGGTATTGGTTAATCCCTTCATAAACTATTGACTGAGTATAAAACAGCTTGGATCCTGGTGAGACGCCGGGTTAATCTGTGTTGCGTCTTGATACAAGCTGTTTGCAAATACAGGTGACACTTAGCAGGCAAAGAGTTAATAGTCAAATTCGGCATGCCTGAATTTCGTTCAACATTACAGCTTATTGTGGTGACCCTGTAAACATAGCAGATGCATTGGTTTACGAAGGACGAAACGTTCAGGGAGCCGTGAGAAATTACAATTGCATGGAGATGTATGATCCAAGCTCGAACAACACATTGGTCACGTGTCAGGCAACCTCTAAATGGTCAGAAATAAAGTTTCAATGTATGTCTAAAGGTCAGTATAGACAAGGCTTTGTTCGAATATTCATGTAAGAATTAATAACGTCATGAACACTAATTAGATAATTTTCTTATAACAGCACATAGACACGGGTATTTTTGGCCATGACAAAACTGTAGGTAGAATCATAATTATAATATATCATCAGAACCCAATCTGTTTGGCAAGCGGTCAGTTTTTTCTCAAAAGCTTGTTTGAATCTAAAACTAGTGAACATTACACAAGATCCAAATTTGAGCATACATGTACAGTGATCCCTCTCTTCAACGACACCCTTTGGGATACGAAGATTGTATGTGTTGTTCAGAGGGAGTTGTTATAGGGAGGGAAAATCAAACATAATTAGCTTGTTTGAAGATCCCCAGTTAAGGTGTATTTCGAGAACTAAAACCGTTATGCCTCAATCAACCCTATGTTGTGACCACTCTTTAGAATCGTCACAAAGTGACGATTCTAAAGAGTGGTCACAACATGGGGTTTGATGGAGGCATAAAGAAAATACGATAAAGTTGTGTTTTTCGCCTTGTTGTTTCGGAAACAGTAACATGCGTTGTTGTAAGGAGGGAATCGTTATTGAGAGGGCCGTTGTAGGGAGGGAACACTGTATTAAACATTTTCAAGGTCATGAATTCATCTCTTGTACGGTAAAACCCATATAAGTCAGAATTCTAGTAGAGAAGAAGTTATATACTTTTAGGTGGGTGCTTATTGCGTGGTGAAATCTCCCAGAGCTTTATACATGCCTTTCACCCTGCATTAGGCTGCCACCTGTTCCAAAGACTGATATTTATACTAAATTGAACGTTCGGTTAAGAGGGATTTTACTGCACCGTAATAAATCTTTAATCCTTGACCAGCAACAAAAAGTATGTCTGAGTCAGTACGGACGTGTTCCAATGTTCATGTGCTTGTGATTCAGTTAACCCATTCCCTTATAGTGTAATTTTAGATCCAACCTCTTTGAATGAATCTATCGAAAAGGAGTATTTACTATAGAAATGGGAAAATTGTATATTTGTGTAGTTTTGAAACCATTAATACATAGGAGCAAATGCTCTAATTTACCCCCAATGGTTTCAACAAGTGACTTTTACAGAGGAACCAGTATGCGGGAATGGGTTAAACTCTTCAGACACTATTGACTGAGTATCAAACAGCTTGGATCCTGATCAGACGCCGAGTTAATTGATGTCTCGTCTCGATGCTTGCAAATGCAGGGCGCACTTAGCAGGCAAAGGATTAACCCTTTCGGTGCCAGCATTGTCGTCTGCTGGGCATAGTTTCGTTTATTTTTTGTGTAAGTATGTCCACTTCTTCCATTTTCTTTATAGAACAGTAAACAGAGTGTGAAACAGTTTGGATCCTGATGAGACGCCGAGTTACTCGGCGTCTCATCTGGATCCAAACTGCTTGCATGTGATATCATAACCCCGTCATTGTGGCACGGAAGGGGTTAATAGTCAAAGTCAGCTTGATTGAATTTCGTTCAACATTACAGATTGCGGTGAGCCAAAACACATCGACGGTGGTGCTGTTGACGAAGGAGGAATCACCCAGGGGTCCGTGAGAACGTACATGTGTCTGTGGACGCGTCTCCCATCCTCGAGCAACACTTCGGTCACGTGTCAAACAAACAGGCAGTGGTCGGAGATACTGTTCGAATGCATTGGTCAGTATAGGCAGAGTTTTGTTTCAAACCTTTCTTCGATGAAAATTCATGTAAGAAATCGTAACGTCATGAACACTAATTAGATTATTTTCTTACCACAGCATATGGACACGGGTATTTCTGGCCATGACCGAAACTGCAGAATCAAATCTATATTATATCATAAGCAAATTGAGCAGACCCATATAAACCGGCTCCTATAGGAGCCGTTTGTTCAAACTCTAATCTGTTTGCAAATGCATGAAAAGGTTTTAAATGAAGGAAAATGTTAAAGCGTCAGCTAAAATTGTTCAGCTGTGATAGTTTATCTTCCGAAATACATTTTGCATAACAACGTATCTTGATGGAGCCATCTGATCAGGATTTGTCCTGTTTGCTTATGAAAATAATATCGATCCCTTTCTGCTTTTTCTGCCATGTCCAAAATAATTGTGTACTAATATTTAATATATATACAATATCATCTTATTGCTCAGAGAGGCCTTATTTTTTAAATGGACTTTCATGAGGTTAAGGCTTGATTGATACAGTATTACATCTTCCCGCACCAAACAAATTCTTTCCCTGAGCTTACAGATAAAGTTATTTACCACAATACTAAAAACGCCATTTCTCCTCCAAACCATATAGTATGACCACTCTTTAGAATCTCGAAGTGACGATTCTAAAAAGTGGTCACAGTATAGGGTTTGGTGGAGAAATAAAGGAGCTATTTTTGAAAAGGTTTAAGCTTTACGTACCTTATCTGGACCTCATCAAGTTTCGGTTTTAAGCTCAGTGTGTGACTGTGCCATAGATCCCCAATGTTACCCGGTCCGGAAACACGAATGTCGGCTCGTACACCGACCCAACAAATGCGATGTTGGTCAGGTGTCAGTCAAACTCCGAAAGGATTTTGCCATTCTCCAGTAAAACTGTTGCAAACGTATTATTCATATTTTCAGTTCCTATGCATTTGAGAAATTGGAATCAAATATTTAAAGTAAAACTATCACATTATCTTATAGTTGTTTTGGATGAATTACAAATGATACGGGACGGAACAACAGAATGCATCAAAGTAGCAAAAGCAAAATGCGATGTATGTGTTGGTTGTAGACAAGACGGACTAGAATATCAGTGCATATTCAACTATTATATTAATTATGTGCTAAAATACATTGCATTTTAACCCGTTCCCTGCTTAGTATTCATGTAAGAAATAATGTATCATGAATATTTATTAGCTGAACGTTTATACTGTATTTGTTTCAAAGAAATAGTTTGCTTTGACAAAAGCTGTAGATTCATATCTATACCATGACAAAAGAACACGGAACAGACCCTGAACAAACGGCTCCTATAGGAACCGTCTGATCTGGGTCTACTCTGTTTGCATATGCTGACTACACTTTTATGTGAGGGAAAGGGTTAAACAACATACCACATACTTGTACTAATCAACAAGAACGCAGATGTGAAAGATGCGTGGTTTAGAAATTATCAGGTGGTTATTGTATGCATATGACCTAGTCCTGAGGCTTAACAATTTCATCAACAGCACACTTGCGTTGACAATGTAATTCAGGAAGACAAAAACTTGAGTATTCCACAACCAGAAAATGGCAAAGAAATCATAATCATCTCTATTTAATATTCGGTGTTGTGGTCTTGAGACTGTTCTGGACTTCACATACCTTGGATAAGTTGTAACAACTGAAGAAAATCAAAGTTTCACAAACCACCAGACAACAAGTGGTATCAACACATGTAATGAACTAAGAAAAGTGCTTACAAATTCTAATAGTATAGGTGAACAAAAAGAAAGATTCTCGAAGCATGTGTTCGATTTAGATAAACATATGGTACTTGTGTTCTACCTAATAAAAACAGATGAAAATGCTGGAGGGATGTTGGTATTGTTCGCTAAGAAATGTAATTAACGGGGGATGGGCAAGTAAAGACTTGACGAATCAAGTTGAAGAGAACTTAGCTTCATATATATATATATATATATATTGAAAAGATAAAGTGACACCACTTGTGAAGATTTACAGTCGAATAAATCATAAGAAAACCAACACCCGCAATGTTATATATATACGGTACTTGAAATACATTGCTCATGTATGTATAATATTAACAGGGAATGGTTAGTTGTCCAACTACAGTATACTCCCCCTTAACCGAACGGTCATTTTAGTATAAATATCGGCCTTGAAGACAGACGGCAACTTGAGGCAGCACGAATGTCATGCAGAAAGCTCCTCAAGGATAAAGCATCGAACAATATAATCATCATTATAAACATGAGAATGTTTTAGCAACAGCGGAAAATGTAGTATCATATTTATATTTCCATAGAGAATCGTCTGAACCGGGTCTATTCTGTTTGCAAAGGCGTTAAAATGCGTATGTATGGAATGGAAATATTAAAAATGTTTGAATTAGTGCATGAGTCCCTCAAAATTTGAATTTTAATAAATAATAACTTCGGGCTTTCAGTCAAGTGCGAAACGCGGAGTGAAATTCACAGCATAAGCTATAAAGGGGAGCTTTCTGCATGGATACCAGCATGCATTATGCAGCACTGATAATAATTTAACGCCCGATTTATTAGTTTTACAGAACTACAGATACACGTGCGTACTTAAATACTGAAATCGTCAATTCTCCACCAAATCCTATGTTGTGACAACTCTTTAAAATCGTCTCGAAGAGACGATTGTAAAGGATCGTCACAACATATGATTGTATGGCGATATTTAGTTACATGTATTCTTGAAATGTTTTTATTTACGCATCTTATCTGGACCTCTGTATTTGATATATTATTTAGTTATCTCTACATGTGACGCACTTCGAACCTGCAACCCTGGGTATGGAGATGGTGATTACTGGCTTTTTGTACTCAGTGTCTCATCAGAGGAGAGAGTGAAAATAACCTGTTCTGGAATGGGATTCCAACCAAACGGGAGTATAACATGTAAGTAACAAAGGTTACCGAGGAGAATCACCAATTCTGCATCATCATCATCATCATCATCATCATCATCATCATCATCATCTTCATCATCATCTTCATCAACATCATGAAGTATATCACATCATCGTCATTCATCAACTCTACATGACCCATTTTGTATGAGCTCTCACTTCCGAACAAATGACGCCTGTCAATTCATCTAACCATTTGACTGTTAATCCCTCTACCCCATACAATTGTACATAATTGAATTAAGCTTTCCTATGTCTCCAAGACCGATATTTATACTAATTTTAACCCTTCGCTTGCTGAATTTTGAAATACATTTCTCCTTCTTTACCCATGCCCTGTTGTATATTTACATATATCTTCACTGTGTACAAGTATTTCGCTGTGTAATCACTGCTGTGGAGTACACCGGTTGCACAATTAACTTGTAAATAGTGCAGACCCAGATGAGACAGCTCCTGCAGGAGCTGTCTCATCTGGGTCTTCACTATTTACAGGTAGGTATATTGACATGAGTAGCAAGCGAAGGGTTAATGTCCGGTTTAAAGGTTTTACTGTATAAATGTCTCAGTACCAAACAACGAAACTCACATAATCCAACACCTACCAATCCTTCTTCTCCATAATGCATGTATGGCATTTCCATATGGTGCAAACCGAGATCATATCAGAGGGCTCGGACTGGAGTTTGTCCTCCAAACTCTTCTGGCCCTTCCTATTGCGTGTGCCACAAGTAAACTGAACTGTGAATTTTGCAGTTGTTTTTTATATTATTATTGCAATTATCTAAGATTTCTACTAAAATCGATGAAGCAAATCACAACGGATTTAAAACTACACAATTGTAAACTATTCCCTTTGTCTAATAATTGTACACGTTTTCAGTAGATTGCGTCGAAGCGCTTATGCCTAAAATAGCCTATAAGATAATGGGTTAAATGGTAGAGTATATATGTAATTAGCATACATCTACATTACACAAAAGTCAAATTATGACATCCAAAACATGTGTGCGGTGAACCTTGCGAGTAGCTGTAAATGTACGAAAAACGTCTAGGAGCCAAGGTAAACTATGACTTCAGGGTCTCAAGCTTTTGATTGGTCAGATTTGAGTTCTCAAGCTTTTGATTGGTCAGATTTGAGCCAAAGGCAAAGGCTCAAATCTGACCAATCAAAAACTTGAGTACGAACCCAGACTCAACTAAAAGTTTTAAGCATGGACCCAGGTGTGTTTGTTGGCTTCTTATTCTGGGGACCTGATTTTCCATTCCTATTAACAGTAAGTATGGAAAAATAGTCAAACAGGGAGAGCCATACACGAAATGACACCGCACCAAACACCATTATATTAAAATTCATATTAACCGTCAAGTTTCATACAGAAATATGAGGGAATCGGCCGGGGAATGAAAATAATTCATATTCACAGTTACTTTGTCGTATAAGTGTTCATCTTAAAATGTCTTACTGTATTACACTTGTCTTGGAAAATATTTTCCATGACTCGTTTATAAATATCAGTTTGTACAAAATGACTACTCGCAACATATCATATATGTAAAAACTAAAATTATATAATTGAACAGACTTAATAGGACCGAGTCTGAAATTTTCTCTTTTCGCATTACTACTTTTGCTTTCGAAGGACCCCCCTCTTTCAGAATATATTTACTTCACAACAGCAGGTGTTACATGCTTGTGTGGCGGTCGTAAATAGTCACCCCATATTTCATTCTCAGTGTTGTTATATTTTCTGGTCCTTCGGGATCATTCGTTTTAATGTTATTCATTTTGAAAATTGAATACTGCTTAAGCCGGTGCTAGTGGGCGTGAGCAGTGTAATTGCACTTTTAATTACTTCTGATGAACATACTCAATAAAAGTCTGCAATTTTCTTTTTTCGCATTGCTAATTTTGCTTTCAAATGATATCCAGCTTACATGATATATTTACTTCACAACAGCAGATGTTAAGTGATTGTGTGGCGGCCGTAAAAAGTCGATCCGAACTTCATTCTCGGTGTTGGTATATTTACTGGTCCTTCGGGATCATTAGTTTTGATGTAATTAGTTTTGAAATTTGAATACTGCTTAAGCCGGTGATAGTGTGCGTGAGAGTAGTTTTGCACTTTTAATCGCTACTCATTAAAACCGAGTCTGCAATGTTCTCTATTCGCATTGCTACTTTTGGTTTCGAAGGATAGCCCACTTACAGGATACATTCACGTTACAACAGCACGTGTTAAGTGTTTGCGTGGCGGCCGTAAAAAGTCGCCCCGTACTTCATTTTCAGTGTTGTTATATGTTCTAGTCCATCGGGATCATTAGTTTTGATGTTATTGGTTTTGAAAATTGAATACTGCTGAAGCCGATGCCAGGGGCATCAGTTGTGTTGCACATGAAAAGACTCAATAAAACCGAGTTTGCAATGTTCTCCTTTGGCGTTGCTACGTTTGCTTACAAAGTAGGCAATTTGACAGGGGATACGGCGTGGTATCTCCAATGTGGGTGGTGTTTTTCCTTCGGCTAAACGTATATAAATGTTTCTCTACTAGAATTCCGGGTTAGAGAGGTTTTACTGTAGTCTATACGAATACAACTGTTGTAATGACCTGCGGCAATACTGCTGTCGTCGCATTATTGCTTGTCGCCTGTTGACTATGTATAAGTGTACATAATTATGTAATCTAGTATACTGTATCCAATAAAAGACGTTCAGGCTTCACAAAGAAACACACACACCTGACTGTACGCATGTCTGTCTACATCCTTACAGCACTTGTGTAGTTTGGGTATCATTGTGAAAAATAGAGTGAATGCTTTATTTATCACAATGGTTTCAAACAGTGCATAGACTCATGCATTAAATATGCAGAAAATACTTGGAATTAACGCAAAACTGTCGAAACAATCACGTTTAGGGCAAACTCGATCCGACCTAAGCAAACTATCTGGGTCCAGACGAGACGTAGAGTAACTCGGTAGGCCTATCTCATCAGCATATTAACTGGTTGACATTCTATTAGTATTTTTTCAATATAAAAAAGTTATAAATCAACGTCGATAATTTTTGGAAAACGTTAAGTTATAAATGCTTATAAAGATTCAATGCTGTTACTACATTGTTGCACTCACACTTTGAAACTGAAGACATGCAGATGTCACACCAAAACAAAACAAAACAAAAAAAACACAAACGCACAACCATTTTAGAACACAATACATGCATACTTGCACCCTTCACATAAACACACATTCACGCACACTCATACGGGTACAAATATACACTCACACAAGCGCATGTACAGCTCGCCACCACAGACACTCACACACAAACCACAAACTCTCTCTCTCTCTCTCTCTCTCTCTCTCTCTCTCTCTCTCGCACTCATGCACGCATGCACACACGCACGCACGCGCACACACACACAAACTCAAACACTCATGCATGTACACGCACACAGAAACACACGTGTACACACACGCACGCACGCATGTACACACACAGAAACACACGTGTACACACACGCACGGATGTACACACACACACGTACGTATGTACACAAAAACACGCACACACTATCTCTCTTACTCACACACACATATACACGCACGCACCCACGTACACACACACACACACACACTCATACTTCATCAATGCAATTTGCTTTGTAGATCGTTTTTGTTTACCGGTTACGATGCAATACTATCTGGAATAATGAGTCACAACGAGTCACATTGACTAAGTATCAGAAATAACGGGTATCGGTGTAATAAATAACAAATCCGCGAGCTCCTAGAGGAGCTTTTTGAATGACCTTCACCCTGCAATAAGCAGCCGCCTGCCTAAAAGTGTCTTAATTCTTCTGTACTAGAATTCCGGTGAAGAGGGGTTTTATTGTAACTGGTAACTGTGTAATAATATGCAAACGAACCGCGGTGCAATTGTACCCAAAACAACAGGCCACAGTGTTTTGACACCCAAAATAACGAAAGTAAATGTATGAGCCAGACATTACATACCACATACAAAACACATAGTCGCCTGAACAGCATCATGTCGCCAAAGAACAGCTATTGTACATGCCTATCAAAAGACAAAAAGACACACAAAGACATAACACACTAGTAAAGTGTGTCTTACAGACACAGTGATGCCCCCGTGTAGGTGCTTGCCTAGCTGCACGTAAAAATTCCAAGTCATTTGATCTTGATCTTGGGCTTGCGGGCATCATGGGCTGGGTGTGCAATGAAAGTATGGATGGTGTTTAAGGTGTATATGCAATTCCATGGCAATAGCTACAGTGGTTAGGGAGATATAAGACAATGAAAAAACTGTGACAAAAAGCTGCACGTAAATGTGACAACCAACTGCACGTAAAATTTCCAAGTCATTTGACCCCGACTTTGGGCTTGCGGGCAGCATGGGTGGGGTGCAAAATGACAGCACAGATGGTAATTGATGTGTATGTGAAGATTCATGTGTATAAGTGTAGAACTTACTGACTTATAACACTGAAAAACTGTGACAACCATCTGCACCTAAAAGCGTGACAGACGGACAGACGGATAGACAGACAGAGGAACAGGCGGACAAACATGTGCAAAACATAATGACCCCTGACTATCGTCAACGGGGCATAAAAACGTTTGAGGGTTGTGAAAATAACTGAAATTAGCAGTCATGGTGTAATGATACCTAAACAAATGAGTCACGGTGCATTGATTTTCGAAATAACGGGTCACGATATACAGTAAAGTTCCGCTAATGCGACCACCTAAAAGCGGTATAATTCTAATCTTGACAATTTCTCAAGCTCGCATCTTAATGCAGGTCTGAAGTAATGTTGAAGCCTCCTGCAGAAGCGTTCAGCATTACTTTCGAGCTACATTAAGCTGTCACGTGTGTTTCTAGATATGCGTAGTGGTGCATTTTAGAACACGTCTGTATTGTAAAAATTTTCTTCGAGTTATCCGAATTCCGCGTTATTCGAGTTCAAGGTATCGAAGTTCAATTGTATATGAATGTAAGCGTTCATTTACCGATGTTACATATGAATATTTGTACATTTACAAGCACCATCAACATCATGAGCATGACTCCATAAATATTCATTAACCGGATTTTTATAATGGCCAATGGACAATATTAGATATACAGATCGTTGACGGGATATCTGACTTTTTATTCCCTGCTGAGGAAAACCATGTCATCAGAGTCGTTAGGCGAGGGCTACATGTATTTTCCTCAGCTGGGAATAAAAAGTCAGATACCCCGCCAATGATCCGTATATTATTATTATTATTATTATTATTATTATACCACATTTATATAGCACTCTTTTCACACTGGATGTGTGCGTTCAAAAGCGCTTCACATGGATGAAATCACTAACCGGAACGATCCGCATGATTATCTATACAGACAATGAAAGATGTACAATATATATGAAATCACTAGCCGGAAGGAACTACATGATTTTCCATCCAGTCAGTGAAAGATATGCAAAAGATATACAATAGATATGAAATCACTACCCGCAAGGAATAGCATAAACTGTATTAACAAACTTGATACAGACAAGTTGACTGAAAGCCATGCTCATTAATATCACACATTAGAATAATCTGTATTAACAAAACTTGATACTCAGACAACTTTTACAGGGGCCACATTATTACGTACAAAAGGCGTGTCAATAGAGTAAAGAATTATATAGTTGCATTTCATTTTGCCCTTACCATTAATCCCTACGTTGTTTGTGAAAATATGACGAGGATTTTTCTTTTATGTTACTTATTTTCTGTACATTTGCTTACAGTTGAAACTCCTTCGTATAGCGAGATCAGTGAAGCAGGCCATCCTCCCCGTGGTGTTTACTATTACAGTGTTGGGATTGATGTTGACGTGAGTGTCGTTAGTCATGAATATGTCTATCATTCACCATGTACAGTTTTAAACTTCAATATCTCGAACGCCAAGGGACCATTCCAATTACATCGAACTAACAGAAATTCGAGTCAACCGATTTCCAATCAGGACAATTTCTGAAGGTCACAGCTTAATACAGGGCTAGAGTAATGCTGAAAGCTCCCGTAGGAGCTCTCAACATTACCTTCGACGATCTGCATTAAGCTGTCACATGTGTTCTGAAGGATGGCAGAATGCAATAACAATGTTCGTTGATTGTCTTCGAATTTTATTACTATCGATGTTTAACAAAAATGGCGATGCAACAAACAAAGGGCAAATCACTCTTACCAGCCTGTCACAGTGAACAGTTTCTAACAATCGTATAGTACCGAATAGGTTTTAACCGCGATAGTAAAGAACAGTTTGAAAATCGAACTTCTCTTTAGAACAACATGTGTTTCTAGATTGCGTAATGATACATTTCAGAACAGTTTTTATTGTTAATTTTGGAAGGACCGAAGTTTTAGCTATCCGAGTTATCCCGAATTTCGAGTTATCCCGGTTCGAGATATCGAGATTCCATTGTGTAACTGAACCTCTGCCATACGGTATTAAACATACGAGGGACGTTGTGGCAACAGTGGTGGCTTTTCCATATCTTGTTCAATTTCCCAGAAAGTACTCTCTACCTGACTGTACCTACTTTTCTAGGCGCAAAAGCCACTGTGAAAATGCATTTAGGAAACGATCTTTAGGTATACTGTTTATACACTGGTATAGACCGCTCTCAATTGCGCTGCGCAATTGAAAGAGATGCCCTTAATCATATTTTAATGTATGGGTTCAACCAAAGATCACAGGGGAGAGATCAGGGTTATATGGTGGATGTGGTAAAATATATATGTAATTATCTCTGGGGTATTTATGTACTTCGGCTGAACAATGGGCCTATCCGTTGCCACGTAGCATCTTCATGCCACATGCCCTTGACCTTGGGCGTTTAACTGTATAGTGGTCGAGAACAGCCAATGGGGCATTTTAAACTTTACCAGTAACACTACTGTGTTCAGGGACAGGGACTCGAGCTACAATACCATCTGAGTTAAAGAACAGGGCATACATAACCCGCCTGACGCTTCTGCTCTATCGAGCTAAACCGGGTCTGTCAATATTTTCACCCACCACATTTTATCTTTTTCTTTATTGTCAAGCCCAAAAAAGTACAGCCACGTATCATCACCTTTTACAATTTCTCTCTGACGTCTAGGGTGTTTGTTTTTATATTTGACTAGCAGGGTAGAAGCTTTTTCTACCCTGTCCATCGTTTGCTCAGAGGTTAATGCACGTGGTATTCAGCGATATACACAGTTTTAGCTTTGTTTCAAAATAAGAAAAGCCGCTGACGAATCAAGGTCCAGTTTTCCCCTATCACTTTCGACTTTGCAGCATGCTCTAGGATCCCTCTCATCTTGGTTTATACTGTTTGCAAATGACTCGTGTCCCGCAATATAAGGGTTAACCCTTTCCCGCTGTGAAAATGTAGTGTCTGCTCCAATGTTGATCTTGGTCAATTTTGGCTACTTCTGATTCAAGCAAGCTTTGGAGAAACTATTGTCAAAATGTTAAAAAAAGTGAAACCTGGAGCAAAACTGTTTGCAAATGCGATTCAGGTCGTGATAAGCGGGACAATAGTTGGTTATTCGAACGGAGCTGAAAGGTGTCTGTAACCGTTTGCTTACTATTAGAGAAATACAAGTGATAAATGTTCTGAAAGTGGGTGATCCTTCGAAAACAAAAGTAGCAATGCCAAAAGAGAAAATTGCAGAATCGATTTTATTGAGTCTGTTCACTTTAAAAAGTGTAACACTACTCACGAAAGACTTGAGCGAGGTACATGTAATTTGAATATGGTTTCATATTTGCAAGTGATATTGTGAGTACCATAGGGTATGGATAACCACAGCGGATAAGAGGCGACCGGGTCCGTTTGGATACGAATGCACACACTGTTATATTCAAAATACTGAAAGTACAGAAATTATGGAAACCCATAGAGAAAATATGATTGTAAAATTATGATCAGATTTTGTATTGAACAAGGTTGAAAAGCTCATCAACCATTATTCAATGTTGTCCAATCTTGCCATAAATACCCTTTTGCAACACCTGAAGTCAATAAAGTATCGTATATTTCAATTGGATCTTAAAGTCTGAGAGATGCCAACGTGTCAACATCTTACAGGAACAACCTTTCGCTTATCTAAACCATGATACCCCTAAAAGGTTTCCCCGCACATACTCACACTGAAGTGACCACTTTTTGTTAACCCTTTCTTTACAAAATATTCATATAAGAAATAATGACAGGATGCATAGTTATTAGCTGAAATTTTATGTTGTTAACCCTTCGCTTGCTATTCACGTCAATATACCTACCTGTAAAAAGTGAAGACCCAGATGAGACAGCTCCTGCAGGAGCTGTCTCATCAGGGTCTGCACTATTTACAAGTTGATTGTGCAACCAGTGCACTCCACAGCAGTGATTGCACGGCGAAATACGTGTACACAGTGAAGATATATGTAATTATACAACAGGGCATGGGTAAAGAAGGAGATATGTTTTTCAAAAACCAGCAAGCGAAGGGTTAATCTTTCAAGGAATTATTTGCTGTGACAAAAACTGTAGAATTAGATCTATACGATGTCAAAAGCAAATGTAACAGACCCAATGAAGCCGTCTGATCTGGGTCTGCTCTGTTTACAATGCAAATTAGTAAAATCCTTTAACTGCGACCACGTTTAGGTCAATATAGAATAAAGTCCCCAAAGTGGCTTTTTAATCAAACATAACGGAAAACGCATTTTAAAGCGATCATTTTATGAATGAACATACAGTTAATTTTTAAAGAGTATTCCTGATCTTAACGACATGTGGTAATTAATGCAGGACGAAAGTTGTGTGGAATATTCCCACATGAGATTTATGTATTACTGCCTACATTGAGCAATCATCTGATACTAAAAACATAATTGTCTATTCATTAACACTTTCCTTCATATACACACCTTTTCACGCATTTGCAAACAGAGTAGAACCAGATCAAACGGCTCATCATGTTTGCTTATGGAATTTGATAGATATGTTATGTGTGTTCCTATAATGGATACAATGTGTCACCTTCACTATTTCCATTATTATTATCTTGTATTATCTATTCGGTAGATATTGAAATTTGAACTAAATATAAAACAGGGAAAGGGTTAAGCGGTCCCTTTAGATGGTTTTTCCTATAAATTGAAAAGTAGTACAGTCAAGCAAGCAAAGCCACATACAAGACGCAACCACCACTAAAACACCGATAGATAGCATGATACACACACACAACCGGATAATTTAGATGAGTTTAGATGAGATTTATTGTTATTAATTTATTGTATTTTTAGACTGCGATCATCATGGCCAACACCTCCATTTCAAATGGAACTGGATGCCTCAGCCATTTTGCAAGCATTCGTGCTGGTTGTTACCCGAGTAATTTCTCGATGACCATTGATTTAGTGAACACGGGACTTCGACTGGCTGTAGATGTAAGATAATGTTCTAGCTGTCTAGTGCAATTTATATACATTTGAACGCCGACATCTCGATCTTCGAAGAAATTTAGATATTACTTTGAAAGGAAAGAGGTTCGAGTCATTTGTTTGCAAACCTAATCAGGTTTATAGTTTAATGCAGCTCTAAAGTAAGGCTGAAAGCTCCTCTCGGAACCTTAACAGCATTAATGTAGACCTGCATTAAGCTGTCGCATGTGTTTCTAGATATGCGTAATTATACATTTTAGAACAATTCTGTATTGTCAAATCATCCCGAAATTCGAGGTATTCGAGTTCGAATATCGAAATTCAACTCAAGACATTTTAACCATTCGACCTGTTGAACAAATGTCAGACTCTGTTCTGCTACTCGATTGACTCATTTTCGATTCGTGCAAACGTTTGCGAAACTATTGACCTATTGTCAAACAGCTTCGATCCTCGTGAGACACCGGGTAAATCGTCGCCTCATCTGGGTCCATGCTTATAAAGCTTTTAGTTGAGTCTGGGTTTCGTTCTCAAGCTTTTGATTGGTTAGATTTGAGTTCTCAAGCTTGTGATTGGTCAGATTTGAGCCAAAGGCTCAAATCTGACCAATCAAAAACTTGAGAACGAACTCAGACTCAACTAAACGTTTTATAAACATGAACCCTGAATCCACGCTGGTCCGGAGGTTATAAAACTAATTGCTTGAGTCTGAGATCATCCGCAAGCATCTGCTTAGCAGGATTCTGAGCTTGCTCAGGATCTGACCAACTTGATACTTGAGAATGATCTCGGACTCAGACGTTTCATAACCTTGGACCCTGTTTACAAACTTGAGTCGGGTCACTCTTAGGCTATAATCCCACTAGCGCTTGCGATCGTTGAAGGCCACAGGCGACCTCTTAAACCGGCGACCGTCTGCAATTGTCGGCGACTAAATTCAAACAATGTTTCGCAGTCACATTGGAGATGCTTCTGCGTACATCGTACGACAGGTTGCTGATGATCATGTGCCAAATCACTGTTTTCCGTGCAAAGGTTCCACAAAAGTTTATTATGGTGAATATTTTATTGAATAAATCATTTGAAAAGGAATAAAAAACCCTAACTTTCACTGACAGTAGTAGTGTTAACCGAGGAGAAAAGTATTTTAATATAATTATCTATAAATATAGCAGACAAAAATGAAACAGCTTCTTTAGGACTTTTCAGATTTGGGTTAACTCTGCAAATATGTTTAAATGTATCTGTGGGAGAAAATGTAAAAAATAAATATTTGAAACAATCTAATCTACACAAAGAAAGTACAGGTAACATATGTATTTATAAAGCAATGATAACCAAAGAACAGTGTAATATACAAGACGTTATACCAAAAATAAACAACTCAAAATCCTCCAATGAGACTATAGAAATAAGTGAATAATTTAATATTTTGAAAACCAAGACACTTTTATGTCCAATGCATATATTTTTGACACCAAAATATGAATTAGTGTACTGGGAACAACGAATAGTTTTGTTCTGAATTCGCTAACAGAGCAGATTCTGAGCAGAGGATTGAATAGACTTTGGGCCGTTATTCTGGTACCTCTTACCAAAATATCATGTACAGTAAATTTAGGTCACACCAGATGAAATTTATTTTACAAAATCGATAGATTTATTTTACATTTATTGTGCTTTTGCAGTTTGTGCACTAAGCCTCTCTTAAAACCCATGTAATAATTGGCATTCCAAATGTTCGCGTGTGTGTTTTGAAGAGTTTTTTTTCAGCGGAAGCTATCTAGTTTCATTCTTGTTCCAGGCTTTTCACCAATGATATACTACGCTAAATTGTAATTTTCAGCGTACCTGCTAGTATTTAGTAGTAAACTGTGTTTTCATTAGTTAATACAGTGGACTGGCAGACATCCTTATTACAATGCCTCTACTCGTGGCCAAACCAGATTAAAATACAGAGATGCATACTGCTTATTTATATTACTAAACAATTTCCATAAAACTCGATGGAGCAGAACAGACTATTAAGTCTATCACAAGTCCTGCCCCTTTAAGATCTTCTCCATCAAATTATAACGCGAGTGAAAAGAACACATCTACTATTTATTGGTTATTTTTTCCCAACTTGATTAAAAACGCCTTTTCCCAGCGGTAGATTAAGTTAATAAAACTGATAAATTAGAAGAACATTTTGCCTTAGACGCTGAGGCGCAGTAGGTTAGCCCTAATACTTTTGTCTTTTAAATTCACTTTTGTATGATACGGCGTGGGTTCGAATTTTTTTCTTCTCTATTTGTATAAATATATTGTTGAATTTTCTGTTATTTCGTCAACATATTATTCATATTTACAGAATATCAAAATAGTTCCATGTTCATAGAATCATTACACCTAGAAAGTCTATTAAACTAATAAACATTCTACTACCGGAAGTAGCCTAATGAATCTAAGTTTATTTATTACGTCACTAGAGAAACTTGGTGACTGGATAAAAATCGAACTTTATATTGTTCTAAAAATAGAATCGGTTAATAATGTCACTAATAATGACACCCACACGTCGATTAATACGCCAATATAGACCGGATAAATACCATTCTTTAAGAAATTACAGATTCACTACAACTAAATGAAAAAATAAATTCTATATGTTTTACAGTGTATTCAATTTGTTTATCCTCATACCAATATAAACATACGCACTTTACAATACAAATGAATTCTTACGCGCAATAATGTTTTCACAGTACTCAGAATGTGCTTCGGTTATATCTCCACGATCATCCAAAGACACTTTTCCAGTACTGCTGTGGTTGTTTTGCATTTCATGTATATATTTTAATAGTGGTTTTCTGTAAAAAATAATTGTACATTTTTCATAATTGTTTCTTCTTCTTCACCTACACGTATTCGTTTCAAACATCATAATTGCAAAAAAATGTATATATAAAGACAGGCCAATGCTTCAACCCATTGCCGTATATCTAAACAGCATCTCCTCCGAATTCCCTAACAAAATAACCCAACCATAAAGTATATCTAATGAAATGGTAGAACTGCATTTTGTTTAAGTCATTTACATTGCACACCTGTCTGCTATTATAATTACAAGCAACCCTTGGTAGATCCACTGCCTTGTACTAACAACATCTCCAAACATTGAATTTAATTTGGCAGATATTTAATACTGTTATTGATTTGTACATTATGGCAATATTTGAATGCCGCTGAATATCCTTTTTAAAGATATTTCTTGTTCGGTTTTGTTTTCGTTCAAAACAAATAAGCTATCCAGGCATAAGGTAAAAATGTTACTACATGGCCAGAAAAACGTTGGAACTCGACTTCTGGATAACTCGAATAATTGCTCTAAACTGTATTACTACGCATAACTAGAACCACGTGTGACACCTTAATGCAGGTCGGAAGTAATGTTGAAAGCTCCTACAACTTTTATTTTAATATTTAAAGACTTGCACTAAGCTGAGTAATTGTGAAATTATCCAGATTAGAAATTGGATGACTCGAACCTCTGTTATCACGAAGTAATTTATAAAATTCCTGGAAGTTCGAGATATCGAGCTTCCACTGTGTATTTTTAGCATGGTGAGGGTTAACGACGACAATTTACGCTCTGAAACATTAGTGTGACCTAACTGACATTTGCAAACAGGTTGGATCCAGATGAGACGCCGATTAACACGGCGTCTCATCAGGATCCAAGCTGTTTGAACACTCTGTCAATAGTATCTCAAAAGCTTAAATGAATCAGAAGTAAGTGAGAATGGCAACAGATCAGAGCTTAAGCAGACCTCAATGTTTTCATAGAAGGCAAAGGGTTAATTATGGTCGATTGAATTTCATGAATATACTCTACAAAATTCTAACAGGGATACTTTATCGTTTGGATCACTGTTAATTTTTCACCTCACATAAACGTCTTTTCACGCATTTGCAAACAGAATGGACCCCTATCAGACGGCTACTGTAGGTTTCTGGTTTGTTTGCTTATGTAATATTGATCTAATGTTTCCGTTTCTGCAAATGTCACATATTCTCTTCTAATTATCAAAAACAGCTGGTCAGTATGATTTATGTTATCTGATACGTGGATGTTCATGAGGTTAAGCGTTAAACTAAAATAATGAAGGTAAAGCGAAATCTCGAACATCAAGGGACCATACAAATCACTTCGAAATAACAGAAAATCGCGCCATCCCACGTCTGGACAAGGTCTCACGTTCACAGCTTAATGCAGGTCTAAGGTAATGCTGAAAGCTCCTGTAGGAACGTTCAGCATTACTTTCGATCTGCATTAAGCTGCCACATGTGTTTCTAGAGTTCATGATATTAGAGTTCAACTATGTATACCTGTATTAAGGTTTATTGCAATAATTTATATACATGTATGTCAGAGCTACAGATAAAGCTGCGTACTCAAATACTTATATCGCCATTTCTCAACAAATTTCCAGAAATTCTAAAGAGTGGTCACATTATAGGATTTGGTGGAGAAATAAAGGAACAGCTATTGTTGAAAATGTTTCAATTTATGCATTTATTTGGACCTTTGTATATGATACTTGTTTTTTGTACAGCCGACTTGGCGTTATAGTCTCAATGACGGGTCCATTATCAATACGACAATACATACACCAGGAAAACGTTATACAGTTACTGGGAGTATTGTGGGATCCGGGGAAGTGACTCCAGACCTTGACCTTGTAATGAGAGGAGACAGTTCAGAAGGTACATTTGTTGTAATTGTTTTAATCCTCATTTGGCTGTGATTATTAGAATAAATAATGTTTACTGCTCCATTTCTGAAATAAATCTAGTACATTTTTGACAATGCCGCGTGTCAAACAGTTAGTACCCAGATGAGACGCCCTGTTACTCGGCGTCACGTCTCGATCAAAGCTGTTTTGCATAATTTAGCCAGATCGCGAATAGCGGCGCATACGTTAAGTATTAAATAATATTGTTAGCTGTCATTTGTAAATAGTGTAGATCCAGATCCTATGGATGCCGTCCAATCAGACTCTGCATTGTTAATCATTCAAAATGTATATGAAACAAAAATGAAGAAAATCAAAAATGAAAGTTTGCTGAAGAAGTTTGATTTTAGTAGAGCAAGAGTGATAGTTATCGACACTTTAGAGAAAACGCGTGAAGTCTGCTTGTCATATCAACATCTGGCACAGAAGTGTCAACATCCAGTTTAACATACATTAAACTAGTTTTTAAACCATGCCCCGGGGCCATAATAATCACACGTTTATAATAAATGTTGGATCACGCACCCTTCTGTTAGTGATAGTTATCGACAGTTTGCGATAGTTATCCACACTCTCACCTGTGAGCATAGTAATTTTCAAAGGTGTACAAGAATACTACATTCAAACGAGTTTTACCAGAAAACTCATTGTAGACTCGAGCGAGTGCATATTACATACTTATTTTTACAGTTGAAATCTATTCATACTTACAAGAAAGTGCCTTGCATGTGTCATGTCTAAACAGAAATATTGGTGACATGATAACTAATTAACAACAATTATTATGTAGTGATCTCAAAATCTAATCACTCAGAATGTGATAGCTAAATCTTATTTAGCTTTTATGGCATATTTATATATCTTATTCAGGGCTACAGATAAAGGTGCGTACTCAAAAACTAACATCGTCATTTCGAAAAGTCAAAACATAGGGACAAAATATAAAGAATCGTATACGCAATTTACGCATCTTATATGGACCTCTGCTTGTTTCAAAGATCTATTTTAAGCCTTCACTTGCTATTCACGTCAATGTACCTACCTGTAAATAGTGAAGACCCAGATGAGACAGCTCCTGCAGGAGCTGTCTCATCAGGGTCTGCACTATTTACAAATTGATTGTGCAACCAGTGCACTCCAAAGCAGTGATTGCACGGCGAAATACGTGTACATAGTGAAGATATATGATTATACAACAGGGCATGGGTAAAGAAGGAGAAATGTGTTTAAAAATTGAGCAAGCGAAGGGTTATGCCTTACCATTTATTTTGTGATTGTCTGCTCAGTTTTTATAGTCTTTATTTGGTCTCACTCGCATGGTTTAGACTAACAACAGTGTCTTCAAGTATTAACAAAAGACATGGATGTCTGTTTTCAAATTAATTTCATTGTTCAGATTGCATACATGAGTCGCAAACAAAAATTGCACCATTTAAATCTGCTGCAATGTTCCCCTGCCACTCTTGTCTTCTAAATGCTTCCAAAGCGGGCACATTTCGCACTTCACACACTCATTCTCTCTTCCTTCACTCGATAAACACGCTGGGTATGGCTCCCTTTAGCACAAAAGCATATTTTATTTCATATATCATTTAATGAAAAAGGGTCGGGTCACAAGTTCGACCAACATTAGTTACGCCCCCCTTACAACATTCTACAGTAAATGCGTCACATGAAACAGAACACATGAATCATAAATAGTGTATCTACTATTCGCAACCCTCTACCTGATGTATAACCATCTTTTGAGAAATGAATGCACATCCATTAGTTTGATATTTTACTGGTATATGAAAGAAGTATTGTTTACCATGACAGGACATATTGAAATATAATAATACTTATTCTGTAAGTAAATAAGCTAACATAGTAGATCATGACCAGGCGACTCCTAGAGTCTGGTCAGGGTCTACTCTGCTTTAGAGGTTTGAGAAATCCTCCATATCAGGTAAAGGGTTGAGGTAACTATACTTTTCGTGATGCAAGTATGAAATCTGCACTTAAACTGAATAAAATTTTGCAGATACTAGTATATAAATGTATTTATTGTTTTCAATTAATCGGATTTCGTCTAAGTACACATTCCCATCTCTTGCAAATTGAAAATATGTGAAACGAACTAAGAGAATGGTTGTCCCAATGCAAAATAACATTATATATTACAATAACTCAGACCGCACACTGTAGACCCAGATTTACTGCAGAGTGGTAACGTTGGCCAAAGAGGCATGCTAAAACTTATTTACTATTGTTAACTCCAATCTTAAATATGTACTCATCAGCATTAGGTCACCATCGCCCACTATGGTGCTCATAATAAGATAAGTCTCTTAATAGCATAACGACCCCCCCCCCCGCACTTTTAGAAACCTACCTCCCCCAGCACTAGAAATAACAAACAAAACAAACAAACAAAGACAATGAAGTACATTTGAATGCTTGTACTGGTTGCCAATAGTAGGTGGGTAATTGAAACTGATAGAGGTTTTCTTTCAATAGAATTTACATGCTTTATACAAGTATACTTAGGATCATGCTTTAAGGTTGGTTCCAGCTGCCGATCAGATCAACTCGATGACCCCGATCACCCAAATTCCCCGATCAAGCTCGACCGAAGGCATGTACACGAGTTCTTCTCGACTCCTACTCGATCATGCACGACCTCCCTCGCGATCATCCACGACTCCTCCACGAAGTCAACTCAACAACCACTCCGATATCTGCTCGATCATCTCGATCCCTACACGATCTCTAATCGACCAACTGGACCTCTGCTCGACCAAATCGTCATGGTCGATCGGATATTACACGAGGTCGAGCTGATCGGGTACAGATCGGGTAATTGACTTCATTCCGACCGTACTAGATCTCTACACGACTTTCTCCCGATCAACTCGACCCTCTACTCGATACCCGACCGCTTCCCGAGCGCTTCTTGAGCGCGTGGCTACTCGATCTCTACCCGATTTTGTTTTTGACTTAAAAAATCATGTAGGGAGTCCGAGCGATGCTGACCAAGGTAGACATCCCCGGTCACTCCTGCCGAGCGAGCCAGACCAGTCCCTTATCATTTGATCGGGCTTGACCGATTTGATTTAATCGGCGGAGGGAACCTGACTTTAGATGTATTACAAATAACCATTAAGATATTACTCAACACGTTTTGTTCCACAAATGTACATGTGAACTGCATCAAAGATTTGAATATTTTCTTCCAGGTTGTAGTTTTTGCTATCAATAAGGTAATATGTCTATGTTTAGTGGAAGCAAAGATCTTGATTCATTGAATAACTTCATTTTTCGATGGTAATATAATGAACAATTAAAAAGTTGTTGTTCAGCATCGTCCACTAATTCATCATAAATAAAGATACAAATTGGAATTTCTTCATATAGTTATTACACAAATCACTGTTAAGATTACTGCATAAGTTTCTATGTCTACCATGAAAAACTGCAGGTTGTCGTGTTTCACTAAAAAGTGTACCTTTGTTATCTTTATTGGTAATAAAATGTGTTTAACAGAGGAAAAAGAATCAGCTGATTTGATGTTTTTATCTAAATTATTCCAAAGTTTAATTGATGATAAAATATGATGATTTCATTACTTTTGTTCCGCAAAAAGGCTCATTAAATTATTTGGATTTCTTAACAAGTAATATTTCCATTCATGAACTATGGATGGTAGGAGCTCAGTAATATTTGAAGTAACCATATAATTATTCACTTTATACATAAAGTAATATTTTTGTAAGTGCATTCTGTGCTGGAGACTGTCCCTTCCACATTTATTATATAAGTTTTCTAGTGAAACTGATCTAGTAAGCCCATTGACTATTCTGGCGGCCTCGTGCTGTAATCGTTCAATAGATACTGACTCCTGTTTTGAACATCCTTCCAAGACAATTGATGTAAATTCAAGTAAATGACGTACATTCGAAATATGAATTTGACTTAAAAGCTTATCTACCCAAACAGAATTTCAGTTTTCTCATGATACCAATTAGTTTTATGCTGACGATAACATACCATCTATGTGTGTTTTCCACTCGAAGATGTTATGTGATAATCAACAAAATCTAGCTCTATATCATCAAAATAAACTTTTGGTAAGCTATTTTGTTGTTTCAGATTGAAAAATAAAATGTCAGTCTTCATCGGGTTAAATGTCACTAGCCAAGTTTTAGCCCACTTCGATATTATTGCTAAAAGTACAAAAATGAGTAATGCAGGAAACACCACATACAGAACAGACACTCGCCCGAACAGCAACACAAGGAAACAGCAAATGTACAGCTAAGTCATGATTTACAATACCTTCAATATACTGTATATTTAAAGCAGAACAAGGGAGCTATCGTATGCATTAAAGCGAGTTCAGCTGAGCAGATTATCTGCAATATCATAAACACATATAAGAAAAAGGAGAAGTCCGAGAACGGATCCTTGAGGAAAATCCGCACTTATTTTCTGTGGTTATGATTCAGATGAATTTAATACAACCCTCTGTAATCTAATTTCAAGAATTCTCGTAAGCCAATTTATAAATATATTCTGGAAATGGGTGATCCTTCGAAAGCGAAAGTAGAAATGCAAAAAGAGAAACTTGCAGACTCGGTTTTATTGAGTCTGTTCATGAGTAGTAATTAAAAGTGCAACACTACTCACGCCCCCTAGCACCGGTTTAAGCAGTATTCATTTTTCAAAATTAATAACATGAAAACTAATGATCCCGAAGGACCAGAAAATATAACAACACTGAAAATGAAGTACGGGGCGACTTTTTACGACCGCTTATACCATTGATAGACAATGTAAACAATAGACCCTTATGCCATACTCTATCAAATGCTTTCGAAATATCAGAGCTGTTTTTTGTAAATTGTCCGACAAATGTGATGATATATATCTCTCAGCTGAAAGCTTGTAGAATGATTAGGTAGAAAGCCAGACTGGTATTTTTATAGTAATTTTTGTTTTAAAGAAAAATGTTATATATATGTTTAAACACAATACGTTCAAAAAGTTTCCAACAGCAACTTAACAGAGAAACTTATCTCCCTTTTTAAATGTAGGCGTTACATTTACCAGCCACCAGATATCAGGATATATACCTTCATTTGGTGACCAATTAAAAAGAATACGTAACGATTTAGAGACTGCCAGTGCCATGCCCTTTAATAGATACGAAGAAATAATTTCAAAAATTTTGCCTTTTCCTGATTTGTAACACAAAAAGAACATTTATGAGTCATGCAAGAAACACCGCATACAAAACACACAACCGCCCAAACGCACCACGACGACAAACAGCAAAGGCACATGTATATAAAAGACACAAAGAGACACACAGGCATAATAAACAAACAATAGGGGTGAGACATTCAGTCTGATTATTTACAGTCAAGAAACTTCTTTTATCATTATGATGCATAACCTCAAGTGCAGTTTATAAATTCATGTAAAAATTCTCCATAGCCTTTTTTCATTTTGTTAACTTTATTTCTGATTGATTTGTACTTCTTCCAATAATTAGCATTATTGCTTCTCCTTGCCCTTTTCTTTAAACGATCACTAATTCTAAAAAACTTTCTTAATCCAGAATCAAACCATGGTTTATCACCAGTTCGTATTAAGACTGATTTCCGAGGTATGCATTCTTTCACAAAAGAAATGTAGACCTCAGTAAATTCAGAACAAACTCTTCTAATATCTCCTTCATATAAAAAGTACCAGTCATGACTTTATTTTTTTCATTTAGTGTCTTCTAATCTGCCCTATTATAAAGCAAGATTTTTCTTTCATAAGTGGGATTTGTTTCATACCTAAACGAATTTTTGTATGCATGTTGCTTTATGGTCACTAATATTTGGTAGAACTACTATGACATCACAATAACAGCGATTTGTGTCCGTGTGTATAGTTTTTGATCTAATAAAGCATCCAAAAAGGTCAGCTCATTTACAAGATTTATCATTGAATTTACAAGCAAGAATTCCTTCCAGTTATGAAAAGACTGATTTAATAAATCTTCATTAAGATCACCACCAACTATTACTATATTTTTAGATATATTGTATGCAGCTTCAATATTAGAATTTAGTTTATTAAAAAATGGTTTATCTGCATGTCTTGGACTATAAAACACACAAATTAAAATGTTTTCATAACTGGCCTTGACACTTATCCAAAAAGATTCATCCCAAAAATCTTCAAGCTCTTATATTCTTTTATGTATAACATTTTGTAACATGTAGATTAATATTCCATCTCCATGTTGTTTCGTTCTGTCCCTACGATAAGGTATATCAAATTTATCAAAACGTAAGAGACATTAACTGTATTATCAAGGTAAGTTTCAGTACAACATAACATGTCATTTTCCATTATATTGTCAAAAATGAAATTCATTTTATTTCTGATATTTCTAATATTACATTCAATGTAACATAGACAAACTGTTTTCAGCTGATACAGTGGGTCCTGGATTTACTCTACATCACCTGATAGTAAAAGTAATAATATGATAGCCCTTAAATCATTTGCAGACAGATTGCTTATCAGAATATAGAATGAATCAGTTACTGGACACCACCAATATTTTTCTCTGACCCATCCACCATCACACGCACCACCACAAGCATCACATCAAGCACTCACTGCAATTACCATATGTAGCAACTGTTTGCGAAAAGAAACAAAACACAGGGTCTCGTGAATGCATTTATGTCCGACATAAACGAGAAATATGACACACAGACACAAATATGAAACATGATAATATGATCATTGAAAAATTAAAAACAATCTGCTATCAATCACTCAGATTATAAATTAGGCACTGTTTATATAGAACCACTGTAAATAATTGTCATAGCATTTGTGCATAGTTCATCTTTATAAATGTGTTGGATAAGAATAATGAATAGCCATTGTTTTTCTAAGCTGATTATTTCCTTTACCCCTTTCCCTATTCAACATTTATTCTAGACTTCATTCCTAATAAATATTCATGGACAAAATAGTTATAATGAAATAAGGAAGATGGAACAATGTAGCCATAGTAAACAAACAGATATGTCAAGTTCCATAAGCAATCAGCGCAGAGCCCGATCATGTGATTCATATGGGAGCAGTCTGATCGGGGTCTAGTCTGTTTGCAAACTGCGTGGAAGTGTGTTTATATGAAGGAAAGGGTTAACATACGCATGACAGTAATAAGCAAAGTTTTAAGATTAACGAAACTGAAATCAATGTGCCATCCAGACATTAAGACTATACTTTGACAACTTATCATAGCAATATTTGAACATTTGTACATTGACATCATATATTATTGACAACAGCTGACACATATTTTTAATAATTAATTATAATTCTCAACTGAAGGGAAGGAAATAAATCTTTCCTTCTGTAATTTTCTTTTAAATATCAGTTTCCCATTTATGTAATTAATAAATACTTTCATTTAACATTTAATTATAAGATAAAAGTTAAATAGCATTTTCAAACAGTGCAGAGCCAGATCAGAGTCTCCTGAGGAGTCACCAGAACAGGGTTTGCATGTTTTGTCCCTTCATGTTTGTTTATCAATACTCCCCCTTCCACATATAAATGAATCAGTATTATAATAATCATCCTCATCATGTAATCAACCTCAGAATAATACATGTATATAAACCCATACAGTTCTTATTTTAAATAAGAATACAATATATTGGTGTATTGATCTGGACCTAAATCTATACATGTACTGTTCGCAACTGAGTAACATCAATTAATAAACACTTCTACATTTGCTATTTTACAATAGGGAATCGAAATATTTAATTATACAACAATAACCAACACTTTCTGAGACATCAGCATTTAATCCTCTACTTCAGCTATCTTCATACTAGAATTAATTTCTGACTAATTGGAACAGTATCTCAATATCACGGCTTAACGATGATATAAGTAATGCTGAAAGGTCCTCGAGAAACTTTCAGCATTATGTTAGACCGGCATTATCCCTTCTCTTGCTAGTCACGTCAGTATACCTACCTGTAAATAGTGAAGCCCCAGATGATACAGCTCCTGCAGGAGCTGTCTCATCAGGGTCTGCACTATTTACAAATTGATAGTGCAACCAGTGCACTCCACAGCAGTGATTGCACAGCGAAATACGTGTACACAGTGAATATATCTGTAATTATACAACAGGGCATGGGTAAAGAAGGAGAAATGTATTTTAAAATTCAGCAAGAGAAGGGTTAAGCTGTCACATGTGTGCTCTAGATACGCTTATTGATACAAGCTAGAACTATTCTGTATTGTAAAGTTTGCAAGAATCGAACTTTTTCTTTGAGATATCTTGAAGTTCGAGTCATCCGAGTTCTACTGTATTCCTTAGACTTTAATTCTGACATTTCGATCCTAGTGAGTGTTTTACAATAAGAATTATACAAATACTTTATATTTGGATACATTCAAAATCTAAGTATACTGTAAGTAAACTATAAAGTCAATCAAACAGAATTCAGTTTGAAATCCAGATGTATACCTCTTTAAAAGCCATCCCACTGTCAAGTAATTACGCCGTAGGAAATAGAAATAGTGTATTAACTAACTAAAACCATCTACCTGATAAATGTTCGTGCAAGAAATAATGACGTCACACGTATTTATTAGTGGGATATTTATAATGGTACATGGACACAGGACTTTCTGCCTTTGTAGAAAACACTTAATTGTTGTAAAACATACTTTAACCTGTATTAAACATGTTCGAAAGATAAATAAACACGCTTCATAACGAAAAGGTAAGCGACCTTTTTTAATTAATATTTCAAAATTCATGCTTTCTCCATGTAGCATTTAAGATTTTCATATCCAACTATTTTCGTTCACTAAAACGCATTGTTTCTTATTGCAATCATTTCTTAAACCTTCGCTTGCTATTCACGTCAATATACGTACCTGTAAATAGTGAAGACCCAGATGAGACAGCTCCTGCAGGAGCTGTCTCATCAGGGTCTGCACTATTTACAAGTCGATTGTGCAACCAGTGCACTCCACAGCAGTGATTGCACAGCGAAATACTTATACACAGTGAAGATATATGTAATTATACAACAGGACATGGGTAAAGAAGGAGAAATGTATTTTAAAATTCAGCCAGCGAAGGGTTAACAATGATCTGTAAGTTTCTGCTGTGGTACAAATCAATCCATTGTCCATGATGCCACTATAAAACACCGGCTAATACATATTCACGATGTCATTATTTCTTACATGAATATTTATATTTGGTAGATCTAAATGGTTAACCTTTCGCTGTCAATGCCGGATCTGTGATTACCTATGCAAACAGTTTGGATTCAGATGAGACGCCGAGTAACTCGGTGTCTCATCAGGATCCAAACTGTTTGTTACTGTTACTTTGTTTTTGAAACAAAAATGAAGAAAATCAAAAGAATGAAAATTTGTAGCAGACGACAAAGTTAGCAGACGACAGAGTTTGGCAGCGAAAGGGTTAACCTGGGTATTGTTGTACATACCAGAACTTGTCTAAAGCGGACATCAGAAGAGGTCTAACTATAGGCCTGCACGGCAGGTGATAACTTAATGCATGTCAAAAGTAATTCAGAAAGCATTTACTTTACTTTTGCATTTACGTTACTTTTGCATTTACGTTACTTTTGCACTGCAGCCATCTACTTTTTATTTCACTATTTAATAATTAGTCATGATCATGAGATTCACCTCATGAATATTCATGGACAGAATCAATTATACATGGTAAATGGAATGTTTCACTGTTGTGGAAACTCTGTTTGAAAATGCTTGAAAAAAGCGTTCATATGAAGGAAAGGGATACTTTATAAATGGCCGCTTAGGACGGGTTCCACTGTATAAGACATGATTTAATTCCCGTTTCAGCGAACGATTTGTATAGAGAGAACGTGGCCACTACGCCTACGTGTGTTTGAATAGAAAGAAGCGACTCCCAGTGGACTCCATGCATATTTATGTAAGAAATAATTAGGTCATTAATGTTAATTGGGTGAAATTTCACAACGACAGATGAGCACAGGATTTTTCGCCATGGCAGAAACTGCAGAATTAGATAGATATATATCGTATATATATATCGTTGCTTTACCAAACAGAGCATAATTATCCTGATCAGACGTCTGACCTAGATCTACCCTATTTACAACTGTGTTAAAATGTGTAACTGTTATATAAAGGGCTAATCGAGGATATAATTGCACAAGCGTACAAGGAAGTATTTCAGGTTGAACTACAGAAAAACCTCTTAAAACCGGAATCACAATAAAAACAATTAATATCTTTTAAGTCAGGCCGATGCTTTACGGATGGTGAAAGTCATTGGACTTTCTGCATGACTTTCACCAAGGATTAAGCTGCCATCTGTGACATAGACCGGTGTAACGAAGTAAAGTGACCCCCATAGAATACTGACCCCCCGGTCAGTATTTTTTAAAAAATAGTGACCCCCCGGTCATAGTATTTTGACCCCCCGGTCATAATATTACGACCCCTGCACACGAAGAAAACTGACCCCTTACGAAGAATTGCGACCCCCATAGAATAGTGACTCCCTGTCTTTGTTTCAACAAAACATACGCCCGGACGCACGCACGCACGCACACACACACACAACACGCATGTACATACACAATTACACACACGAACGCATGTACGCACACATACCGGTACACATATGAACGCACGCACGCACATATACCGATACTTACACATACACTTCGAAACACTCTCATACATGCAAGCACACAAACACTCACGCACACACTTACACGCACGTAGGAACACATGTATATATGAAGAGATCACTTAATGAATTGTAAAATGTTGTATTGACTTCTATCTGACACTTTACAAAACGTAAATAGCTGTTAAAATTTCAATAATCTAAGTTCTAACTTAAAATTTCATGGATGGAACATTGTGTCAGTCACTGTAAAACTAAACAAAACTTCATTTGGCAGTGGATTTTTGTATGGTCAATACTGTGTGCAATGCCATATATCATATCCATATTTTGAATACATTTGTAATTTATCACCTATTGAAATTAATTGAAATAAGTCTCATCGAAGTGAGGCAACATAAGTGTTCGACATCATGCCTTTTGAATTATTTTAGCGAAGTGGGAAATAATATTTTTGTTGTTGTTGTTGTTGTTGTTGTGTTTGCTTCGTCTATCACCACCACCACCGTCACTACTACTACTACTACTACTACTACTACTACTACTACTACTACTACTACTACTACTACTATAATTACCGCTACTACTACTACTACCACTACTACAACTACTACTACTACTATTAATCCAACAACTACACATACTACTCCTCCTACTACTACTCCTATACCTCCTCCTATTACCTACCTACCTTCACACATACCCAATAAAAACCCACCCACCCAAAACCCAGCCACCCACTCAAGCACAAACCCAACCACCCACAAACCCATCCACCTACTACTGCCGCTGCTGCTGCTACAACTGCTACTACTACTATTCCTACTTCCTAGTACTACTTCTGCTATTGCCTACTACATTCCACCTATACTACTTCCACTACCTATACTACTGCTACTACTACCTATACTACTACTACTTTAAATACTACTATCTACCTACCTACCTACCTACCTACCATACCCTACCCTACCTACCTACCTAGTGACCGCACGGTCATAGCATTTTGAGCCCTTTTTATCACTGACCAATGTGCACAACGTTCATTAGAACAAATGTATTATTTAGAAAGGGGGCACTTTTACTGAAGAATATCGACCCTGGTCAATATTCTTAAAAAAGGGCAACCCCGGGTCATAGTGCTTTTTAATCTATCTCCAGTATAATTAAAGAAAGTTAAACTTTACTCGAAAAAAAATAACCTTGGTCATTATTATTATAGATGAAGTGACCCCCGGTCATAGCAATTTGAGCAGCGTTTATTATATCATGACTAAAGCGCGCACTGCTAATTGAACCCAAGTATTTTGTTCATAGGGGTCACATTTTCTGAAAGAAAATCGACCCCCGGTCAGTATCTTATAAAAAAATATCGACCCCCGGTCATAGTGCTTTGACACACGTTCGTGATATGTTGAACAACTCCCGCGAACTTAATCTACCGCCAGTATAATTTAGGAAAGAGTTTAACTTTACTCGATTTTATTTAACGTTGGTCATAATTCTTACAGATGTAGTGATCTCCGGTCATAGCAATTTCAGCCGTGTTTATACTGTAATGACTAAAGCGCAATCCTAATTGAACCCAAGTATTTTGTGCATAGGGGGTCACATTTTCTGAAGAATATCGACCCCCGGTCAATATTTTTAAAAAAAATAGCGACCCCCAGTCATAGTACTTTGACACACGTTCATGATATGTTGAACAGTTCCCGCGACTTTAATCTACCTCCTGTATAATTTAAAGAAAGGGTTTAACTTTACTCGTAAACTATATAACTTTGGTCATAATTACAGATGTCATGATCCCCGGTCAGAGCAATTTCAGCCCTGTTTGTCATATCATGGCTAATGCGCGCCTTGCTAACTGAACCCAAGTATTTTGTACACAGGGGGTCACATTTTCTGAAGAATATCGACCCCCGGTCAGTATTTTTTAACAAATAGCGACCCCGGTCATAGTACTTTGACACACGTTCATGATATGTTGACCAACTCCTGCCAACTTAATCTACCTCTGGTATAATTTCAGACAGAATTTAACTTTACTCGATTTTATTTAACCTGTGTCATAATTCTTACAGATGTAGTGACCCCCGGCCATAGCAATTTCAGCCGTGTTTATCCTGTAATGACTCAAGCGCGCAATACTGATTGAATCCAAGTATTTTGTGCATAGGGGGTCACATTTTCTTAAGAATATCGACCCCCGGTCAGTATTTTTTAAAAAATAGCGACCCCCGGTCATAGTACTTTGACACACGTTCATGATATGTTGAACAGTTCCCGCGACTTTAATCTACCTCCTGTATAATTTAAAGAAAGGGTTTAACTTTACTCGTAAACTATATAACTTTGGTCATAATTACAGATGTCATGATCCCCGATCAGAGCAATTTCAGCCCTGTTTGTCATATCATGGCTAATGCACGCCTTGCTGACTGAACCCAAGTATTTTGTACACAGGGTGTCACATTTTCTGAAGAATATCGACCCCCGGTCATGTTTTTTTTAAAAAATAGCGACCCCGGTCTTAGTACTTTGACACACGTTCATGATATGTTGAACAGTTCCCGCGACTTTAATCTACATCCTGTATAATTTAAAGAAAGGGTTTAACTTTACTCGTAAACTATTTAACTTTGGTCATAATTACAGATGTCATGATCCCCGGTCAGAGCAATTTCAGTCCTGTTTGTCATATCATGGCTAATGCGCGCCTTGCTAACTGAACCCAAGTATTTTGTACACAGGGGGTCACATTTTCTGAAGAATATCGACCCCCGGTCAGTATTTTTTAAAACATAGCGACCCCGGTCATAGTATTTTGACACACGTTCATGATATGTTGACCAACTCCTGCCAACTTAATCTACCTCTGGTATAATTTCAGACAGAATTTAACTTTACTCGATTTTATTTAACCTGTGTCATAATTCTTACAGATGTAGTGACCCCCGGTCATAGCAATTTCAGCCGTGTTTATCCTGTAATGACTAAAGCGCGCAATACTGATTGAACCCAAGTATTTTGTGCATAGGGGGTCACATTTTCTGAAGAATATCGACCCCCGGTCAGTATTTTTTAACAAATAGCGACCCCGGTCATAGTACTTTGACACACGTTCATGATATGTTGACCAACTCCTGCCAACTTAATCTACCTCTGGTATAATTTAAGACAGAATTTAACTTTACTCGATTTTATTTACCCTGTGTCATAATTCTTACAGATGTAGTGACCCCCGGTCATAGTAATTTCAGCCGTGTTTATCCTGTAATGACTAAAGCGCGCAATACTGATTGAACCCAAGTATTTTGTGCATAGGGTGTCACATTTTCTGAAGAATATCGACCCCCGGTCAGTATTTTTTAAAAAATAGCGACCCCCGGTCATAGTACTTTGACACACGTTCATGATATGTTGAACAGTTCCCGCAACTTTAATCTACCTCCTGTATAATTTAAAGAAAGGGTTTAACTTTACTCGTAAACTATTTAACTTTGGTCATAATTACAGATGTCATGATCCCCGGTCAGAGCAATTTCAGCCCTGTTTGTCATATCATGGCTAATGCGCGCCTTGCTAACTGAACTCAAGTATTTTGTACACAGGGGGTCACATTTTCTGAAGAATATCGACCCCCGGTCAGTATTTTTTAAAGCATAGCGACCCCGGTCATAGTACTTTGACACACGTTCATGATATGTTGACCAACTCCTGCCAACTTAATCTACCTCTGGTATAATTTAAGACAGAATTTAACTTTACTCGATTTTATTTAACCTGTGTCATAATTCTTACAGATGTAGTGACCCCCGGTCATAGCAATTTCAGCCGTGTTTATCCTGTAATGACTAAAGCGCGCAATACTGATTGAACCCAAGTATTTTGTGCATAGGGGGTCACATTTTCTGAAGAATATCGACCCCCGGTCAGTATTTTTTAAAAAATAGCGACCCCCGGTCATAGTACTTTGACACACGTTCATGATATGTTGAACAGTTCCCGCGACTTTAATCTACCTCCTGTATAATTTAAAGAAAGGGTTTAACTTTACTCGTAAACTATATAACTTTGGTCATAATTACAGATGTCATGATCCCCGGTCAGAGCAATTTCAGCCCTGTTTGTCATAGCATGGCTAATGCGCGCTTTGCTAACTGAACCCATGTATTTTGTACACAGGGGGTCACATTTTCTGAAGAATATCGACCCCCGGTCAGTATTTTTTAAAAAATAGCGACCCCGGTCATAGTACTTTGACACACGTTCATGATATGTTGAACAGTTCCCGCGACTTTAATCTACCTCCTGTATAATTTAAAGAAAGGGTTTAACTGTACTCGTAAACTATTTAACTTTGGTCATAATTACAGATGTCATGATCCCCGGTCAGAGCAATTTCAGCCCTGTTTGTCATATCATAGCTAATGCGCGCCTTGCTAACTGAACCCAAGTATTTTGCACAGGGGGTCATATTTTCTGAAGAATATCGACCCCCGGTCAGTATTTTTAAAAAAAATAGCGACCCCGGTCATAGTACTTTGACACACGTTCATGATATGTTGACCAACTCCTGCCAAATTAATCTACCTCTGGTATAATTTAAGACAGAATTTAACTTTACTCGATTTCATTTAACCTGTGTCATAATTCTTACAGATGTAGTGACCCCCGGTCATAGCAATTTCAGCCGTGTTTATCCTGTAATGACTAAAGCGCGCAATACTGATTGAACCCAAGTATTTTGTGCATAGGGGGTCACATTTTCTGAAGAATATCGACCCCCGGTCAGTATTTTTTAAAAAATAGCGACCCCCGGTCATAGTACTTTGACACACGTTCATGATATGTTGAACAGTTCCCGCGACTTTAATCTACCTCCTGTATAATTTAAAGAAAGGGTTTAACTTTACTCGTAAACTATATAACTTTGGTCATAATTACAGATGTCATGATCCCCGGTCAGAGCAATTTCAGCCCTGTTTGTCATATCATGGCTAATGCGCGCCTTGCTAACTGAACCCAAGTATTTTGTACACAGGGGGTCACATTTTCTGAAGAATATCGACCCCCGGTCAGTATTTTTTAAAAAATAGCGACCCCGGTCATAGTACTTTGACACACGTTCATGATATGTTGAACAGTTCCCGCGACTTTAATCTACCTCCTGTATAATTTAGAGAAAGGGTTTAACTTTACTCGTAAACTATTTAACTTTGGTCATAATTACAGATGTCATGATCCCCGGTCAGAGCAATTTCAGCCCTGTTTGTCATATCATGGCTAATGCGCGCCTTGCTAACTGAACCCAAGTATTTTGTACACAGGGGGTCACATTTTCTGAAGAATATCGACCCCCGGTCAGTATTTTTTAAAAAATAGCGACCCCGGTCATAGTACTTTGACACACGTTCATGATATGTTGACCAACTCCTGCCAACTTAATCTACCTCTGGTATAATTTAAGACAGAATTTAACTTTACTCGATTTCATTTAACCTGTGTCATAATTCTTACAGATGTAGTGACCCCCGGTCATAGCAATTTCAGCCGTGTTTATCCTGTAATGACTAAAGCGCGCAATACTGATTGAACCCAAGTATTTTGTGCATAGGGGGTCACATTTTCTGAAAAATATCGACCCCCGGTCAGTATTTTTTAAAAAAATAGCTACCCCCGGTCATAGTACTTTGACACACGTTCATGATATGTTGAACAGTTCCCGCGACTTTAATCTACCTCCTGTATAATTTAAAGAAAGGGTTTAACTTTACTCGTAAACTATATAACTTTGGTCATAATTACAGATGTCATGATCCCCGGTCAGAGCAATTTCAGCCCTGTTTGTCATATCATGGCTAATGCACGCCTTGCTGACTGAACCCAAGTATTTTGTACACAGGGTGTCACATTTTCTGAAGAATATCGACCCCCCGGTCATGTTTTTTTAAAAAATAGCGACCCCGGTCTTAGTACTTTGACACACGTTCATGATATGTTGAACAGTTCCCGCGACTTTAATCTACCTCCTGTATAATTTAAAGAAAGGGTTTAACTTTACTCGTAAACTATATAACTTTGGTCATAATTACAGATGTCATGATCCCCGGTCAGAGCAATTTCAGCCCTGTTTGTCATAGCATGGCTAATGCGCGCCTTGCTAACTGAACCCAAGTATTTTGTACACAGGGTGTCACATTTTCTGAAGAATATCGACCCCCGGTCAGTATTTTTTAAAAAATAGCGACCCCGGTCATAGTACTTTGACACACGTTCATGATATGTTGACCAACTCCTGCCAAATTAATCTACCTCTGGTATAATTTAAGACAGAATTTAACTTTACTCGATTTTATTTAACCTGTGTCATAATTCTTACAGATGTAGTGACCCCCGGTCATAGCAATTTCAGCCGTGTTTATCCTGTAATGACTAAAGCGCGCAATACTGATTGAACCCAAGTATTTTGTGCATAGGGGGTCACATTTTCTGAAGAATATCGACCCCCGGTCAGTATTTTTTAAAAAATAGCGACCCCGGTCATAGTACTTTGACACATGTTCATGATATGTTGAACAGTTCCCGCGACTTTAATCTACCTCCTGTATAATTTAAAGAAAGGGTTTAACTTTACTCGTAAACTACATAACTTTGGTCATAATTACAGATGTCATGATCCCCGGTCAGAGCAATTTCAGCCCTGTTTGTCATAGACACACAAATACAGACTAAATATAATTTTATTACACTTCAGGTTGCTATTACAATTCAGGTTGACCACCAATTGTAATAATGTTTTCGCATCATAACCAGTTTTGTAATAAAAAATTCTAAGTCGTTGTACTATCTTCTAGAATATCTGATGTATTACTTCATACATGTACACATGCGCGCACACGCATGCGCCCCTCCCATACAAACTACACGCATACACATACTATCAACATACTAGCACGTGCGCACATTCATATTCACATAGACACACAAATACAGACACAAAATTATTTTATTACAGTTCAGGTTGTTATTACAATTCAGGTTGACCACCTATTGTACTAATGTTTTCGCATCATAACCAGTTTTGTAACAAAAATTTCTAAGTCGTTGTACTATCTTCTAGAATATCTGATGTATCACTTCATACATGTACACATGCGCGCACACGCATGCGCCCCTCCCATACAAACTACACGCATACACATACTATCAACATACTAGCACGTGCGCACATTCATACTCACATAGACACACAAATACAGACACAAAATTATTTTATTACAGTTCAGGTTGTTATTACAATTCAGGTTGACCACCAATTGTAATAATGTTTTCGCATCATAACCAGTTTTGTAATAAAACTTTCTAAGTCGTTGTACTATCTTCTAGAATATCTGATGTATTACTTCATACATGTACACATGCGCGCACACGCATGCGCCCCTCCCATACAAACTACACGCATACACATACTATCAACATACTAGCACGTGCGCACATTCATACTCACATAGACACACAAATACAGACACAAAATTATTTTATTACACTTCAGGTTGTTATTACAATTCAGGTTGACCACCAATTGTAATAATGTTTTCGCATCATAACCAGTTTTGTAATAAATATTTCTAAGTCGTTGTACTTTCATCTAGAATATCTGATGTATTACTTCATACTTGTACACATGCGCGCTAACGCATGCGCCCCTCCCATACAAACTACATGCATACACATACTATCAACATACTAGCACGTGCGCACATTCATACGCACATAGACACATAAATACAGACACAAAATTATTTTATTACACTTCAGGTTGTTATTACAATTCAGGTTGACCACCAATTGTAATAATGTTTTCGCATCATAACCAGTTTTGTAATAAAAATGTCTAAGTCGTTGTACTATCTTCTAGAATATCTGATGTATTACTTCATACATGTACACATGCGCGCACACGCATGCGCCCCTCCCATACAAACTACACGCATACACATACTATCAACATACTAGCACGTGCGCACATTCATACGCACATAGACACATAAATACAGACACAAAATTATTTTATTACACTTCAGGTTGTTATTACAATTCAGGTTGACCACCAATTGTAATAATGTTTTCGCATCATAACCAGTTTTGTAATAAAAATTTCTAAGTCGTTGTACTATCTTCTAGAATATCTGATGTATTACTTCATACATGTACACATGCGCGCACACGCATGCGCCCCTCCCATACAAACTACACGCATACACATACTATCAACATACTAGCACGTGCGCACATTCATACTCACATAGACACACACATACAGACACAAAATTATTTTATTACACTTCAGGTTGTTATTACAATTCAGGTTGACCACCAATTGTAATAATGTTTTCGCATCATAACCAGTTTTGTAATAAATATTTCTAAGTCGTTGTACTTTAATCTAGAATATCTGATGTATTACTTCATACTTGTACACATGCGCGCAAACGCATGCGCCCCTCCCATACAAACTACATGCATACACATACTATCAACATACTAGCACGTGCGCACAATCATACGCACATAGACACATAAATACAGACACAAAATTATTTTATTACACTTCAGGTTGTTATTACAATTCAGGTTGACCACCAATTGTAATGTTTTCGCATCATAACCAGTTTTGTATTAAAAATTTCTAAGTCGTTGTACTATCTTCTAGAATACCTCATGTATTACTTCATACATGTACACATGCGCGCACACGCATGCGCCCCTCCCGTACAAACTACACGCATACACATACTATCAACATACTAGCACGTGCGCACATTCATACTCACATAGACACACACATACAATCACAAAATTATTTTATTACACTTCAGGTTGTTATTACAATTCAGGTTGACCACCAATTGTAATAATGTTTTCGCATCATAACCAGTTTTGTAATAAATATTTCTAAGTCGTTGTACTTTAATCTAGAATATCTGATGTATTACTTCATACTTGTACACATGCGCGCAAACGCATGCGCCCCTCCCATACAAACTACATGCATACACATACTATCAACATACTAGCACGTGCGCACAATCATACGCACATAGACACATAAATACAGACACAAAATTATTTTATTACACTTCAGGTTGTTATTACAATTCAGGTTGACCACCAATTGTAATGTTTTCGCATCATAACCAGTTTTGTATTAAAAATTTCTAAGTCGTTGTACTATCTTCTAGAATACCTGATGTATTACTTCATACATGTACACATGCGCGCACACGCATGCGCCCCTCCCATACAAACTACACGCATACACATACTATCAACATACTAGCACGTGCGCACATTCATACTCACATAGACACACAAATACAGACACAAAATTATTTTATTACACTTCAGGTTGTTATTACAATTCAGGTTGACCACCAATTGTAATAATGTTTTCGCATCATAACCAGTTTTGTAATAAAATTTTCTAAGTCGTTGTACTATCATCTAGAATATCTGATGTATTACTTCATACATGTACACATGCGCGCACACGCATTCGCCCCTCCCATACAAACTACACGCATACACATACTATCAACATACTAGCACGTGCGCACATTCATACTCACATAGACACACAAATACAGACACAAAATTATTTTATTACACTTCAGGTTGTTATTACAATTCAGGTTGACCATCAATTGTAATAATGTTTTCGCATCATAACCAGTTTTGTAATAAAAAATTCTAAGTCGTTGTACTATCATCTAGAATATCTGATGTATTACTTCATACATGTACACATGCGCGCACACGCATGCGCCCCTCCCATACAAACTACACGCATACACATACTATCAACATACTAGCACGTGCGCACATTCATACTCACATAGACACACAAATACAGACACAAAATTATTTTATTACACTTCAGGTTGTTATTACAATTCAGGTTGACCACCAATTGTAATAATGTTTTCACATCATAACCAGTTTTGTAATAAATATTTCTAAGTCGTTGTACTTTCATCTAGAATATCTGATGTATTACTTCATACTTGTACACATGCGCGCAAACGCATGCGCCCCTCCCATACAAACTACATGCATACACATACTATCAACATACTAGCACGTGCGCACATTCATACGCACATAGACAAATAAATACAGACACAAAATTATTTTATTACACTTCAGGTTGTTATTACAATTCAGGTTGACCACCAATTGTAATAATGTTTTCGCATCATAACCAGTTTTGTAATAAAAAATTCTAAGTCGTTGTACTATCATCTAGAATATCTGATGTATTACTTCATACATGTACACATGCGCGCACACGCATGCGCCCCTCCCATACAAACTACACGCATACACATACTATCAACATACTAGCACGTGCGCACATTCATACTCACATAGACACACAAATACAGACACAAAATTATTTTATTACACTTCAGGTTGTTATTACAATTCAGGTTGACCACCAATTGTAATAATGTTTTCACATCATAACCAGTTTTGTAATAAATATTTCTAAGTCGTTGTACTTTCATCTAGAATATCTGATGTATTACTTCATACTTGTACACATGCGCGCAAACGCATGCGCCCCTCCCATACAAACTACATGCATACACATACTATCAACATACTAGCACGTGCGCACATTCATACGCACATAGACACATAAATACAGACAAAAAATTATTTTATTACACTTCAGGTTGTTATTACAATTCAGGTTGACCACCAATTGTAATAATGTTTTCGCATCATAACCAGTTTTGTAATAAAAATTTCTAAGTCGTTGTACTATCTTCTAGAATATCTGATGTATTACTTCATACATGTACACATGCGCGCACACGCATGCGCCCCTCCCATACAAACTACACGCATACACATACTATCAACATACTAGCACGTGCGCACATTCATATTCACATAGACACACAAATACAGACACAAAATTATTTTATTACACTTCAGGTTGTTATTACAATTCAGGTTGACCACCAATTGTAATAATGTTTTCGCATCATAACCAGTTTTGTAATAAAAAGTTCTAAGTCGTTGTACTTTAATCTAGAATATCTGATGTATTACTTCATACTTGTACACATGCGCGCAAACGCATGCGCCCCTCCCATACAAACTACATGCATACACATACTATCAACATACTAGCACGTGCGCACAATCATACGCACATAGACACATAAATACAGACACAAAATTATTTTATTACACTTCAGGTTGTTATTACAATTCAGGTTGACCACCAATTGTAATAATGTTTTCGCATCATAACCAGTTTTGTATTAAAAATTTCTAAGTCGTTGTACTATCTTCTAGAATACCTGATGTATTACTTCATACATGTACACATGCGCGCACACGTATGCGCCCCTCCCATACAAACTACACGCATACACATACTATCAACATACTAGCACGTGCGCACATTCATACTCACATAGACACACAAATACAGACACAAAATTATTTTATTACACTTCAGGTTGTTATTACAATTCAGGTTGACCACCAATTGTAATAATGTTTTCGCATCATAACCAGTTTTGTAATAAAAATTTCTAAGTCGTTGTACTATCATCTAGAATATCTGATGTATTACTTCATACATGTACACATGCGCGCACACGCATGCGCCCCTCCCATACAAACTACACGCATACACATACTATCAACATACTAGCACGTGCGCACATTCATACTCACATAGACACACAAATACAGACACAAAATTATTTTATTACACTTCAGGTTGTTATTACAATTCAGGTTGACCACCAATTGTAATAATGTTTTCGCATCATAACCAGTTTTGTAATAAATATTTCTAAGTCGTTGTACTTTCATCTAGAATATCTGATGTATTACTTCATACTTGTACACATGCGCGCAAACGCATGCGCCCCTCCCATACAAACTACATGCATACACATACTATCAACATACTAGCACGTGCGCACATTCATACGCACATAGACACACAAATACAGACACAAAATTATTTGATTACACTTCAGGTTGTTATTACAATTCAGGTTGACCACCAATTGTAATAATGTTTTCGCATCATAACCAGTTTTGTAATAAAAATTTCTAAGTCGTTGTACTATCTTCTAGAATATCTGATGTATTACTTCATACATGTACACATGCGCGCAAACGCATGCGCCCCTCCCATACAAACTACATGCATACACATACTATCAACATACTAGCACGTGCGCACATTCATACGCACATAGACACACAAATACAGACACAAAATTATTTTATTACACTTCAGGTTGTTATTACAATTCAGGTTGACCACCAATTGTAATAATGTTTTCGCATCATAACCAGTTTTGTAATAAAATTTTCTAAGTCGTTGTACTATCTTCTAGAATATCTGATGTATTACTTCATACATGTACACATGCGCGCACACGCATGCGCCCCTCCCATACAAACTACACGCATACACATACTATCAACATACTAGCACGTGCGCACATTCATACTCACATAGACACACAAATACAGACACAAAATTATTTTTATTACACTTCAGGTTGTTATTACAATTCAGGTTGACCACCAATTGTAATAATGTTTTCGCATCATAACCAGTTTTGTAATAAAAATTTCTAAGTCGTTGTACTATCATCTAAAATATCTTATGTATTACTTCATACATGTACACATGCGCGCACACGCATGCGCCCCTCCCATACAAACTACACGCATACACATACTATCAACATACTAGCACGTGCGCACATTCATAATCACATAGAGACACAAATACAGACTAAATATAATTTTATTACACTTCAGGTTGTTATTACAATTCAGGTTGACCAACAATTGTAATAACGTTTTCGCATCATAACCAGTTTTGTAATAAATTTTATTACAATTCCGGTTGTTATTACAATTCAGGTTGCAACAACGCACAATGTTAATTGAACCCAAGCATTTTGTACATAGGGGGTCACATTTTCTGAAGAATACTGACCCCCGGTCAGTATTTTTTAAAAAATAGCGACACCCGGTCATATTGCTTTGACACAAATTCATGATATGTTGAACAACTCCCTGAAACTCTAATCTATCTCCAGTATAATTTAAGGAAAGGGTTTAACTTTACTCGAAAAATATTTAACCTTGGTTATAATTCTTACAGATGTAGTGACCCCCTTTCATAGATTATTTTTAGCCACGTTTATTATATAATGACCAATGCGCCCAATGCTAATTGAACTCAAGTATGTTGTAGAAAGGATGGGTGTATTTTTTGTCTGAAGAATATCGAACCCCGGTCAGTATTTCTTAAACAATAATGATCCCCGGTAATAATGCTTTGGCCCACCTTCGTGATATTTTGAACAACACCAGCAACTTTAATTTGCCTCAAGTATACTTTAAAGAAAGGGTTTCACGTATTTCGAAAAAAATATTTAACCTTGGTCATAATTGTTACAGATGTGTGACCCCTAGTAATATCATTTTGAGCCCCGTTTAATATATCATGACTAATGCGCACAATGGACGCCAAGTAATACGACTTGTAATCATTGTTCGTACAGACTAGCACACACACGCACGCGCGCGCATGTACACACACACACATGCACGTAACAATCACTTATAGTAAATAAACACCCTTCCGCACGCACCCACACACCCCTACACAACATCGGAATACAATTTAATTTATAGAGAATTGTGTCAATTATTGTCGAAGAGATGCTGTTGATTTCCTTATATAAAAGGTCAAACACGTGTGACATATACCATAGCAATATAGTGTGTACATTTGTAACATGCCATTGTCCTCTGCAGATAATAAACATTAGATTAGTTGTTCATAATGTTTTTACTTTTGTTTTAAACGAGCTTTGTAGAAAACCACACAGCAAAGATTTGTTGCGTGTTTATTTTTGTCTGAAAGGACGAGTTTAATAGATCCAATAAATCACGAACACGAATCTTATATTCTATTCATAACATAACCTAGAGAGATAGTTTTCCTTGTGTGTTCGTCACATATTTGTGGCTGCCTAGTAAGCCAAATGTATGACATCGAAAGTATCAGCACCTGTTGAGTTTCAAAACAGTTTGCCAATCAGACTGAGATTAATCGTCAACTTTTATCCTTTTATACTCAATTGAACTTAATTTGCGTTTGTGTTTGTTTATATTGGGAATTATTACTCAAGGGTACAAAATAAAATACACAAGTAGTAGTATTTGCCTTTATAAAAAGAACAGTTTACTTACTGTAAAGATTTAAAAACATGATTTGACAAGTAAGGTCGGTCGCTGTTAGAAGTATAGAACCATTTATTAGATCGCACAGAAAAGGTTGTTATACTCAAAATGCATTGTAAATGTCCCCTTAAAATAAGTTATATTACCACTACTTCTACTAATACAACTACTACTTCACACCCACTGTCACTCATCTGCTAGTGTCAACATTTTTCAAAATATTGACAGTTTCTAAATAATAAAGCGTTTTCGTTAAATTTCGTTTACCCCCCCCCCCACACACACACACACACACACACACACACGCGCGCGCTACCACACCCACACATACCCACCCACCCGATGCTGCAGCAACAAAAAAAACAAAACTGCAGCCGCAACAATATTAGGTATTCAAGTATTTACAATGGTTACTAATTTGTTAGTAATAATTGGGGCGGGGGTCAATATTTTATAGATATATCGCGGAGGGGGTCACTATTTTTCAGAGGGGAGTCGATATTTTTCAGAAAGGGGGTCGCTTTTTCTGAAGAATAGTGACCGGGGGGTCAGTATTCTATGGGGGTCACTTTACTTCGTTACACCTGCACTGAAACTATTTTTTCACGCTCGGTTTAGAGGGGTTCGCTGTAGTTCTATTTCAATACTTATCTCGTTGGGAAAATTAACATTTGCTCAATATTATGACCATGGCTCGTTCTACTTAAGCTCGTACTACCTAAATGTTCGTAATTCTTAATTTTACAACAATCGCTGACCCACAGTTAGTCGAAATTATCACACAGTCTACTGTAAAGCCATAAATACTCGATTTGTACGACGGTAGTGAAACGGACCCATAGTGATTTGCAATAAATGTTATTATTATTAAATTCCAGTTAATTCAAACGTTAGAGAAAATATAGTTTACATTTACGTGACGAATTGTATGGAATCGTCTTAACCCATTCCCTCATAGACTATTAATATTTGGACACACCCTCTTTGAATAAATCTATCAAAAAGGAGCAGTTACTAGAGAAAAGGACACTTTCAGTATTGTGTAGTTTTGAAAACATTGTGATAAATAAAACATTTGCTCCTATGGAACAAATGCTCGGTTTATCACAATAGACTTTTACGGAGGAGTCAAAAGGCGCAGTAGGTGGGAATTGGTTCAATCAATAATGTGATGAATTAAAACAAAGGTGTCTTTAGAACGGAATAACTATAATTATTAACAGTCAATACTTTACTCATGTCACTCACTTTCACATAGACTAAAATAGATAATGTGGGTCTGTATAGACTAAAATAAATACTGTGGGTCTGTATAGACCTAAATAGATAATGTGGGTCTGTATAGGCTTAAATAGATACTGTGGGTCTGTATAGACTGAGATAGGTGGTGTGGGTCTGTATAGACTTAAATAGATACTGTGGGTCTGTAAATAAATACTATGAGTCTCCTGAGGAGTATAGACTGTGATAGGTACTGTGAGTCTTCTATATAGACCTAGAATAATAGTGTGGGTCTATATAGACTGAGATAGAAACTGTTTGTGTGTCTGTATAGACTGAGATAGAAAGTGTATGAGCGTGTGCGTGCGTGTACGTGCGTGCGTGCGTGCGTGCGTGCTTGCGTGCGTGCGTGTGTGCGGAGACTGAGATAGGAACTGTGGGTTTCTGATACTTTGAGTCTTTTCTGAATGAGATCGATGCTGTGAATCTGTATATTGATATAGATACTATGAGTCTAATCTGACTGAGATAGAAACTATTTTTCCGTTTAGACTGAGATATATACTGTGAGTCTGTATAGATTGATATATAGAGGATCTAACATGAGTGTTCGTCACAAATTGTTTTTATGTAACGATTTAACTATAATAATATGACTCGAGCTTTAGCGAGTGTCATATTCATAATAGTAAACGAGTTTCATGAAAACAATTTGTAATTAACACGAATGTAAGATTCTTTTTATCACATAAGCCTTAAAATGCCATAGAAAATGAAATAGGCTACAGCTGATGGCTGTTTTGGCCGTTGCCTAAAACAGCGTAGTAATACGACGGACGACGCTTGGCTAACGATTGCTAATTTGCATAAAATGCACTGGTGCATTTTGGCGATTTAAGGCACTCTTTTACGGCACTCCCACAAGGCAGAATATGTGATAAGAACTGTTCTAGATACTGTGAAGTTTTATAGAATGATGTAGATATTTATTAATCTGTATATACTGATATAGATACTGTAAGTCTGTATATATTGATATAAATACTTTGAGTGTGTATAGACTGATATAGATACTGTGAGTGTGTATAGACTGATATAGATATTGTTAGTCTGTATAGACTGAGATAAATAATGTGAGTGTGTATCGACTGGTATAGATATTGTGAGTCTGTATAGACTGAGAAAAATAATGTGAGTGTGTAAAGACTAGTATAGATATTGTGAGTCTGTATAGACTGAGATAAATAATGTGAGTGTGTAAAGACTAGTATAGATATTGTGAGTCTGTATAGACTGAGATAAATAATGTGAATGTGTAAAGACTGGTATAGATATTGTGAGTCTGTATAGACTGAGATAGATATTGTGAGTCTGTATAGACTGAGATAAATAATGTGAATGTGTAAAGACTGGTATAGATATTGTGAGTCTGTATAGACTGAGATAAATAATGTGAATGTGTAAAGACTGGTATAGATATTGTGAGTCTGTATAGACTGGTATAGATATTGTGAGTCTGTATAGACTGGTATAGATATTGTGAGTCTGTATAGACTGGTATAGATACTGTGGGTCTGTATAGACTGAGATAAATAGTGTGAGTGTGTATAGACTGGTATAGATATTGAGAATGTTTATAGACTGGTACAGCTACTGTGATTCTGTATAGACTGATATACAGCATGTGAGTCTGTTTAGCTTTTTAATATGAGCTAGATACAGTCAGTCTGTATTGCCTAATATAGATCATGTGAGTCTGTATAGACTGAGAAAGATACTATGAGTCTGTATCTATAGACTGAAATACAACCTACGGTCAGCTTTGTTATTTGATATGCTTATTGTTCAATATGCGTCTCGTTGTGTTTTGTCTTGACGTGGCTGTGCCGTTTCTTGTTTGATGGTGTTTGGTATGGTGTAATTTCGTATGTGGCTCTCCCTGTTTGACTATTTTTTTCCATATTGTATAGATTAAGATAGATAATGTGAGTCTGTATCGACTGGTGCATATAGTGTGATTCTGGATAGACTGAATAAATGCCGTGAGTCTGTAGAGATATAAATAGATACTGTGAGTCTGTATAAAATGATACAGACACTACCGATAGGCGGACTGGAATTTCGGCAATTAAATACAATAAAGCTTCGATAATACCAACACTCAAATACGTATCAATATCGGCTTTTAAGACAGAAACTTTAATGCAGGGTGAAAGCCATGTAGACTGGAAGTCATGCATAAAGTTCCTAGAGAGGCTTTCTGCGTGACTTCCAGTCTACATTAAGCTGTCACATGACTTCCAGTCTACATTAAGCTGTCATCTGCTTAAAAGGGACTAAATGCATCTATACAAACAATTCTAATTAATACGTTTTAATGTATAAACATGTAATGTTTATCTATCTGCGAATGCTACATGAAAACTACCAATCCCGGTGAAGGCGATAAGTATTACCAACCCGCAAATCATCGATAACGGAAGCTTGACAACGGCAAACTATTGTAATGATCTAGATTATCGTGTTTGACCAAAATAGAAATAAAAAACTCGGGCAGGATGTCTTTTTAAAGACACGAAAAGTGCACAGCAACACCAGCAGCACATATGAAATGCTCGGTCACACATGCAAACACCATTTTCATAGAACTGTTAGAACTATTCCTCTTTTGTTCCTCCCCGACATCAAATTAGTAGTATCTTAAATTCATTGAAAGTAAAAGACAAGATGTGGCACCCAACTTACACACGCATATGATAAATTCTGAAAATGGGCGATCCTTCGGAAGCAAAAGTAGAAATGCAAAAAGAGAAAATTGCAGACTCGGTTTTATTGAGTCTCTTCATGAGTAGTAATTAAAAGTGCAACACTACTCACGCCCTCTAGCACCGGCTTAAGCAGTATTCAATTTTCAATACTAATAACATGAAAACTAATGATCCCGAAGGACCAGAAAATATAACAACACTGAGAATGGAGTACGGGGCGACTTTTTACAGCCGCCACACAAGCACTTAAAGACATGGATAGCTGTGTAGGACACTGTGACATGAAAGAGGTCACATTGCACTATTAAGCAAAAAACATATGGCGCCATAAACTAAGACTTTACCCCATTCCTTCATAGAAGCGCATTTTCACGCTTTTGCAAACAGTGTAGGTCAATATCAGACGGCTCCAATAGGAGTTGTCTTGTCAAGGTATGTCCTGTTATGTTAAAGAATTATATATGATCGTACAGTTATTGTCTAAGCCAATAATAATCTTTCAACTGTTTACCCTTTGAAAATCAAATTTCTGAATATTCATGAAGTGATTAATTCATTCATAAATATTCATTAGGGAAAGAGTTAAGATCTGATTACATTTGAATAAATGATCAAATATGTCCGCACAGAGCCCGTGTCATTTAAGACATCTGTGTTTAGAAAGAACTGTCCAACTTGATCCCTCGAAATAGACTAGAATCTAATAGAGTTTATTTGGGCGAAGGCCAAAGTGCAAATCAGCCACCCTATCCTTGTCAAATACTTGATCCCATTCCCTCTTACTCCCGCCTGTGTAAATATAATATTAATCATTGTGATAAATAGAGCATTTGCTCAAAAGGAGCAAATTCTCTATTTATCGCAATGGTTACAAATATTCTGAAAATGGGTGATCCTTTGAAAGCAAAAGTAGAAATGCTAAAAGAGACAAATTGCAGACTCGATTTTATTGAGTCTCTTCATGAGTAGTAATTAAAAGTGCAACACTACTCACACCCCTAGCTCCGACTTAAGCAGTATTCAATTTTCAAAACTAATAACATGAAAACTAATGATCCCGAAGGACCAGAAAATATAACAACACTGAGAATGAAGTACGGGGCGACTTTTCACGGCTGCCACACAAGCACGTAACACCTGCTGTTATGAAGTACATATATTCTGAAAATGGGTGATCCTTCGAAAGCAAAAGTAGAAATGCAAAAAGAGAAAATTGCAGACTCGGTTTTATGGAGTCTGTTCATGAGTAGTAATTAAAAGTGCAACCCTACTCACGCCCTCTAGCACCGGCTTAAGCAGTATTCAATTTTCAAAACTAATAACATGAAAACTAATGATCCCGAAGGACCAGAAAATATAACAACACTGAGAATGAAGTACGGGGCGACTTTTTACTAAACACTTGTTGTTGTGAACTACATGTATTCTGAAAATGGGTGATCCTTCGAAAGTAAAAGTAGAAATGCAAAAAGAGAAAATTGCAGACTCGGTTTTATTGAGTCTGTTCATGAGTAGTAATTAAAAGTGCAACACTACCAGAAATGTTCTATCATTGTATTTTTATTAGTAAATGCTACTTTTTCGTTAGCAAAGAGGGTGGGTCTAAAAGTAGACCAGGAGGAAATTAGTTAAATTATAAGTGTTAGTTCATCGCATAACTTTTTTTAATTCAGATCGTTCGTTGTACGTTAATCACAGATCTTCATGACTCTCACACTACCAGTTGAGATACATGTATATTGATGGGTTATGTGTGTGTGTGTGTGTGTTTGTTTTCTAACACGCCTTTGTTGTGCGAGTGAATCTTGGAGTTTCGTTAACACTTTACTACATGAATATTCATATCAAAAATAACATCTTAAATATTAACAAAAAACTGTTTTATAATGGCGTATGAACACAGGCAATTTAGTCATTACAGAAACTGTAGAATTCGGTATATATTATTTCGTAAGTAGACAGAACATGTCCTGGTCACACGGCTCCTACAACAATCTCCTGACATTGGTCTGCTCCACTGGCAAAGATCTAAGGAGAAAATGATTATATATTATTCCAGAACAAAACCAGTTGATCAGTTCTGTCAATTCCATTGTTGCCGTCTGTCATTTCAACTGTTTATGTCAATTGAAATGGTTCCTAAACAGGCATTAATCAACACAAACAAACACAATGTTCAAATGTTTCCGTCGATTCAAATGTTTCCAGCAATTAATAATTCCGTCTGTTCAAAAGTTTCCGTCAATTCAAATGTTTCCGTAAATTCGAATGTTTCCGGTAATTCCAATGTTTCCGTAAATTCAAACGAACTATTCATTTGGCGCAACGGTGCAACATACACATGGGACTGTTAATTGCGTTACCTATAACACATGTCTTGCTGTAAATAGCCCTTTAATTCATAATTGACTTTAAACGTTCAAAACGTGACAACTATATGAAACATAAGTATTGCTTCCTTAACCCTTTCCCTCATACAAATGTGTTTGCACGCATTTGCAAACAGAGTACACCCAGATCAGACGGCTCCTATAGGAACCGTATAATCAGGGTCTGTTCTGTTTGTTAATGGAATTTGAAAGATCTGTTCCTTTACTTTCTAAGATGGCTACAATATTTCACTGGCCATATTTCATTATTACTATATTGTCCATGAATATTTAGTAGGTTTTGAAATTTAGAATACACCTAGAATAGGAAAAGGGTTAACGCGTTAGAAAACCAAAGACAACGTGGCAGTTATTGGCGCATTCTTGTAGCGAATGCATCCATTTCTGATCATTACCTATGGTTGCATGCGCTCTATATCATCCGGGAGTCCTTCTGTATGACTGGGTATATACACATAATCCACCACACGCGACCAACAACAAATACTGTATGTTTATTCCTAGGCCATAGAGATAGAGACAGATGGTAACTTAATGCAGGACGAAAGGTATGCAGAGAGCTCCTATACGACCTTTTTAATTAAGTTCGACCTTTATGAAGCGGACACCTGCTTTTAAAGACACCAATGCTTGTTCATTCTGCGATCGCTTTACATGGGCTCTATTGTACTTATTTATCGAAAGTACTATTCGAACTACAAATCATGGGCGCTTGATTCTTTGTAAAATTTATATAGTTGAACTCGGACTATGATAACTTGAACTTCTCGATAACACGAAGTAATTGTTCGGCCCAGCCTGAATTTTCCTAGCATGTATCACTACACACATCTAGAAACACATGTGAGATATTGTGTGGAGTGAAGGACAGACATGTTTTACTGAGCTCTGAATAAAAGTGTGATTTTAACGAGTTATAAGTGGGATTGTGTCATGAAACTTATATGGATGTGTTTAGGATAAGACAGACTACAGGATGGGACAATTTTCATGTGAGTTTTTATTTGAAAAATGATGAATTTGATGACTGATATGTAGACAATTGAACTATTTTGAGGACAATAAGCATCTAGATATGCAGGTATATGTGGTATTCAGTCAGACGTGACAACAATGGAAAATGGCCATACAGTAAACAGCAGTGATGTGTATGGATGTAAACGATTTTTGAATGCCAATAAACATGCATGTAATGATGTAATAATGGGTGATTTGGGGCGATACCCAATGCATATTTATGCTGCTAGAAGGTGTATCAAATATTGGTTGAGGATATTGTCAATGCCAAATGATAGATATGTCAGGTTGTGTTATGAAATGTTAATGCATTATGATAGACTTGGATACAGCAATTGGGTTACAGAATTACGATTAAACTTGTATAGAAATGGTTTTGGATATGTGTGGGAGTCACAGAATGTGCAAAATCATGCATTGTTTATTGCTGAGTATTTGCAAAGACTTAACGACCAACATGTACAAAATTGGAGGTCAAAATGTCGTGAAAGTAGTAAGCTTTGTTACTATGTCAATTTTAAACGTACATATGATATTGAACAGTATGTTTCAGCAATTGATGTATCAAAGTTCAGAAAAAGTATATTGAATCTACGTAGTTCATCACACTGCTTGATGATAGAAAAGGGTAGACATTATGGTATTTCGAGAGAATTTAGACACTGCCATTATTGTGAAGGATTGATCGAAGATGAATATCATTTCTTGTTGATTTGTCCACTGTACAATCATCTACGCTTGAGGTATATTCCAGAATATTTCATAGAAAATCAAACAGTGGACAAGTTTGAAAGATTGATGTCATCCACAAATGAGACTGTAATACGTAACACTGCTATGTATACTTTTTATGCTTTTAAGGAACGACATGCATATCTTAATATATATGATTGAAAATGCTGTATAGTAACATAAGAGTGACAACCTGGATCTTATGAATATGCTATGAATTAATATCAATTACATGTAATATTAAGATATGTGTATGTACTGTTTGGATTTTAAAAAAAAACAGTAAAGTGTTCAAAAGCTGGGTCTAGCAATGGAGATCACGATCAGAGGCTTCCTCAATGAACCCTGTAATCTGGATCTACACTGTTTACAGTGTAATAACATTTCATCTTTGTACCTTTGTAAGTTATATCATTTTCTATCTGTACACTGAACATATCTCAAACGGTAGAATTCATGGTAAGTGGATAATGTATGAGATCTTAGCTAGATCTACACTGTTCGCGAGGAAAACAAATTAATACATGCTTATGTAAAACAAGATTAAAAAAGGTCCTAATTGCGTTTAACATATGTAACAACTTTGTTCCTTTGCTCCGCACTATATTATACTTTGTGTATATTATGTACTGTATGTTTTTGTGTATGGGCCGGAGGCCTAATATCAAATAAAGAATTGAATTGAATTGTTAGAAACACATGTGACAGCTTAATGCAAATCGAACGTAATGCTGAAATATCCTACAGGAGCTTTCAACATCACTTTAGACCTGCATTAATTTTTGAACTTGACAAGTGTAGACCTAGATTAGAGGCTCCTCAACGTGCCTTCTCATTAACGTGAGCACTTTTTTGTTATAATATTCTTTCAAACTACTCCGGCATATTCACGGGGGACATGGCCTGTTTAAAATTTGGAATATTTCTTTCACAAATTCAGCGTTGAAAATATTAATTGCATAACAGGTTTTGCAGAACTTGTCTCTGCTATTTGATTGAAAAGATATGTAGTTACTTCACAGACGGTGAAACAGAATTTGATGGAAAAAGGAATAATTAACAAGTTTATAAAAGCAACAAACCTTACACAATGGCGTTAATGTAAGCACATGCCTCATTACATGTATAACTAGCACCCTTTTATGTTTAACAGTAGCGTAAAGCATATTAGAAACATAGGTAATCTAACACGTGCAACAATGGCGGAAACGGCATTTCTTATTAGCTACTTCAATCCATGCACCATATGTAAATCAAATTATTGTTACTGCTTAGCCCTTTTCTTCATATAAACACATTTTCGCGCATTTGCATCCAGACAAGACCCAGATCTGAAGACTCCTGTAGGAGTCGTCTGATTAGGATCTGCTGTGTTTGCTAATGGAATTTGAAATATATTTTACCTTTAGTTTCTAAAATGGCTGCAATTTTCCGACTTCTATATTCCATTATAAGTATTTTGTCCATGAATATACAGTAGGTATTAAAATTGGAATAAATATTGAACGAGGAAAAGGTTCACCCTTTTGATGCCAATTAAACCACTACGAATGTTGTTAAACTACTAGGTTTGTCATCTCCAAATTTAAAAGTGGCGTCTTCGTTTTATTTCTTTATAGAACTGTGCTCAGTGTCAAACATTTATGACCATGCGGAGACGCCGAGTTACTCTGTGCTTCCTCTGGATCCAAACTGTTTGTAAATGATTTCTCAAACAAAATATGAAACTTATTAGAAGTGTGTGAAAAAAGCGAAAGAAACAAAAATAGGGTATGAGAGAGAGGGGGGGGAGAGAGAAAGAACAGTTATAATGAAATATGGAAGGTGTGACATTGTAGCCATTTCAGAAGGTAAAGAAACATACCTTTCAAATTCTAATCAGCAATTTGCGCAGATCTGAGATATCTATATAATTATATAAGCAAACCCAGCAGATTCTTATTAGACGGTTCCTCTAGGAGTCGTCTGATTTGGATACACACTGCTACATCAACAATTCGAAAGGCGGCAAAAGTCATTTCAATCTGGTCAAGGGTTAATGACTCACATAGTCTACATCATCAAATACAGTGTGTTATAAGAATGGATGTGAATCACCATGGTCGAACATATCGGTTGACCAGATTATCTACAATTCACTATTTATTTATTTTTTTTGCCGTTTAATCTACGGTTGAAATATGAGTATATGTTAGTTTTAGCAATAAAATTATGTATGTGCGTGTTTGAAAATTATACATTTTGGTGAAGTTAACCCATTTCCTCCTACTGACGCATTTTGACTCCTCTGTGGAGCTCTGTAGGTTTGAAACAACTGTGATAAATATAGCACTTGTTCCAGTAGGAGCAAATGTTCTATTTATCACAGTGGTATCAAACCTACAGAATTCTAAAATGTTCCTTTTCCCCAGTATATGCACCTTTTCGGTAGATTTATTCAAATAGGCTGGGTCTAAAATAGTATAAGAGAGAATGGGCTAATGTCATGTCATATATCATATTCCTTCATGCGTTAGTTCTTCTCTGACATCGCTTGGCCCTTTATTTGTTGAATATTCATGTAATAAATAATGCCATTATAAATATTAATATATTATTTACTATAATGACATTGACGCAGGACAGTTTGTCTCACACAGAAACTGTAGAATCACATCTATGTTATAACATAAGCAAATTGCTACTATGACGTATAGGAGTCGTCTGATCTGGTTCTACTATATTTGCAACGGTGTTTATATGAGGGAAAGGGTTGACCTCTTGCCTGAGAGAAGTCAATGTTGACGCCTTTGACGAAGTAGAACCAGTGTGTTTGTTCCATTTGCTTACGGCATCATAAAGATGCTGCTGTTTCCATCCACGGACAAACATTCTTATGCACATATGTCATGATAAAAACACACTATTTCTATTACCTGTTTTTATTATATGTAATAAATATATTTTACTCGTATCATTATTTCATACATGAATATTCATCAGTTAAATGGTTATTAAACGATAGGTGGGTACGGTCTAACAAAAGCATAATGATTATTATTATATCGAATTCCGTACAATATTTTGGCATGCAGTAGCAAGATTCTGTTTCGTAAACTATTGGTAATATGGCAATGCCATGGCCAGTTTAGAGAGATCCATATAAGATGCGTAAATTAAATCATTTAAAAAAAATAACTTCTTTATTTCTCCGCCAAACCCTATATTATGACCATTCTTTCCTCGCAGAGAATATTCTAAAGAGTGATTGCTACATTACAACAAAGGGTTTGGTGGCGAAATGAGATTTTAGAATTTGAGTACGCACCTTAACCCTTCTCTTGCTGAATTTTAAAATACACTTCTCCTTCTTTACCCATGCCCTGTTGTATAATTACATACATGTACATCTTCATTGTGTACAAGTATATCGCTGTGCAATCACTGCTATGGAGTGCACTGGTTGCACAATCAACTTGTAAATAGTGCAGACCCTGATGAGACAGCTCCTGCAGGAGCTGTCTCATCTGGGTCTTCACTATTTACAGGTAGGTATATTGACGTGAATAGCAAGCGAGGGGTTAATCTGTTGGTCTGCCAATTTACATTTGTTCCAGACAGACCAAACAACCTGCCTGTATCAAAATGTAATGTGTGTTTGTCTTTTCGTATATATGCTTTGGAACATCGATATTTCGAAATTTAAGGGACCTTACACATTACTTCGAGATAACGACAGTTCGACCCAGTGTATGTCTAACTTTCTCGATGTGATAGCTTAAAACAGGTCAAATGTTACTTTAGTTGCGGCCTGCATCAAGCTGTCGCATACCTTTACAGATATGTGCAGTGGTGGAGTTTAGAACAATTCTGTATTGCAACATTTGGAAGGAATCAAATTTATTTTTAACTCGAGTTATAACGAAATTCTAGTTATCCTAGTTCGAGATATCGAGATTCCACTGTTCATTACTGTTTTACAATAGTGTTGTTTGCTGTTTATTTTGATTTAATGTTACTTAGGTCACTTTACGTGTTTTTGACTCATGAAATTTTGATGAATTTGTATTATCCGTTTTCATGATTTGGGTAGCCCTTGTTATGTTTGAATAAGGAATATTTTCAAAATGAGAAACAATGTTAACTCGATTGTTGTAACTCCAAGTACAATGAAACAATGTGGGCTATTGGGATCACCATGCGTCCGTCGACCGCTTTCATGCATCATTTGTACGTCAATATTCGTTAAAATTTTCTTTAACCCATTACCTCCTACAGCCGTTGCAAACAGATCGGACCCAGATCCTGTAGGAGCGTCTGATCAGGGTCTGCTGTATTTGCTTATGATATAATACAGATATGATTCTACAGTTTTTGCCATGATCAAACCATTGTTTATCCATGTGCTATTATAACAATCAATATAATTAATATTCATGGTGTCATTATTTCTTAAATGAATATTCATGATGAAAAGGGTTAAACGACATCTCCTCCTCCTAAACCACAGACTATATTTTCACAAAAATGATCTGAAGTTGACCTATTATCTCCGATATGTAAATCTTCCCAGTTCGTTGCACACTCAGGTAACAGGAGCTGAAGTAGAATTTAATGAACAATCTCTTTAAACAACATCTCCTAATCCACCCTCTGAATTCTCACCAATTTGTAACTGAATGACCTTCGATTAACTCACTAGTAGATATGAAAAAATTGTTTCGGTTCACGGCACAGTTAGGACACAGCAGCTAAAATAGGTTTTAATGATAATTGCTTTAAATATCTCTTCTAAAAGTGTAAAATGTATTTTCATCAAATTTCACATGCTTGATATATAGGGGACTCTCAAGATTAATCTGAATCGTTTATAAGAATAATCTTCAGGTGACCCTCTATGAAAGGTATATATAAATCGCTCCAGTCCAAGGCATACGTAGGTCATAGGAGCTAACATTTAAATTTTTCTCAAATTAACCAAATTGCGCCAAGTGGATTCTTCCATGTTTATATATTGGATTAATCCATTTTTTATCTAAGGGATGCATGGCCTAAATTTTCAATTCCGGTTTGTTTTATATTGAAATTCATATCAGCATATCAAACTCTGATCAGAGTCTACACTATTTGCCTATGTCCCATATATGGGATCGTAGGCACAAATGGATTAACAGCTCCTTCTAAACCAGTAACTGGATTCTCTCTACATTGCACAGGAATGGTCATATACATTATCACTTCACTGCCCATTGCATAATTGGGTTTAAGGAGCTAAATAAATTAGAAGGACATCTTCTAGAAGATTATGTTGAGTTCGACCAAATTTCATAAGAACGGGCTTTATGTGACTCTCTGTGGAGTTTATATCTTCATATGTAGGTCACAGTAGATGATAATAGAGTTTATCAAACAATTTCCTTTCTTAAAACCACTCAATGTGATTCGCAAAACGTTATAGTATTGATGCTGAGGTGGCCTTCTATCAAACCTATAAAATATAAATGGTATTAGGTGACTGTATAAGTACAATATTGTCCATAATATATGATACAATTTCGATGTTTTGAAATGTTTACAGATAGCTCACCATTTTGAATTATTACGCAAACTTAAACTAGATACTTCAAAGTCTTATTGTCAGTATAGTCATCATTTTTAATATATATATACCTATAAATGTAACTTAGCAAACGCATTTTTTTGTGAACTTTCGCCGCGAATTGTTGATTTCTGTGTTGTTTGTGACTGTGACTGTAAGCATTGTCATTCAAATACCTTTATTTGTTACATGAGCTAACAGATTTCAGAGATCAAATTATTCAGTGGCGTCTGCTCTTAACCCTTTCCCTCATATTGACGACTTTTGACGACTCTATCACTTTGTGAAACCATTGTGATAAATAGAGCATTTGCTCCTATAGGAGCAAATGCTCTATTTATCACAATGGTTTCAAACTACAAAATTCTAAAATTTTCCTTTTCTCTAATTAATGCTCCTTTTTGGTAGATTAATTCAAAGAGGTTGTATCTAAAAATAGCCTATGGTGTAATGGGTTAAACAGTACAAAGGTATTTGATCAAACGTCAAATGATCCCTAGATGGCCTGATGTCAAAGTGGAATACATCGGTCTTGGCAACAGCGGTGTGCTGATAAGACATTTTGGATATGTAAGAAAACTGTAAAGAGTGTATGACAGAACATTAACTCTCTACTACATACGCATTTTAACACATTTGCAAACAGAGCAGACCCAGATCAGACGACGCAAATAAATGTCATTATAAAGTTTTAACCCTTCGCTTGCTATTCACGTCAATATACCTACCTGTAAATAGTGAACGCCCAGATGAGACAGCTCCTGCAGGAGCTGTCTCATCAAGGTCTGCACTATTTACAAGTTGATTGTGCAACCAGTGCACTCCACAGCAGTGATTGTACAGCGAAATACGTGTACACAGTGAAGATATATGTAATTATGTAACAGGGCATGGGTAAAGAAGGAGAAATGCATTTTAAAATTCAGCAAGAGAAGTTTTAAGAGAGGCGACGGTTTAATGCAGGTCGTTTCTTTGGGAGTGTTCTGCATGTTTTCCACTAGTCAGATTGTTAGAATTTATCAGTTCTGCTTTACTACCCATTCGAATTAGTTAAGTTTTACTATATATTTCGTATTTGTTGATGTCAGCGAATATTTGTGCACTCTTTTAATATTGTAAGTTTCTATATATTACTGTATGAGAGTTGAAGTATATTAGATTAGTGAAATACGACTTATGGTTTTACTTTCCTCCTGGCACTGTTAGTGTGAGGTTGAGCGCCCAAAAACCGGGTTAATCTCCCTTCCCTCACCCCACCCCCACCCCCAGTGATTTTTGTCACTCACCGTTCCAAAACAGTACTTCCATTCTCCTCAATTGTATGTTTGTTTTGTCTTTGTGTGTCTCTATCTGTTTTGATAATTATGTACATTTGCTGTTTTCTTGTGTTGCTGTTCGGGTGGCTGTTCTGTATGTGGTGTATCCTGCATGACTCATATTTGTACTTTTGTTTTTGTCTGTCGGGGCATCTATGGCCAAGTGGTTATGATTGACAATCATTTAGCCCCTCCCCGCTGCGACTCGAATCCCAGTATTGGCGTTTGGATTTTACAGATGGGGGTACCTTCCATCTGGCTTGCAGTAAGTCGCTGGGTCTATCCGGTTAATTTCTGTGCATGCAACAATTCAATTTGTTCCATGCATAGAAACAAACATTTGAGGTATTTTTCCACTTGTAATTAGCTAAGACGTTGCGATATAAATGAAATACTGTTAACCTTTTTTTCAAAGAAAAGCCTTTTCAAGCCGTGGCAACATAGTAGACCTGGATTAGCCGGCTGTAGTAGAAGGCGTCAATTTTCAAATAGTATAATAATGTACATTTCTGTTCGAATCAGCATGGCATGTATTCAAATGTCACTAAAATAAACTAATAGAAATTAGTTATGTCATTATTTCTTACATGGATAGTCAACAACAGGTAAAGTGTTAAAATGACACGTAACCCCCTATTTTGAATGTCAGTGTTACCTAGGCGGAAACGGGTTGCTATGAAGCTGCCTTCGAGATGTTCTTCTAGTATACCACAGCTACAGAGAAATACTAAATGAACAAGAGAATATGTAGCACCGTTGGATGCTCCCCATATAAATGCAAGTTCCAAAAAGGCGTTTTTGTATATATAACAAAATATCAAAGGACAATAACGCCCTAAATTAAAGAACAGATTGTGATACTTCTTGTGCACTGCACTTTTCCTTATCGAGATCTATCTACCTGTGAAGATTCATGTTGATACCTATTATAGTTTTTGTGTTATGCTCCGGACAAAATTTAAGCATGAAAAATAACAAAGGGCAATAACTCCTGAATTATGTTAAAGATAGTGGTGATTCTTGAGCACTGCAGCACTTCTCCTCATCGAGATCTATCTACCTATGAAGATTCATGTTGATACTTATTATAGTTTTTGTGTTATGCTCCGGACAAATTTTAAGTATGAAAAATAACAAAGGGCAATAACTACTGAAGTATGCAAAAGAGAGAGTGGTGGTTCTTAGGCACTGCACTTTTCCAAAACGAGATAGATCTACCTATTAAGTTTCATGTTGATATCTATTACAGTTTTTGTGGTATGCTCCAGACAATGTTATGCCGGACGGACAAACAAACGGACGGACGAACGGATAAACAAACGGACGGACAAAGCGGCAACTATATGCTCCCCCAAATCCCATTTGGGGAGCATAAAAAGTAGCAAAGTCAAGCAGGCAAAGCAACATACAAGACATAAAACACACAACAACACACGCACACACACGAGATGAACACAGAAAATACCAACAAACACACAAGCACCAACAATAAACATTCCAAACATGAACAAGAGCACGAGTACAAAGACACAAGACAAACACAAGTAAGGGTGACAAAGAGAGTACCGCCATGGAATGGTCAGTAGCAAAATCACCCCTGTGAGTTTAAACCGGTCTGTAGACTTCCTAACCTCACACTTATATACCCTAGCTTAACAAGTAGTGTAAATAAAGGTATCCCCATCGGACTTTCCCACAACATAGAAGACGATAAACACATGACAATATGTGAAACATAGCATAACTGTGAAAAATCCGTCAAATATGTACTCAGTGACTTTACTGAATTCAGAGCAACTGCAGGGAAGCCGTTAAGGGCACAACAGGGAAAAAGTAATATACATTAATGGAAAAGTAGTAAAGTCAAGCAGGCAAAGCCACATGCAAGAGGCAACCACCACCAAAACACCGATAGACAACATGACACACACACACAACCACACACCAAAACGCACACACACACACACGAAATGAACACAGAAAACATCAAAAGACACACAAGAACCAGGGACAAACGTTCCACACATGAACAAATCACAAGCACAAAGACGCAAGGCAACAAAAGGAAGGGTGACAAAGAGAGTACCGCCTTGGCACGGTCAGTAGCAAAAACACCACTGGGGGTTTAAACCGGTTTGTCTGGTAAGCTCATCCCGTTTCTCAGTTTAAGAGTATATCATCATAGAGTACTACCCTCGGCCAGTCCTCGCGCAAGCAAAGGGCGAAGCGTAGTTACCGACTGTAAAAGGGTCAATAACCAAACATGATATGCGTTGCTATATAATGGGGGTCATAACCTTTCTTCTTAAAGGTTTTAATGCGTTTTATAAAACAAGAGGGCCATGGTGGCCCTGATATCGCTCACCAGACAATCAGAGAAGAAGATTTTCAAAGTTTTCACTATGTTTCTATAGAAAACTTACCACCCCTGGGGCAGGGCTTCATTTGAACCCATGGGCATAATTCATATAATTTTTGTAGAGGACCTCAAGATGATGTTATGTGCCAAATATGAAAGCTGAGAAACTTCAAGTTTAAGAGGTGATTTCTAATTAGCACACGGTTTGGATTCTGATCTGTGCATATGTGAACTTCATATGTGGTTTGTACAAGAGAGTTAATTGTAAGATTGATATGCACTAACCCTTTCTTCCATAAATGCACCTTTCTATGCCTCTGTAATAGTCAATTTATGAAACCATTGTGATAAATAGAGCATTTGTCCCATAGGAGCAAATGTTCTATTTATCACAATGGTTTCAAATTTACACAATTCTGAAATTTTCCTTTTCTCTAATTAATGCTCATTTTAGGTAGATTTATTCAAAGAGGTAGGATCTAAAAATAGCCTATGAGGGAATGGGTTAAAACTGTGTGAACAGACAATAATTCTGAAACAGACAACATAACAGTGAACAGGAACTTGACCTCTGCAATTATTGCATAAGACTAACCAGGCTATCTGCAGTCCAAGATAGAGGGAAACCCTTAGACTGTTGAAGTCTATTATAAAGTATAACCCACATGGCAGGGCAAGGCCAAATTTAACCTCAGAATTATGAAATTTAAAACAATTATAAAGATATACTAAGTAAATCTATACACTAAATATCTAAGCTCTGGGACTTGTAGTTTTTGACAAGTAGATTTTTAAAGCTTTCCCTATGCCTATAACTACTAAGTGAACCCAGCACTCCACTAAAGAAAACTTAAACAACAGTCTGCTTCAAAAACCTGACCACCCCTGGGGCGGGGCCAATTTTGACCCCAGGGGTATAATTTATATAACTTTTGTAGGGAATGTGAATATGATACTATGTGCCGAATATGAAAGTTGAGAACCTTCCAGTTTCAGAGGAGAAGATTTTCAAAGTTTTCACTATATGTTTCTATTGAAAACTTGACACCCCCAGGGTGGGGCCAATTTTGACTCCAGGGGCATTATTTATATAACTTTTGTAGAGGACCTATAGGTGATGATATGTGCCAAAAATGAAAGCTGAGAACCCTGTAGTTTCAGAGGAGAAGATTTTTAAAGGTTCAAATTGTTGACGACGCACGACGCACAACAAACGCCGACGGACGACAGACATCAGGCGATCACAAAAGCTCACCTTGAGCACTTTGTGCTCTGGTGAGCTAAAAACAACATGAAAATGGATATGACCCCGAATTTCTATGGATAGCATCACCATAAAGTTCTGGACCTGAAATGCCTTGTTGCAGTAACGTTCGTAGATTGCAATTATATTTTCTAATGAGTGGTAAACTTCGATAATAAAATTTAGAAAACGTTTTCCAAAGTTTGTCGCTTTAATACAGTACTAAACCGTTCTTGTCGGCGTACATGCAAAGAGGGCAGCGTGATTGCTAACTGTAAAAGGGTTGACAACCAGACATGCAGTATGTTGTAGTACTATAGGATCATGTCCCTTTTTTGAATGATATTTTTATATATATTATGATGAACAAAGTGAGAAAATGGGTATGTTCAATACTCTTACGAAGTTTGTAAATCACATCACCATAAAATTCAGGCTTATTATGCAACATATGTTGCACACTCTTTGTATCTAAATAAGAATAACACACGAACTGATGGCAAGATTCTAGTTGCACACGTCCAGTGTTCAGTTAATAGTAACCGCTGGTTTTATGCAGTATTATGCTGGCTGTTTCGTGTAATCCTTCTCCTGCTTAGTATGCAATTGAATGGAAGCTAAACTACTCTATGAAACGTCGAGTATAACTAATGTTACCAAACAAAGAAAAACCAGTCATATCGTGGCCTTAGACTCAATAAAACCGAATCTGCAATTTTCTCCTTTTGTGTTGCACTTTTTGCTCTCGGGGGATCACCTCTCTTCAGAATTTATAATTTTCACAACAGCAGGTGTTAAGTGCTTGTATGGCGGCCGTAAAACGTCGCCCCGTACTTCATTCTCAGTGTTGTTATACTTTCTGATCCTTCGAGATCATGAATTTCAATACATTTTGTTCTGAAAATTGAATACCGCTTAAGCCGGTGCTAGGGGGCGTGAGCAGTGTTGCACTTTCAATTACTGCTCATGAATAAACTCAATAAAACCGAGTCTGCAATTTTCTCCTTTTGTGTTGCAATTTTTGCTTTTGGGGGTTATTATTATTATTATTATACCACATTTATATAGCGATCTTTTCACACAGGATATGTGCGTTCAAAACTGAGTATATATATATAATGCTTACAGAATATTTAAAACAAATGAAATTTAAGATAGAGATATCGATTAAAGTATTAAAAATGGAATTAATTTAAGAATCATAGAACAAAAATAAAATCAAAACCATCCTTTTCTGTACGTTTTATGTCCATAAATCATAGGAAATAGACGAATGCTGTGACTATATTGTGTCAGTCCACTCATATCACTGAAACTGTAATGAAACATTATATATATGGTCAGTGTCGGTACGCCAGAACCACCTGGATTGGTATACAACACTATACATAAGATATTGTCTTACTTATGTAGGACAATGGGTTAACAGAATATGACTCTGATGCCTGACGGCAGAGCATTCCAAAGTTTTGGAGCTGCATGCATGACACTCCTGTCCCCGTATTTTACCATACGACTTCTTGGTACAATCAACGACACTGAACTACTTGCTGACCTTAACTCTCTGCGAGGCCTGTACACGTCAAGCATGTCGACAATGTACTTGGGGGTTCATTGTGCATGGCTTTGTACGTATATGTCAAAATTTTGAATTCGATCCGATGTTGAACCGGAAGCCAGTGAAGTTCCTTCAAAACCGGAGTGATGTGATTATATCGAGAAGTCTTGGTTATGATACGGGCTGCTGTGTTTTGCACCCTTTGAAGTTTCCGCAGCATGCTTTTTGAAATTCCATGCAGCAATGAGTTGCAGTAGTCAAGTTTTGATGTAACCAGGCAGTTTACCAAAGTCTTGGTAGCATCAGGTGAAAGGTATTGTCTTATATGGCCTATTTGCCGGAGTTGTGCGTAACTAGATCTACACACGGAATTCACGTGCGGTGTCATATCCATTTGTGAATCAAGTCTTGCACCAAGATTCTTCACACACAGCGATGGTTTGATTTTAGAGGGTCCTACTTGTACATGAATGTCTTCAGGTACTCTGTGTTTTTCGTGCAGAACAGGATGACCTCAGTTTTTTCGGTATTGAGCTTCAGCATGTTCTGGTTCATCCAAGAGACTATACTTTTCAGACAGTCCTTAACTCGTGTTAAGGTTACTTGTTGACAGGAAATGTCCTTTGGCTTAAATGACATGTATAACTGCGAGTCATCGGCATAAAAATGGTAGTCAAGTCCGTGGTTTCTGCAGATCACCTCTCTTCAGAATTTATAACACAGCAGTGGTAAGCGAAAGCATGTTGGCTCTAATTTCAAGGCTGGTCTCAGTTTTCATTTTACACACAATAACTAGCCAGTTTATATGACTGAACCTGATTAGGTCTTAAATAAAAGTACAAACATGAGTCATGCAGGAAACACTACATATAAAACAAACAGCCGCCCGAACAGCACCACAACAAGAAAACAGCAAATGTACATAACTATGAAAACAAAGAGACGCACAAAGACAAAACAAACCAACAATAGGGAGAAGATGGAAGTACCACCTTGAAACAGTGACAATAGTCACTGGGGGTTAAATCAGTTTAGGGGCGCCCAACCTCACACTTATTCCATTCCCACACTAAAAGACAACAGTGTTAATAAACGTTTCCACTCTCCGACTAATCTACAACTGCGATGGCAAATACAGTGGTAAATTGCATGTGAATTGAAAACATATTTAAGTGAAACATACTGTATCCACCTATCGCTAGAGTACCCAATGATTGAGCTGCAAACAGAGTAACTGTAGAAAAGTAATAAAGGAGATACAAAGATCCGACCTCCTCCATCCGTTTCCGGATTTAAGAGGTCGTACTGTTATTAGACAGAACGGATAAGAACAAACTTACAACCCATCATTTAAAACCACCTTAGCGTGAAATGGTCCTATTCACACGTGATTCCTTGGAGAGCGGACACGAATGCATTGTCATTTGCAAACGATGTAGACCAGAGTCAGAGAGTTCCTAGACGAGTCCTCTGTTCAGGGTATTCAATGTTTGCCATTCAAAATATTCTAGTAACTTTAAATATTTCATACTGAGTGGACTCTTGTTGCACACTGATGAGCTTTTTCAACTCTGAAATTATTATCACAATCATCATCATCATTACCATTATCGTCCAATTCCAACTCCTACCCTACTCAATCAAACCACCAACACTATGTTTATCATCATCATCATCAAAACAACCATTATAATCAGAATCATCATCACCACCACAACCATCAGAAGCAGCAACAGCAAGAGCAGCAGATACATATCATAATCATTATTTTGATTATCGTCGTCATCATCATTATCCTCATCGTCATAACTATCGTCGCAATGTTCGTTGTAAGCGTATCAAAATAATCATTTACGTTTTTTCTCCGTCCATGTAAGATTGGTTTCATCAGCGGTCGTTCTTATATTTGCAACTTGACGGGTAAGATGGATCTGAAACTTTTTTAACACAGGAGGAATTTCGTCTGCAATAAGTCCATCTGATTCAATTGTCAAACTTCTCCTTTTTGTGTTGCAAGTTTCGCTTTCGTGGGAACACCTCCCTTCAGAATTCCTTCTTGCTTAAAATATCAGATAAAATCTTGTAGGCAAGTAAACAAATTCGTCATTTTTCCATTTAACCCATTCCCTCATATTGACGACTTTTGACGACTCTGTAAAAGTCGCTTTGTGAAACCATTGTGATAAATGGAACATTTGCTCCTATAGGAGCAAATACTCTATTCATTACAATGGTTTCAAACTACAAAATTCTAAAATTTTCAATTTTTCTAATTAATGCTCCTTTTTGGTAGATTTATTCAAAGAGGTTGTATCTAAAAATAGTGTATGAGGTGATGGGTTAAAGGAGAGGAATGGGTCAAGCAGGAACCAACAAATACAAAACACACTGCCGCCCGAACAGCACCACGACAAGCACAGCAACTGTACATATCTATCAAATACAAAAAGGGACACACAAAGACATAACAAACAAACAATAGGGGAAATGGTAGTACCGCCTTGAAACTGTCTGTGACAAGTCACTGGGGGTTTAAACTGGTTTTGGAGGCGCCCAAACTCACACTTATTCCATCCCTACCCTAAAAGGCAAACAGTGTAAATAAAAATATCCCCTCTCCGACTAATCTTCAACAACTGCTATGGCAAATGTAGTGGAAAATTGCATATAACAAAATATATTTAAGTTCAATCAATATTGTTTTCTTCCTCTTGCAGGAATTGCTCTACAATCAAAGCGTTTCCTCATACCTTAATACCATGCTTTGCTGTCTATCGGTGTTTTGGTGGTGGTTGCGTCTTGTATGTGGCTTTGCCTGCTTGACTTTACTACTTTTCCATTAAGTGAAACAAACTGAATCCACCTATCGCTAGTGTACTCATTGATTGAACTAAAACAGAATAATTGTAGAAGAAAAGTAATAAAGGGTACGACAAAAACGAGTACAAAGATCCGGCGTCCCCCGTTTCCGGACTTATAGAGTACTAAGCCTTTCCTGGCGGCGTACATGAAAAGCGGACAGCGTGGTTGCAAATTGAAAAGGGGTTGACAACCATACATGCAGTATGTTGTGGTTCTATAGTACCATATCCCTTTTAAGGAATGTTTTAACATATGTGTCGAACAAAGTGAGAAAATGGGTATGTCAAATAATTTTACGAAGTTTGTAAATCGCATAATCGTATAAGTCCGGATGTGGAATACCGTCTCGAAGGAGCGCCTTAAGATTACACGTATACAGTAAAACCCCGCTAATGCGACCACCTAAAAGAGGTATAATTCTGGGTGCTAGATGCAGGTGGTAGCTTAATGCAGGGCAAAAGTAATGCAGAAAGCTTCTATAGGAGCTTTCTGCATTACTTTTGTCCTGCATTAAGCAACCACCTGTTTATAAAGACAGCTATGGTTATTCATTAAGTGGTCGCATTAGCGGGGTTCTACTGTACTTGCCAATAAGTGAGAGATTTTTCGATGGTACAATTTAGAGCATGTTTTTCTTAGTTTCTGATATCTATGAAAAGATAGTAAAGTCAATCAGGAAAAGCCACGCACAAGACGCATCCATACCCAAAAGCAGTGATAGAAAGCAAGTAATACACAACCACACGAACAGACAGTCATATAGACACACACGGGAGATGAAAATTTTAAAGATAAACAAACGCACAAGCACAGAAAAATACACCAGATAAACATAAAAGTAAGGGTGACAAAGAGAGTACCGCATTGGAACGGTCAGTGGTTAAACCACCACTAGGGTTTTAAACCGGTTTACCGACGTCCTAGAATCACACTTATCTCAAAGTCACTTAACAAACAGTGTAAATAAAGGTATCGCCATCAGACTTCCCCATAAAATAAAAGATCTCAGACTCAAATACAGGAAAAAATGGAAAACATAGCATAAAACCAACTGTGAAAGTCAGTAAAATATGTACTCAATGACTTAGCTGAAGTCAGTGCAACTGCAGGGAAGCCGTTAAGGGCACGGCAGAAAAAGAGTATGCCATTATAGAGTACTACCCTCAGTCTGTCATCGCGCCAGCAAAGAGGGAAGCGTAGCTACCAACTGTAAAAGGGTCAATAACCAAACATGCAATGTGTTGCAATATAATTTGGTACATTTTCTTCGTAAAGGTTTTTAATGCGTTCAATAAACAAATCATGAAAAATGATATTATCCCGAATAAAAGTTTGTAGATAGCATCACCATAGAAGTCTAGGTATGAAATACCGTGGGGCAGTATTGTCTGTAGATTGCAATTATATTTACTAATATATGCGAGTCAAATTTCGATAATAAAATTTAGAAAAAGCTTTCCGAATTGTATGATATCTGTAACCTTGCTTAAGAAGTTTAAGTGTTATAACTGAATTACGACTTTTAAAATCTTCTAGCAAATAACAGGCTCTGGTAAAGTGAATACGTTGAGAAAGATGTAGAACGAGGCACATCTCCATCTAGAAACTGATAATTAAAAAATTTGAAACTACAATCTTCCCTTTTACCGTGTATTTTTATCAAAACATTATCATTTGTGAAGAAAACAGTCGGAAGGGTTAGCTTTATTCAATTTGAGTTATTGTGGGTAAATGGTATGGATCATAACATCAACGAAAGGTTATCTAAGTACAAAAATGAGTCATGCAGGAAACACCACATACAGAACAAACAGTCGCCCGAACAGCAACATAAGGAAACAGCAAATATACATAACTATAAAAACATCAAGAAACGCACAAAGACAACACAAACATACAATAGGGAGAAGATGGAAGTACCGCCTTGGAACGGTCAGTGACAAAAGTCACTGTGGGGTTAACCCGGTTTATGGACGCCCAACCTCACACTTATTCCATCCCCACCCTAAAAAAGACAAACAGTGTAAATAAACGTATCCACTCTCCGACTTATCAACAACAACCGCGATGGCAAATACAGCGGTAAAGTGCATGTAAAACGAAAACATTTAAGTGAACAAACTGTATCCACCTATCGCTAGTGTACTCAATGGTTGAGCTGCAAACAGAGTAACTGTAGAAAAGGTTACTCTGTTGAAAAGTAATAAAGGGTACGAAAAAAACCGAAATAGTACAGATATCCGAAGTTCTCCTTCCGTTTCTGGATTTAAGAGGTCGCCTTCATAGAGTACTAAACCTTTCTTGTCGCCGTACATGCAAATTGCCAACTGTAAAAGGGTTGACAACCAAACATGCAGTATGTTGTAGTACTACAGGATCATATCCCTTTTTAATGATTTTTTTAAACATATTTGATGAACAAAGTGAGAAAATAGGTATGTCCAATAATTTTACGAAGTTTGTAAATCACAATACCATAAAATTCAGGATGTGAAACACAGTGTCGCAGAAGCGCCTTGAGATTACATTGGTACTTGCCAATAAGCGAGAGGTTCGATAGTAAAATTTAGAGAAAGTTTTCTTAGTTTATGGTATCTGTACCATTGCTTAAGCAGTTTTTTTTTCAGTTAAAATGAGATTTCGACTATTAAAATCGTCAATAGATGAACAAGCTCTAGCAAAACGAATAAGTTGAGATATATAAACCCCGTAAGATGGAGCACGGGGAACATCCCCGTCAAGATGAGGAAAATTTACAATATTAAAATCAAAATCATCTCTTTTGTCATATATTTTAGAAGAAATCATTCCATTATCAATTTTAAGGTCTAGATCAAGAAACGCTGCATAATTGTCGGATGGGTTAGCTTTATTCAATTTGAGTTCTTTAGGATAAATTGTAGGAATTATAGCATCAAAGAAAGGGTAACCTAAGTTAAAAATATCATCCAAATATCGACAAGTTTCATTGAAGACTTTTATAACATTTTCTTGTGATTGAGGATTCAAACGCAACATGAAATCTCTCTCATAGCAGTACAAAAACTGTTTTTACCTTTGACCTCTTAGTATGACCTTGACCTTTCAGCTAGTTATAGTCTACCTTCAGTCCGAAGGGCCTCTCAGCCGCTGACACTGTGGCGACTGTGTCGATCTCATCGCAAGCGAGCGAGACAATAAAGCCGAATCTGCAATTTTCTCTTTTCGCATTGCTACTTTTACTTTCAAAGGATCTCGCCAGTTTCTCGTTGTCCTTTCAGTTAACATGAATATTGAATCGCCCATTTTGACGTATTTTCTAAGGCACCATAAACCTGTACCTTAAGAATATTGTATAAGACATAATGACATCATGAATAATAATAAAGACGAAGTGTTTGTCTATCATAGCACTACCTCTACTCAAAAGCCCAGTGAGTGTAACCTTTGTTACATAACTCATAACGGCCATATCAGAACGAGCCCCTGACTGAGATCGATCCTCATACCTTCTGGTCCTGGAGCGGGTGGCTTATCCACTAGGCCAATGGGTCGGTTTATAATTGCATAAACAAACAGAACAAACCCTGTATGAGCCGTATCGTCTGGGTCTACTCTTTTTTCAAATCTCTAGAAGGTAAAACTCTTCAACCCTTTCAGTGCGGTAAACTAGTCACTAATGCCCTTTTCAAACAGTATAGAACAAGAAATTAGGGCCAAAACTACAGTCCTCTCATCCGGGTCTGCATTGTTTGTCACGTATTACTTTCTTAAAAAGCATCCCTGAATATTGACGGTAAGCTTGGTCTATTTAAATTTTGGAATAGTCCATTTGAAACTGCAGCATTCAAAAGGGTTAAAGTGAATATTTGGGTTGACCGTTACAAAGAGTGCAGGTCCAGGTTTTAAGCCGAATACAAGCGTCTCATTAGGATCCTAATGTATGATACATGTGCATTTAGGTTTGATCCAGATGATAGACTGGGTAATTGGGCGTCTTATCTGAATCCAATTTGTTTGACTCTCGGTCGTCTCATTCAAAATTTCGAACGAATCAGAAGTATGCACTTCGGATTTTAAACAGTACATAGAGGATCTTACATGAGTGTTCATTACACATTGTTTCATAAAAACAATGTATAATGAACACGAATGTAAGATTCTATTTATCACATAATCCCTAAAATGCCATAGAAAATAATACAGACTAGCTGACGGATGTTTCTGCCATTGCTTTACAAACAGCGTAGTAATACAACGGACGACCCGCATGGAGTGCTATGATTGGCTAACGTTTTTTAAATGAGAGCTACGATTGGCTAACTTGCTAATTTGCATAAAAAATGCACTAGTGCAATTCTGCGAAATACGGCACTCTGTTACGGCACTCCCACATGGTAGAGTATGTGATATATTATTTTACGACACTAGAAGGCTTTAACATGTTAATCCTTTCCTTCATATTTTTATAAACGTGTTTTACGCATTTGCAAACAGAGTAGACCCAGATCAGATGGCTCCTATAGGAGCCGCCTGGTCAGGGTCTGCTCTGTTTGCCAATGTAATTTGAAAGATATGTAGTTTTACTTTCTGAAATGGCTACAATGTTCTACATTTAATGATAAATGTTTGTCCTTGAATATTCAGTAGGTAGTGAAATTTGAAATAAACATAGAACGGGGATTTTGTCCATGAATAGGTATTGAAATTGAAAGTAGGTATTGAAATTTGGACTAAATATAAAACGGGGAAAGGGTTAAACATATATATGACATGTGATTATGCTGACATAAATCAACACCGTTTGACGTAAAGTCTGAACATTTCAAAATAACAACATAAATAAGTAAATCGGACGTGCCTTGTCAAAATTAACCCTTGCACCTCAGGCTCTGGGGGAAAATTTATCTGGTCAAACTTGTATCTGGTTAAAGTTTGATTATTCGAATTCGAATAATCGTTTAAAAAACTACTGGCCCAGTATCTAACAGCTTGGATCCTGATGAGACGCCATTTTACTCGGTGCCTCGTCTGGATCCAATCTATTTGCAAATGCGAGCTAGGGTCGGAAGTGATAAAACTTCTGAGTCTGAGGTCATTCTCAAGTATCTGATTGGTCAGATTCTGAGCAAGCTCAGAATCTAATTAACCAATCAAATGCTTGAGAATGATCTCGGACTCAAGCAAAAGGTTTTATAACCTTGAGACCAGATCACGGATATCTGTGCTATGCGCTAAAAGGGTTTGACTTCAAAGCATTAACCCTGTTGACACATTGGCATTTTAGCTTGGTTTTCGGCGTCTCATAGACTGGTAGACCTAATGTTTATTCCTTTACATGACGAATATTCATATAAGAGACAATGACATCATGAATTTTTAATGGGATGAACTTCTATACTGGCACGTGAACACAGACTATTTGGTCATGGCAGGAACTGTAGAATCAGATCGATACTATTACACAAACAAACAGAGCAGGCCCTGGCCTAATCTTACTTAATCCTGATACAGACAAACAGAGCAGGCCCTGACCTAATCTAACTTAATCCTGATACAGATAAACAGAGCAGGTCCTGGCCTAATCTTACTTAATCTTGATACAGATCAACAGAGCAGGCCCTGGCCTAATCTTACTTAATCTTGATACAGATCAACAGAGCAGTCCCTGACCTAATCTTACTTAATATTGATACAGATCAACAGAGCAGGCCCTGGCCTAATCTTACTTAATCTTGATACAGATAAACAGAGCAATCCCTAACCTAATCTTACTTAATATTGATACAGATAAACAGAGCAGGCCCTGACCTAATCGTACTTATTTTTGATACAGATAAACAGAGCAAGCCCTGACCTAATCTTACTTAATCTTGATACAGATAAACAGAGCAGGCCCTGACCTAATCTTACTTAATCTTGATACAGATAAACAGAGCCGGAACTGACCTAATCTTACTTAATCCTGATACAGATAAACAGAGCCGGCCCTGACCTAATCTTACTTAATAATGATACAGATAAACAGAGCAGGTCCAGACCTAATCTTACTTAATCCTGATACAGATAAACAGAGCAGGTCCTGACCTAATCTTACTTAATCTTGATACAGACAAACAGAACAGGCCCTGGCCTAATCTTACTTAATCCTGATACAGATCAACAGAGCAGGCCCGGACGTAATCTTAATCTTGATACAGATCAACAGAGCAGGCCCTGACCTAATCTTACTTAATCTTGATACAGATAAACAGAGCAGGCCCTGACCTAATCTTACTTAATCTTGATACAGATCAACAGAGCAGGCCCTGACCTAATCTTACTTAATTTTGATGCAGATAAACTACACCCGGTGACATACTCCCCCATCAAGTTGAAAATTCGTGTCGAATTTCTTTGGGTACGGAAAACAATTTGCAACGACTTCGGGACACAATAAGTCACGGCCCCACGTTGGGCGCTAAATGTAACCGGGGTTTCTTTGAGAGAAGTATACCGGCCGGATGTGGGGATCGAACTCGTTACCTAGAGGGTCCTAGTTAAACGCTCTACAGCTCGCCATGAAGGCCGGCTTGCACAGCAAAGCTGTACAAGTGTCGATACAGATAAACTAAACTCCGTGACAGAAGAATGGTGATACTCCGTAGAAATATGAACCCAAGGGTGAATGTTATATTATAAGTTTATAACCCTTAAGTCAGTTTTGGGATCGTATTTCTAAATAGAAATCTGAAATAAATCGGTTTGGGCTTGTAAATTTACATAGAGTTGTTACCAAAACTTGTTTTGAGATCGTAAAATTTGTACACTAAATTGTGACCCAAATATTTCGTTTGGTGTCGTAATTTTTCATGGAATTGTGACCCCAGCCGGGTTGGATTGTAATTCTACATATGAACTATTTACCTAAAGTCGACTTGTGGATCATAGATTTACATACACACATGACTCAATGTCGAAATGGAGATTTTACAAACAAGTGTGACCCTTCATCAGTGTGGGAATCGTAATTCTACATAGAATTTGTACCCAAAGTAGGCTTGGGTACCGTAATTCTGCATAGACGTGTGATACTGAGTCAGTTTTGGGATCGTAACTCATGCATAGAATTGAACCAAAGTCGGCTTAGAGGTCGCAATTCTACGTCGACTTGTGACATCAGTTCAGTTTTGAGATCGTAATTCAACACAGAATTGTGACCCGCATTTAGTTTATGGGGATTGTAATTTGTGGATCATAGAATTTGTACCCAATGTATGTGTGGTGATCGTAATTCTACATACAACTGTGACCCAAAGCATAATAAGTATATGTGTTTAACGTTCAGTAAAACTATTCTAAATCAGAAGGTTAACAATTTTCTCCATAAATTAGAAGTTTAGTAAAGAGGAATTATGGTATTTTAAGCAGGTTACTGTTTATTGTAGGGTGAAGGTCGTGCAGAAAACTCCTTTGGGAGCCTCCTGTATATGACGTCAAATCTGTATTAAGCTGCCACCTGTCTTAACCTTTTACTCCATTAATATTCCTGTAAGAAATTATGACACCCGTTCACCGTGAATATTTATTATATTTTTTTGTATAATAGCATATTGACACGGGGCATTTAGGCTCAGACAGAAACTGTAGAATCATATTTATATACAGTAAAATCCCTCTAATGCGACCATTTAATGAATAAACAGGTGTGTCTTTATAAACAGGTGGTTGTTTAATGCAGGATAAATGTAATGCAAAAAGCTCCTCTAGGAGCTTTCTGCATTACTTTTGTCCTGCATTAAGCTGCCACCTGCATCTAGCACCCAGAATTATGCCTCTTATAGGTGGTCGCATTAGCGGGGTTTTACTGTAATAAGCAAACAGAGCAGACCCTGATCAGACGGCTCCTATAGGAGCCGTCTGATCTGGGTCTACTCCGTCTGCAAAGGCGTAGAAATGCATATTTATGACACTTCAGCATTTAAAGGATTATCTCACTCTGTATGGATATGCATTCATGAGCGGATCCTAATACGGAGAAACGGATCAAAACTTTAGACTTTCAAAGTGTTTCTTTTTACACGATAAGCAAACGCATGCATGGGTGTAAATTACTGATACGGAAAAGATGGAACAGTCATCGATATTTATATTCCCGCATTGTTTAAAGAAACCCCGAACAAATCTTATTTTGTAGCCCAACCATTTTTCATGTTGATGGGCACAACATACAATTAGATTTGCTGTAACATGTATAAGCCATTAGTATCGGTGAATTCAGCAAACAGTGCAGATCATGATCAGATGGCTCCGTCAGGTATACACAGATGTCTGTGTTCTTTTTTAATTGATACTGTGCACAAATGGGTTAACCGTTTCATCGCTGAATTTTCAAATGGACTATTCCAAAATTGAAACAGGTCAAGCTTAACGTGACTCGTCGGGATTTTTTAACGACAACTGTAGCATGACAAACGCTGCAGGCCCTGCTAAGATGGTTCCTCTGGATGCCCTCTTATCTAGGCCTACACTGTCTGCAAAGGACAGCAGTGACTCGATCGTTTACCGCACTAGCTGAAAGGGTTAATTGTTTTTGTTCAAATTCTGATCTGCTACATTTTTAATTTATTTTCGATACATTAAAACATTTTAGAAACTAATTCACCGAGATTCTAACAGCGAGGATCTGGATGCAAGCTGTTTGCAACTGCGAGTCAAGTTGCGGATAGTGGGACAATGCATGTTAACCCTTTCTCTGCTCTATATTTATTCAAAAGTTCAATACCTACTGAATAATAATGAAAAAACCCCACACTTATTATGAAATACGGCAAGTGGAACATTGTAGTCCTTTTAGATTGTAAAGAAACAGAACTATAAATTTCCATTAGCAAACAGAGCAGTCCTTGATCAGACGGCTCCCATAGGAGCAATCTGGTCTGGTCTATATTATGTTTTCAAATGCATGGAAATTCGTTTATATGAAGGAAATGGTTAAATATATTTTATACACATTTTCTGTGGCCTCTTTGAAGCGGTGTCTAGGCAGTGGCACATTAAGATACATAAAATTAACCTTTTGGAGAATAACATGCCTTTACACCAAACTCTCTGTAATGGCCAATCGTATCCTTTCGTCCGATAAATCATACATGTAAGACATAATTAATGACTATGCATAGTAATTAGCTGATGTTGTTTGTTTTTTTGTCATACAAAGGTTTTTTAAAGGAAAAAAAGCTCAAAGAACGGTTCAAATGAGTCTGCAACTTCAAAATTGTGTTACAATTGCTAAACATACATGCATTTAATGTTATTCACTTCAAATGTCAGACTATATTCCAAATATTGGTGTCACAGACAGGTGGTCAATGTATGCAGGTTTCATCAAACTCTTTCATCTGAAAGCGACTTAAAGGTTTTGTTGCAATGAACGAATACTGTGCATGATGACTGTAGCTCTGTTATCTGTAGCTCTGCATCACTAACGTTTTAATAGAGAAGACAATGAAGGAAAATCGATTCTGCTGAAGTTTTACAATGGCATTCATACGTACTGATTTTTTGTTTGTTTTTGTAAATCTAGATCTATCTAGATCTTGAGAACTGTAATTTCAATTTTAATTAGCAAACAGAGCAGAAATTGTAGAATAAAATCTACCAAACACAGCAGACCAAGATCAGACGTCTCGATCATGTAAGAGATCAGACGGCTCATGTAAGAGTTGTCTGATCAGTGTCTAGTCTAGCAAATTCATTTTTACGCTATATATATGTATACAGCGTGATATATGTAGATCTACATGCTTTTTTATAAGTTTACGGTAGTCAGAAGTCAGAAAATGTGTTCATGGACTCTTTCAGTCAGCTGTGTGTTACGCTTATTTCAATTTATCGTTTGTGTAACGAAACTAGTTTTAATTTAGAAATCATGACTACAAAATAGCAAAATAATAGGTGACACATTATGTGCAGAATCACGTGCAATTTATTAATATACGGAAGTAAACAAAGCTTATACATCTGGCGTACGGAGAAATCCGAGTTGTCCGAAAAGATATGTACTTCCTGACATGCGCAGACTTCTTTGACAAATAATAACAAGGAACATCGAGAGACGTAAAAAAGTTCTATATTCTCTTAAAATGCCGCTGTTTGCTAGCAGTTCCCCATTCGACGGCGATGTCGGTAAGAATTTGTATGAATATGCAATAGCTTGAAATAGATTTATTAAAATGAGTCTCAGAGATTCGTAATATTTGTGGGATTTTATCCAATCACGGGATTGATTTTCTATGTGTGACATTTAGGCATTTCTTCTGTCTCGATCTTACACGTATTTTCTGATATGGTTGTTGGGGGCATATTTTATGCAGCTTTTTTGCTGCAAAACAGGTATATCAGAAGGATGTGGTGAGAATTACGTGTTAAAGCCTTTATATGCTCAACGAGCTTCTCTTTTAATTAATTGAAGTGGGTGGGGTATTGTCATTTGTTCCATTAAAGAAGCTGCAAAGCTTATGCAGAAGAAGCTGCAAAGCTTATGCAACATAGATGCATCTGGCCTCGAAACTACATGAATTTGTGATCGTAGGCCCACATGGAATATTACCAGTAGACATAGCACCATGGCCAATTTCATTCTATTTAACCCTTTACTCCATGAATGTTCGTTTTAGAAATAATGACACCATGAATAGTAATTAGATTGTGTTAAAAGAGTAAATGGACAAGAATTTTTGGCCATGGCAGTGTTACAGGCCGGGTAGAGGTACTGGGTGAAAGAAAGTAAGCGGTTCGGATAGCTCAGTGGGTAGAGCCTTGTAAGTGAGGGGTTCGATTCCCGGTCTGACTGCATGTTTTTTCACCAGTCCTGTTACAGTTGGCGTTCAACTTGAAAATAGGACCCTGTGCATGCCCATGATTTCTGCTGCAGATTCGGCGAGAATCTCAGGGAAAAAGGGGGAGTAGTGTGACAGGCTGGGTACAGGTACTGACTGAAAGACAGTAAGCAGTTCGGATAGCTCAGTGGTTAGAGCACTTGCCTTGTAAGTGAGGGGTCCCGGGTTCGATCCCCGGTCTGGCTGCATATTTTTCACCAGTCCTGTTACAGCAGAAACTATAGAATCATATCTTATAAATATCATTAGCAATCAAAGCAGACCCTGATCAGATGGTGCCTGTAGGAGCTCTATGTAACATGGAGAAAAGTTGTGACTCGACTGGGACTTAAACCCAGGGCCTTTGGCTTACCATGCCAACACTCTACCAACTGAGCTATCAAGCCACACAGTCTAAAGACTATCAACTGTTTCACCACAATCTCTACCCGGTTACATGGAGTAAATGGTTAAAAATAACAGCCTAAATATGCTAAGTGTGACAGGTAAATGGCGCTATTTTTAACCCTTTCCTTCATATAAATGCCTTTTCACACATTTGCAAACAGAGTAGACCCAGATCAGACTGTTCCTGTAGGAGCCATCTGATCATGGTCTGCTCTCTTTGCTAAATGGAATTTGATAATTCTGTTTCCTTACTATCTAAAATGGCTATATTGATCCACTTATTTCATTATAATATCTACTTTGTCCATAATATTCATTTTGAATAAATTAAGAACAGGGAAAGGGTTAATATTGGCCTATCATCAAAATATCAAATTGTTCAATGTAGTAGAATTTCACATGAAAATATGTAAATTATAAAGAAACAATAAAACTAAATTATTTAGATCCTTTAAATATCGTTTGAAATGATATTGATCAATACATTTTATATCATCTATATAATATGTTTCAGTCAATATGATAATGATTCTGATTTGAAAAATCAATATAAATGATGTACAATCCATTAAAATTTATCAAAATATTTATTGAATCAGTGGCTCATTTTGGCAGAAAATAATTATACTCAGGGTTGGGTGGTAAATACTGGGGGTGGTAAATACCGGTATTTACCGGACTGGTAAATACTCCCAAAATGACCAATACTGGCATTTACTGGCAAATACTCCAGAAAAGGTAGAATATATAATATTTCTTTGAAGTTTGTTGTTTTTATAAAGGCTGTTTTAAATTGCTGGTTATTGGAATATTGATAAGTTTATTTATTGATTTCTGTCCATCATTTTACTGAGGGTTTAAACTGTTTCATGCCTGCCAAGGGTACTCATCAGATGGCTTATATTGGAGTTTCATCTGGTTTACAGAAAAGTCCTGTATAGCTCTAACTTTAATAATGGCATGATTCTGCTGGTATAACATGTTAAAATCTTCAGTACAACAGACCAACTCTTTTGTCTGATACTGCAATTTGATTGGTTTAATCTGAATCATTTCCCCCTCCAAATTGTCTATATCATGTTTGACACTTCATGGTTCATTGTGTGTATCTCTTAAATGAAAAGTGTGTATGTTTTTATAACAAGTACCATAGTGGCCAGTAGAGGTGTCAAAACTGTTGAAATTTGCAGTGGGTTAGGAGGCCAGTATTGTTTCTCTTATCTGTTACTCAGTTTTCTATAATTGACTGCCAGTCTTTTGATTTTCATGAAACTTGATTCATTCAAAATTCAGCTTAAACTAGAAAACCGACTCGGAGAGAGCCCTGTAATCAAGGGCAGATAACTCTAGACATAGTGACCAGATTCAACCCCAAAACTATAGGCGTCTTCCTCTGATGATACTAAGCATATGCTTTAATATGAAACCAATATGTGAAGTACTGTTTGAGTTATCATGTCGCATCAAATGTGTTGATGGATGGACAGAAAATGTGATTCCTATAGGGATCCTGTATTTCCACGCAGGGCCCTAATCACACCTTTCAGGGCTTTCCCCAGGATTTTAGGAAGGCATGTCGTATTTTAGTGCGAGGGGGTGGGTGCGGGAGGGGTTTCCCCTCCTGCCTAGCGCCGCGGCGAAAAATTTGAAAAAAATGAGGTTATCATGGTGAATATTTTGCATTTTCTGATATAAAGTAAAAGCTATAGTAGGGCTCTTGAAAGTTTTTTATTGCACATGTTTGTACAAAAAACAGAATATACATTAAACATATCTACAACCACAGCACCACCTTCCTTGCACGAAACTTTTAGAACAGTTCTTTTGCAAATTTACAAAGATAAAAAAAAAAATGCAAGTTGATCAGGCACTGTATACCTAAGTCTTAATTGCTTAAAACTTCTGGTCTGAATTACATGTAGTTTCAATAATTGGAAAATTCACTCATCACATTTTCACAGCCTCATGGTATGGAAATTCCAATGTTAAAGGAAGCTTGTGAAAAGAGTCTGACTATGTACCATGGAAGTAACATGAGACTACCATCAAAACCAATATTTGATAAAGATCTATGACCCCCCCCCCCCCCCCGAAAAAAAATCAATACCTTTATTCTAGACAATTTTGCATAATACATGGTCAGAAGCTATAAACCAGGCTCTAAACTACTGTTTGGTAGAAAGAGTGTAGATCCTTATCAGTCAGTTCCTATAGAATTTGTCTAATCTGGATCTACTCTGTTTGCAAATATGTATTTATGGATATTTATACTGAATAGTCAATATTCACTCAGTACGTGCATTACATCGTGTATTTATGGAGATTTATACTGAATAGTCAATATTCACTCAGTATGCGCATTACATCGTGTAACAAATTTAATTGACATTGAAATCGGCCGGGACGACGTGTCCCTGGGACGCTCGCATCGAACTTCAGTTCCAACAGTCATTATTAAATTTTCAAGTATTTCTATCAATATTATTTGACAAATTAAATAGATGGTGAAATTTTTCTAAATATTGATGAATCTTGTCAAATTATCGGTAGTTTTGCCAGTCCAGGACATAATTGTTTCAAACGTCATGCTTACGTGCATTCGGCCTTTACAAATCAAGAAGAAACTTGATTTAATCATATATGTATAAGGAATGGAAGTTCTTTGTTCCGATATAAATCGAGTATGCAGAACAAATTCAACTGGAGTCCACGTAATTAGTCCAATTACAGTTTTAAAATCGGTAGCCTATATAAGACAAAGTTACGCTTTGAACTTTCAGTGAGCCCGCGAATGTTTTTCCCCCGATTTCGTGTCCGCTCCCGACATTCGTTGTTTTTGTTGGTTTGACTTTTTGGAACCTTCTTCTCAATGGGCTGAATTGTTTGTTCGTTTAACCGTATCGCACCTCTGAACTGCTTCAGCGGTTAATTGTTTACACGCGACATGCAATCAGCCATGCGTACGGCACGCGCTGCGGGTGTTGGCTAATAGCTTGAGACACTGCAACACCAGGGGAAGTCTGTGTGTATACTTGTCACTTAAAATGACATATAAACAAACACGTTTGAAAGGGCGTCGGCTCGAGAATTTTAACATGTCGGAGAAATTAAGGGGTGTCGGATTTTCGCCACCGACAAAGATAGAATGTCGGGCCCGTCATGCGAAAAGGGCCTGGGGAAAGCCCTGCGGCTTTTATTTTACTGTTTTGGTTGTTTACACTGCAAATGCATAAAGGCAAAACTTGTAAATATGATTAGGGAACTAATAAAGCACATTAGGATGGTTTAAATATGTGCTCAGCCCCTGGACAATTCAAAATACCAGTAAGTGCCAGTAAATTCCGGTATTTACCGCCGGAACGGTAAATACTCATAAATGCCGGCATTTTGCCAACCCTGATTATACTTATTAATATTATTCTCCATTGTTTATAACCAGCAGACCTTGTCGGTGATGGGTCAAAATGGCCCACTTCCATAAAGGGCCCAGTTTGCACGAGTCAACACGGTCCAATTTTTACGATATTTGATGTATATTTGGCAGCACTATATATGAATATTCGTGTTTATTTGATTGAATAACGTCCCTTGTATTTATTTTAATCTTATAGTGTATTCTCATATTGTGTAAGACATGTGAATGAACACGGTTTTTATATAAAATTTATGGCTGCACTGAGACCTGACGAAATCAAAATAAGCCATATTGACAGTCAAACAGAGATATCGTAAACGATGTTGAACAGTGTCTGCACTACATGACACAGTATAAACATGTTAATCTATTTAATTTATTTTAAATTAACAGTACTTAGGCAAGTAATTAATCAACTAATCTGGATTTAAGCTAAAAGATGTGTGCCTTTAATATAAACAGCAATATGTTCAAAGACAGTGCCAATTATCGAGTTAAAGATTTTCTACATGAATTTCAAATATACATAACACTTTTAATTACCATATCTATTACTAATTAAGAAACATTTATCAAACATTATATTTGGTGTTACACTTTTAAACTTTAAAGTGTGTTCGTTGAACACACTTGAAAATATATTTATTTTATCAAAATGAAAACTAACGTATACATGTAAGTATCAATTATACCGATACAACTTTTTTCCCCAACTAAATTTATATTAACGATCACTAACCAAAAATGGGCCGATTTGACTCAGTAAAATTTGGTCTGGGGATAAAGTTGGCCATTTTGGACCGGGCCGTTTTGGAATTGGGCCATTTTGACACACATTCACCTGGTCGAGTGCTTAACGTGATGCTTGACTACAATACCAAAGATCAAGTTTGTAGTGTTTGATTCCCGTCTGACCCAAGTCCTTCGGATGAGACTTTATAAACCGAGGTCCGATGTATCAGTGCTTTACACTGGGCATCTAAAAGAACCAGAGAAACTATCGATACTAAGAGTAGGGCATCATGTCCGGGTTTGTGTGTACCCACTCCCCTCTCTGGGATGTCCAATTAGCCCATAGTTTAGTGGTATTGAGGGAGAAGGATTGGTCCTGATTTTGTATATATATTCTGTATAGAAAAACCTCAGCTCAAGAGAGGGAGAAGTCAGCAGGGTTCTCCCAAATCACCCCCTTGCTTGAACCCTGTTAAATTCAGCTAATAAATATTCAAGATGTCATTATTTCTAACATGAATATTGAACAGGTAAAGGCTTAACCCTTCGCTTGCTATTTACGTCAATATACCTACCTGTAAATTGTGAAGACCCAGATGAGACAGCTCCTGCAGGAGCTGTCTCATCAGGGTCTGCACTATTTACAAGTTGATTGTGTAACCAGTGCACTCCATAGCAGTGATTGCATAGCGAAATACTTGTACACAGTGAAGATATATGTAATTATACAACAGGGCATGGGTAAAGAAGGAGAAATGAATTTTAAAATTCAGCAAGCGAAGGCTTAAGAGACTTAGAAGTGCCTGACTTTTTACCCAGCATTAAGCTGCAAAGTGTCATAAAGACTAGCATTGATACTCAAGACTCAGGCTAGAGGATAATTTTAGGAAAAAGGTCATTCTCAATCTGCTGACATGTCCTTATTTTGAATGTAGAGATATGTAAATAGGGAGAGCTTATAATAGTTATATGTAAGTAGGCAGAGTAAAACTTCTCCATGAGTACCACTAAAATTCTCTTTGCTTTAGAGCTCTAGCTTGAGCCCTGGGTCCAATGTTATTAAATTTCAGAGTCGTCTTGAATTTCAGTATCTGATTGGTCAGACTTTAAGCAAGCTGAGATGCAGAAAATGAACTCAAACTCAAGCAATATGTTTTATAACCTCGGGGTCTTGGTATTAATTTGAAGGTCTGGTTTAGAGAGGTTATACTGTATTTTTCAACATCTAGAAATGCTTGTCTTACAGAGAAGGCTACCAGTGAGATGAACACTGTGGAGGACTGGGGTCTTATAATGGATATATGTGACAAAGTCAAAAACACTAATGGGTAAGTCAGTGGTCCAGATAATAAACATACATTTAAACATTTTCAAGAAAATCTTCTTTATATCTCTACCAAACGCTATACTGTGACCACTCTTTAGAATCGTTTCGAAGAGACGATTCTAAAGAGTGGTCACAGTACAGGGTTTAGTGGAGAAATGACGATTTTAGTGCTTGTGTACGCACCTTTATCTGTAGCTCTGGAGTAAGTCACTGTCCAAATTTGAACATAGAGACACTTTTTTGCACCTTTGCAAATAGAGAAGACTTAGATAAGATGACTCCTGTATGGGCCATCTGATCAGGGTCTACTGTGTTTGTTTAAGAAATATTAGATGTGATTCTAGTGTCTGATATGGTTAAAAATTACTTTGTGCATATAAATGTCATTATAAGCATTTAGCTCATATTAATAGTCATAGTTGTTCATTTAGCTTATTAATAGTCATAAATTGTTACACAGTCAGTAATTTCTACTAAATAGCTTATTGTAGCTTATGTTATCTGTTGTACATACGACTCAAAATAAAGATTCTTGTATCTTAACTCTTTCCCTCATAGGCTATTTTTAGATCCAACCTCTTTGAATATATCTACCAAAAAGGAGCATTTACTAACAAAAAGGGAAAATTTAGATTTGAGTACCGGTAGTTTCGAAACCATTGTGATAAATAGAGAATTTGCTCCTAAGGAGCAAATGCTCTATTTATCACAATGGTTTCAAAAAGTGACTTTTACAGAGGCGTAGAAAGGCGTATTTATGAAGGAAAGAGTTAAGGAATATTCATGAGGTAAAGGGTTAACCAGTTACTTGATTAATATTCATACAAGCACCAGCCAATATGAGAAGTAGTGGAATTAACATGTAAACAGTTATTTTAATTCTCTATTGTCTCTAATTGTTTTTTTGCAGCTCCAAAGATTGTTTACGCTCCATAGTGAAAAGGCTTAACCACCGGGTACCATTTGTTTCAATGCAAGCACTAACAGTGAGTATACTTTATTACTAATCTCATTGAGATAGACCTATTCTTTATGTCTTCATCAAGTGCTGAAAGGAGATATATCTATAGGTTTTGATTACTGTAGGTATTCAGACAGATATCAAGGCAAACAGTGCAGGTTCAGATCAAATTGCTCTTAAATGCTTTACTCCATAAATATGCATTTTGCAGACAGAGGAGACCCAGATCAGGCAGTTCCTGTAGGAATAATACAGATCTAATTCTACAGTTTCTGCTTTGGGAAACAGTTCATGTGTTTATATGCCATTTCAAATATTAATCAAACTAATATTCATGATGTCATAAATTACATGAATATTCATGGAGTGAAGGGTTAATACATACATGTATAAAATATCAAATATATATTAATGCCCCTTTTAATACGAGGCTTGTTTGGAAATTATTGAGACACTGGCTATTTTTCCTGATCTGTTTAACCCATTCCCTCATATTGACGACTGTAAAAATCACTTTGTGAAACCATTGTGATAGATAGAGCATTTGCTCCTATGTATAATAGCAAAATAATGCTCTATTTATCACTTTGGTTTCAAATTATAAAAGTTTCCTTTTCTCTTGTTAATGCTCCTTGTCGGTAGATTTATTAAAAAAAGGTTGTATCTTAAAATAGCCTATGAGGTAATGGGTTAACATACATCTCTAAAATTCTATACACACACAGAAAACATTCATAATTAATGTGAAACAAAGAAATAACATCGATTTACTATGATGCATATTTAAGATTTCCTAAACTTGTCCTGGGTGCAGATACCCGGCGCACGACGCCAGCACATGTATTTATGAATATACCATTTTTACAATGGATGCCAAGATTACTTAAGATGACAATCGGAAGAGGCGAGTATCAGCATCTCGAGTGTTTTTAAAGAGATGGCAGGCTGGTGGGAATAATGTTCTCAACCGCATCATAACAATGGATGAAACTTGGATTTATTATTATGACCCGGAGACAATGCAGCATGTGGACCGTTAAAGGGTCAGCACTGAGTAGTGTAAATGTGTGTACAATAAATGGGTACTGCGACACATGCATTGTATCAAGCGAGACGTGTTTACTTCGAGAAAGAGTAGTATGGACAGGTAATGCTCAGGCGTAATTAACGCAGACGCATTCATAACATCACTGTGCGTCGGGTCTTGCAGGGTCATGTACTTCTGATAGACACTGTAGTACAACCAGAGATGCTAGATCACAACTCCTTCCGGCTGCTGATAGGAAAATGATGCATCTGTTCCACTGTGAAAAACAAAACTTCTGTCTCTTTTCTTGCATTCAATATCTAGAATGTCTCAATTTCCGAACATGCCGGACATTTTTGGTCATATTTGATCACTGCCAGGACCCAACACAACTATTGACAGAAACAAATCTGTTCAATCAGTTTTACATAAATGTACCACAATAGAACCTCTCTATTGCGACCACTTAATGAATAAACATGACTGTCTTTATAAGCAGGTGGTTGCTTAATGCAGGACAAAAGTAATGCAGAAAGCTCCTCTAGGAGCTTTCTGTATTACTTTTGTCCTGCATTAAGCTACCACCTGCATCTAGCATCCAGAATTATACCTCTTTTAGGTGGTCGCATTAGCGGGGTTTTACTGTATTAGCCAATCTCTCTATGTTCTTTTGCAGTTACTTAATGCCTGTGTTAATAACTGTGGGAGGGAGTTTCACTTGGAGATCTGCTCAAGAGATTTTGTATCGGAGTGTAGAACACTTATAGGACAAAAGGTAAGTAAAGACTAGTTTTACATTTTACTTCATGAATATGCATGTGTAAGAATCAGAACTATGGTTAAGGGTACATACTCAAATACTAAAATCTTCATTTCTCCACCAAACCCTTTACTGTGACCACTCTTTAGAATCGCCTCAAAGGAGTGGTCACAGTATACATTGATATGCTAGAGAAACAAAGCAGTTATTCTTGAAAATGTTTGAATTGATGACCCTTTACTCCATAGATAGGCCTTTCTATGCCCTTCAGTTTGCAAACAGTAGATCCATATCAGACAGCTTATGTCGGAACCATATGATCACGGACTGTTGTATTTGCTTATGATTCTACAGTTTCTGCCATAGCCAAAATTCCTGTGTCCATGTGCTATGATAATAATTAATCTAATTAATATTCGATATATCATTATTTCTTTCATGAATATTCATGGAGTACAGGGTTAAGTAAAGTTTGATAATGGTCCATGTAACAAGAGGACCTTTGCTACAACAGACATCAGAATCATATATGTCACATTATTTAACCCATTCCCTCATATAAACGTTTTTCACGCATTTGCAAATAGAGTAGACCCAGATCAGGTCTCCTCTGTTTGCTAGTGGAATTTAAAATATCTGATTCTTTAGTATTTAAAATGGCTGCAATGTTCAACTTTCCATGTTTCATTATAACTATTTTGTCCATGAATATTCAGTAGGTATTGGAATTTGGAATAAATACAGAACAGGGAAGGTTTAGCTAAAATTCAGAGCAGATCTTGCAGGAGCTGTCTGGGTCCATGCTTATAAAGCTTTTTAGTAGAGTCTGAGATCGTTCTCAAGCCTTTGATTGGTCAGATTTGAGTTCTCAAGCTTTTGATTGGTCAGATTTGAGCCTTTGGCTCAAATCTGACCAATCAAAAACTTGAGAACGAACTCAGACTCAACTAAAACTTTTATAAGCATGGACCCTGATCTGGGTCTACACTGAATGCAAAGGCACAAATATGCAGCTTTATCTTGGTAATATTGAACCATTTCCCACATATGAACACTTTTTCACGACTTTGCAAACAGAGTAGACGAAGATCAGATCATGATGGCTCCTTTAGAAGTCAGGGTCTGCTGTGTTTGCTTATGACGTTATAGTAGATCTCATGTCCATATGCTATTATAAAAATTCAGCTAATAGATACACCTAATGTCATTGTTTCTTACATGAGTATTCAAAGGGGATAGGTTAAACTGTTATGCAAAGATATATCTTCAGATTATATCTCTAGATACTTCGTTACTAGGTTTATCAAATTTGTGAACACAAACAATGATTGTCAGTTAACACTTATACAATATAGTAAACCCTGTACTCCATGAATATTCATGCAAAAAAAATTTCACTATGAATATTAATTAGATTAATTATTAAAATAGCACATGTATGGACATAGGATTTTAGGCCAGGCAGAAGCTGTAGAATCATATCTTTATCGTCAGGATCCTGATCAGACGGTTCCTACAGGAGACATCTGGTTCGGGTCTACTCTGATTGCAGTGGTGTAGAAAGGCGTATTTATTGAGTATAGGGTTAAGAAGTTGTTGCAGTACATGACGTTTTATTAGATATTTATTATGTTTGCATTTTTAATGTCATTCATTTTATACAGTTCTTGTATGAGATCAAGTCAAAGTCATGATATTACTTTTTATATGCCCGGCTTCATCTAACCACCAATATTACTTCCATCACTTTGGAGTTTGGGCCCTTTATTTACAGAAATTCTTACTGTGGAGTTGAACACCAGTTGGGCATGTTTTCAAATTTGTGACAGGTTGACTGTCTTTTTGAAGTTTGATCTATGCCAGGTGAAGTAATATGTGACTATTTCATTTTAGGCACATCCACGAGTTGCACAAAAGTTGAAATTTTTGGTTAAATCATGGGCAGAGTCCAAGGAATTCAAAGATGATCCAGCTTTAAAGTAAGTAAATTATATCATTTAACCCTTTTCTATAAAAGCCTTTTCAAGCTATTACAAACAGTGTAGTCCCAGATCAGACGGCTCTCATAGGAGCCGTCTGATCAGGGTCTGCTCTGTTTGCTAATGGAATTTGATAGATCTGTTTCTAAAATGGATACACTGTTCCACCTTCCATATTTCATCATAACTATTTTGTTCATGAATATTCGGTAGGTATTGAAGTTTTGAATAAAAATAGAACCAGGAAAGGGTTATAAATGTTTAATGGAAAAGGTACCTTATAAGCTACAAGAGATCCATAGCCCAGCGACATATTTCAAGTACTAAAATGATCACAGAGCTACATATGATGGTGCATACTCAAATACTAAAATAGTCATTTCTCCACCAAACTCTATGTTGTGACCACTTTTTAGAATCGTCTCAAAGAGATGATTCTGAAAAGTAGTCATAACATAGGATTTGGTGGAGATATAAAGAAGTTATTCTTGAAAATGTAAATTTACGCATCTTATCTGGACCTTTGTGATCATTTCTCCACCAAACCCTATGTTATGATCACTCTTCAGAATAATCTCTTTGAGACAATCTAAAGAAAAGTCATATTATGGGCTTTGGTGGTGGAATGAAGGAGTGCTTGAAAAGAATGTTTATTATATCAGAGCAGCAGATAAAGGTGCATACTCAAACAGAGCAACAAATAAAGGTTCATACTCAGACCCTTTTCTTTATGTTTCAGCCTAATTCCATCATTTTATGATAGTTTGAAGAAGGAAGGGCAAGAGTTTCTAGATCCAGAAGGCCCAGCAGTAAGTAGTGTTTATTAAGTGAATTTTCACAATAGTTTTCCGTCATGAATATTTTTGGGATGGGGCCAAATACTGAAGTATGCAGGTATTGGTCAAACAACCGAGTCTTAGTTGTGGTACAATTATGGTAACTGCTGTTACTGTGAAAACTTATTAATTAAAATATGAAGAAGGATAGGTAAAAACAGAACAAATGATCGAAGACTATTTCAGTGGAGGCTGGGTTTATTTAGCAAGCTTTATGAGTACAGGAGTACTCAGTCGGAAAACAGACCGAGTATTTGAGTATCAATTTGTTACTCTTTCATATCCCTTAACTCTATATGTAATGACTTGTCACTTTATAAATATTCATTAACTGAATTTTTGTACTGTAACATAACAGGTGAACGTTTTCTTTTTTGCAATGAAAAATACTATTAAATAACTTCAATACAATTCCATAAAGAGACAGAACAGACAATTCTTACCATTAGCTTGATTGAATGCCATCAAAATGGTATAAAATTGATTTATTCAGGTTCACAAAAATAAGAAATTTGGATGTAAGAGATAAGGGTCCGAGATTATAAAACTTCTGAGTCCGAGTCTGAGATCATTCTCAAGTATCTGATCAAATGATTGAGAATAATCTCAAACTCAATCAAAAAGTTTTTTTTATAACCTAAGGCCTGGTGTCATGATTGGGGTAAGTTACAGAGTTACAGTTAAAGGTGCATACTCAAATACTAAAATGTTTATTTCTTCACCAAACTCTATGATGTCTCAGAGACACGATTCTAAAGAGTAGTTACAACATAGGGTTTTGTGGAGAAATAAAGAAGTCTTGAAACTGTTTTAATAAACGTTTCTGATCAGGACCTCTGGGTAATAAGGGGAAATGTGGCTTTTTTTTTCAGGCAAAGACTGCCCCAGTTGTGAGCAAAGATCCAAATGTAGTACAGTCACAACAAGAGGAGGATGACATTGCAAAAGGTATGTACTGCTTGAAGCTCTGACAGGAGAAATTGTGAAGACTGTAATTTGCTTTCTTACTTCTTTACTCTTTACAAACATCTTTTTACACTTTTTGGAATAAACCTTTTGAATGCTGAATTTTCAAATCAGAATGGTCAATCTTTATTTAATGATTTGGTTCATACAGTATGAAAGAGTATACATGTAATGCTCAAGACAATTTTGAATGTTAAACAGTACCAGCCTGATTAGAGGACTCCTCTAGGAGTCTTCTGATCTGGGTCTACACTACAGTCAAACCTCTCTATAACGGCCACTAAATTATGTTAATTAGTTGGTATTTAGGACAGGTGGTTGCTTAAAGCAAGGTGAAAGTAAAACAGAATGCTCCTATAGGAGCGTTCTGTTTTACTTTCCCCTTGCTTTAAGCAGCCACATGCCTTTAACACAAAATACTTGATGTAATTAGTGACCGTTATAGAGAGGTTTTACTGTATTTGCAAATATTGATACACTTGTTTCTGCATTTAAGGGGTTAATTAGAGTAACAGCCAAGATAATATTGCATGTTAATTGGCATCAGAAGAGCTTAAATTGATATCAGAACAAGTTTCTAGTTTTAACAATGCTATGTTTATTCTTTTCAAGCTACATTTGTATTTTGTAGTCCCTGTAACGATAGAACACTAAAGGGAATGGCCTGGCCATTATATAATTTCAGTAAATATTTCACAATGTTATTATTTCTTACATGTCTGTTAACCCTTTCCTTCATATAAACACCTTTTCACATGTTTGCAAACAGAGTAGACCAGATAAGAGGGCACCTGTAGGAACCTGCTCTGTTTGCTTATGGAATTGAATAGATCTGATTCTACACTTCCTGCCACAGTCAGAAGTTTGTTGGTTAATAATGCTGTAAAATAATTTGGCTCCTTAATATTCTTGATGTCATTATTTTTTACATGATTACTGAACAGGCAAAGGGTTAATGGTATTGTAACTGGCCATAACTATTTTCTCCATGAATATTCAGTAGGTATTGAAATTTGAAATAAATATAGAACAGGGAAAGGGTTAATATGTGCATTTTATGAGGACCTGTGCAATGTGTCTTTTGTTCTTTTCCAGCTATTGCCCTGTCCTTACAAGAGGAGAAAGGCAAGGAACAGAAGACATACAGTCTGTACCCCACTAGTTTTGGGGGTGGAGCATCTTCCAGTCCCAGTAACAGTATGCCAAGAACAAGAGAAGTTAGAAAGGTAGATATTGGTCCAGTCGTTATTGTGATAATGGAAAAAGGGGTTTAGGGAATATTTTATCTATTGTACTTTAACCCGTTCCCTTATCGGCTTATTAGATCCAACCACTTTGAATAAATCTACCGAAAAGGAACATTAACTAGAGAAAAGGAAAATTTTAGAATTTTGTAGTTTGAAACCATTGTGATAAATACAGCATTTGCTCCTTTGCTCTATTTATCACAATGGTTTCAATAGGTGAATTTTACAGAGGCTTAGAAAGGCATATTTATGGAAGAAAGGGTTAATCCTTTACCTGATAGAAAAGCCTTAGCAAACAGTGTAGACCCAGATTAGACTACTCCAGTAGGAGCTCCTGTATGAGCTGTCTTATCTGGGTCTGCTTTGTTTGCTTATGAACATATCTGATTCTACAGTTTCAGCCAAGATTGTTAATAAAAGGTCCGGTGTTCATATACCGTTATAAATATTCAGTTAATAAATATTCGTGATATATTTATTTTGTACACAGATATTCACCAGGTGAAGTGCTTCGTAACTGAAGGGTATAGATAACACATTTTTATGCATTTGCCTGAATTATTATACTGGTACCTAAACAAGGGAAACTTTGGAATCCTTTCTGTTTACATGTAGTTCCATATGTAACCAGAGCAGACGCTGACCTGGCAGCTTCTTATGAAGATGTCTGAACTTAATCTGCTCTGTTTGCAAAAGCATAAAAAGGCATCAATATGAAGTAAAGTAGAACTTGAAATACCATTATTTTTCATCCATCAATATTCGCCAGGTAAAACAAATGTAGAGTAGCACGTAAAGGTTGATTCATAATCTGGAGAAACTGTGATATTCAGAAATATTCCATGTTTTCAAAGTAGAGACATAGTTAATGAATAACCCTGTCCTTCATATAAACAACTTTTCAAGAATAAGCAAACAGTAGACCCAGATCAGACCACTCCTATAGGAGCCGCCTGATCAGGTTCTGCTCTGTTTGCTTTTGACATGATATAGATCTGATTCTACAGATTTTGTCAAAGCAAAAGGTAACTTTAGTTGAAAAGATAGCCTAATGAATATTCATGATGTTATTATTTCTTACATGACTATTGAAAAGGTAAAGGGTAAATACTGGTGGAGCTGTCTGATCAAGTTTGGACATGAAATAATATACATGTAGATCTGATTCTACAGTTTCTGCCATGGCTAAACGTTGTCTTGATCATATGCCATTATCATATTTCAGCTAAATTAATATTCATACTGTCAGTACATTTTTCATGAATATTCATTAAGTAATGGATTAATGAGAAATATTACATGTCCAGTTTGAAAAGTGCTTTACTTTCTCTGAACATTTCCTTGTATTATGTTTCAGGTTCGAGCTCTATATGATTTTGAAGCAGCCGAGGATAATGAATTGACTTTCAAAGCAGGGGAGATAATTAGTGTATTGGATGACAGGTGAGTCTCATGTTTGATCTTGGCACAGCATATATTACCTGATTGATTAATTATTTAATCCATAGATACACAATAATTTTATGCCATTGCAAACAGAGAAGGCACAGATTGTATGGCTCCAGTCTCGTAGAAGCTGTCTGACCAGAGTCTGCTCTGTTTGCTTTAATATGACTATAAAATATAGATATGATTCTACAGTTCCTACTATGACTAAAAGTTGCTGTGTTTATTTGCCATTATGAAAAGTCATTATTCTGATCCAAGTGTAATCATCAGGTAGTGAAGGGTTACATGTAAAACCAACCTCAATGTCTACCTTGAGAACTGGAACAGGGTCCATGCTTATAAAGCTTTTTAGGTGAGGGTGAGTTCGTTCTCAAGCTTTTGATTGGTCAGATTTTAGTTCTCAGAACGAACTCAGACTCAACTAAAGGTTTTATAAGCTTGGACCCAGATATGTTTTCTGTTCATTGACTTGAGTTTGCTAAGAGTTAATGAAATAAACAAAGCCTATGAAATAGCATTAAGCCATAGGTTATATTTAGACCCAACCCCTTTGAATAAATCTACTGAAAAAGAACATTTACTCCAAAAAAGGAAAAGTTTAGAATTGTGTAGTTTTGAAACCATTGTGATAAATAGAGCCATTTTTTTCCGTGGAGTAAATGCAGTATTTATCACTGGTTTCAAGTGGCTTTAACCCATTACCTCTTAGGCTATTTTTAGATACAACCTCTATGAATAAATCTACCGAAAAGGAGCATTAACTAGAGAAAAGGAAAGTTTTAGAATTTGTTAGCTTGAAACATTGTGATAAATAAAGCATTTGCTCCTATAGGAGAAAATACTCTATTTATAACAATGGTTTCACAAAGTGACTTTTACTGAGTCGTCAAAAGTCGTCAATTTGAGGGAATGGGTTAATAGAGGCATCAAAAAAGGGGTCAGTATGAAGGAATGGGTTAATGGGATAAACAAAACCAGTGAAATAGCACTAATGGAATAACACCAATGAAATAGCATTAATGAAATAAATATAGCCACTGAAATGGAGTTAATGAGATAAATGAGGTCAGTGAAATGGTATTAATGGAAGAAACAAAGCTAAAGAAATTGTAATTAAAACAGAAGCAACATATGCTCGGTGTATACATTTTGAGAACTTTAAACTAGAAAGTATATTTCTATTGAATAGATTGAGAAAATTGATGTTATTTTGAGAGTCCAATGGGATAAACTGTAATTGTCAAACTTCAACTGTTTGTCCTAATTTGTCAGCTTCCCTTGTGTTGCATATTATTTCTTTTAATCCCATACTTCATGTATTCTGTTTTGTAATGTCAATATAATTTTCAGTGATCCAAACTGGTGGAAGGGTTTCAATTCACTCGGCGAGGGTTTGTTTCCCGCCAATTTTGTTACAGCAGATCTTACCGTAGAGCCTGAGGAGCGTAAGTATAATCCTTCCAGATTTCTGTCAGACTGTGGGGATGTACTCTATATATCATAAATATTCAGACAAATGTAGGCAAAAAGTTGTGCATATGATTATGTTCAGCATTTTTAGACATTGGTAACAGCGTAGATCTTAACCATCATATTAGATGTCTTTCATTGTCTTAACCTTTTACTTGACTTTGATACAGCATTTATTAACGCTTTCACTGTTGAATATTCATGTTAGAAATAATGACATCGTGGTGATTCTTTAAATGAAAGGGTTAACTCTTTACCTGCTGTTTATGTAATAAATATTAACATCATGGATTGAATATCCATGATTTCAATATTTATTACATAAATATCAGAAAAAATGTCATTTCTTGTTTGAACCCTATTATGTTATGACTACTCTTTAGAATTGTCTGGAACAGGATTTGTGGAGAAATAAAAGAGCTATTCTTGACAAAAAAGTTAAATTTGTGCACTTTATCTGTCCCCCTTCTTTTTATAAGGAATCCCAAAATAGTATGTTGTTAGATTTCCAAGATACCAGCCTGTACATTTTAATACATTGTTTATATATGATAAAACCACTGTAAACCAGATGTTCAGTTAAGAATAAATTTAGTCTCAGAGACAGGTGGCAGCTTAATGCAGGGTGAAAGTCATGCAGAAAGCTCCTCTAGGAGCTTTCTGCGTAACTTTCACCCTGTTGTCACAGGCTGCATTAAACAGCCACTTGTCTAAAAGTATCTAAAGTCTTCTCTGCTAGAATTCCGGTTTAGAGGGCTTGTACTGTACATAGAGTTCAGTTTCCATGGTTATATTTTCAGCTATAAGAAAAGTTGTGTTTAATGAGGATGTCCAGGTGAAAACTATAGAAGCCCCGGAAGAAGTTGATATTGATGAGGTACTTACTTGTCTTGTGTATAACTCTTTGCACACTAACAGAGGAATCTGGATTACCAATGCGAATAGTCTGGGCCTGTCTCATCTAGATCCAAATTAATTGACCCTCTGGACTGTATTTCTTATTAAAAATGAATGAAATTTAATCTGAAAATTTCAGCAGAAAACAGTTTGTGTAGATTGCTATTGTGTTATCTCATTCCCTCCAAGACCATTTTTTAGACCCAACCTCTTTGAATAAATCTACCGAAAAGGATCATTAACTATAGAAAAGGATAATTTTAGAGTTGTGTAGTTTTGAAACCATTGCGATAAATAGAGCATTTGGTCCTATGGAACAAATGCTCTATTTATCACAGTGGTTTCAAAATGTGACCTTTACAGAGGTGCCAAAATGCATCACTAGGAGGGAATGTGTTAATAGTTTCCCTGTTGACTATTTAATATATAAGAATTAATGACATCATGAATATTTGTTAGCAGAAGTTTTTTAATGGCATACACATACAAGCTATTTGGAGCCATCTGATCTAGGTCAACTCTGTTTGCAAAGGCATGCTAATGTGCTTATATGAGGGAAAGGATTAAATGTGGCATAACTTTTGTTATTATTAAATGACTGAGATAACTGATTTTGTTTGCTGTTAGCAAAGTTTTGATGCACTAACTCAAACACTTACAGTGTTCCAACAGTGTGACTTCTATCTCTATTTTAAGAGGAAAAAAAGTATAATTTAAATGTGATGCCATTGAAATGTATTTAACAAACCTCTCTTCGGTGATCTCATCCAATTTATGTGTATTTTCAATTAATCTAATTGTCATTTTGAGGGTGTTTCTGCAATGTTTCTTTTCTTAATGTAACCTTTTAAAAAGAATTTCTGAGGCAAACGGTGCAGAACCCAATATTGGGCTCCTTATGATCTCCTGGTCTGGGTCTACACTGTTTGCCTGTGTCCCTGTTAAGGAGTGATAATCTATCGGTGTCCATTTTGAGTGTCTATCAATGCCCATGTTTGAGAACATATATGATTGTGTTTCTTGCAGGAGAAGATTGATTCAGTCCTCCAGTTGATCCAGAATGCTGATCCAACAGGGGAGATTAATCCAGACAGTCTTGAAATGTTACAGCTAGAAGGTAATCTCCCTTGACTGTAAAAAATCCTTAATGTTTTACCAGGTACTGCTGTCTTTTTATGCCTAGACCTAAATCAGATAGCTCTAACTATGGTCTGCTCAGTTAACCCTTTCCCTGTTCTATGTTTATTTCAAATTTCAATACCTACTTAATATTCATTTACAAAATATTTATAATGAAATATGGAAGGTGGAGCATTTTAGCTATTTTAGAAACTAAAGAAACAGCTATATCAAATACTATTAGCAAACAGAGCAGACCCTGATCAGCTGACTCCTATAGGAGCTGTCTGATCTGGGTCTACTCTGTTTGCAAATTCATGAAGAGGTGTTTATATGATATGATATAGATCTGATTCTACAGTTTCTGCCAATGTTCATGCCATTTTAAAAATCAGCAAATAAATATACAAAAAATCACCCACTTACATGAATATTCATGAAATGACAGGAAAATTTGGTGCAATAGTCAGAATCAAATCTTGATAAAATAGTCTGCTCAAAAAGTATTAAATGCAGAATACTTCTTTTGGAGTTTTTTTGTACTGTATTCTGCTATATGGACTTGTTAACCCATTACTTCAGGAATGTTATGCCAGACTCCTTTCATTTTAAATATTAACTTATTAAATTCTTGTTTTTAAAATATAGAATAAGAACATTTATTACCATAGCAAACGGCAGATAATCTGTAACATACAAGCAAATAGAGCATACCCTGATCATTATAGAAGTTTCCAAAGGTGCACATCCTTACACTCCTTAAATCTGACCCAACTTTAACCCTTTACTCCAGGAATATTTATGTAAGAAATTATTTTTTATATCATGAATATTAATTAGCTGAGTTTTTATAATGGCATATGAACTTAGATAATTTACTCTCAGACCCTCAGGTCTCTTCTCCACCAGTTTGTTAAGTTGAATAAGTCAATTCCGCACCATTTGATACTTTAACGCATTACTCAATAAATACGCATTCGCAAATAGAGTAGACCCAGATCAGATGGCTCCTATAGGAGCCATCTGATCAGGGTCTGCTCTGTTTGGTTATGATATAGATATGATTCTACACTTTCTGCCAGGGCCAAAATTTCATGTGACCATATGTAATTATAACATGTAATCTAATTAATATTCATGATGTCAACATTTCTTATATGAATATTCATGGAGTAAAGGGTTAAAATTTTATCTATGGAGTAAAGGGTTAAATGAAACTAACATAATAGCATATAGTTTAAACCCTGATCAGACTACTCCTTCAGCAGCCGTTTGATCAGACTGTGCTCAAATTGGCCAAAGTTTGTCAAAATATTCAGAGTAATGAGAATATTTCGAAATATTACACTAGTTCCTTGTGTTAGTATGCCATATACAAGCAGTTTTGTTCAAGGCCAGCAGCTGCAGAAATTTACACTTTTAAAGTTTTAGGCACATTTAGTTGATGTGTAATTATAGATGTACATTGACATTTGTTAAAAATAATTATCCCAGCAATCCTGAAATTATTGCTGTATCTGATTCATATGTGAAAACAATATTACAGACATGACAGGAACTGTAGTTGCCATTGAGTTTTGAATTAGTGTGGCTTCATTTTTAGCTCGACTATTCGAAGAAAATTGTGGAGCTATCCTACTCGCCCTGGTGTCCGCGTCCGTTTGCGCGTCCGCGTCGCACCTTGTTAAAGTCCACTTGTTACCTCTAACCTTTGGAATATAGCTTTTTAGCTCACCAGAGCACTTTTGTGCTCAGGGTGAGCTTTTGTGATCGCCTGATGTCCGTCGTCGTGCGTCGTCCGTCGTCCGTCGTCGGGCGTCAACAATTTCAAGCTTTAAAAATCTTCTCCTCTGAATCTACAGGGGTCTCAGCTTTCATCTTTGGCACATAGCATCATCTGTAGGTCCTCTACAAAAGTTATATAAATTATGTCCCTAGGGTCAAAATTGGCCCCACCCCAGGGGTGAATTGTTTTCTATAGAAACATATAGTGAAAACTTTGAATATCATCTCCTCTGAAACTGAAAGGTTCTCAGCCTTCATATTTGGCACATAGCATCATGTTCAGGTTCTCTACAAAAGTTATATAAATTATGCTTCTGTGGTCAAAATTGGCTACACACCATGGTGGACAGTTTTCTAGCAAACTTATAGCTGACTGCGATTTTAAGCATCTTCTCTTTGCTCATAAATAGGTCATCCAGTCAAACAGTGGGATAGATGACCAGTGGCTATTTTTAGGTCACCTGTATCTGGTGCTGGAGCTCTGTGCCTTAACCCTTTGCCTGTTCTATGTTTATTATTAATTTGAATGCCTACTGCATATTCATGAACAAAATAGTTAAAATGAAGTATGGAAGGTGGAACATTGTAGTCATTTTTTTCCAAATTTCACAACCTACTGAATATTCATCTATAAAATAGTTATAATGAAATATAGTAGGTGGAACATTGTAGCCATTTTAGAAACTTAAGGAACAGCTGTATAAAATTCCATTTACAAACAGAGCAGGCCCTGATCAGATGGCTCCTATAGGAGGCATCCGATCTGGGTCTACTCTGTTTTCAAAAATGTGAAAACACATTTGTATGAGGGAAGGGTTAATTAATAATAGTGATTGGCATTATGATATTATTATAACCTGCCCTGCAGTTCAGAAGAAGGGTAAATCATGTAAAGACTCCAGAATGCCAAATTAAAGATTTCAAATAAATTATGAAATATTTTTTAACATGAAATTGTATTACTTGAAACTGTTAAGTTATACTTATGATTATGCAATTATTATGTAATAATTTATAATAATATTCAAATGCAAAAAATCAGTTTGGAATGCTAGGGTACACATACCCGTTCAGAAGAACAGTTGATCGCCTTTAGTCAGAACTTTGTATGGCCTTGTTTAAATTATGCCCCTGGGATTAAAATTGGCCCCACCCGAGGGGTGGTCAGTTTTCAATAAAAATATATAGTAAAAACATTGAAAATCTTCTCTGAAACTGGAAGGTTCATAACTTTCATATTTGGCACATAGCTTCATGTTCAGGTCCTCTACAAATGTTATATAAATTATGCCCCTGTGGTCAAAATTGGCCCTGCCCCAGGAGTAGCCAGCTTTCAATAGAAACATAAAGTGAAAACTTTGAAAATCTTCTCCTCTGATTGTCTGGTGAGCGCTTCAGGGCCATTCTGGCCCTCTTGTTTTAAACTTGGAACACTTGTTCACCACCACAAGCTTCATCTGTAGACAAGGGTCCATAACTCTGTCAAGCATTTTGACAGAATTATGGCCCTTTTTAACTTAGAATTTTTGGTTAAGGTTTTTGTTAAGGTCCTTTTTTTGCCTCTTACCTTAGGAACAAAGCTTTGAAACTTGGAACACTTGTTCACCACCACAATCTTCATCTGTAGGCAAGAGTACATAATTGTGTCAAGCATTTTGACAGAATTATGGCCCTTTTTAACTTAGAACTTTTGGTTAAGGTTTTTGTTAATGTCCACTTATTTACATAACCCTTTGAGATAAAGCTTTAAAACTTGGAATTCATCTGTAGGCAAGAGTACATAACTCTGTCATGCATTTTGACAGAATTATGGCCCTTTTTAACTTAGAACTTTTGGTTAAGGTTTTTGGAACACTTGTTCACCACCTCAAGCTTCATATGTAGGCAAGAGTACATTACTCTGTCAAGCATTTTAACAGAAATTATTGCCCTTTTATACTTAAGTTTTTCTCTTTCATTAAAGAGTTCAAAGAGATCCTACATCCTGAATACTATTAAAGATAGTTTACTGAGACTGATTACTTGCTTCTAGTATCATTGGACACTATTTTAGTCCACTATCAAGCATTTTTTACACTAACAATTCTGAGAATAGTCAAGCTCGCTGTCCTGTGACAGCTCTTGTTATTTACTGAAACAGAGGTCCAGATTAGATATGTAAGTTAAAACATACTCAGGAATATCTCCACCAGACCCTATGATGTGACTACGCTTTAGAATCGTCTCTTCAAGACGATTCTAAAGAGTGGTCACAACAAAGGGTTTGGTGGAGAAACAATGATTTTAGAACTTGAGTACGCATGTTAACCCTTTCCCTCATATTGACGACTTTTGACGACTCTGGAAAAGTCACTTTGTGAAACCATTATGATAAATAGAGCATTTGCTCCTATAGGAGCAAATGCTCTATTTATCACAATGGTTTCAAACTACAAAATTCTAAATTTTTCCCTTTCTCTAGTTAATGCTCCTTTTCGGTAGATTTATTCAAAGTGGTTGAATAACCTATGGGGTAATGGTTTAATTTGTTGCTCTGTGAAATATGTTTAGTACCATAGTGGTGCTGCTGGTCCTTTGCAAATGCCCTTGATTATTTTTGTATCTTTCAGAGCAATGTAAAGCAATGGGTCCACTGATTGATGCCGAGCTAGAGCAGATTGACAGGTAGGTATTATGCTGTTCAAATGAGTAAGATATTGATCCAACTATCCTTCTCCCAAATATTTCGCCAGACAAACTTCGGCAGATAATGCAAACCTGTGTTTGCAAATGTGTGAACAGCTTTTGTATGAAGGAAAGGGTTAAGGATCAGTTTGATCAGGGTCTACACTATTTGCTACTCCTTTAGTTATGTCTCCCCCAGTATACTGGGAAGACATATTGTTTTTGTGGGCAGTAGCCCTCTGTCTGCCTGTCGGATTTTAATTTGTCTGCGCTGTTTTCCAAAACCTTTGGTCGGATTTTCATGAAACTTCATAGGATTGATCAGCACTATGTCAAGTTGTATATATATATATCGTATTCCTGTTCCCGGGGGGGGGGGGGGGGGGGGGGATCAGTCTTTGTAACACAAACAATTCTAGTTTTTTTTAAAGTTATCAAAATAGTATTGAATTGTTTTTATTCAGTGTTACACCCAATTAGAGAGAAGAGTTTGCTTGTCTGAATAGTTAGAGCATTACATTGCCTCTATTATCACTTTGTTATTGGGCTCTGTATGTTACTTGAAGTTGAATTGTAAAACATAATGGATTCTTGAAGGTGTCAAAAAGTATTGACTCCATATCAGTTGCATTAGTTCTTTCAAGACAAATCTGGGTCTACACTGCTTGTGCTTATGTTCACATCTATTGTCTCTGTAAACTGACTGTTTTTGACACACTTATACACATCTCTATGACTACAGTTAAACCTATCTAAACCGTAATTCTAGTAGAGAAGAATTTAGATACTTTTAAGCAGGTGGCTGCTTAATGCAGGGTAAAAGTCACGCAGAAAGCTCCTAGAGAAGCTTTCTGCATGACTTTTGCCCTGCATTAAGCTGCCACCTGTCTTATTCTTAATTGTATGTCCTGTTTAGAGGGGTTTTACTGTACTTGACACTATTGTACACTACTGTTTTACTTCAAACTGACCATCTTTACAGAATTGTCCGTTTGCTTGACACCGGTTTACTTTTCTGAATTGCAGGAAACATGCTGACCTGTGTAATTTGAATACCAAGGTGTTGGATGCCCTGCAAATGTACCACAATCTGATGAAGGAAAGCCCAATGCCATACACTTATAAAACCATGGGATACAACCCAGGGGCCATGGGAATGCCTCCGGGGGCTATGCCCAGTCAGGTTAGTATACAGGATAATTTGTCTTCAGCGGCCATAAAAAGAGATCTAATTCATTGTCTGAAAGGCAGGTGGTAGGTAGCTTAATGCAGGTTAAAATTAGTGCAGAAAGCTCTAATAGGAGCTTTAATGCATTACGTTTGATCTGCATTAAGCAATCACCTGCTTTTTTAGACTCCTATGTTCAATAAAAGAATGGCCGCTTAAGACAGGTTCTTCTGTAAACCATATTATCTTATAAAGGACTTTCTGCCCAGGGTCTCAATGCTTATATTAATAGGTGAATTGGTTAGTGTGTTGGTCTTTCTGTTTAATATTGGTTAAAAAATCTTATACGAGCCATCTGCCTGAGGTCTGTACTGTTGCCATTCATTCATTTATATTTTGAGCAAATTTACACAATCATACTTTTTTAAAATGGACTATTCTGTTGAACATTGAAGGATCCTTTTACTTTGGAATTTTGTTACTCAAATGGTTAATGACAGCTCCATCATAGTTCTCAACTGGAAATGGAGGATAGATATACTTTGAGTACCTCATAGGCTATTTTTAGATCCAACCTCTTTGAATAAATCTACCGAAAAGAGCATTAACTAAAGAAAAGGAACATTTTAGATTTTTTTAGTTTGAAACCATTGTGATAAATAGAGCATTTGCTCCTACAGGAGCAAATGCTCTAGTTATCACAGTGGTTTCACAAAATGACTTTTACAGTCGTCAAAAGTCATAAATATGAGGAAATGGGTTAAACATGTACTACAGACAGCATTTACTTAGAGTGCTAAAAGTTCACTTTTTACCTTTTCAGCAGCCATCATACACCGGAGGTCAGTTTATGCCACAAGGTCAAGTGGCACAGATGGGTCAAGGTCAAATACCACCTGTAGGTCAGGGTCAGATACCAACAGCAAGTCAAGGTCAAATGCCACTTGGCCAAGGTCAGATGATGGGCCAGCCTCAGAGCTTTTCTACTACTTCTAGTCAAAATTACTCCAACAAGTGAGTGAAAGTTTTAGATAAAATATGAAAAAGAATGATAGAAGAATTTAAAAATTGTGCTCGAGTCTGATAAATGTGTGTTTTTGATATTATGACCTCACTTATAATGGAGGGGGAATATAGATTTATCCAACTTTTAGAGAGTCTGTCTTCCTGTTACTTTTTAGCTCGCCTATTCGAAGAATAGGGGGGCTTATGGAATAACCCCAGCGTCGGCATTGGCTTTTGGTTAAAATTTTGGGGTAAGTGTTGAAATGCACTAGTACTACATGAAATATTTGCCCTCGAACGCTGATATTTGGAATGGAGGTTCCCTGTGTGTTGAACATTGATGAAGTGTAGTTAAAATTTAAAATAAAATTGAATTTTAGTAAAAAAATTCACCTGTTTTGGACTTGGCTTTTTGGGCTGAAATCTCAAGGTTAAAGTTTTTGGGTAAGTGTTGAAATGCACTATTAAATACTACATGAAATATTTTCCCTAGGAAGCTGATACTTGAAATGGAGGTTCCCAGTGTGTTGAACATTAATGTAGTGTAGTTAAAACTTAGAATAAAACTGAATTTTAGTCAAAATTTCACCTGTTTTGAACTTAGCTTTTTGGGCTGAAATAGGAAGGTTAAAGTTTTTGGGTAAGTGTTGAAATTCACTAATACTACATGAATTATTTGCCCTAGAAAGCAGATATTTGGAATGGAGGTCCCCTGTGTGTTGAACATTGATTTAGTGTAGTTAAAATTTAAAATAGAATTGAATTTTAGTCAAAATTTCACCTGTTTTGAACGTAGCTTTTTGGGCTCTCAAGGTTAAAGTTTTTGGGTAAGTGTTAAGATGCACTAATACAACATGAAATACTTGCCATAGGTAGCTGGTATTTGGAATAGAGTTTGCCAGTAGGTTTAACATTGATGTAGTTCAGTTAAAATAGAAAAATATTTTGGACTTCATCTTTGTAGACAAGGTCTACAATAGGCGAGCTTTGCTGTCCTGCGACAGTCTAGTTTGTGTTGTTGATGACTACAAAAGTAATTGGTCGAGGGTCTTGACTCTTCAAAAGATTAAATAACCCTTTCCTTCATATAAACACCTTTTCATGCATTTGCAAACAGAGAAGATCCAGATCAGATGGCTCTAGTAGGAGCCATCTGATCAGGGTCTGCTCTGTTTGCTAATGGAATTTGAAATAGATCTGTTTCATTAGTTTCTAATATTGCAGCAATGTTCCACCTTCCATATGTCCTTCCATATGTCATTATAACTTATTTGTCTATTAATATTCTGACATTGTTTTTTAGGCAGGCTAAAGTTTAATACTCTTGAACCTACACTGTAATTTCAACTAAACAAGTGTTCACCGGGGCTTCCGTGGCCAAGTGGTTATGGTCTTCGACTGACAATTGCTTAGCCCCTCATCGCTGTTGGTTTGATTCCCGATCTGGGCATTTGGATTTTTCATGTGAGGAAGCCTTCCAGCTGGCTTGTGTTAGGTCGGTGGTTCAACCTGGATGTTCTTCTGTGCCAATGATAATTAGGTTGAGATCAGCAGAACAATGGTTAACAGAATAGACTCAATTCTCAAGTCTGGTGAACACTTGGTTTTGTTTTTTTATCGGGTTTTACATTGTTTAAACAGTATTTCAGTCATTTCACAACGTCCAGCTAATTACAGGTGGAGGAAGACCCAAGAGGTTTTACTAAGCACGGAACAAATTGCATTGCTTAGTGCACAGAAGAACATCCAGGTTGAACCACCGACCTAACACAAGCCAGCTGGAAGGCTTCCTCACATTCTGTGTCTTATCTGGATCCACAGACAATGTTCAAGCATGGATCCAGATAAGACACAGAATAATATCTCATCAGGATCCAAGCTGTTTGTCACGCAGACACTCTCTTCTTACTAAGTTGACAAGTCTGAGTATGAGCAGACAGTATTTCTTGTCGATAAGACTACTGTTAAATATTGAACTATATATTTTATTTGTAAATATGGAAAAGTGGACTACAGTACAACCTCTCTAAGAGGTCTTGCTTTGGGTCATAGGGGCAGGTGGTAGCTCATTGAAGCATTCTGTGTTACTTTCGTTCTGCACCAATTATGAATCTTTAATTAGTTGCTTTAGAGAGGTTCTACTGTAAATAAAATTTGTGTTTCATTCTCAAGGTAAACACAGTTGTTCATATTTTGCAGTGCAACAGCTAGTGGTATTCCTGGACAGCAGACGCTCCCTTATACACAACAAAATGTAGTTCCTTCACCGCCGCAGAATGTATCCTTACACCAGAATGTAGTTCCTTCACCGCCACAGAATGTATCCTTACACCAGAATATAGTTCCTTCACAGCCGCAGACACAGTATGTACAGAGTGCTGGAGGTCCAGTTTCAAGCTTATCCAGCAGTAGTTATGGACCACAGAGTATGCAGGGGCATTCTTTATATCAACAAACTCTTCCCCAGCAACAGCTGTTGTGAAACAGACAACTGTGAATGTTTTCTTCTGTCACTTTATGTCGCAAAAAAGGATACATGTTTCTGCAATAGATTATTCTAGCATCAACTGAGTGATGCTGTGTTGTGTGTTATGCCAGGATTTCTCAGAGCTGTAGATAAGCAGAGTATATAAGCTTTTTAACCCTTTACTCCATGAATATTCATGTAAGAAATAATGGCATCATGAATGTTAAATAGATTAACTGTTATAATAGCACATGGACACAGGAATTTCTTGACAATGATAGAATCTGTAGAATCACATCTTTATTATATCAAGCAAACAAAGCAGACCCTGATCAGACGGCTCCTATAGGAGCTGTCTGATCTGGATCTGCTTTGTTTGCAAAGGCTTAAAAAGGCATATTTATGGAGTAAAGGGTTTATAGATAAAACATCATTTTCTCCACCTAACTCTATCTTGCTGCTACTCATTAGAATCACCTCTGAGAGTTGCTGCAAGATAGGGCTTGGTTGAGATATAACAGGGTCTGTGCTTATAAAGCTTTTTAGTTGAGTCTGAGATCGTTCTCAAGCTTTTGATTGGCCAGATTTGAGTTCTCAAGCTTTTGATTGGTCAGATTTGAGTTCTCAAGCTTTTGATTGGTCAGATTTGAGCCAAAGGCTCAAATCTGACCAATCAAAAACTTGAGAACAAACTCAGATTTTGATTTGTCAGTATGCATCTTCTCTACAGCTCGTGATTCCTTAAGAAGAACTCGTCTGAGTTAGACAAAGTTCTATACAGTTTCTAGTTTGGAAGGGTGTACAGATTATAGGGTTTAAAGCAGTGAAAATCGGACCAAGCAGTGCTTTTGGATTTGATTGGAGTTGCAGTGTATTCCAGTTCATGTTACATGAGATTCTACTGTTACCATCACAGAATAAGCAAGGTCAGCATTGGACGAGCATGGTCTACTTTGGGAAGTAGCCCTTCCATGTGAATAGCTATAGACTGGATATATGATGTTGAGTGACATTTAAGTATAATATCATTTATGTGTAAACTTATTTAACCTGGATGTAATTTTTATTACCTCGACTGTCTTTTTGTGGAGAAGCAGGAGAGGTGTTGTCATAGCCTTCATCTGGATTTAGTTGATGTTCATGATGGCAAGCAAAAAGTAAACTGTATCTCCAGATAAGAAAAGTGTTTTGGAAATCTATAACTTCATAAAAAGCCTTTCCACTTATTTTGCAAACACAGTACATCCAGATCAGACAGCTTCTGTCATATCAGGATCTGCTCGGATTCCTTATAGAATTTTACTGTGTCCACACTGGTCAATCTGCCCACCCTGAGCTGCAATTTTGTCAGAGCTTCTTTTTCTACAGTCTTGTGCCAAATGTGTGGAAAGTTTGTAGAGAACTTGTGCACCTGCAATTTTCTTTCTGATCTGAACCCCTCTTACTGGAGTTATTGCCCTTTTTGAAATTTTTCATAGTATACGATTTTGGAGCAGGATGGGCTAGAAGTATACCTTTAAAAATTACTAAAAGCATTGTGGGCATGGGTTAATAGATTTAGAGCTGTGTCAAAGAACACAATCGCAAGGATCAAAATCTGCTTTTTTATGCTTTCTTTTATAAAAACTTGAGTAGACCCAGATCAGATGGCTTCTATAGGAGCCATCTGACCAGAATCTGCTCTGTTTGTCAATGAAATTTGACAGATCTGTTTCTTTACTTTCTAGACTAAGCTACAATGTTCCATCTTCCATATGTAATCATAACTCTTTTGTCCATTAATATTCAGTAGGTATTGAAATTTGGAATAGAATAGAACAAACATAGAACAGGGAAAAGGTTAATAGCCCTTGCAGTTACATTGCAAAGCTTTTGTTTAACCTTTTACCAAATAGCTACACATTTGACACATTTGGGAGCCATCTGATCAGGGTCTGCTTGGTTTGCTTATGGAATAATAAAGATCTGATTCTACAATTTGTGCCATAGCCAAACATCCCTGTGTTCATTGGCCATTATAAAAATGGAGCTAATTGATGAAGACCTGGACCTTATTACAGACATAAAAGTTCATCAGGTAGAGGGTTAACCCTGGTTCCCTGTTCTATATTTAGTCAATACCTACTGAATATTAATGGAAAAAATAATTATAATCAAATATTGAAGGTGGGATATTGTAGCCATTTTAGAAAGTAAAGAAACATAGCTATCAAATTCCATTAGCAAACAGAGCAGGCCCTGATCAGACGGCTCCTCTAGGAGCCGTCTGATCTGGATCTACTCTGTTTGCAAATGCGTGAAAACACGTTTACATGAGGGAAAGGGTTAATTGTCAGTCTATGGATACTCTTGATGATTCTTACATAACCCTTTACTCCATGATTGAACGTTTATAAGAAATAATGACATCATGAATGATAGACTAACTGTAATAATAGCACATGGACAGGGGAAGTTTTGGACAAGGCAGAAACTGTAAAATCATGTCTATATTATATCATAAGCAAACACAGCCGACCCTCATCAGATTGCTCCTATTGGAGCCCTCTAATCTGGGTCTTCTCTGTTCGCAAACTTTGCAAAGGCGTAGAAAGGTGTTTCTATGGTGTAAAGGAATAGTCAACACTTTAATCAAGAGACATGACTCTGTTAAAGTACATGACATCTATGCAAATTGTCCAAGGTTTTGCTGATAAGTGTTTTTATCGACCTGATTGGCTCTTTGGAAAGGTAGTTTATATTTTATGTCAACTCTTTCACTGCCTAAGTCCGGGGTGAGTGACTCACAGGGTAAGTCCAGGGTGAGTGACTCACAGGGTAAGTGTCCAGGGTGAGTGACTCACAGGGTAAGTCCAGGGTGAGTGACTCACAGGGCTTGCTGCAATGGGCGAACCTGTGATTACCTTGCAAACTGTTTGACATACTACTTACAATTAATTAACCCTTTCCCTGTTCTGTGTTTATTACACATTTCAATACCTACTGAATATTCATGGACAAAAAGGTTATAATGAAATATGGAAGGTGGAACATTGTGGCCATTTTAGAAAGTAAAGACACAGATCTTTGATATTCTATTAGCAAACAGAGTAGACCCTGATCAGACGGCTCCTCTAGGAGCCATCCGATCTGGGTCTACTCTGTCTGCAGATGCGTGAAAACACGTTTATATGAGGGAAAGGGTTAAGGCATGACATTGAAAAGAATTCCACTGTAAGATTAAAGCAGACAAAATATTTTGTAGATGAAAATTAATTGGTGCCAGAATGACTTGATTAATATCCTTTGTTGATATCAGGCTACTGATTATAAAGATACCTACTGGTGCATCTTTTTATAGATATTCTGGCATTATGTTATAAGTAGTAGGAAAAAACTGTTGGCCCAGATTAGAGATGGGATGTTATTTTTGAACTGTTTAAATATACATATTGTTATACAAATACATGTAGTACCCTTATACAGTAGAACCTCACTTAAGCGACCATTCAATTACCGTATTGAACATATATATAGGCATCGTAAAAAGCAGGTGGTTGCTAAATGCAGAGCAAAAGTAATACAGAAAGCTCCTATAGTAGCTTTTGTGCATTATTTTTAACCTACATTAAGCTTCCACCTGCCTTACAGATTCATAATTAGACCTTTTTGATGGTCGCTTAAGACAGGTTCTACTAGTTTGCCAATAACTTGGCATCTAATCACGGTCCAAGGTCTTTGACACACCATCAGTTTTTTTTTTAAAAAACATTGAACAAATAATCAGTGAACACTGAACAGTGTTCCAGATCAGAGTTTGAGCAGACAAATAATTTCATCAGCATGATAAGAGTTGATATTGTAATGTATAAAACATCTATATTGACATTGGGCACCATTGCAGTGTATTTTTAGATGAGATATTATTCTCTAGATCAGCCCTTTCAATGCTGAACTTTCAATATGGAATGGTCTGTCATTGTCTAATGGGAAGAGTCCATTCAGTTGTCTAATGGGAAGAGTCCATTCAGTTGTCTAATGGGAAGAGTCCATTCAGTTGTCTAATGGGAAGAGTCTGTTCAGTTGTCTAATGGGAAGAGTCCATTCAGTTGTCTAATGGGAAGAGTCCATTCAGTTGTCTAATGGGAAGAGTCCGTTCAGTTGTCTAATGGGAAGAGTCTGTTCAGTTGTCTAATGGGAAGAGTGTTCAGTTGTCTAATGGGAAGAGTCTGTTCAGTTGTCTAATGGGAAGAGTCCAGTCTGACAGTACAAAAGGTTATAATTTGCCAGAGGATTTTGAGTGACAATCCATGCCAGTACACTCATTTTCAGTGTAGGGTTAACTCTTACTCTGATGGACACGAGTCATAAATGTCCTTTACAAACAGTGTAGACCCAGATGAGAGGGCTCCTAGAGGAGCCCTCTCATCAGGGTCTGCACTGTTTGTCATGTTACACTTTTCTTCAGAAAAATCTCTGAATATACACCATAAGCTTGACCTGTTTGAATTGTGGAATAGTCCATTTGAAAAGTCAGCATTGTAAGGGTTAAGAGTGGTTACAAGTTAGAGTCTCAACTGTCTTTGAGATGAATGCCAGCTTTTAGATAAAAAGTGCATACAAGTACATACATGTTACATGTATACAGTGTATAAAGCTTAGAACTTATATTATTAAGCATGAGACAATTATCATGATGTTGAATTGTTTATATTGTGTCATCATGATGTAAATCATTTAGATTGTCATTTGCATTGTTTTCCACACTTTGTCTCATGAATATTCATGTAAGAAATAATGACTCAGACTGAATATAATTGTATATGATGGCATTATGAGCCAGGTAAGTTTCACATTGGCTAGAACTGTAGAATCAGTATCTATGCTTGTAAAACTTTTAGTTGAGTCTGAGTTCGTTCTCAAGTTTTTGATTGGTCAGATTTGAGCCTTTGGCTCAAATCTGACCAATCAAAAGCTTGAGAACTCAAATCTGACCAATCAAAAGTGTGTGAATACTTATGTCAGATATAGTGACTACAGTAAAACCTCTCTATAACGACCACTAAATTACATCAAGTATTTTGTGTTAAAGGCAGATGGCTGCTTAAAGCAAGGTGAAAGTAAAACCGAACACTCCTATGGGAGCGTTCTGTTTTACTTTCACCTTGCTTTAAGCAGCCACATGTTATTTAATAAGAAAACAGAGCAGACCCTGATCAGATGGTTCCATCAAGAGCCTTCTGATCTTGGTCTATTCTGTTTGCATGGTGGTGACATTGTAGAACCAGATAATGTAATACATGTACTTAGGATAGCAAATGTATTATATTTTTTCATGTGATATTACAATTTAAAGGCAATCAGTCAGGTGGGGTTAATTTCTAGGATGGGATTGACTCCTTTAAAATAGTCCACATAGTATCTACTTCATGAACGTTTTCTCCACACTAATAAAACATGTTATGTTAAAATCCCATTCTTATCTATCTGATCATTCTTATCTATATGTCACAATCCCATTCTTATCTATCTGATCAGTTTCATATGATTTGTCCAAGCCAATTGAGACATCAGCTGTTGATGAATAATTATACAAACATCTATCACTTCATGAATATTCATTGACTGAATTCTTATACTGGTACCTGAACAAGAGAACCATAACCCTTTCCTCCATAAATACGCCTTTCTACGCCTCTGTAAAAGTCACTTTATGAAACCATTTTGATAAATAGAGCCATTTGCTCCTTAGGAGCAAATGCTCTATTTATCACAATGGTTCCAAAACTACAAAATTCTAAAACAAATTCCTTTTCTCTAGTTAATGCTCCTTTTGGGTTGATTTATTCAAAGAGGTTTGATCTAAAATTAGCCTATGAGGGAAAGGGTTAAACCATGATAGAAACTTTAGAATCAGTTCTGTATGGTTCCATAAGCAAACAGCAGACGCTGATTAGACAGTTCCAGCAGGGGCTGTCTGGTCTGGGTCTACACTGTAAAGATGTAAAAAGGCATCTCTGTGAGATAACAGGTTACTATTGGACTCGGTTACTTCTTTTTTCAGATGCATAGGAACCCTTTTTGGTACCATCACCTATGCATCCTTCTGATTACCAATAGGCATGATAGATGAACTTTCAAAAGACACTATTGTTACATGTATTAACTATAATAGGATAATCCAGTTTGAATTGTTTGAATTTCTTTTTCATCTACAGTGTAACCAGTTTTTTTTTTTTTTGGGGGGTGGGGGGGTTGGCAACCTTTAAAAAGGAGTCTTTTTCTTGAAAGCAAGTGGTAGCTTAAAGCAGGTTAAAACTAAGGCAGAAACGTCCGAACCTGTATAACCTTTGCCATGCATTTACCCTTTGCAAACAAAGTAGACCCAGAACAGTCTGCTCTGTTTGCTAATAGAATTATGTTTCTGTCAATATCAGATTGTTTTGGTTCATATTCCATTAACCCTTCACTTGCTATTCACGTCAATATACCTACCTGTAAATAGTGAAGACCCAGATGAGACAGCTCCTGCAGGAGCTGTCTCATCAGGGTCTGCACTATTTACAAATTGATTATGCAACCAGTGCAATCCACAGCAGTGAGTGCACAGCGAAATACTTGTACACAGTGAAGATATATGTAATTATACAATAGGGCATGGGTAAAGAAGGCGAAATGTATTTTAAAATTCAGCAAGCGAAGGGTCAAATAAAATCAGTAAATGAATATTTATGAAGTCGTGAAGTTTGTATAAATATTCACAAAGTAAATGGTTAAGCAACCACCTGCTTTTTAATCCTTTCCCTGTCCTGTTTATTACAAATTTCAACACCAACTGAATATTCATGGCCAAAATAGTTATAATGAAATATGGAAGGCTGAAACATTGTAGCCATTTTAGAAAGTAAAGAAACATGTTTCGAATTCCATTAGTAAACACAGAAGACCCTGATCAGACAGCTCCTATAGGAGCCATCTGATCTGGGTCTACTCTGTTTGCAAATGCTTGAACACACGTTTATATGAGGGAAATGTTTAAGACTTCTGTATTTCATTCGGTGTTTCATTCTCTGAAATAATATATTCATTTAAGGCGAAATAAAATATTCAGTTCAATTGAAATTAAAGATTCATTTAAATTGAAAAAAATGCAATTTGATTGAAATAGAATATTTGATTAAGTTGAATAAAATTAAATCATTATTTCATTTATGGTCTACTGCAAATATGAAAGAAATGGTTTTATTTTTTCTTGAAAAATGATTTTCATGGAGTGGAAAATTGGTTGATCTGAAGATGTGTGAATTGAGACAATCCATCAGTAAAAAATTGATACTTCGAAATTTTAGTATAAATGAAGAATTTATGCCTTTATTAGGCAGGTGGCAGCTCAATGCAGAGCGAACATTATGCAGAAAGCTCTTAAAGTTACTTTTTGTATGACTTACCTGCATTAACTCATTACCTCATTGGATATTTTTAGATTCAAGCTCTTTGAAAAAAATCTACCAAAAAGGAGCATTAACTAGAGAAAAGGAAAATTTAGAATTTAGTAGTTTGAAACCATTGTGATAAATAGAGCATTTGCTCCTATAGGAGCAAAATTAATGCTCTATTTATCACAATGGTTTCACAAAGTCACTTTTACAGAGTCGTCAATATGAGGGAATGGGTTAAGCAGCCACCTTTCTTAACCCTTTACTCCGTGAATATTTATGAAATAAATATTGACATAATGAATATTGATTAGATAATTTTTGTAATGCCACATGGACAGAGAAATTCTTGGCCACGACAAAAGCTGTATAATCATATCTACATCTATATTGTTTCATAAGCAAACAGAGCAGACCCTGATCAGACAACTCCTAAGAGATTCATCTGATCTGGGTCTACTCTGTTTGCAAAGGTGTAGAAAGGCGTATTTATGAAGTAAAGGGTTAAAAACCGATAATGATATTTGTTTTAGTGTTCGAAGTATTTGGGTTTTACTGTAGTTTTCAAGCCTAGAATGCAGCACAGGGCATGTGTGAATTACTAAGCTTTGCTTTTAAACTATGACTGTTTCATGAAATGAAAAAGTTGTAGATTTTTTGTTATGAATGTAAAGCTTGCTTAAGGTATGCATATATTTAACTACATGTGTAATTGTTATTTTTCTGTGGCACTTCCATACCAGTTCTGTTGTTGTGATATCTATATAAATACTGTGTAGATAATTATACATATGTGAGTGACTGTTTTATTTAACCCTTTACCTGATAGAGATGATGTTTCTCTGTTTTGCAAACAATGTAGACCTAGATCAAATGGCTGCTGTAGGAGCTGGTCGATCATGCTCTACTGTGTTCACTTATAGGATAATAAAAATGTGTTTCTACTTCTTCCTACATTCATATTCCATGATGAAAATTCAATTTATGAATATTCATGAAGTCATGTATTCTTGTATATTCATGAGGTAAAGGGTTAAACATTTGGTATGCATTGTTGAATTATTGTCCTTCCTTTCCCTCTTATAAACGTTTTTAAGACTTTGCAAACAGGGAAGACCCATTAGGGTCTGCTGTGTTTGCTTATGAAATTAAAATACACGTGACTCTAGTTTCTAGCAGTATCAAAACCTCCACTGTACCTAGGTCATTATAAAAATGCAGCTTGTAAATATTCATGTCTTTATTTTGTGCATGAATACATCAACAGGGAAAGGGTTAACTCTTTCCCTCATATAAACGTGTTTTCATGCATTTGCAAACAGAGAAGACCCAGATCAGACAGCTCCTAGAGGAGCCATCTGATCAGGGTCTACTCTGTTTGCTTATAGAGTTTGATAGATCTGTTTCTTTGCTTTCTAAAATGTCCACAATGTAGTACCTTCCATATTTCTTAATAACTATGTTTTGAATGAATATTCAGTAGATATTGAAATTTGGAATAAACATAGAACACGGAAAGGGTTAATAGGTGTGAATATTTCAAATGAGGATAATCTGATCAGTTCGTATTCCTTCCCTGTTGAATATTCATGTAAGAAATAATAACATCATGAATATTTATTTGCTGATTTTTTATAACGGCATATGAACACAGGATGTTTTGGTATTGGTAGAAACTGTAGAGTCGGATATATTATAATTTCACAAGCAAACAGAGAAGACCCTATAGTAGTTGTCTGATCTGGGTCTACTCTGTTTGCAAAGATGTGTAAAGGCGTCCATGAGGGAATGGGTTAACTCTTAGCTTGTTGAGCAAATTCTTGGGTCAGCAAAATAATTCTATGTCAGTGTTGCAGGTAGTTCACACTTTCCTTCATATAAACATGTTTTAACACATTCCCACTTAGGCTATTTTTAGACCTAACCTCTTTGAAAAAGTCTACCCAAAAGGAACATTTACTAGAGAAAAGAAAGTATTTAGAATTGTGTAGTATTGAAACCATTCTGATAAATAGAACATTTGCTTCTATGGAGCAAATGCTCTGTTTATCAGAATGGTTTCAAAAAGTGACTTTTACAGAGGCGTCAATATGTGGGAATGGGTTAACGAATTTGCAAACAGAGTAGACCCACATCAGATGGCTCTGATCAGGGTCTGCTCTGTTTGCTAATGGAATTTGATAGAGCTCTTTCTTTACTTTCAAAAATGGCTAAAAATGTTCCACCTCTTATATTCCATTATAACACATTTGCAAACAGAGTAGATCCAGTTAAGACGGCTCCTATTGGAGCTGTCTGATCAGGGTCTGCTTTATTTCCTAATGGAATTTGAATGATCTGTTTCTTTACTTTGTAAAATGGCTACAATTTTCCAACTTCTATATTTCATTTTAACTATTTTGTCCATGAATATTCAGTAGGTATTGAAAACTGAAATAAACACAGAATAGGGAAAGCGTAAACTGTAACCGTTACGCCCTGCAAACATTTAGACCCAAATGTGGGTCGTAAAATTTCCACAGTTTCATAAAACTATAATGATTATTGTTTACTGAATGCACTATGCAAATGTTCACAAATATTTAGAGTGAAATGCTCTGATTTCAGGAGTAATCCCAGGATTTTGGTCTTAACATTTGCGATTAGTTGCATAAAACTGTTAACATTGGTGATAATTTTGTAGCCATTGCACAGACATACTTCAAACTTGGCATGCATGTGCAACTTCTGGAGGCAAACATTTTTAGGGGCAACTTCTTAAGGTCAAGGTCATAGGTCAAATTAGGGGGCATAGTGTTTCACAAACACATTTTGTTATTATTATTATTGATATGCAAATGCTTAAAAGATGTTACTGAATGTAGTTACAATAATTTTCTGCTATCCTCTCGAGCTGTTCTTTCATAAATTGCTGATCCCAACTGCTAATTTGAGAGTTAATTGTTGTTTTTCCGAATGAGGGGATAAGTTTTGAATGTGATCACATGGTAAATGTGTAATATTTGTTAGAGTCTGTAAATTTTTGTGAAACAGAATTCTATATGTGTATGTATATTTTATGTGTAACAGAATTCTATATGTGTACGTACATTTTATATGTAACAGAATTCTATATGTGTACGTATATTTTATGTGTAACAGAATTCTTGATACTAGTGTACATATTATTATCTTAAGTATAACTATTCTGTCATAAACTTGTTATTAAAAGATGACAAATCTGAAAGAGTTGTTTTCCGTTATTTTTCATTTTCATTTCTGTAAGAAAGTACAGTTTGTAGTCTGGCGTTTAATTATTTGAATTCAGGACAAGCATACACTGGCAATTATAAACAGTGTAGACCAAGATCAGAGGGTCAGAGGGCCCTTGGAGGAGCTCTCTCATCAGTGACTGCACTGTTTGTCATTCAAAATTCTCTAGCAAGTTTAAGCCTTTCATATTGAGTGGATTCTATTGTAAACACTGTTGGACTATTCCTCTCAGAAAATTCAGCATTAAAAGGGTTAAAGTTACCTGAACAAAAGCTTGGGGTGAGCTATTGTGGTCACACCATATTGTGGTCATCTTCCTTTCATCAGTCTGACTATCGGCCATCTGTCCGTTTTTCTGTCGGTCTATCAGTCTGTCTATCCGCCATCTGTCTGTTTTTCTGTCGGTCTATCAGTCATGTCTGTTTTTCTGTCGGTCTATCAGTCTGTCTATCCACCATCTGTCTGTTTTTTTGTCGGTCTATCAGTCTGTCTGTCGGCCATCTGTCTGTTTTTCTGTCGGTCTCTCGGCCATCTGTCTGTTTTTCTGTCGGTCTGTCAGTCTGTATATCTGCCATCTGTCTGTTTTTCTTTTGGTCTATCAGTCTGTCCTTCCATTAGTCCATCCATCTCTATGTCAACACTTTTCAAACATCTCCAACACCAATGGATGAAATATTGCATAAGTGAACCTGAAGTAATACTCTACTAAGTAAAATTCCTTTCAATTGAAAACTGGTTGCCATGGCAATGGAGTTAAAAAACTTTTGAAAATTGAAACATAATTATTTCAATACCATCTTTTAAACTAATGACCAGATTTCAATGCAACTTGTCAGACATGATTCTGAGGTATTAAAACAGAATTGGTGTAGTTGGCTAGTTGCCATGGTAATTCTGTACACGAGAAGTTGGTTAGCAAGTTAAAATGTTTAATCCCCCCCCCCCCCATGAATAGCCTATTTATGTAGTCAATAATGACATGAATATTTTAATAATGGTGTATGAACACATTTTTGTGTCACCTGCCGAGAGGCAATGTGTCGCTTAGGGATCACTTTTCCGTCGTCTGTCTGTCCGTCATACTATCTTTTCTTGAATGTCATTTCTAAACTAATCTTTATAGAGCTTTCAAATCCACATGTGTCTTCCATTGAGGACTAGTCCAAATTATTTAGACGTTTCGCTTGCTCTTTATATCATTTCCTTATCATCTTTTCTCTTTTCTTATAACTTCCACTCTACCTTCAACTTTTAAAAATTATATATCTCTGCAAGCATCAACGACGTTGCATATGCCAGAAACTGAAAACTGTAAACTATCACTAATAATGAAGGGAAATGTTGATATTAGCATATGCGGCGGCTTTCTATGAAGGACTAATTGAGGACGATTGAAGTAACTAACGTCCATTACTCTGCATGCAATACTTTTTTAGTTATTCCCCTTTTTCTGAGTTTCGCACTCCAGGATATTAACAGTTTTTGTGTCAGCTGCGAGCAGGTGACACATGTGTTCATCTGTCTGAACACACTTGTTAAATAAATATAATGGTCACAGTCCTGAGAAATTGTAGAATCAGATGTACATGTATATAATTCCAAGACCAAATAAAGACTTTTATCAGACAGCTCATACAGGATCTAGGTTTACTGTTTGAAATGGTGGGAAATGGGTATTTATGGATTAAAGGGTTAACCCATTACCTCATAGGATATTTTTAGATACAACCTCTTTGAATAAATCTACCGAAAAGGAGCATTAACTAGAGAAAAGGAAAACTTTAAATTTTTGTAGTATTAGACCATTGTGATAAATTATCACAATGGTTTCACTAAGTGACTTTTACAGAGTCGTCAAAAGTCGTCAATATCAGAGAATGGGTTAAAACATGAAAGACACCTGCTGATACAGTAGAAAACACGCACATGTAGGCCAATGAACATGTACGCCTGCATGCACACACATATAAACCTGCACGATCAGATAACTTAATTGAACTCTTGTCCCGTTGTGGAAAAAATCAATATCGGCCCAAATTTGGATCTTGTGCGATTTTGATTATTTCCTATTCGTTCAAGCGTTTGATAAGCTAATTACCGAATGTCAAACAGCTTTGATCCTGACGAGACACCAAGTTACCCTGTGTCTCGTCTGGGTCCAAGGTGTTTGCAAAATGTCAGTCAAGTGGCGGATAGTAGCTTAAGCGTTAGATAGTTCAAGTTAACAGCTAAGTAGACTATTGTCAACTGCGAAATTTGTCGTCTGATTCATTCTTTAATTATCCATTTTCTTGCGTTATGTTATAAAAAAAAACTACACATACAGCGACAACCAGTTTGGTACCGGATTAGACGCCGAATTAGGCTCATCTGCGTCTCATCTGGATCCAAACAGTTTCCTTACAGATTCGTCCATGGCAGCGAAAGAGATATGGGCTGATTAAGTGTGTGTTGTCGAACTAGTCTAATCTGAACGTCGTTGGAAGTTCATGCCTTTACATACGATTTAGTTAAAACAGTTCGTGCTGTGAAGCAGAGACGCGTATATATACAATGTACATGTTTTGTGTGTGAAGCCAGGTGTGTTAATGAGGACGCGCTAATTATGGAACAGCTATCTCTATTGAACGCTCTTTTAATAATTCCGTCATATTTTAGTGTATCAATGTAAATTTTTCGCAAAAAGTTCAGTTAAATATAAATTGCGCAGTGGTTTAGCGGGTGTTAGTCTGATAGGACAGGGATCCGGTGATCGAATCCCGGCTGGACCAGCTCAATATTTCATAGGTACGCTTTTCTGTGTCTCCCACCCGCACGAGGCTGTCTCCTCTCGTACCCAGGGGTATTAATGGGTCCATGTTAGGGTCACTTACCCGGTAAGGTACTGCCACAGCGTTTACAATCGCGCCATATGCTAGCAGTGCTCAGTGATATTGTAGGCGAATGGCTAAATGACCAGGGCAGTAAATGTACAGTCGGCTGAGTGATCATTCGGACTGAAAGTAGACTATAACTAGGAACTTCTATTTTTACGTGTGGGTCGTATTCTGATTCTGTGGTCAGCTTGAACGTCAAGTCAAGCAGGGTCCATGCTTATAAAACGTTTAGTTGAGTCTGAGTTCGTTCTCAAGTATTTGATTGGTCAGATTTGAGCCAAAGGCTCAATCAAAAGCTTGAGAACTCAAATCTGACCAATCAAAAGCTTGAGAACGAAACTCAGACTCAACTAAAAGCTTTAAAAGCACGGACCCTAGATTTATTTATTTATTTATGAAGTCGGGTATACAAACGTAGCGATCGGCCTATGTAAGGCATCTCCAACAGCCTTGCTGGTGGGTTAACCCTTTAGCAACATATGTTTAGAGTGTCGGACTAGTATTCTAGAGGTCCGGGGTTCGAATCACGGCAGAGGTTATAGTAACTTTTCCTCCCTTAGATTTACTTCTTTGCCGACGAGGATGATTCGGTTCGTATGCGGGGGTGCATGAAAAGTCTTAGGGACATGCGGGTTTGCAGGGCATGGGTATATGACTGGCTCCTAAAGGTTAAGAAGGAGGGGAGTGTAGTGACCGGCCTATGTAAGACATTTCCGTTAATCCTTTAGCAAAATGTTTAGAGTGTCGGACTAGTATTCCAGAGGTCCGGGGTTCGAATTCCGGTAGAGGCTAGTGACTTTTCCTCCCTTAGAATTACTTCATTGGCGACGAGGATAATTCGGTTCATATGCGGGGATACATGTAAAGTCTTAGGGGCATGCGGGTTTGCAGAGCATGGGTAGGCCTATGTGATGACTGGCTCCTTAAGGTTAAGAAAGAGGGGAGGGTAGTGATCGACCTATGTAAGGCATCTCCAACAGCCTTGCTGTTGGGTTAACCATTTAGCAACATGGTTAGAGTGTCGGACTAGTAGGCTATTCCAGAGGTCTGGGACGTGTTGCTTGAACATTCAACGCATGGAATGTACGTGTTATATTATAGATGTGTTCATTTCACTCTAAGATCATACATAAATATTTCTCAAGTAAAAATAACAATATCTTGAAAATTGATTGTAGTTCTTGTGAAATTATAAATACAGTTATATAGGTTGATTAAAATTGTTGAATATATAGTTTAACCCTTACCACGTGGCAAAACAAGTAATCTAGCTCTATAGCTGTTTAAATTTTAAACTTCTTCAAGCTGTATTATAAACTGAAACCATTCGGTGAAGTTTAAACAATCAATTTAAAGCAGGTAAGGAATAATGCATGCACAGTTTCGCCCTAGGCAAACGGAAGGGTCAAATACTTGTTACTTACATTCAACACTTCTGACCTATCTGTCTGTGTTGGGCTAATGCATGTATCTTTTCAGAACTACTATAGGCCTAATTACCTAATATGTTCGAATAAACAGTTACGTTGGGCCAACGTTGGCCCAATATATACATTATTTCTTCCTTGAGCCGCATTCCATACAACGTTGGTCCAATGTTGGGCCAACGTCGGACAGCCAACACTAATCTTAAGCTAACATGCCAGCCAGTTGATGATGTTGGGCCAACGTCGGTCAGCCAACGCCAACCATAAGCCAACATGCCAACCAATTTACAATGTTGGGCCAACGCCGGTCTGCTATCTGGGTGGGCACCCCCAGCCAGAATTTTCTGGGTACGGCCCTGAAACATCTGATATAAAGTGTACAGATGAAAACACAAGCTCTAGGGAGCCTTTAAAGCCGATTTACATACATGCATGGAGATAACTCTGGGAAAATGCGGACTTCCGCGCATTTCGATGCACTTGTTACCTCTTTTATACCCATTCCGGTAAACATGCAAGGGAGGTAACCGGAGGCAAATTCAGTTGGAAACATGGCTGCCCCCTGTCATTCTAGATAATGTCATGGCAGCAAGATTCGTTTAAAAGCAAATAAAATAACTAGCAATAATTTCGAATAGACGGAGAGTGAGTATTATAGTCTAATCTTAATGTTAAGACCAATTTACACCACGCAAATGCCTTTAGCGCAATTGTTGATAAAAATTCATTTGAAATTATGACAGCTTCTCCACCCACAAGTGTTATCATTGTCATTGAGATCGGCGAAGTTGTATTATATAATATTTACCTTTAGTGAAGTGTCATTCTTGTTACGCATTATAAATGTAATTAAAATACTGTTTTGTTTGAATTGAATTAAATAAGCGTATTTATTTTTAAAATAATAAGTTCCATTTCAGGCTTTTTTTTTTCGGGCCCATGACAAAACGGTTTACGGAGAAATCGCCTAGTGACGAAATCGCCTACAATTATATAGTGTTTGTATTTCGCACCTATGGTACAGAACGGATTTATTCATGACAGAACTATAAAGAATGTTTGTAACAAGATTAAATTATTCTGTGGTATTATTTTCCAGATGATCAAGATTGATCGATCAGTGTAGCCCCTGATCACTACATAGAATTAATTTGACAGAAGATATTTATATATAAGGAGCGATAATTATAATAGTTATGCAGAAAGTATAAATGTCATACGCACGGAACAAGTTATAGTATGAGTCTTAAGTCTAGTCAGATGATCTGGATCCGATCAGTGTAACCCCTGATCACTGCATAGAATTTGACAGGAAATGGAAAAAGACCGATACTGATATATCAATAATTATGGCGAATTTGCAGAGTGAAAATGTCATGAGTCTTACTTATCATAATATGATCTGGATCCAGTAAATATTCGAATAGCAATATTATTATAATGGGCAAATGACTGATACCCTGATACATCACTTTATAGGAATTGAATAATTCCACATGGGACCACCGACAAGATTAAATTGTTGTGTGGTATTGTTTTCCAGATCGTAATGAACAGTATTGAAGGATCAGTGTAGCCCCTGATCACACCATAGAATTCGACAAGGAGTGTTAATTATATTGCCTTATGTTCGAAGCAGTTATAATATGAGTCTTACTTCATGTCAGAGTATCTGGGTCCAGTAAATATTCAAATAGCAATAATATATGGCAGTGTAAGTCTATTCTGTTTGTTTATATGACCCTGTTTCCTACCAATACCAAAATATCATGCGTACATATGCCTTTACAGAAAGTGAGTTCATTTAAGAAACGGATCAAATTCCATAAGCAAACAGAGCAGACTCTGGTCAGATGGCTCCTACAAAAGATGTCTGATCTGGGTCTATTCTGTCCAAACATACATGTGTAAAGATATTTATGTGAAATAAAGGATAAACAATACACACTTTACGTAGATATTGTTTTAGCTCACCAGAGCACTTTTGTGCTCAGGGTGAGCTTTTGTGATCGCCTGATGTCCGTCGGCTTCCGGCGTCGGGCGTCAACAATTTCAACCTTTAAAAATCTTCTCCTCTGAATCTACAAGGTTCTCAGCTTTCATCTTTGGTACATAGCATCATCTGTAGGTCCTCTACAAAAGTAATATAAATTATGCCCCTGGGGTCAGAATTGGCCCTGCCTCAGGGGTGTTCGGTTTTCAATAGAAACATATAGTGAAAACTTTGAAATTCTTCTCCTCTGAAACTAGAAGGTTCTCAGCTTTCATATTTGGCACAAAGCATCATGTTTAGGTCCTCTTCAAAAGTTATATAAATTATGGCTCTGGGGTCAAAATTGTCCCCGCCCAAGGGGTTGGTAGTTTTCAATAGAAACATATAGTGAACTTTGAAAAGCTTCTCCTCTTAAACTGGATGGTTCATAGATTTCATATTTGGCACATAGCATCATGTTCAGTTCTCCTACAAAAGTTATATAAATCATGCCCCTAGGGTCAAAAATTGGCCCATACCCTGGCCCAGGGGTAGCAAGTTTTTCAAAGCTGACTTAGAAGTGGCTATTTATAGATGTGCTGGTGTCTGTTTTTAGAATACATAAAGGGAGATTATCTCCCTTTGTCCTTATTTTTGATAACAACTGGATTGCCTCCCTTGTTGGTAGTAAAACTCTTCAGTAATATTGCAGACCCAAACAAAGAAAATTTAACCCTTTACTCCATAAATATGCCTTTCTACACCTTTGCAAAGAGAGTAGATCCAGATCAGATGGCTCATGTAGTAGCCATCTGATCAATCTGCTGTTTGTTTATGATATAATATAGTGCAAATTGCATTACATTATTTTCATTTTGTGTACTTATAATATGTTTACTAACCCTTTCCCTCATGTTAACACCTTTTCACACATTTGCAAACAGAGCAGACCCAGATCAGACGGCTCCTATAGCAGCTGTCTGATCAGGGTCTGCTCTGTTTGTCAATGGAATTTGAAAGATGTGTCTTTACTTTCTACAATGGCTACTCTGTCCCACCTTCCATATTTCATTATAACTATTTTGTCCATGGATATTCAGTAGGTATTTAGATTTTGAATAAACATAGAACAGGGGAAGGGTTGAAAATAAATTAAGATATGAATAATAATAACTCATGAAGGTGTAATGAAAATATCTGAAATTTTGAATATAAGTACATGTATAGATTAAGCTATTCTTTCTGAAATTCAACCAATTTTCCCAGGGAGAGGGTATACATGCCCTTCTTTAGAATTGCATTGTTATATGTTTTCATTTACATTTTCTTAAATTTTCTTCACTTGAGGTCCTCTACAAAAGTTACATAAATTATGCCCCTTTGGTCAAAATTGGCCCTCGCCAGGGCTGGCTATATTTTCTATAGAAACACATAGTGAAAACTTTTAAAATCTTCTCCTCTGATTGTCCGGTGAGCAATGTCAGGGCCTTTCAGGCCCTCTTGTTTGATAAAACAATTTTATTTTTTTTACTGTGGCAACCGAGATTTTGTGATAACTAATATTGCTTTTCGAAAATTTATTGGATCCAGATCATCTAACAAGAAGTAAGACTCATATTATAACTTGTTCCGTGCGTATGACATTTTCACTTTATGCTAATATTCAGTATATAATTATCAACCTCTGTAATACTGGGCTGTCAATTTCCAGGTGGTGATCAGGGGCGGCACTGATTGTCCAATCTTGATCTGGAAAACAACACAACAGGACAATTTATTCTTGTTACAAACATTCTTTATAGTTCTGTCATATTATCGCTACCTGTGCCATAGGTGCAAAACACAAACACTATATAATTGCTTTCTAGGCGATTTCTCCAAATGGTTTACTATAAATCTAATTGTAGGCGATTTCGTCACTAGGCGATTTCTCCAATTGGTTTACTATATATCTAATTGTAGGCAATTTGTCACTAGGCGATTTCTCCAGCACCCGACAAAACATTGACAGGCAGAATATCGACACCCGAAAAAACAACAACAAAAAAAAACCCCACAAAAAACAATGAATGCAACAAAACAACTAAGACATAAGACAAGTTTTATTTAATGTATGATATACATTTGTAAACATTGTAACATATGTTAAGTTTTGAAGTTGGTTGATTTTTTGCTTTATTTTTATATCCACGACACTTATCATTGTTAACCTGAGATACGTTTAATGGTATTTGATATTGATAATTTCAGTTGGTAAAGAAATATGAGCATTTAAAATAGAAGAAATGCAAAATATCAATGTAAAATGTCAATATTAGCATTAACCACATAAAATGACTCCATTAGATCTAAAAATTACATGTACCTTAACTCTTTCCCGCATTTCCCAGTTTGATTTTTGATTTACCTTGATCCTTGATGGCCATGTGTGAGCTGTGCTCGTTGCGGTCCAATTTCAATTGTTTCTGCTTAAATTTAATTTATATGTGCATGTGTCATGCAAGGGATGGATAAAATTGCTGATAGCCAACGTCTCTAGCAGATTTTGAATTTGTTTGGTTTCTGTTTCCACTCGTTATTTAAATTGCTTTTGAAGATGTTGACAGATCTGGACTCCACTGTGTTGTTGGATAATGCATTCCAGGAATTTACTACTCTATTTGAAAATCTGTTCTGACCCATCCTGCCACGTGTATGGCTTTTGACTAATTTAAATCTATGTCCTCTACATACATTAGAAGCCACTTTTATGTTATCTAAGGAAATATTGTCAGACTTTCATTAATTTAAAAAGTTGGATAATGTCCGCCCGATCTCGTCGGTAGTGAAGAGTAGGAATCCCTAGAGTTCTAAGCCTATCCTCATATGTCATGTCTTTTAGACCTGTAACCATTTTTGTTGCTCGGCGCTGAACATTTTCAACAGCAATAATATCTTTTTTGTAAGTGATATTCATGAAAGAAATAATGATGCCATATGTCATGAATATTTATAACTGTTTTAAAGCATTGTTAAATAAATGTTTGACTGTGATTGAGAGTGTAGAATCAGATCTATGTAATTCCATAAGAAAACAGCAGACCCGGATCAGACAGCTTGTACAGGAGCCATCTGATCTGGGTCTACTCTGTTTGCAAATACAAGTGTATGTTAAAATGTGTTTATATGAGGGAAAGGGATCAACATTTTCCACGCCTTTGCAAACAGAGTGGACTCAGATTAGATGGCGCTCTGTTTGCTTATGGAATTATATAGATAGTTCTGATTCTCAGATTGTACAGTTTCTGAGGTGGCCAAATTGCCATTGTTCATTGGTCATTATAGAAATAAGTTAACGAATTTTCATGAAGTCATGCATTCTTGCATAAATGTTCATGAGAAAACAGGTTAAACAGAAACACTGACATTTATTTACAGAGTTACAGGTGCATATCAAATACTAAAATTGTCATTTCTCCACCAAACCCTATGTTGTGACTCTTTAAGAGCCATCTAATCAGGGTCTGCTGTTTTTGCTTATTAAGTCATATTTAATTTATTAAGTTATATTTAATCCTGATTCTACAGTTTCTGCCATGTTCCTGTATTCCTATGTCATTATGAAACTGCAACTACTGGTACAACTACATGTAATTAATATTCAAGGTGTTTTAACCCTTTACTCCATAAATAAGCCTTTCTATATCTTTGCAAACAGAATAGACCCGGATCTGATGGCCATCTGCTCAGGGTCTGCCCTGTTTGCTTATAAATGAAATATACATGTAAATATGACTCTACAGTTTCTGCATTTGCCAAAATTTCCCGTGCCTTTATAAATAATCTTATCAATATTCATGATGTCATTATTATTTATTACATGAAATTCATGAATATATATTCATGGAGTAAAGGGTAAAATGAATATTTATGGAGTAAATGATTCAATATCCATTTCCATCTACAACCATTCCTTTTCTTTTATTTTATTTAGGTGAACATGTTGAAAGAAGTCAGGGGAGTTTTATTCAAGTTATAGCAAAGAATGACTACTGGTCAGAACAACGGAGACCGGCATCCAGTCATGAAGACCGGACCAGTGGGCATAAAAGCATTTATGGAAAATCAACCAATCTCACATGAGTTCCAAAGACCAGAGTTTGTTTGTGGTTGGGGAGCAGCCTTTGTAAACATTTGTGTGACGTTTCCTATTAACAAGATCATGTTCCGCCAGCAGCTGTATGGAGTTCGTACATTGAAGGCTATCAAACAGCTTCAAAAGGAGGGGGTAAGCCACATGTACAGGGGCTTGACTCCACCATTACTACAGAAGACTACCTCTATGTCCCTCATGTTTGGACTTTATTATGAGTTCCAGAGACAGTTGAATTTCTCATCCCCATCACTTAACAAAGCCTCAGCAGCTATGTTAGCTGGGACAGTTGAATCGATCCTGACACCATTTGAGCGATTGCAAGTTATCATGCAGGATAAAAATTATCACAAAAGATTCACTAACACTTTCCATGCCTTTAGAGAATTACGCGTTGTTGGTATTACAGAGTTTTACAGAGGGCAAACAGCTATTCTACTTCGTAATGGACCAAGTAATGTGATGTTTTTTCTCGGTCGAGATTATTGTCTGGAGCGATATCCAGACTACAGCACACACAGCGAGAAGGCGGTGTTAGATTTTATCAGTGGAGCATGCTTAGGTGCCTTTATAAGTACTGTCTTTTATCCTTTAAATGTTGTCAAAGTGCGGATGCAGTCAAAAATAGGAGGTGACTTCTGCAGGTTAATTCCCACATTCAAAATAATTCTCAAGGAAAGAGACTACAGTGTGCAGAAAATATTTCGGGGGCTGCATGTGAACTACACAAGGTCATTTATTTCCTGGGGCATCGTCAATGCAACATACGAGTTTCTGATGAAAGTGATGTTTAACAAAGAGAATGTTGACTCATGAATTGTGATATTTATATGTTCATAATCAGGGAATTACCCTTATTACCATAAGCATTTGGGCAGACAAACTTGGATAAATAGTGCAGATCCTATCATCCAGATCAAATGGCTCCTGCAAGAGCCGTTTGATCAGGATCTATACTATTTACCACTACTATTTATGTCTATCTAATTTAAGCCATTACTCCATAGGTACGCCTTTCTATACCTTTGCAAACAGAGTAGACCCAGATCAGATGGCTCCTATAGGAGCCGTCTGATCAGGGTCTACTCTGTTTGATTATGACATAATATAGATATGATTTTAGTTTTTGCCTTTGACAAAACTTCCTGCGTTCATAATGAATAATCTACTTGATATACATGAATATTCATGGAGTAAAGGTTAAAGTGAAAGTAATCAGGGTCCATGCTTATAAAGCTTTTAGTTGAGTCTGAGTTTCGTTCTCAAGCTTTTGATTGGTCAGATTTGAGTTCTCAAGCTTTTGATTGGTCAGGTTTGAGCCAAAGGCTCAAATCTGACCAATCAAAAGCTTGAGAACGTTCTCAGACTCAACTAAAAGTTTTATAAGCATGGACCCAGATTGAATTAATCACCGTTACAAACCAGCTGAGAGGTGAGATTGGAACAGGATGCCCGAATACTTAGGGATAATTAGAGTATTATGTTTTAAACAGTCTGTACATCGAGGGCTTAGTCCAAATGTATAACACTTACAATTATTTATTTTGAATTGTTTGGATCCTGATGAGAAGCTGAGTAGCTTTGCATCTCATCAGTAACCAGACAATCAGGATCATAGAAAAAGGGGCCAATTTTAAGTACACTTGTACTAAAGTAAAACCCGTCTAAACTAGAATTCTAGTAGAGAAGTATTAAGATACTTTTAGGCAGGTGTCCTGCTTAATGCAGGGTGAAGGTCATGCTGAAAGCTCCTCTAGGAGCTTTCTGCATGACTTTCACCCTGCATTAGGCTGCCACCTGTTTTCAAGACTGATGTTTATAAATGCTAAATTTAATGTCCGGTTTAGAGGGGTTTTACTGTATACTTGTATTTAAGTTGTTATAACTCCACCAAACCCTATGTTGCGACCACTCTTTAGAACTGTCTCAAAGGGACATTTCTCAAGAAAGATTATAACATAGGACTTGTTAGAGAACAAAGGAGATATTCTTAAAACTTGTTTAATATGCACATAGATCCATGCTTTAGAGAACAATTTTGCAATATCTTATATATGTACATGCATTGTTAAAGTATCATCTGAAACAAGGTATTTATATATATACATGTATGTGTGTTAAGTGTTAACCCATTAACTCATAGGCTATTTTTAGATACAACCTCTTTGAATAAACCTACCGAAAAGGAGCATTAACTAGAGAAAAGGAAAATTTTAGAATTTTGTAGTTTGAAACCATTGTGGTAAATAGAGCATTTGCTCCTATAGGAGCAAATGCTCTAATTATCGCAATGGTTTCACAAAGTGACTTTTACAGAGTCGTCAAAAGTTGTCAATATGAGGGAATGGGTTAAAGGAAATATAATTTTGTGCTAAGCCCTTAAGCCTTTACTCCATGAATATTCATTTAACACATAATGAAATTATTAATGTGTATTAGATCATTATTTATAGTTGCACATGAATACAGGGAAGTTTGAACACTGCAGAAATTACAGAATCATATCCATATATAAATCCATAATCAATCAGAGCAGACTCTGATCAGATGGCTCCTATAGGAGCGGTCTGATCTGGATCTACTCTGTAATTTCTAATTAATGGAGTAAAGGGTTCATATATTCCTGTCAAATCACAGCATTTACCCCGGGCATTACAGTCTTAACTTGGACTCACAACTAATGAAGTATAGATATTATGACTGTGACGTCTAGTTGGGTTGACCTTGTCCCTGTTCTGTAAGACATAATGACAACATGAACATGTAGTAACTCCATTTTCATAATACTAACTTTTCAAGGGAACGTTTGCATTGAAAAAACTGTAGAATCAGGTCTATATCATGTCAAAAGCTAACAGAGCAGATCCTTATCAGGTGACTCCTGTAGGAGCCATCTGATCTGGGTCTACTCTATTTGCAAATGCTTGAAAAGGCATTTATATGAGGGAAAGGGTTTAGTCATGGTAAGGCTCATATTTACCCTTATAAAGGTGAACATTTTAAAGAATTGATAGTAGCCTTAATGTCTTCATTAATTTTTTCAAAGAATGCTTGCTGTCATTTCTTATGGATTTAGGGTCAAACAGTTTGGATCTTGATAAAATGCTGAGTATTTCGGTGCAGAGTTAAAGATACATGTGCGTTTTCAAATACTAAAATTATCATTTCTCCTCCTAACTCTATATCGTGACCACTCTTTAGAATCATCTCAAAGTGATGATTCTAAAGAGTGGTCACAAGACTCACATCATAGGGTTTGCGATAGAAATGAAACACGCTATTCTTGAAACTGTTTTCATTATGCATCTTATCTGGGCAACTGCCAGTACAGTAAAACCCCGCTAATGCGACCACTTTAAAGAGGTATAATTCTGGGTGCTAGATGCAGGTGGTAGCTTAATGCAGGACAGAAGTAATGCAGAAAGCTCCTAGAGGAGCTTTCTGCATTACTTTTGTCCTGCATTAAGCAACCACCTGCTTTTACAGGCATCCATATTTATTCATTAAGTGGTCGCATTAGAGGGATTCTACTGTATATCTTCTGGATACAGATTGCGTGCAAAGATTATCACACCCATAGTGTGCTTAACCCTTTCCCTGATGAATATTTGTGTAAGAAATAAAACATTATGAATGTCATTGGATTAATTTGAACACAGGAACTTTGACCATGTACAAAAAGCTGTAGAATCAAGGTTTATATCATTCGATGAACAAACAGCAGATCCTGATCACATGGCTCCTACAGGATTTATTAGTCCTGGGTCTACCCTGTTTGCTAAGGCATCAACGGGTGTCTCTATCAGGTAAAGGGTTATGCATACTAACCTTTAGCCTGCAGAGCAAATTATTTTTACAGAATATTTCACCTACTACATTTTTAGAATTCAGGCTATTATCAATTTGTCTACCAAAATGTAATCAGGGTGTAAAACAGTTTGGATCCTGATGAGACACCGAGTGATGAGATGCTGAGTTACTCGGCGTCACATCTGGATCCAAACTGTTTGCATAGCAGGCTAAAGGTTAAACAGTTAATTACTGGCTCTTAGCAAAATGTTTAACAATAATAGCTGAAGATGTAACTATTTAAGTAGTAACTATTTACATGAGTGAACCTTTCACATGTTTAACCCTTTTCCTATAGAAATACCTTTGCAAACATAGTAGATCCAGATCAGATGGCTCTGTAGGAGCCGTCTGATCAGGATCTGCTCTGTTTGTTTATGAAATTATATAGATCTGGCCCAACAGTTTTTGTCTAGGTCATAATTCCTTTGAAAACTTTACATTAGAAAAGATACAGGAGAACCCCTCTAATGCGACCACTTAATAAATAAACATGGGTGTCTTTATAATCAGGTATTTGCTTAATGCAGGACAAAAGTAATTAAGCTACCACCTGCATCTAGCACCCAGAATTATACCTCTTTTAGGTGGTCGCATTAGCGGGGTTTTACTGTAGTTTAATGAATATTCATGAAGTGATCAAGTCATGCATACATGTTCAATAGAGAAAGGGTTACGTGATGTGATTTTAATTTAAATAGCATTACATAAATGAATTAAGCTTTAGTTTGTAGGACCACCAATTACCTCCCATTTTAATGATATTTTAGACATCAACTGTTTGGAACTGACAATCAATAGTTAACCCTTTTTTTCATACAAATACTTTTTCATATCTTTGCAAACAGAGTAGATCCAGATCTGCTGGAGCCATCTGATGAGGGCTTGCACTGTCTGCTTATGAAATTATAACAGATCTGACTACAGTTTCTACCAATACTAAATGATTGTGTGTACATATTCAATTATAAAAATCAGCTGATAAATATTCAGGTTGTTAAATTATTTACATGAATATTTCAACAAGGAATGGGTTTATTTGTATGATTATACTCCCGCAAACAAAGTTTGAGGGGAATTCATTGTACTTTAATCCTTTTCCTGTTCTATGTCTATTCCAAATTTGAATACCTGTATATTTATGGACAAAAACATGTAGTTATAATGAAATATGGAAGGTGGAATATTGCAGTCATTTCAGATAGTAAAGAAACAGATCTATCAAATTCCATTAGCAAACAGAGCAGACCCCAATCCTATAGGAGCCGTCTGATTTGGGTCTACTCTATTAGCAAATGCATGAAACAGTATTTGTATAAGGGAAAGGGTTAATCAGCTTGTCGGTCGGTCGGGCGATTGTCGGTCGGTCAAATTGCAATCAAGGCTGCTGTGTGGTGGTATTCACCACCTTTAGCAACAGTTTAAGTTTTATTTGAAGTGACTCATAGACACCTCAGGATCTAAAATTGGATATTAATCACATTGATATTTGTTGTTCTTAATATCCTATGCTGTGGATGGGGTGTGTAAGAATGACCTCAGTCTGCCCATTTGACTGTCCGTGAAATCTTATGTATTTTCATGTGTCCAGTTTTTAAATTTCCTTCAGATCTCTTAAAGTTATAGTCTTTACAATAAGCTCATATTTTCAGTAAAGTCATAAAACACAGTGTGGGTTATGTTCATCTATTCCTATTATGATTGTCTATATCTTATAGCGAAAAAAAATGCGCCTATGATATAAAATAAACTGTTTCTGGCGATACTTATAATGTTTTCTTGTACAACAAAATATAGTTAGCCTATAGGAGTGTTCTGTTTTACTTTTGTCTTGCTTTAAGCGTCCACCTACCTTTAACACAAAATACTTGATGTAATTTAGTGGACATTATAGAGAGGTTTTACTGTATAGTAATATTTGTAAAATAAAGCTACTGGTCGGCTCTTCTGTTTGTAAGTACCAAAGAGTTCACTTCCTATGACATTGATTAAAATAAAGTACATATTACCTCATTGGATGTGATTAATAGCAATAAACTATGGGGGTAGGGGGTGGGGTAGGGGGTGGGGGAGGTGTTGGCAATGAAATGTTGTGAATTGATTCCGACCACATAATGTTTTAAAGATAATTTATCCCTTTACTCCATGAATGCTCTTGTAAGAAATAATGACATCATAAATACCAATAATGACAGATGAACACAGGAAGTTTTGGCAACGGCATACACTGTAGAACCAATGTTATTTTGTATGCAAACAGAGCAGACATTAATCAAGTACATGTACAGTATGTCTTAACCCTTTCCCTGTTCTATGTTTATTCAAAATTTCAATACCTGTTGAATAATCATGGACAAAATTGTTATAATGAAATAAGGAAGGTGGAACATTGTAACCATTTTAGAAAGTAACGAAACGGATCTTTTATATTCCATTAGCAAACAGAGCAGACCCTGATCAGACGGCTCCTCTAGGAGCCGTCTGATCTGGGTCTACTCTGGTTGCAGATGCGTGAAAATTCTTTCCCTTATATAAATGCCTTTTCAAAACAAGAGTAGACCCAGATCAGATGCCTCCTGTAGGAACCATCTGATCAAGGTCTGCTGTCTTTGCTTATGACATTACCGGTATATAGATCTGCATCTATGGTTTTTGTCAGAGCAAAATATTCCTTTGAAACGATTCATTATAAGAATTCAGCGAATAAGTATTTATGATGTCATTATTTCTTACATGAATATTGAACAGGGAATTGGTTAACTTGGTCTTCACTGTTTTCAAAAACATTAAAATGTTCATTTATGGAGTAAAGGGTTAACCCTTCTCTTGCTGAATTGTAAAATACATATCTCCTTCTTTACCCATGCCCTGTTGTGTAATTACATATATCTTCACGGTGTACAAGTATTTCGCTGTGCAATCACTGCTGTGGAGTGTACTGGTTGCACAATCAATTTGTAAATAGTGCAGACCCTGGTGAGATAGCTCCTGCAGGAGCTGTCTCATCTGGGTCTTCACTATTTACAGGTAGGTATATTGGCGTAAATAGCAAGCGAAGGGTTAAGACAGATAAGACATTGAATTTGATATTACACTTTGAATGCTAGCTCTTTTTAAAAAATGAAATGATCTATACTGGGATCAAGCGAGAAGGTGGTCCCCCTTAACCCATTACCTCATATGCTATTTTTAGAACCAATCTCTTTGAATAAATCTACCAAAAAGGAGCATTTACTAGAGAAAATGATTTTTTTTAAAAAACCATTGTGATAAATAGAGCATTTGACCTATAGGAGCAAATGCTTTCTTTATCACAACAGTTTCAAAACTACACGATCTATTTTTTTTTAAAATTTTCTAGTAAATTCTCCTTTTTAGTAGATTTATGCGAAAACGGTTCTAAAAATAGCGTATGAGTGAATGAGTTAATCAGACTCACTTCTGCCTATGTTGAGCTTTGGTAGAAGTTTAACTCTTTGCACGCTAAGTAATTTTTCGTCTGCAACAATTGTCGTCTGCTTCAATTCTTAAAATAAACTTTCTCTCATTATTTGGCAAAAATATGGTCAAGCTGACAAACAGTTTGGATCCGGATGATACGCCACATTATGCGGCGTCACATCTGGATCCAAACTGCTTGCATAGGTAATCACAGTTTCGCCGCTAGCATGCAAAGAGTTAAGTATATAGAACATAAAAGGAGATCCAATATTAAGGCCAAACCTCTGAATTCCACTAAACTTCTCCCTGTTTGAGAGCCCTAGCCTGGGCCCTTTCATAGTTGATGAAATTGTCGAAATGGTTTGATTGACAAATAGGGCAGACCATGGAGGAAGCCTATTGATCTGGGTCTACACTATTTTCAAATGCCAGTTTCCTGCATTTAACGGGTTAATATTTATAGAGAATGGAGTGAGTGAGAGATTTTGATGATTTCTGTTAAATAGAAAAAAATTATTCTACCGGTATATGTATATACATGTATTGAAAAGATGTGAATATATCTGTATATTGGAGACATAGCCAGTTATTGTTATATATTGTCAAGACCATTCATTCTCATAGGGTGATTTTATTACCCCCCAGTGATCTTGATCTGGGGACATACTGTTTTGGTCTCTCTCACTGTCTGTCTATCTGATACTTTGACCTTAGCCATAATGTTTTAGGTTTTACAGAATAGAGACTTCATACTTGGCATATATATACTCTTCTCATCATCTCATGAAGTGGCAACTATTGAGTGGAGTCATGTCAAGGTCAATGTCAAATTATTATGTCACATGTAAAGTTTCTTTAACCTTGGTATTAACTTTGAACTGTCAGAGAAAGAGACTTCATACTTGACATGTATACTAATCTTATGAAGTTTTAACTTCAAGGTCACTCTTAAATGTCAAAGGTCAAAGTTCATGTATAGAGGATACAGTGTTTTGCAAGTTAAAGGGATCAATATAAGTGTTTGCATGATATATTATTTTTGTTATTGCCTAATTGTTCTAAGTATTCCAACAGACCAACATAGGCAAATAGTGGAAATGCAGAACTCATTGGATGAGGGTACACACTATTTGCTTCAATGACAGTCTAATTTAAAGTTACAAAAATGGTCTCAAGTTGACTTAATCCTTTCCCTGTTCTATATTTACTTTGAATTTCTCAATACCTACTGAATGTTCATGAAGAAAATTCTTATATTTTAATGTGGAACTAGACCTATCAAATTCAATGTGCAATCAGAGCAGACCCTGATCAGACTGCTCCTATAGGAGCTGTCTGGTCTGGGTCTTCTCTGTTTGCTAATGCAGGAGTATCAAGGAAAGGTTTAATCAGCTTTACAACTGGAGTAGTGAGGAAATTGGGTGTTTGAATACTTTAGGTAGTTAGGTTAGTTTTTAACCAATACAACAGTTACAGTATGAATTACGAACACTTTACTTCATAAATATGTTTTTATGCCTTTGCAAACAGAATAGATCCAGATCAGATTGCTCCTGTAGGAGCCATCTAATCAGGGTCTGCTCTGTTTGCATATGGAATAATATAGATATCATTCTACAGCGTCTGCCCTGGCCAAAGATTCCTGTGTCCATGTGCCATTGTAAAAATAAACTAATTAATATTCATGATGGTTTTTTTTTTTAATATTCATGGAGTAAAGAGTTTAACCCTTTCCCTATATATAAACGTGTTTTCACGCATTTGCAAACAGAGTAGACCCAGATCAGACGGCTCCTAGAGGAGCCGTCTGATCAGGGTCTTCTCTGTTTGCTAATAAAATTTGATAGAACTGTTTCTTTGCTTTTTAAAATGTCTACAATGTTCCGCCTTCCATATTTCTTTATAACTATTTTGTTAATGAATATTCAGTAGGTATTGAAATTTGGCCTAAATACAGAACAGGTAAAGGGTTAAGATCACTATAACAATTTATTATATTTATTGTAGACATGAGAGGAAACATACATTCAAGCGTCTAAAAACTGAAGATTCATTCAGTCTGTATATTTATTAACCCTTCCCTCCATTAATATGCCTTTGCAAACAGGATAGACCAAGATTAGAATGCTCCTGTAGGAGCCATCTGCTCAGGGTCTGCCCTATTTGCTCACAAAGTGATATAAATATGATTCTGCAGTTTCTACCATAGCTAGAATTTCCTGTGTTCATGTGCCAAAATAAAACAATAAACTAATCTACATTCATGATGTCATTATATTCTTTCATGAATATTCATGCAGTGAAGGATTAAGATTTACATGTGTTTAGGATAAATATCCGTTATTGATGAATTGAAATCAAAATGACGATTAGAATATGGAGAAGATAGTCTTTTTATATCACTATAACAAACATTATTTTAAGCTCGTCTGTTTCGAAGAAAAATCAAGCTATGGTGATCACTGGGTCGTAGGCGTTGTCGGCGGTGGCAGCGTGCAAAAACTTTAATGTAGCTCATTACTCGAAAAGTATAAGAGGCATCAACACGAAACTTCATAGGTTAGTAGATCTCATTGAGGGGAAGGCCCCAACATAAGAACCATAACTCTTGATTTCAAAATTTTGGAGTTATGGCCCTTCAAAAAAATTAATTTAGCTGGACAAGCACCAAATCAGATGAGCGTTGGCTCTTGTAATACACTAGTGTTGCAACAGTACAGATCTGTGCTATATGCCCTTTCTCTCTGATACCAACCATAAATACATGTTTTTGTTTCACCTGCCGAGAGGCAGTGTGTCACTTAGGGATCACCAGACACGTTTAGGCAAACAGTGTAGACTGACCTTAATCAATGTTATTCTTAAAGAACAATTTGATCAGGATCCATTCAATTTGCTATTCTATTAGTTATACCCCTGCAAACAAAGTTTGTTGGGGTAAACTGGAATCTGCGTGTCGGTTGGTCAGTTAGGCAGTCAGTCGATCCATCCACAAATTCTGATCGAGGCCGATGCACGGTGGTATTCATCACTTTTAGTGATAGTTATAGTTTCATTTGAAATTATCAAAACGGTGTAGAATTTGCTTATTTAGCTGTTCAAACCGGTATCAAAGAGAAACATGTTATTTTAATGTGAAGGGTACATAAGGTGGAACCAGAACACTGCAGAGTTGGATCAGTTTATACTGGTATTAACTGTTCTCTTGCTGAATTTTAAAATACATTTTTCCTTCTTTACCCATGCCCTGTTGTATAATTACATATATCTTCACTGTGTACAACTATTTCGCTGTGCAATCATTGCTGTGGAGTGCACTGGTTACACAATGAACTTGTAAATAGTGAAGACCCTGATGAGACAGCTCCTGTAGGAGCTGTCTCATCTGGGTCTTCACTAGTTACAGGTAGGTATATTGACGTGAATAGCAAGCGAAGGGTTAATACACTGTTTTGACACTCATACTATTCTGCAGTATTAAATCTGTCAAACAGCGTAGATACTGAACACATGTGAGCCATTTACTTCATATTCGTGCCATTTAACCCATTCCTCCATAGGCTATTTTTAGACCCAACCTCTTTGAATGAATCTACCCAAACAGGAGCATTTACTAGACAAAAGGAAATTTTTTAGAATTTTGTAGTTTGAAACCATTGTGATAAATAGAGCATTTGCTCCTATAGGAGCAAATGCTCTATTTATCACAATGGTTTCACAAAGTGACTTTTACAGAGTCGTCAAAAGGAGGGAATGGGTTAACTCATTTGCAAACAGAGAAGAACCAGATCAGATGGTTTCTTTCGGAGCTGTCTGATAAGTGTTTGCCCTGTTTGCTTATGGAATTATTGATTTAATTTTCCGATTTGGCAAAATGTTCCTGGTTCATATACAATTATATAAATTCAGATAATGAATAATCACCTTTCGAGAGGATTATGAATGACACACATATTGCAGACCCTGATCAGAGGGATTGTGTGCCTATGTCTTTCTAACTCTTCCCAAGTTGAATTGTCATGTAAGAAATAATGATAATTATCATAAATATTTATAACCTGAATTTTTAGAATGGCATATACATGTATACTATTACACATGCATTTTTGGTATTGGTAGAAACTGCAGAGTCGGATCAGCTATAGTTTCTTACGTAAATAGATCAGACCCAGATCAGATTGCTCCTGTATGATCCATTTGATATGGACCTATTCTGTTTGCAAAGGCATGAAAAAGCATTTATATGAGGTCAAGTGTTCAAGAAATACTAGACACAAATTGGTTAACCCTTACAACGCTGACTTTCGAAATGGACTATTCCAAACTTCAAACAGGTAAAACCTATGGTGAATATTTAGGGATTTAAAGAAAAGTGTTACATGACAAATAGTGCAGACCTTGATGAGAGGGCTCCCCTAGGAGCCCTCTCATCTTGGTCTACACTGTTTGCAAAGGACATTAGTGACTCGTGTCCCGCACTGTAAGGGTTTACCCTTTGAATGCAGGTAACAAGTGTAACTTTTGCAAACACTGTAGACCCAGATCAAAGGTTCTTGTGTCCAGCATTCAAAGTATTATATAAAGTGACCTTATTTCCCAAATGACTTCAACTTGGATATAGATATAAGGAAGTTTGGATATAGCAAACTAAATCAAGATATCTTGGGTAATTGGTTATGAACATGTTTCACTGCAGTTGATATTGGTCTACACTGTTTGCCAAATGCAACAGGCTTCGATGTTTCTCCTCTTGTGGAGTCGCTGCTTTGAACTAGTCATGTTATACTTGTGGAGTCGCTGCTTTGAACTAGTCATGTTATACTGATTTGTTCATCTATATATATATGGTGCATATATAATATTCTTATAACATTGTATACTGCTACATAATGTACTTGTTACAGTATATTCTGCCATATAATGTGCGTTGTGCCAGCATATACTGCAACATAATGTACTTGCTACAGTATAGTCTGCCACATAATGTGTGTTGTGCCAGCATATACTGCTACATAATGTACTTATTGCAGTATATACTGCCACTTAATGTGCGTTGTGCCAGCATATATGCTGTTGTTACATTATCTACTACTGCATAATGTACTTGTTACAGTATGCACTACTACATAATGTACTTGTTACAGTATGCACTACTACATAATGTACTTGTTACAGTATGCACTACTACATCATGTACTTGTTACAGTATACACTACTACATAATGTACTTGTTACAGTATACACTACTGCATAATGTACTTGTTACAGTATGCACTACTACATAATGTACTTGTTACAGTATGCACTACTGCATAATGTGCTTGTAACAGTATGCACTACTACATGATGTCATTGTTACAGTATGCACTGCTGCATAATGTACTTGTTACAGTATGCACTACTACATAATGTACTTGTTACAGTATGCACTACAACATGATGTACTTGTTACAGTATGCACTACTACATGATGTCATTGTTACAGTATGCACTACTGCATAATGTACTTGTTACAGTATGCACTACTGCATAATGTGCTTGTAACAGTATGCACTACTACATGATGTCATTGTTACAGTATGCACTGCTGCATAATGTACTTGTTACAGTATGCACTACTACACGATTTACTTGTTACAGTATGCTCTACTACATGATGTGCTTATACTATGCATTGCTGTGCAATGTGCCTGCAGCATATTGTGCTTGTTATAGTATATTCCAATATGTGATGCATACTGTTACATAATGTGTTTATTGCTACAGTATTGCTGCAAAATGTGCTTATTAAGTATGCACTGCTACACAATGTGCTTATTAAGTGTGCACTGCTGCACAATGTGCTTATTAAGTATGTACTGCTACACAATGTGCTTATTAAGTGTGCACTGCTGCACAATGTGCTTATTAAGTATGTACTGCTACACAATGTGCTTATTAAGTATGTACTGCTACACAATGTGCTTATTAAGTATGTACTGCTACACAATGTGCTTATTAAGTGTGCACTGCTGCACAATGTGCTTATTAAGTATGTACTGCTACACAATGTGCTTATTAAGTGTGCACTGCTACACAATGTGCTTATTAAGTATTTACTGCTTCAGAATGTGCTTATTAAGTATGTACTACTATATAATGTGCTTATGACGTATATACTGCTACATAAGGTGCTTATTTTAGTATATACGGATTGGTAATGCGCTTGTTACAGTGTATACTGTTACATTTTGTGTTTTTATGCCCCCGTTGACGATAGACAGGGGGCATTATGTTTTGCGCCTGTCCGTCTGTCAGTCCGTCCGTGCATCACGCTTTTACGTGCAGTTGGTATGTGCAGTTGGTTGTTACAGTTTTTTATTAGCTCACCAGAGCACAAAGTGCTCAGGATGAGCTTTTGTGATTGCTTGATGTCCGTCAGAGTGCGTCGTCCGTCGTCAGTCGTCAACAATTTGAACATTTAAAAATCTTCTCCTCAGAATCTACAGGGTTCTCAGCTTTCATCTTTGGCACATAGTATCATCTTTAGGTCCTCTACAAAAGTTATATAAATTATTGCCCTCGGGTCAAAATTGGCCCCACCCCAGGGGTGCCTTGTTTTCAATGGAACCATATAGTGAAAACTTTGAAAATCTTCTCATCTGAAACTGGGAGGATCTCAGCTTTCATATTTGGCACATAGCACCATGTTCAGCTCCTCTACAAAAGTTATATATATTATGGCCCTGGGGTCAAAATTGGCCCGCCCCAGGGGTGGGCCATTTTCAATAGAAACAAATAGTGAAATCTTTGAAAATCTTCTTCTCTGAAACTGGAAGTCTTTCAGCTTTCATATTTTGCACAGAGCATCACGTTCAGGTCTTCTTCAAAAGTTATATAAATTATGGCACCGGGGTCAAAATTGGCCCTGCCCAAGGGATGGGCAGTTTTCAATAGAAACATAAAGTAAAACTTTGAAAATATTCTCCTCTGAAACCAGAAGGTTATCAGCTTTCACATTTGGCACATAGCATCATCTTTAGGTCCTCCACAAAAGTTATATAAATTTTGGCCCCTGGGTCAAAATTAGCACCACCCCAGGGGTGGGCCATTTTCAATAGAAAAAAATAGTGAAATCTTTGAAAATCTTCTTCACTGAAACTGGAAGGCTCTCAGCTTTCATATGTGGCACATAGCATCATGTTCAGGTTCTCTATGAAAGTTATATAAATTATGCCCCTGGGTCAAAATTGGCCCCGCCCCAGGGGTAGCCAGTTTTCAATAGAAACATAACTTACAGTGAAAACTTTAAAAAACGTCTCATCTGAATCTGGAAGGTTCTCAGTTTTCAAATGTGGCACATAGCATCATGTTCAGGTCCTCTACAAACGTTATATAAATTATGCCTCTTGGGTCAAAATTAGCCACACCCCAGGGCAGGCTAGTTTTCAATAGTAACATATAGTGAAAATTTTAAAAATCTTCTCCTGATTGTCTGGTGAGCGCTTCAGGGCCATTCTGGCCCTCTTGTTGTCTTATATCTGACTAACCACTATAGCTATTGGTATGGAATTGCATATACACATAAACCATCATCCATACTTTCATTTCGCACCCAGCCCATGCTGCCCGCAAGCCCAAGGTCAAGGTCAAATGGCTTAGAAACTTACGTGCAGCTAGGCAAGCACCACCACGGGGGCATCGCTGTCTTACAGACACAATTTTCTAGTTACACTATACTGTTACATATGCTTGTAACAGTATGTACTGCTACATGATATGCTTCTTACAGTATAGTGCTTTTACCTGCATATACTGCCACATAATGTGTTTGCTTGTTACATTATATACTGCTACATAATTTGCTTATTACAGTATACACTACTTCACACTGTTCTTATTACGTATATTTTGTTTCAAATATTCTCTATGCATGGAATATAGCCTATTTTGTACATGTGATTTATCCATGTGAAGCGCTTTTTAAACACACATATCCTGTGTGAAACGAGCGTTATATAAATGTAGTATGACAATAATAATAACATTATCTACTGTTACATAGGGTGGTTTTTACAGTATGTTCTGCTACATAATGTACTTAGTACAGTATATACTGCTAATATACTGCTACGAAATGTTCTTATTACAGTATAAGAAAGTGTACACACTTGTATTGCATTCCTGCAATTTTATTTTGCTACCATAGGTATATCTTTTATAACCTTTTGCAAACAGTTTAGATCCAGATGAGACGCTTACCTACTTGGTGCCTCATCAGGATCCAAGCTGATTGCAAATGCACGTAAAAATAGGATTTCAATGTCAGATTATTTCTTAATGAATCCAGACTTGCTTTCTAATACTGTTACTAATTCAATATAGAATGTACTTACAATTATTTTGTCAAAGATCAAACGCTGTTCTTATAGTAAATATGTACATATATATGAATATTTAAATACATATGTGACATATTTTAAAATCAATGCTGTTCATTGTTATACATACCCTTTATCTACACTGTAGAAATGGTCAACAAATTATCATAGTGTTGGTGTTAGTGTTGGTATTGACGCCTCTGTAAAAATCACTTTTTGGATTACAAATATAGGAGCAAATGCTCTATTCATCACAATGGTTTCAAAACAACACAATTCTAACTTTTCCTGTTCTCTAGAAAATGCTCCTTTTCGGTAGATTTATTCAAAGAGACTGGGTCTAAAATAGGCATATGAGGTAATCAAAAATAGATCTAACTAGAGGTTTGTTTTTGTCACAAAAACAGATGCCCCCCCCCCCTTCCCACCGCCATCCTCTTTCCAATACACAAGTGTAATGCCTGTAACTCCACAGTCATCAGGGGGAGACAAATTAAAAAACAACTGGTGCACAACAACTGATACTCATGCTGTTCAACATTCCTGTGAAGTTTGGTGACTCTAGCCCTATTGGTTTTCAGAGATACGCACGACACAAAGTTTGTCTATTTTTAAGCCAACAGGGGGCAATGACTCCAACGGTATCAGGGGGAGACGATTAAAACCCCCAGGTGCACAGCAACTCATGCTGGTGGACATTCCTTTGAAGTTTGGTGACACTAGCCCTACTGCTTTCAGAGATACGAGTGACACAAAGTGTCTCTAAATTTTAAGTTATCATATCATGGGCAATAACTCAACACTTATAAGGGGGGGGGGCAGTTAAAAAAAAAACAGGTGCACAAAAAACCATGCTGGTGCACATTCCCGTGAAATTTGGCGACTCTCGCTCTATTGGTTTTCAGAGATACGCGCGACACTAAGTTAGTCTAATTTTAAGTCAACAAGGGCAATAACTCCAAAGTTATCAGGGGAGAGAATTCAAAACCCCCAGGTGCACAATAACTCATACTGGTGAAAATTCCTGTGAAGTTTGATGACTCTAGCCCTACTGGTTTCAGAGATACGAGTGACACAAAGTATAACTGTATTTTTAAGTTATCATATGATGGGCATTACTCAACACAATTCAAAACATCAGGTGCGCAACACCTCATGCTGGTCAACATCCTTGTGAGGTTTGTTGACTCAATAATTATCACGTAGAGACAATTCAAATTACCAAGGTGCACAACAACTCATGCTGGTCAACATTCCTGTGAAGTTTGCTGACTTTAGCCGGGACTTTAGCCCGACTGGTTTCAGAGATACGCGCGATCTAAGTTTGTGACAGACGGGCAGAGAGACAGACAACTCTGACCAAAAACAATATGTAAATGGGGGAGACATAATTATGGGTCTGTAAGACAGGTGGTAACGAAGTTTGATCAAGGACACAAATTGACTTGTAAGTCTAAAGTTATATGCCCTTGATTGATCACATTGTATGAGAAGGGATAATACCATTGTTGCAATGTTATCAACGTAGTTAGTTCACCCAAACTTTAAAACCGAACTAATGGTAACTCAGCTGAGCAATAAAGTCATGATCCTCTTGTTCATATTGATGATTTTCTGCAAACCCAAATGCATGTACAATGTATATATGCATGTGAGGAGAGCCTTTGACATTTATTGGCATAGCATACAGTACAGACCCTGAATCGGTAGCCTCTTCTAGAAGCCACTCTGATCTAGGTCTACACTGTTTGCCTATCTCAAATATACTGGGTCAGTGGAGTAAATAAATTAAAATATACTATTGAGCACTACTACAAGAAATGCTGTTTCTGCTGTTATGCAGACAGTATGTACCTAGACCAATCATCATGACAGAATCACAGGTAGGGACGTAGCATGTGCGTAACATCAGCCTAAAAGGTGGAAACATTATTATGGCCAAATGGAACAAAAATCGAAGGCTAAAGGGGTAACCTTTGTTAAACATTGTCTTGTCACGTTATTTTAACCCATTCCTCATAATGACGCCTTTTGACGCCTCTATAAAAGTCAGTTTGAAATCATTGTGATAAATAGAGCATTTGCTCCTTTAGGAGCAAATGCTCTATTCATCACAATGGTTTAAAAGCTTACACATGTCTAAATTTTACCGGGGAGCATGCCCTCGTACCGTTATAGTCACGGTGCATACACGGCATTTGGTCCAGCAACGTTCCTCACAGGGATTGGTGAGGATTTTCATCGTAATGTCTACGCCATTTGTAAAGAATGCGTGTACATAACAGGTAGCAGTAGGCAAGATATTTTAATAGCCATAGGCGTCAGTCAAAGCAGGTGGTTGCTTACTATAGTTCAAACGTAATGCAGACAGCTCCTATTAGAGCTTTCTGCCTCTGCGATCCAATATCAGACCTCGTTTTGGTCGTCGAATGCGTGTGTGTGTGTTGTGTGTGTGTGTGTGTTTTGTGTGTGTCTGTGTGTGTGTGTGCGTGCGCGCGTGTGTGTGTGTGTGTGTGTGTGTGTGTTGGGGGGGGGGTAGTGTATGTACGTGTGGGAAATCATTGGTATATGATGAATAGGAAAGCAATGTAGGAGCACAATTGTCTCGGAGCACATTTGTCTCACGAGGTGTGACCGATGTGCTCGTAAACGTTCATAGTTGCGATAAACTGGAAATGAGACAGATGTGTTCGACACGCTAAAGGAAGGACACTCGAAGCACATTTGTCTCACATTCTATCATATCCTACTTAAATTCTACTTAACCCGTTCCCTCACATACACGTGTTTTCATGCATCTGCAAGCAGAGTAGACTCCTATAGGAGCCGTCTGATCATGGTCTGCTCTGTTTGCTTACAGAATAAGATAGATCTGTGGGCTGCCGAATTTTTCGGCTGCGGATTTTTTCTCGGGGCTGTCGATTATTTGGCCACATATTTTCCTGAAGTCCGTGTTTTTGTCGGACCTATGCGTAAGGGAAAAACGGACTTTTTTCTCGGGGCTACCGTATTTTTGACCGCAAATTTTTCTTAAGTCCGTGCTTCTGTCGGACCATTGGCTAAGGGAATAACATGGACTTCATCCAACTTTTCCGTCTGAGGATGTTTTCTCCGGGCTGCCGAATGTTTTGACGCATATTTATCTGAAGTCGGTGCATTTGTCGAACCTTTGGGAGCATATTGATCTGAAGTCCGTGTTTTTGTCGGACCTATGGCCAAGGGAAAACACGGACTTCATCCAACTTTTCCGGCCGCGGATATTTTATCGGGGCTGCCGAATCCTTGGCCGCATGTTTTTCTAAAGTCCGTGATTTTGTCGGACCTATAGCTAAGGGAAAAACACAGACTTTATCCAACCTTTCCGGCTGCGGATCTTTTCTCGGAGCTGCCATAATTTTGGCCGCATATTTTTCTAAAGTCCGTGCTTTTGTCGGACCTATGGCTAAGGGAAAACATGGACTTCATCCAACTTTTCCGGCTGAGGATCTTTTCTCGGGGCTGTCGAATTTTTGGACGCATATTTATCTGAAGTCGGTGCTTTTGTCGAAGCTTTGGGAGCATATTGATCTGAAGTCCGTGTTTTTGTCGGACCTATGGCTAAGGGAAAACACGGACTTCATCCAACTGTTCCGGCTGCGGATTTTTTCTTTGGCTGCCGAATTTTTGGCCACATAATATTCTGAAGTCCGTGCTTTTGTCGAATATTTGGCTTAGTGAAAACACGGACTTCATCCAAATTTTCCCGCTGCGGATTTTTTCTCGGGGCTGCCGAATTTTTGGCCGCATAGTATTTTAAAGTCCTTGTTAAGTCGAACCTTTGGGTCAGGGAAAAGCACGGACTTCATCCAACTTTTCCGGCTCCGGATATTTTCTCGGGACTGTGGAATCTTTGGGTGCATATTTTTCTAAAGTCCGTGTTTTTGTCGGACCTATGGCTAAGGGAAAAGCATGGACTTCATCCAACTTTTCCGGCTGCGGATTTTTTTCTTGGGCTGCCGAATTTTTGGCCACATTATATTCTGAAGTCCGTGCTTTTGTCGAACCTTTGGCTAAGGGAAAAATATGGACTTCATCCAACTTTTCCGGCTGAGGATCTTTTCTCGGGGCTGCCGAACTTTTGGACGCATATTTATCTGAAGTCGGTGCTTTTGTCGAACCTTTGGGAGCATATTGATCTGAAGCACCTAAAGTCTAAAGTCCGTGATTCTGTCGGACCTATGTCTAAGGGAAAAACACGGACTTCATCCAACTTTTCCGGCTGCGGATCTTTTCTCGGGGCTGCCGAATTTTTGGACGCATATTTTTCTAAAGTCCGTGATTTTGTCGGACCTATGGCTAAGGGAAAAACACGGACTTCATCCAACTTTTCCGGCTGTGGGTCTTTTCTAGGGGCTGCCGAATTTTTGGCGGCATATTTATCTGAAGTCCGTGTTTTTGTCGTACCTATGGCGAAGGGAAAAACATGGACTTCATCCAACTTCTCCGGCTGAGGAGTTTTTCTCGGGGCTGCCGAATCTTTGGACGCATATTTTTTTGAAGTCGGTCCTTTTGTCGGACCTATGGCGAAGGGAAAAACATGGACTTCATCCAACTTTTCCGGCTGAGAAGTTTTTCTCGGGGCTGCCGAATCTTTGGACGCATATTTTTGTGTAGTCGATCCTTTTGTCGTACCTATGGCTAAGGGAAAAACATGGACTTCATCCAACTTTTCTCGGGGCTGCCTAAACTTTGGCCGCATCATATTCTGAAGTCCGTGCTTTTGTCGAACCTTTCGCTAAGGGAAAAACACGGACTTCATCCAACCTTTCCGGCTGCGGATTTTTTCTCGGGGCTCACGAATTTCTGGCCGCATATTTTTCTGAAGTCCGTACTTTTGTCGAACCTATGATTAAAGGAAAAACACGGACTCGGGTGCTTTTGTCGAACATATGGCTAAGGAAAAACGCGTACTTCATCCAACTTTTCCGGCTGCAGATTTTTTCTCGGGGCTGCCAAATTTTTGGCCGCATCATATTCTGAAGTTGGTGCTTTTGTCGAACCTTTCGTTAAGGAAAAAAACGGACTTCATCCAACTTTTTCGGCTGCGGATTTTTTCTCGGGACTCACTAATTTCTGTCAGCATATTTATCTGAAGTCCGTACTTTTGTCGAACCTATGAATAAAGGAAAAACACGGACTTCATCCAACTTTTCCGGCTGCGGATCTTTTCTCGGGGCTGCCGAATGATTGGCCGCATATTTTTTTGAAGTCCGTGTTTTTGTCGGACCTATGGCTAAGGGAAAACACGGACTTCATCCAACTTTTCCGGCTGAGGATCCTTTCTCGGGACTGCCGAATTTTTCGCTACATATTTTTCCAAAGTCCGTGTTTTTGTCGAACCTTTGGCTAAGGGAAAAACACGGATTTCATCCAACTTTTCCGGCTGTGGATTTTTTCTCGGGGCTGCCGAATCTTTGGCCGCATAATTATTTGAAGTCCTTTTTTGTCGAATCTATGCCTAAGGGAAAAACACGGACATCATCCAACTTTTCCGGCTGCGGATTTTTTCTCAGGGCTGCCGAATTTTTCGCAACATATTTTTCTTATGTCCGTGTTTTTGTCGAACCTTTGGCTAAGGGCAAAACACGGACTTCATCCAATTTTTCTAGCTGCGGATTTTTTCTCGGGGCTGCCGAATCTTTGGCCGCATAATTATTTGAAGTCCTTTTTTGTCGAACCTATGGCTAAGGGAAAAACAGTGACTTCATCCAACTTTTCCGCCTGCGGATTTTTTCTCGGGGCTGCCGAATTTTTGGCCGCAACTTTTCTGAATTCCATTATTTTGTCGGAGCTATGCCTAAGGGAAAACACGGACTTCATCCATCTTTTCCGGCTAAGGATCATTTCTCGGGACTGCCGAACTTTTCGCTACATATTTTTCTTAAGTCCGTGTTTTTGTAGAACCTTTGGCTAAGGGAAAAACACGGACTTCATCCAACTTTTCCGGCTGCGGAATTTTTCTCGGGGCTCACGAATTTCTGGCCGCATATTTTTTTGAAGTCCGTACTTTTGTCGAACCTATGAATAAAGGAAAAACACGGTTTTCATCCAACTTTTCCGGCTGCGGATCTTTTCTCGGGGCTGCCGAATTTTCGGCCGCATATTTTTTTGAAGTCGGTGATCATATTGAACCTATGGCTAAGGGAAAAACACGGACTTCATCCAACTTTTCCGGCTTCGGATTTTTCTCGGGGCTGCCGAATCTTTGGCCGCATATTTATCTGAAGTCCGTGCTTTTCTCGTACATGTGACTAAGGGAAAAAACATGTACTTCATCCAACTTTTCCGGCTGAGGATCTTTTCTCGGGACTGCCGAATTTTTCGCTACATATCTTTCTTAAGTCCGTTTTTTTGTCGAACCTTTGGCTAAGGGAAAAACACGGACTTCATCCAACTTTTCCGGCTGCGGATTTCTTTTCGGGGTTGCCGAATCTTTGGCCGCATAATTATTTAAAGTCATTTTTTTTGTCGAACCTATGGCTAAGGGAAAAACAGTAACTTCATCAAACTTTTCCGGCTGCGGATTTTTTCTCAGGGCTGCTGAATTTTTGGCCGCATATTTTTTTGAAGTCCGTTGTTTTTTTGTCGAACCTATGACTAAGGGTAAAACACGGACTTTATCCAACTTCTCCGGCTGCGGATTTTTTCTCGGGACTATAGATATTTTGGCCCTATATTTTCCTTTAGTCCGTGTTTTTTTCTGACCTATGTCTAAGGGAGAAGCACGGACTTCATCCAACTTTTCCGGATGCTGATTTTTATCGGGGCTGCCGAATTTTTGGCCGCATATTTATCTGAAGTCCGTGTTTTTCTAGTACATATGGCTAAGGGAAAACATGGACTTCATCCAACTTTTCCACCTGAGGATTTTTCTCGGGGTTGCCAATCTTTGGCCGCATATTTTTCTCATGTCCGTGTTTTTGTCGGACCTATGGCCAGGGAAAAAAACTCAGACTTCATCCAACTTTTCCGGATGAGGGTCTTTTCTCGGTACTGCCAAATCTTTCGCTACATATTTTTCTAAAGTCCGTGTTTTTGTCGAACCTTTGGCTTAGGGAAAAACCACGGACTTCATCCAACTTTTCCGGCTGCGGATTTTTTTCGGGGCTGCCGAATCTTTGGCCGCATAATTATTTGAAGTCCTTTTTTGTCGAACCTATGGCTAAGGGAAAAACAGTGACTTCATCCAACTTTTCCGCCTGCGGACTTTTTCTCGGGGCTGCCCAATTTTTGGCCGCAAATTTTCTGAATTCCATTATTTTGTCGGAGCTATGCCTAAGGGAAAACACGGACTTCATCCAATTTTTCCGGCTGAGGATCTTTTCTCGGGACTGCCGAATATTTCGCTACATATCTTTCTTAAGTCCGTGTTTTGTCGAACCTTTGGCTAAGGGAAAAACACGGACTTCATCCAACTTTTCCGGCTGCGGATTTTCTTTTCGGGGTTGCCGAATCTTTGGCCGCATAATTATTTGAAGTCATTTTTTTGTCGAACCTATGGCTAAGGGAAAAACAGTGACTTCATCCAACTTTTCCGGATGCGGATTTTTTCTCAGGACTGCTGAATTTTTGGCCGCATATTTTTCTGAAGTCCGTTTTTTTTGTCGAACCTATGACTAAGGGTAAAACACGGACTTTATCCAACTTCTCCGGCTTCGGATTTTTTCTCGGGACTGTAGATATTTTGGCCGCATTTTTTCCTTTAGTCCGTGTTTTTTTCTGACCTATGTCTAAGGGAGAAGCACGGACTTCATCCAACTTTTCCGGATGCTGATTTTTATCGGGGCTGCCAATCTTTGGTCGCATAATTTTCTCATGTCCGTGTTTTTGTCGGACCTATGGCTAAGGAAAAAACTCAGACTTCATCCAACTTTTCCGGATGAGGGTCTTTTCTCGGTACTGCTAAATATTTCGCTACATATTTTTCTAAAGTCCGTGTTTTTGTCGAACCTTTGGCTCAGGGAAAAACCACGGACTTCATCCAACTTTTCCGGCTGTGGATTTTTTCTCGGGGCTGCCGAATCTTTGGCCGCATAATTATTTGAAGTCCTTTCTTGTCGAACCTATGGCTGAGGATCTTTTCTCGGGACTGCCGAATTTTTCGCTACATATCTTTCTTAAGTCCGTGTTTTTGTCGAACCTTTGGCTAAGGGAAAAACACGGACTTCATCCAACTTTTCCGGCTGCGGATTTCTTTTCGGGGTTGCCGAATCTTTGGCCGCATAATTATTTGAAGTCATTTTTTTGTCGAACCTATGGCTAAGGGAAAAACAGTGACTTCATCCAACTTCTCCGGCTGCGGATATTTTCTCGGGACTGTAGATATTTTGGCCGCATATTTTCCTATAGTCCGTGTTTTTTTCTGACCTATGTCTAAGGGAGAAGCACGGACTTCATCCAACTTTTCCGGCTGCTGATTTTTATCGGGGCTGCCGAATTTTTGGCCGCATATTTATCTGAAGTCCGTGTTTTTCTAGTACATATGGCTAAGGGAAAACATGGACTTCATCCAACTTTTCCAGCTGAGGATTTTTCTCGAGGCTGCCAATCTTTGGCCGCATATTTTTCTCATATCCGTGTTTTTGTCGGACCTATGGCTAAGGAAAAAACTCAGACTTCATCCAACTTTTCAGGATGAGGGTCTTTTCTCGGTACTGCCAAATCTTTCGCTACATGTTTTTCTAAAGTCCGTGTTTTTGTCGAACCTTTGGCTCAGGGAAAAACCACGGACTTCATCCAACTTTTCCGGCTGCGGATTTTTTCTCGGGGCTGCCGAATCTTTGGCCGCATAATTATTTGAAGTCATTTTTTGTCGAACATATGGCTAAGGGAAAAACAGTGACTTCATCCAACTTTTCCGGCTGCGGATTTTTTCTCTGGGCTGCCGAATTTTTGGCCGCAAATTTTCTGAATTCCATTATTTTGTCGGAGCTATGCCTAAGGGAAAACACGGACTTCATCCAATTTTTCCGGCTGCGGATTTTTTCTCCGGACTGTAAAAATTTGGGCCGCATATTTTTCTGAAGTCCGTGTTTTTGTCGGACCTATGTCTTAGGGAAAAGCACAGACTTCATCCAACTTTTCCGGTTGCTGATTTTTATCGGGTCTGCCGAATTTTTGGCCGCATATTTATCTGAAGTACGTGTTTTTCCCGTACAAATGGCTAAGGGAAAAAGATGGACTTCATCCAATTTTTCCAGCTGAGGATTTTTCTCGGGGCTGCCGAATCTTTGGCCGCATATTTTTCTCAAGTCCGTGTTTTTGTCGGACCTATGGCTAAGGAAAAAACTCGAATTTCATCCAACTTTTCCGGCTGAGGATCATTTCTCGGGACTGCCGAACTTTTCACTACATATTTTTCTTAAGTCCGTGTTTTTGTCGAACCTTTGGCTAAGGGAAAAACACGGACTTCATCCAATTTTTCCGGCTGCGGATTTTTCCTCGGGGCTCACGAATTTCTGGCCGCATATTTTTCTGAAGTCCGTACTTTTGTCGAACCTTTGAATAAAGGAAAAACACGGACTTCATCCAACTTTTCCGGCTGCGGATCTTTCCTAGGGGCTGCCGAATTTTCGGCCGCATATTTTTTTGAAGTCGGTGATTATTTTGAACCTATGGCTAAGGGAAAAACACGGACTTCATCCAACTTTTCCGGCTTCGGATTTTTCTCGGGGCTGCCGAATCTTTGTCCGCATATCTATCTGAAGTCCGTGCTTTTCTCGTACATATGACTAAGGGAAAAAACATGTACTTCATCCAACTTTTCCAGCTGAAGATCTTTTCTCGGGACTGCCGAATTTTTCGCTACATATCTTTCTTAAGTCAGTGTTTTTGTCGAACCTTTGAATAAAGGAAATACACGGACTTCATCCAACTTTTCCGGCTGCGGATCTTTTCTCGGGGCTGCCGAATTTTTGGCCGCATATTTATCTGAAGTCCGTGTTTTTCTCGTTCATATGGCTAAGGGAAAAACATGGACTTTATCCAGCTTTTCCGGCTGCGGATTTTTTCTCGGGACTGTAAATATTTTGGCCGCATATTTTCCTTAAGTCCGTGTTTTTGTCCGACCTATGTCTAAGGGAGAAGCACGGACTTCATCCAACTTTTCCGGCTGCTGATTTATGTCTGGGCTGCCGAATTTTTGGCCGCATATTTATCTGAAGTCCGTTCTAGTACATATGGCTAAGGGAAAACATGGACTTCATCCAACTTTTCCAGCTGAGGATTTTTGTCGGGGCTGCCGAATTTTTGGCCGCATATTTATCTGAAGTCCGTTCTAATACATATGGCTAAGGAAAAAACTCGGACTTCATCCAACTTTTCCGGCTGAGGGTCTTTTCTCGGTACTGCCAAATTTTTCGCTACATATTTTGTCCGACCTATGTCTAAGGGAGAAGCACGGACTTCATCCAACTTTTCCGGCTGCTGATTTATGTCGGGGCTGTCGAATTTTTGGCCGCATATTTATATGAAGTCCGTTCTAGTACATATGGCTAAGGGAAAACATGGACTTCATCCAACTTTTCCAGCTGAGGATTTTTCTCGGGGCTGCCAATCTTTGGCCGCATATTTTTCTCAAGTCCGTGTTTTTGTCGGACCTATGGCTAAGGAAAAACACGAACTTCATCTTACTTTTCCGGCTGCGGATTTTTTCTCGGGGCTGCCGAATCTTTGGCCGCATAATTATTTGAAGTCCTTTTTTTGTCGAACCTATGGCTAAGGGAAAAACATTGCTTCATCCAACTTTTCCGGCTGCGGATTTTTTCTCGGGGCTGTCGAATTTTTGGCCACATATTTTCCTGAAGTCCGTTTTTTTGTCGTACCTATGAATAAGGGTAAAACGCGGACTTCATCCAACTTTTCCGGCTGCGATTTTTTTCTCGGGGCTGGCCGCATATTCCGTGTTAATGTCGGAGATATGCCTAAGGGAAAACACGGACTTCATCCAACTTTTCCGGCAGAGAATTTTTTCTCGGGACTGTCAAAATTTTGGCCGCATATTTTCCTTAAGTCCGTGTTTTTGTCGGACCTATGTCTAAGGGAAAAGCACGGACTACATCCAACTTTTCCGGCTGCTGATTTTTCTTGATGCTGCCGAATTTCTGGCCGCATATTTTTCTGAAGTCCGTGTTTTTCTACGCCTATGACGTTGGGGAAAACACGGACTTCATCCAACTTTTCCGGTCGTGGATTTTTCCTCGGGGATGCCGAATTTGGCCGCAAATTTTTCTGAACTTGAAGTCCGTGTTTTTGTCAAATCTATTGGAGTGAGGTAAACGCAGACTTCATCCAGCTTTTCTTGCTGCGGATTCTTTTTCGGGTATGCCGAATTTTAAGCCGCAAATATTTTTGAAGTTAACTGAAGTTCATGTTTTTGTTGGACCTATGGCATTGGGAATACACGGACTTCATCCAGCACTTGTATCAGCAACCTCAGACGTATAAGGATGCGAGACACGTTATTCCATATGACACTAACAGGATTTCGTATGATTCGATGGCAACCTTAAGGTTTAGCTAATCAAAATTCTTGAATAAGAGATTTTGAAATTGATAGTTCCAATGCAGTTTTTAGGTTTATGAATTTATATAGAAAATCATTAGCAGACCTATTATTACATCGGTAAATTCATTTACGTTAATAAATTCATATTTATAGTTTTTCTCCAGATCATTTATCTAGTGTAATAACTGTCAACATATACCGCCTGCCTGGTGATAGCTATTACGCAAGATTTAATCTAATAGAGACGCGATAAGCGTTTTGTACAATTTTCCTGTCAAAGGTCACGTGATGTACTAAATCCCTCCGGTCCCCTTTCTGCAAGAGTTACAGTGTAGAGTTAGACAAAGACACACGTGTTTAGGCCATGCTAGATTTCTAGTACTAGGGATATCCTGACTAAATTATTTTGCTTTCATATAGTTACTTTTTACATTTGGACTTGTTATTTTACTGTCTGTGGATTGCCACTGTTATATATTACGAACTGGAAGTCCAGGATACATAATAAACATATAGAATACTATCGGAGCAGTTATCCATCTACCAACTCCACATTCTACAGTTCTCCAACTATTCTATAAACATTCTCTACAGCCTAACAATCGAGCTGTACTACACTATTGATAATCACACTTGACATGAGGTAAAGCGGCGAACCTCGATTCTAAGATTTGTTCTTCATAAAAAATGACGTGAGGCAATTGTGCTTTATTGTCCCTTAAAAATTTGATCGGAGCACATTTGTCACACAATTGTGTTTTTTGGTGAGACAATTGAGGTCGTATTTGTCTTACCCGAGACAAATGCGACCGCATCCGTTTTACGTAATACAAATGTGCTCCGAGACAAATGTGCTCCTACAAAGCAATCCATAGACCTACAGGACGATTTTGAAAACTCCACTGTATTTCACACAATATAGCATATCAACGTTACTTTGTGTTTGTCCATTTTGTGTTCAGTCCGGTCGTTCTTCCATCCGGTTTCCGTCCGATGCAATATATCTGTAACATTTTGACAGAATTCAATGAAACTCGACATGAATATTTGTTTTCACATTGTAACCATGTATTACTTTTCCAAATCACTTGCGGCACTTAGGAGTTATTTCCCTTTGATACGCAAAAGCAAACCCCATATTGTTTCCGTCCAATGCCATATCTCTGTAACGGATTGACATAATTCAATGAAACTCGAGATGAATATTTGTTATCACTGGGGAATGATTCCGATGTTTTACTTTTCCAGATTACTTGCGTAATTAATGAGTTATTGCCCAATGATACGCAAAAATCACATGTTTTCGTCCAATGCCATATCTCTGTAACGAATTGACAGAATTCAATGAAACTCGACATGCATATTTGTTATTGCCATGGCATCGTATTACTTTTTCAGATGACGTGCGGCTTTTAAGAGTTATTTCCCTTTGATGCACAATATATATATATATATATATATATATATATATATATATATATATATATATATATATATACAATGTATATTAATTGCCCTTATCCCCTGCTGAGGTGAGAGGGATACTGTTTTGGGCTTGTCCATCCATACAGACTCCCACATACCACTACACCCACCCATTGTTTGCCGTTTTACTAGGTAATACCTTTAGCAGGGGGTATCAAATCTATGAATTTGCTTGTTGCTTAAGAGTTTCTCCCGTTATTTGAATGCACACAGCCTGACAAGAAATCGGGGAATCGTTATCGAGCTGACATTATAGACATGACTCTAGTTTAAATGACAACATATCGAAAAAGCAGTCCATTAGTTTAGAGTATGAAAGAAGATAAGAATTTGTTTATGTTGATTCTATGTTGTGTAGAATTAATTCTACATTCTCTGCAGTCGTGGTTACGGCTCGTTTGAACCGTATTATTTCATAAACAGTACGAACATGTAATGCTAACACAACGCTTATATTAGTATTAATGGAGTTGTCTCCCTTTACTAGTCGATAATCGTTTAACCCTTTTGTCCATGAATTTTCATGTAATTAATAATGATGTCATGAATATTGATTAGATTCATTTTTTATAACAGCACAAGGAGACCGTGTGTTTTTGACCATGACAGAAACTGTAGAATAATATTTTATTATATCATAAGCAAACAGAGAATATCCTGATCAGACGGTTCCTATAGGAGCCGTCTGATCTGGACCTACACTGTTTGCAAAGGCGCAGAAAGGCGTATTTGTGGAGTAAAGGGTTACAGGTTGTTGGTTTTGATTGTTTTTCAGTCGTTATCCCGTTATCCACCACTCTACTCGCACTTGCACACAGCTTGAACCCTGGTGAGATGGCGAGTTACTTGGAGTCTCACCAGGATGCAAGTTGTTTGACGATCGGTAAATAGATTCTAAACATTGAGGTAGTCAAAAATGCACCAATCCAAATTTAAGCAGATATTATTTTTAAGCCACGGGACAGGGTACGGGTTCATACAAGACACAATCTTCAGTCTCCATACAAACTAACCATTCTCTAGTGCTGCTGTTGTCGGTTCACTATGTTAATATCTAATAAAGAGTGTGATAGGTAAACAGTGAGTATCCTGATCAAACGGCTGTTCTGAAATATCTCTGATCTCTCTGGGCCTCAACTGTTTGCTACCCTCTAATTTAATTAACTGTGTTTTAATGTACTTAAATGAATATGTAACTGTGTGGATTCAGACCACGATATCATAACATGTTCGGGCTCTGCACCACAGTTGAACTTCGATAACTCGAACTCCAAGGGACCGTACAAAATAGTTCGAGATAACAAGAGTTCGAATCATACGATTTCTAATCTGGCGTTTCCCAAGGTCATGGATTAATACAGGTCCAAAGTAATGCTGAAAGCTCCTATAGGAGCTTTTAGCATTACTTTAGACTGTATTAAGCTATCACATGTGTTTCTAGATATCTTTAGCGATGCATTTTAGAGCAATTCTGTATAGTAAGTTTCGGAAGGACTGAACTTTTTGTTCGAGTTATCCCGAAGTTCGAGTTATCCGAGTTCGAGATATCGAAGTTCAACTGTATTTGCTATAAACGCATATCTTTCCTTTATGCTATGTACTTTTGAATATGACATATAAAGTAAAATCCCTCTAAACCAGAATTCTAGTACAGAAGGATTTAAATACTTTTAGGCAGGTGTCTGCTTCATGCAGGGTGAAATTCACGCAGAATGCCCCATCAGTCTCCAAGACCGATATTCATACTAAATTGAACGTCCGGTTTTATGTTTGGATGGATTTTACTGTAGTTTTGTATATTTTAGATTACGACGAACAACTGTAAATATACTGAACTGACTATCCTGAACCACTCCACTCCTCCAATAGTAAACTGTTCAAACAACAATCAAAACCATAACATTTATAATAAACTCCTTGTTATACAGTAAAACCTTTCTATAACGACAACTAACTTGTGTTAATTAGTTGGTATTTAGAACAGGTGGCTGCGTAAAGCAAGGTTAAAGTAAAACAGAACGCTCCTATAGGAGCGTTCAGTTTTACTTTCACCTTGCTTTAAGCAGCCACTTGCCTTTAACACAAAATACTTGATTTATGTAATTTAGTGGCCTATATAGAGAGGTTTTACTGTACACCTTACATGATGCATATCCATGTAAGAGATAACGACCTTCAATAACTGATTGTTATATAAATGCATGTAAATATGGTCACTTTTGGTCCTGATTGAAACTGTACAATCAGTTGTGTATTATTCCATAGGCCAAGAGAGCAAACATTGATCAGCCAGCTCATATAGGACAGGCATGTCAACACATTGACAGATACACATAGATTGACGTCAATTCAACTCTTTGACATATCTTCATATGGTAACACCAATTCAACCTACGGCCAGATATTCATATATTGACAGTTATTCAACTTATTGACAGATATTCACATATTGGCAGCTATGTCAACATGTTGACAGCTATTCATAGCTGTTAGTATACAGCCATTCAACTTCATTGATAGATATTCATATATTGCCAGCTATTTAAAGTCAAAGAATACTGAATTTATTTCCTTTAAGATTTAATTATGAGGATTTGGTGTTGACATGATGAGCTGATTTAGATGGGGAAGAAATAGTGTTTTTATTACTGTAATTTTTCCCATAGGTGTTAAATACCGACGATTCCAATTTTATATTAGAGCTTTTAGTTTTTGTATTTTTTCAGTATAGTTGAGCATAACAATGTTTGAAAGATCCACATCAAATAGAATCCCTAACAATTTAAACCTATTTACTCGCCATGATAGTTTCCACTTTGTTTTAATCGAATCAGCACTTTACTTTTTGCATCCTATCCATATTACATGTGTTTTATCAAAAATTCTGAAAGGAGGTGATCCCCCGAGAGCAAAAATTGCAACACAAAAAGAGAAAATTGCAGACTCGGTTTTATTGAGTCTGTTCATGAACAGTAATTGAAAGTGCAACACTGTTCACGCCCCCTATCACCGGCTTAAGCGGTATTCAATTTTCAGAACAAGAAGTACTGAAATTCATGATCTCGAAGGATCAGAAGGTATAACAACACTGAGAATGAAGTACGGGGCGACGTTTTACGGCCGCCACACAAGCACTTAACACCTGCTGTTGTGAAGATTATAAATTCTGAAAGGAGGTGATCCCCCGAGAGCAAAAATTGCAACACAAAAAGAGAAAATTGCAGACTCGGTTTTATTGAGTCTGTTCATGAACAGTAATTGAAAGTGCCACACTGTTCACGCCCCCTAGCACCGGCTTAAGCGGTATTCAATTTTCAGAACAAGAAGTACTGGAATTCATGATCTCGAAGGATCAGAAGGTATAACAGTTGACTTTCAGACCAGAGTATTTTGAAAATCTGTGTAATTCATTTAATGTTTCATTTAGCGACAGACTAGATCCATCTTATATGACAGATAGATCATCTGCATATTGGGATAACTTATATTCTGTTCCATTGATCGTAATACCTTTAATATGTGTGCTAGTTCTTAATTTTATAGCTAGTATTTCTGCACATAATAAAAATATATATGCTGATATAGGATCCACTTGCCTGCAGCCTCGACTGATTGTGAAGAAGTTTGATAAATGACCACCCTGATTGACGGATAGCCTAGCATTCTTATACAACAGAGTAAACCATTTAATGAAAGAGTCACCAAAGTTAAAAAATCTTAATACCTTCTGTATAAAATTCCAGGATATAGAATCGAAAGCTTTTTCGAAATCAACCGGTAAAATTAATCCAGGTATATTATGTTCTTGTGTATATTGCATAATGTCATAAATCTGCCTTGTATTTCGACCCAAGAATCTCCCTGACATAAATCCTGTTTGATCTTCATGATTTAGTTTATCTAAAACTTGTTTAAGTCTGTTGGCAATTGCGCCTGACGCTATCTTGTATATACAGTTCAACAATGATATAGGTCTATAATTTTTTAAGAATTGTGTGGTTTATTTTCTTTTGGTATGCAAGTGATAATTCCCTTTTTTGTGTAACAGATAATTCGCCCATCTTTTACCCATAGTTTATAGATCTTAAAACAAATTGTCCTATATTTTTCCAAAATACTTAAATTCAGGGGTGAATCCACCTGACCCTAAGCTATGGTTATTTGTCATCCCCTTTAGCGACTTTGCAATTTCTTCATATGAGAGAATTCCATCTAGGGTAAAAGATTCCTCGTTACTAAGTTTATGGAAAGTGCAATTTTGAAGTTCTGTATCTAGGTCTAGATCTATATCCTCAGAGAAATCTTTACTGTAAAGTTTTTCATAATAGGACTTTGTTTCTTCTAATATTTCATGCTGATTTGATATCACAGTTCCATCTTCTTTTTCAATTCTAGGAATGATTTTACTGGCACAGTTATGAGATTCAAGTTTGCAAAAGTATGAAGTAGGTTTTTCATCATCTTCAATTATATTAACTCTTGATCTTATAATATGACCTTTCATTTTCTCCTTTCTAATATCTAATAATAGTCTATTAAGTTCGTCTAATTCTCCTGTTTTGTCTGATGTAAGGCTATTTTCAACGTTTTTAATTTTTTCAACAGTTTCTTTCTCCAAAGCGTTTCTTTGTTTTATTTTGTAGCTTGAGTATGATATAATTTTCCCCCTTAATTCCATTAGTAATGTCTCTAAAAACAATTGGTCATTTATTGTGAACTGGATTTGATCATTTGGTATGTTTCTTAGATTGTCCATGTTATAAACAGGAACTGCATATTGTTGTTCTATATTCTCAATTTTATCATTTATGGCTTCTATATATTTCATATACTTAAGAAATGAATTGTTGTGCTTCCATAATGGTTTCCTTTCTGAAAGGGTTAAAAATGAGATTTAAAGTGACCATGGAATGATCTGACCTATAACTACTTTCAATGTTGCATTTATCAACTGAACTTAATACATTTTCAGAAATTAAAGAAAAGTCTAGGTGTGCTTGTTTAAAGGGTGTTTTTTCTCCATGTAAAACTCTTGAGCTGAGGGTACTTTTCTCTAAATGGGTCAATTAAATTAAACATTTCTTTGATTTCTAACACTTTTAATCGAGCATTCTTATTATTGATATGTTTGTAATTATAATAATCTAGTTTAGGCTCTAGGACTAAGTTAAAATCACCACACATTATGAGCCCTTCATTATTGTATTTCTCAACTTGATTCATTAACAACTCATAAAATGTTTGAATGTCATTATTTGGTCCATAGAGATTCACTAATGTAAATATGTTATTATCTACAGATATGTCAGCAATAATATAATTTCCCTGTGTGTCTATTATATGGTCATGTATTTTAAAATCAGTTCCCTTTTGAAAAAGTATTGCTACACCTCTGGATTTAGAGTTACCAGAGCTAAAGATTCCTTCACAACTCCATCGCATTTTGATAAGATTTTCAGTATTAGTAGAGTGTATGTCTTGAAAGCAGTAGATAATACATTTTTTTGATCTAAGGTAGTCAAAAACATTTCTTCTTTTTTCTAATGAGCCCAGTCCCTGGCAATTAACTGAAAGAATTCCAGTCTCCATCTAGCATCATCATTTTATACTTTAACAGGTTATAGTTTAACAGTTTTGAGAGAACCCCTATCAAGGCACTAAAAAGGTGACAACTAAACAAACACATCTATCACATGAAAATAGTGATATTCTGCCAAAGTTATTAAATTTTCAATACTACTTTTAAATATCCAAATACGGATCAGCTGTAATTCCGCATTAGACACTTACTTATTTTTATGTAAAAAAAATACAGTTGTCTATCTATACATGAACGTAAAAATTTCCAACTACTCTTGATGCCTATTTGCCGATAACACTAACACTAAGATCTCTCCCAGATCTTGACGAGTATTGCCATTACACTCTGTTACCAAAAAGACTTTTCGAAGGCAATTCGATAGTCAGTACAATAAACTCACAAAAATTAGACCTCAATATTAAAACAGTAACCCCTAATCCCCCAGGACAGTTTTGTTAACCCTTTTCCTGTTGAACAGTTATGTAAGAACTAATGACATTATAAATATTTATTAACTGACATGTGCACAAAATATTTTCGGTATCGGCAGAAAACCTAAGTCAGATTCACTACAGGCAATACAGAGTGGATCTAAATTTGATAATTATCTAATCTAGGTCCACCCTGTTTGCAATAAACTGAAAAGGTTCCGCATCAGGGAAAAGATTAGAGCTGTAAGGGCTATTCAAGTCATGTACCAGGTATATATAATTTTACAGTACACACACTGAGCAAACATTTAATACACACCAATCCTCTCACGTACACACAGGATATCAGATATAAAAGATTTAATATGTACACGTAACTTCCGCACTTATACAACAGTTCAGCATTACAGTACCTCCTCACCAGAAATGTTTCAAGCATCCATACAATACATCACCACAAATGTAAGCGTCCGCAGACAGTTTTAACCCAGCTATTTAAGAGCCGGACACTTGTATGCCGATATTCGACCAGGATCTGCACTGTCTGCAACTCAACATTCTCCTATAACGTTTCATATCAAGTGTACTCAAATCATTAACACACTTTTTTTAATCCAACGAAATTTCGATATTAAAATTGTTTCACAATTCTTCCAGTGTCATTGAAAAGTACTATTGGGTTTACCATAGGTATCAGTCCACATCATTTTATTTCTTCTGATTAATAACCCATTCTCTTAATCCTTTATTATATGAGTACTCCTTTAAACTTCAGTGAAATGAAACATAACAATATTTTAACAACGACATATAGGAAACTAAAACCACTGTATAAACCCTAGAATCAGACCTGCATAATCCCGTCAACCCCTTCCTTGTCCCATGTCTACCCGAAATTTCAACACCCACCATAACTCATGGACAAAAAACCCATAGAAACATACAGAAACTATTCCACTGCAGCCGTCGTAAAAGGTAAAGAAACAAATCTATAAAATTCCATTTGCAAACTGAGCAGATCCTAATAATAGCTTTCTGATCTGGGTCTACTCTGTTTGCAAATGCCTGAAAAAGCGTTTGTATGAGGGAAGGGGTTAACAAGAGAGAGAGCAGATCACATTCCAAAGGCTCGTGTGACAAGACCCATAGGGTCCAGGTCATTTCGGATTGCTAAAGCAATGAATTAGCATTCATGGGGTAAAGGGACGAAATAAAATATGGACAGTTTACATTAATCACCCCTCTCCCCACTGAAAACTTAGGCATGAAAATGAAACACACCATGAGTATCCACATAAAACTTTTACTTTTCCTACTATGTGACATTCACCAGAGAATATCTGGCCAAGAGGAAGACTATCAATAAATCCAAAATTCACTTGCACATATCTATCGCAACATCCATTACATTTCCACTGATCCTATTTTTGTTGAAAAACTATATCATTATTTTGTACTTTTGGCAAAAACCTTCTCCTCACTCTTACATTCCTTTACACCCTTCACACGTGACAAATCATATAGGACAGACATGTCAACACATTGACAGATATCCATAGATTGACAACAATTCAACTCTTTGACATAAAAATTATCTTCATATGGTAACAACAATTCAACCTACGGCCAGATATTCATATATTGACAGTTATTCAACTTATTGACATATATTCACATATTGGCAGCTATGTCAACATGTTGACAGCTATTCATAGCTGTCAGTAGACAGCTATTCAACTTCATTGATAGATATTCATATATTGCCAGCTATTTGAACTCAATGACAGGTATTCATATATTGCCAGCAATTCAACGTATTGACAGCTATTCATGTATACTCGTCTAATCTACTGTCACCCATCTCAGAAATGCATATTTAACCATTCACCTGATAGACACACATTTTCATCTTTTACAAACAACCTGGACCCAAATCAGGGTGTCCCAATAGGAACCGCCTGACAAGGACATGCGCTGTTAACTTATGGCATTTTACTCATATGATTCTACAAGTATTGTCTTGCAAAAAAAACAACCCAACAACGTCGTGTGCTTATTTGCCATCATAAACCAGCTAATTCAGCGAATAAAGATGTATGATATCATTACGTCTTGCACGACTAGTCATCAGGTAAATTATTAACCCATTGCTAAACATGCAATTCATAAACATGCATTTGCAATACGCAAATCATTGCTTTACAATAGTCGAAGTTTTCCCAGCGCAAATCTTAAAAGTCATAAAGCTTAAACAAGACTTTACAATATTTGAATGCAGTAAACCCCCTCTAAAACGGAATTCTAGTAGAGAAGAATTTAGATACTTTTAGGCAGGTGGGTGCTTAATGCAGGGTGAAAGTCATACAGAAAGCTCCTAGAGGAGCTTTCTGCATGACTTTCACCCTGTATTAAGCTGCCACCTGTCTCCAAGATCGGTATTTATATCAAATTGATAATTCGATTCAGGGACGTTTTACTGTACATAGTTGAAATTAACCCGTTTTCCTGCTTAGCGCAGCTTGGTCGTTATTTGTAAACAGCTTTGGCCCGGAAGAAACGACGAATAACTTGGCGTCTCTTCAGGATCGAAACAGTTTTCAACTGGGTCAATAGTTCCTCAAAAGCTTAAATTAATCGGGAGAAAGTAAACAAAGTGCATCAGATAAGACTTTTGAGCAAATATCAGTTATTTGACCAAGCCAAGGGTTAACATCGGCAATATCAGTTTAACTTTGCAAACTATATATAACAGCAAAAAATAAAACAGCACTCTATTTCGAATTTTCGGACTCCTGTCCTTTTTCAAAGAAACACTATTTCTTTCTTGTAATTATGTTTATACCTCGGCATCTTATCCGGATCAAAACTGTTTGTTATTTTATGTTTTTCAAGAATAGGGGAGAAATTTTCAAACATGAAAATTGAAGCAGACGACAAAGTTTACAGTGATGTTGCGCTAAGTAGACGAGCATGGATGTAACTTAAGACTTACCTTTTATGTTTGCAGCATCCATTAAAATAATAATAATGCAATGTACATCCAGCGATACTTTATATACCAAGGTAAGGTTTGTTTTGGTTTGTTTTTATCGGGATTTACGTCGTTTTAACAGCATTTTAGTCATATCACGACGTCCAGCTTATTACAGGTAGAGGAGACCCCAGAAGTTCTTCTGTGCACGGAACAAATTGCATTGTTTCGTGCACAGAAGAACATCCAGGTAGATCCACGTATCGAGCTGACTATTTGAGTTGACTCAAACTACTAAATGTATGTGAAGGTACCTGTACATACATGTGAATTATTGTTCTCGTCTCGAATATGTACAAAACATTCCAAACACTTTGGATCCAGATGGGACGCCGAATAACTATAGGTGTCTTATCAGGATCCAAACTATTCAACTCTTTAGTTGCTAGTGGCAAATAATTCCTATGTGTTTCCTGTGCAAACAATTTGGATCCAGATCAGACACTGGTGAGTAACTAGGGGTCTCAATAGGATCCAAGCTGTGTGTCGCTGTGTGATTATGTTGTTCGAAAATGTAAACAAAAATCCCATAATTTTCAGCATAATCGCAGACAACCATATATGGCAAAGAAACCGCGATACGGGTGAAAATTAATAAGATATATAAAAAAATTTCTTATCTTGATGAATAGAGATCTAGCCCAAAACAAAATTGCGAGTAAAAAGGTCTTTGTACAGCGAAGCAGACGTCCATTTCAGGCGGAACGCTTAACATTACTACAATGAACAATATGTCGGATATCTGGATGTGGATCTAGAGTGTTTGGATACTCTCTCTCTCCCCCTCTCTCTCTCTCTCTCTCTCTCTCTCTCTCTCTCTCTCTCTCTCTCTATCTCTATCTATCTATATATCTATCTTTTAACCCTCTGACCAGGGTCTGCACTATTTGCAAATGTAAGTGCACTCGTGACCCGCTTTCAAAGGGTTAAATACACCTATTAATTCGCATACACGATGTACATGTACCCAGTTTTAGGGTTAGTCGGGTGGATTTTTTTTTACTTCAATTAAATATATTCATATTCAATGTTGTATAACTCTTTCGCTGCCAGTGGTGAATCTGTGTGACCTTTGCAAATAGTTTTTATCCAAATGATATGCCGAGTAACTCGGCATTTCATCAGGACCCAAACTGTTAGTTACTTTGAAAATGTGTTTTAAGATTATTGGGAGAAATTTAAAATATGAATGTTAAAGCAGACGATAAAGTTTGCAGACGACAATACTTGACGGAGAAGGGGATACTCAAATTTACACAGGGCGAGTTCGTCACTAGATTTTTAAACACTTTGAATGACTATGTCGTCCGTAAAAAATGTCACCTGCTACAGATTATCCAAGTCCATCTTCATAAACGCTGTCAGATAGGGAACTATTTTAAGTCGTGACGACAAGTCGAGCTAAAAGGTGTCTTATCTGGGCCCATACTGCATTCATTGTCGCACATTTTCCCTAACCTTTAGCCTGCTATGGGCGGGTGAGTGAATACCTATGCAAACAGTTTGGACCCAGATGAGACACCGAGTAGCTCGGCGTCTCATCAGGATCCAAACTGTTTGACACACTGATTGCATTTTGGTAGACAAATTGATTATAGCTTGAAATTTGAAAATGTAGTAGGAGAAAGATTCTGTAAAAATAATTTGCTCACCAGGCTAAAGGTTAATATGTGAAAATCTCTCATGCTAAGCGCGTCTTGACAATTATTTGTAAACCGATTGGATCCAGATGAGAAGGCGAGTAACTGTTTGTCTTACCAGGACCGCAGCTTTTTGACACTTATTGAATAGTTTCCTAAAAGTTTAATTGAATTGGTGATCAGTGAAAATTTCAGCAGTTCAGAGATTGGGCAGACAGGATCCAGTACGAAAATTAATGTTACCCACTTAACCTTTTTTCTTTGTGTAAAGAGTAGGAAAGCGTTCCCCTTGGACGACCATTGATAGTATGAAAAAAAAAAGATGTTTATAATATGTACGCTATACTGAATGAGAATATACCAGTTTTGGATTTACTCGACAAGAGGTATTTTTTTTTATTTTATGTCTGTTTGTCTTGTCGCTTTATCACATGGAAATACATTTTGGCACTATTGCAAACCGAGTTGATCCAGATCAGACGGGCCCTGTAGGAGCCGTCTGACCAGAGTTTGTTCTCATTGCTTATGGAATTAATAATATATAGGCCTAGATTCTACCACCGTTATACAAATTCCATTGTTTATAATATAAATTATTGATGGTAAAACTCTAATTAATATTAATACGGCCATTACTTATTACATGTACATTTATATTCATTTGAGTAAGGGGCTGAATTCTGTAACTGTCATGGAGGATATCTTGTAATCTTATAATACATATGAGACGTTGGGTCTACAGATACCCAGTGTCCCATTAGGATCAATAGCGTTTGATACTATGAATGTATTTATAGAGGTCCACATAAATTTAAGCATTTTCCGAGACGATTCGAAGTGTGGTCACAGTATACGGTTTGGTGGAGAAATGACGATTTTAGTATTTGGGTAGTCACGTTTATCTGTAGCTCTGGTATTCGTGAACATTATTGGAAGAAACTCTAACAGTGAAAACTGAATCGAAGGCCAATAAGTGGCAGCGAAAGAGTTAATCTGAAGAGAGATTTGACAAAATTATATTATATATTAATCCCTTGCCTCATAGCTACTCAGCTGACGCATGTGCAAACAGAGTAGACACAGATCAGAAGCCGTCTGATCAGGGTCTGTCTGTTTGTTTATGAAATAATAAAGATCTAATTCTACATGTTCTACCATGATAAAAATGGCATTGTTCAGGGTGCCATTATAAAATCCAGCTAATTGATATTGACACATTATTTCTTATATACATATTCTAGAGGTAAGGGGTGATAAAAAATGTATGCTGAGCAGAGCTAAAGGTTATAAAACTTCTGAATCTGAGTCTGAGATCATTATCAAGTATCTGATTGGTCAGCTTCTATGCAAGCTCAGAATCTGACCAATCAGATGCTTGAGAATGATATCAGACTCAAGCAAAAAGTTTTATAACCTGGAGGTCCGGTGTTTGTCAATAGAACATGCTCTCCCATTTCTATAATCATTGTGTCAAACAGTTCCACGACGTCGAGTTACGTTATCTTGTGTTATCTGAAGCAACGTTGTGTAGCTCAACCCTTCGTGACGTCATTGTCGAACATAAATGACCTCTGATGTGTTTCTGTCTCTTAGCCAGGTGTCATTCCGACAATATGATTGGCTGACATGATTATGACCTCATGACTAGTTGACATTCTAATGTTACTTAGTTATTTCACTGTCACGTACTATCGTTATTGGTTGTATATTTGGCCATGAGGATTTAGAATTTCAAATAAAAGTGAGATATAATATTTTAATAAACCACTAGTGCCATCACCGAAAGCGTTATCTAAAGCGTTAAATCATTATAGAACTATCTGTGTAACCTCGATGTCTGCACATATTCCAATCTGCTTCCGATTATTTCAAGTTTTTCAGGCCTTACTGAAAATGGGATATATTTGGCAAGATGCCGAGTTATTCTCTGTCTGTCTGTTTGTTTGTCTGTCAGTCTGACTGTTTCTTTGACCGTATATCTCTCTGGTTGTGTGTGTGTCTACCCGTCTCTGTCTGTCTGTCTGTCTCTGTCTCTGTCTGTCTGTCTGTCCCTCTGTGTGTGTCTCTCTCTGTGTGTCTCTTTGTGTGTGTGTGAGTGTGTCTCTGTCTCTCTCTCTGTCTCTCTCTATCTGTCTGTTTCTGTCTATGTCTCTGTCTCTTCCCCTCTGTCTGTCTGTCTGTCTGTCTGTCTGTCTCTCTAACATAAAGCTATTTTGCGTCCAGACAAGTTTCATGTTCCAAGACAAATATTATTTAGGCATAGATACCCATAAACGAGCCAGAGCAATCACCGTAAATACAGTGTGTCTAGAATGAAAGCGTTTTAGAAGTACTTGAAATGGGATTGTTGTTTGTCTATAGAAAAGTGCCAGGATGTGGAAATATACCGTAAATACCATGTGTCTAGAATGAAAGCGTTTTAGAAGTACTTGAAATGGGATCAGATTGTTGTTTGTCTATAGAAATGTGCCAGTATGTGGAAATACATGTATCTTACTAATAATCACATGTAACTACGAACACTTCATGTTAATGTATCGACGTTTCCGATGTTTTCCATTACATTGAAAAACAGTTTGGGCACAGATGAGACACCGAGTAACTCGACGTCTCGTTATCTAGAATCCATAGTGTTCCATATCTGTTGCATTTCTGTAAATGAATTGAAGATATAATGCCTTTTAGATAGGGCTGACTAAATACAATAACATAGTACACCCTTTCTCTTATGTAAGCGCATTTTACACATCTGCAACAGATAAGACCCAGATCAGACGGCTCCTATAGGAGCCGTCTGATCAGGGTCTGCTCTGTTTGCTTATGGTCAGAGCACTCATTCAGTAGTGCCTTGGTCTGTATCTAGACTGGTTGCCGTGTCAGAGCAATCCTTCAGTAGTGCCCTGGTCTGTATCTAGACTGGTTGCCGTGTCAGAGCACTCCTTCAGTAGTGCCCTGGTCTGTATCTAGACTGGTTGCCGTGTCAGAGCACTCCTTCAGTAGTGTCCTGGTCTGTATCTAGACTGGTTGACGTGTCAGAGCACTCCTTCAGTAGTGCACTGGTCTGTATCTAGACTGGCTGCCGTGTCAGAGCACTCCTTCAGTAGTGCCCTGGTATGTATCTGAACTGGTTGCCTGATCAGAGCAATCCTTCAGTAGTGCCCTGGTCTGTATCTAGACTGGTTGCAGTGTCAGAGCTATCCTTCAGTAGAGTCCTGGTCTGTATATAGACTGGTTGCAGTGTAAGAGCTCTCATTCAGTAGTGTCCAGGTCTGTATCTGTACTGGTTACCGTGTCAGAGCTCTCTTTCAGTAGTGTCCTGGTCTGTATCTAGACTGATTGCCGTGTCAGAGCACTCCTTTAGTAGTGCCCTGGTCTGTATCTAGACTGGTTGCCGTGTCAGAACACTCCTTCAGTAATGCCCTGGTCTGTATCTAGACTGGTTGCAGTGTCAGAGCACTCCTTCCGTAGTGCCCTGGTCTGTATATAGACTGGTTGCCGTGTCAGATCACTCCTTCAGTAGTGTCCTGGTCTGTATATAGACTGATTGCCGTGTCAGAGCACTCCTTCCGTAGTGCCCTGGTCTGTATATAGACTGGTTGCCGTGTCAGAGCACTCCTTCAGTAATGCACTGGTCTGTATCTAGACTGGTTGCCGTGTCAGAGCACTCCTTCAGTAGTGCACTGGTCTGTATCTAGACTGGCTGCCGTGTCAGAGCAATCCTTCAGTAGTGCCCTGGTATGTATCTGAACTGGTTGCCTGATCAGAGCAATCCTTCAGTAGTGTCCTGGTCTGTATCTAGACTGGTTGCCGTGTCAGAGCACTCCTTCTGAAGTGCCCTGGTCTGTATCTAGACTGGTTGCCGTGTCCGTATTTATTGCACAGACCTGGTTAATACACTGTTATAAAAATTATCTCAATATAGAAGATCAACAAACATAATAGACCTTTATCAGAAGACCAATTTAACACAATGTCATAATGTGACTGAATCGAGTACATGTATATAAGGCATTTACAAACAGCGTAGACCCATATCAAAGGGCTCCTGGAAACAACTGTCTCGAAGATCGATATGTATGCCAAATTTAACATCCGGTTTAGAAAGGCTTTTCTGTATGTAAAACTCGCAGTCACATTGCATTTAACTGTTTATCTCATGAATATGCATGTACGCAATAATTTCTATGAATATTTAATGTGTTAAACAGCGGTATTATGAACCAGGGAATATTTTAACACGGTAGAAAGTGCATAACCAGACCTATGTCATTGCTTATACAGCAGAGCAGACCCTGATCAGACGGCTCAGTCAGGAGCTCTCTGATCTGTTAACCCTTTCGCTGCCAAACTATGTCGTCTGCTAACTTTGTCGTCTGCTACAAATTCTCATTCTTTTCATTTTCTTCATTTTTGTTTCAAAAACATAGTAACAGTAACAAACAGTTTGGATCCTGATGAGACGCCGAGTTACTCGGCGTCTCATCTGGATCCAAACTGTTTGCATAGGTAATCACATATCCGTCATTGGCAGCGAAATGGTTAACTTACTTCTGATTCGTACAAGTGTTTTAGGAACTGTTGCCCGTGTGTCAAACAGCTTGAATCTGCGTCTCATCTGGATCCACGCTGTTTACATATGCAAGCCAGATCGCGCTTAACATGATACGAGTTGCATTGAGGTCTCACCGAATGAACAGAATACCTTTCGTTTTACGCTAGAGGGTTTTGAATAGGTGCATTGTATCGGTAGTGTATAGCATTGAGCATTCCGTCTGCAAAATTACATCCAAAGCTACTGGTTTCCTATTTCATTGTCAATGTCCTTACATATATGATTGAAATACTCCCACGTGAACACAAAATAGATCTAATTCTGGGTCAGAAACAATGGGCTGTAGCTTAATGTTGGACGACAATAATGCAGAAAGCTCTCAGACATAGTAGCGTTCTGTATTACTGTCACCCTGCATTAGGCAAAAACCTGCTTTATTCACTCATTAAGAGGGTGGCTATTGAGAGGTTCTACCCACCCCCGCCATACAGGCCCTATTGATGATTTGGCAGTGTCGTCGGTTACAGAAATGACGTCGGCTTAATTATGTAACCCTTGCTGCACAATGGGTATGTTGATGGCATTCTTTTACACAGTTTGGATTAAGATAAAGCAAATCGAAATCCAAATTATTCAACGCTGTGATCGTGTTTTAAATTCGTCTGGCTTGCATACAAAATATGTTAAATTCGTCCAACTGAAAGTTTTAAACGGTCTATGTACCATCTATACGGGCTCCTGCAAAGAAATACATGTTGGTGAATACCTTGACATTGAATCATATAGAAAACAATGCATATCCTCCTCAGATGGCAAAATCACGAGCGCTCTGATCTGGGTCTGCCCTTGCTTCATATCGGACATTGGACTCAGTGTATCATATGCGAAGTATGGTTCTCTTAGTTCTATGTCTTTCATTGGACCCCGGGTATTACATGTATATACGGCATATTGTTCCCTATACGGCACATAGCTCTCTTAGTTTATATATCGGATATTGGAAATAGGGTATTTTATGTGACACATAGATCCCTATAAGTTTATATATCAGACATTGGATATAGAGTATTATATGTGACACATGGCTCCCGTAGATTATATACTTGACATTGGACCTAGGGTATTATGTGTGAAACATGACCACTTTGTTTATATATCAGACATATTATATGGATATTATAATGTAACACACTGCCCTCTTAGTTTATATATCGCACATTGAACATTGGTTATTATAATGTAACACATTGTCCTCTTAGTTTATATATCGCACATTGAACATTGGGTATTATAATGTAACACATTGCCTTCTTAGTTTATATATCGCACATTGAACATTGGGTATTATAATGTAACACATTGTCCTCTAGTTTATACATCGCACATTGAACATTGGGTATTATAATATAACACATTGTCCTCTTAGTTTATATATCGCACATTGAACATTGGGTATTATAATGTAACACATTGCCCTCTTAGTTTATACATCGCACATTTTAACATTGGGTATTTATGTAACGCATGTCTCCTTTGTTTGTATACAATGTATCGGAAAATGAACCTAGGGTTTTATAATTTATGTGACAGGTGTCTGTTTTAGTTTATGTCTCGAACATTGGACATAGGGTAGCACGTTTCACATGGCACCCGTGCTTCTATATCGGCCATTGGACCCAGAGTACTATATTCGGCACGTTGCTCCCTAAGTTCTATATCAGGCATTGGACACAGGGTACCATACACACCATTTGACTCTCTTAATTCTATATCAGGCTGTGGACCCAGTGTACTATATATGGCATTTAGCCCTCTTAGTTCCATATCAGGCAATGTGCACAGTGTACTATATATGGCATTTGACTCTCTTAGTTGTATACCAGACAGTGTGCCCAGTGTACTATATACATGTACGACATATGGCTGTCTTAGTTATATATATCAGACACTGTGTCCAGACTCCAGAGTACTATGTACGGCATTTGGCTGTCTTAGTTCTATATCAGTCATTGTACTTAGAGTATTATATATGGTATTTAGCTCTCTTAGTTCTATATCAGTCATTGTACTTAGAGTATTATATATGGTATTTAGCTCTCTTAGTTCTATATCAGTCATTGTACTTAGAGTATTATATATGGTATTTAGCTCTCTTAGTTCTATATCAGTCATTGTACTTAGAGTATTATATATGGTATTTAGCTCTCTTAGTTCTATATCAGTCATTGTACTTAGAGTATTATATATGGTATTTAGCTCTCTTAGCTATATATCATTAATTGTATTTAGAGTATTATATGTGGCATTTGGCGCTCTTAGTTATGTATCAGACTGTGGGCCAAGCGTACTATATAGGGCATTTGTCTCTCTTAGTTCTATATCAGACAGTGTGCCCGGAGTACTATACGACATATGGCTGTCTTAGTTATATATCAGACACTGTGTCCAGACTCCAGAGTACTATGTACGGCATTCGGCTCTCTTAGTTCTATATCAGTCAATGTATTCAGAGTATTATATATGGCATTTTGCTCTCTTAGTTCTATATCAGGCAGTGGGCCCAGAGTACTAGGTACAGCATTTGTCTCTCTTAGTTCTACATCAGGCAGTGGACCCAGAGTACTAAATATGCATTTAACTCTCTTAGTCCTATATCAGGCATTGGGCCCAGCGTACTAGGTACGGCATTTGTCTCTCTTAGTTCTATATCGGGTAATGGGCCCAGAGTACTGAATATGCATTTAACTCTCTTAGTTCTATATCAGGCATTGGGCCAAGAATACTATGTACGGCATTTGGCTCTCTTAGTTACATATCAGGTAGTGGACCCAGTGTACTATAAACGGTATTTGTCTCTCTTAATTCTATATCAGACACTGTGTCTAGAGTACTATATACGACATGTACGACTGTCTTAGTTCCATAACAGGCAGTGGGTTCGGAGTACTATATATGGCATTTAGCTCTATTAATTCTATATCGGGCATTGTAATCAGAGTACTATGTACGGCATATGGCTGTCTAAGTTCTATATCAGGCAATGGAGCCGGAGTACTATATATGTACGGCATTTGTCTGTCTAAGTTCTATATCAGGCAATGGAGCCGGAGTACTATATATGTACGGCATATGGCTGTCTAAGTTCTATATCAGGCAATGGGGCCAGAGTACTACATGTATGTACGGCATTTGACTATTTTGGTTCTATATCAGGCAGTGGGGCCACGGTACTTATAGCTCTCCTGGATCTTTATGTTGCGTATATATCATCAGAATTACTATGCGACATATGGTTCTAGAAGTCAGTCTGCATGCTAGTTTTGTCTGCATGGGCGAGTAGCTCGGCGTCTCATCAGTATCCAAGCTGTTTGATACTCGATCAGTAGTCTCGTAAAAAGCTTGCTCGAGTATGGAGTAGTCAAAGGCACATCAGATCTAAATTTAACGAGACATTGCGTTTTCAAAGCGTGGTAAGGGTTAACCATTTCCTTCATATAAATGCATTTTCTCGCATTTACGAACAGAGTAGACCCAGGTCAGACGGCTCCTATAGGAGCCGTCTGATCAGGGTCTGCTCTGTTTGCTAATGGAATTCGATAGATATGTTTCTTTAGTTTCTAAAATGGCTACAACATTGCACCTTCAGTAGGGAAACAAGAAAATGGTTGCACGATGTAATCAGAGTGCTAAATGGGCCCCGGTGAAATACCGAGCCCCTTTGCGTGTCATCTGGATCCAACCTGTTTGCAAAGATAACAACGAATGTGTAAAATTAAGTAAATATGAAAGCTGTCCATAAGGTGTGTGAGTTACAGTGTTCCCTCCCTATAACGACCCTCTCAATAATGATTCCCTCCTTACAACGGATGTCACTGTTTCCGAAACAACAAGGCTCCAGAAACAACTTTTTTCTATCGTATTTTCTTTATGCCTCCATCAAACCCTATGTTGTGACCACTCTTTAGAATCGTCACTTTGTGACGATTCTAAAGAGTGGTCACAACATAGGGTTTGATAGAGGCATAACGGTTTTAGTTCTCGAAATACCCCCTATCTAGGGATCTGCAAACAAGCTAATTATGTTTGATTTTCCCTCCCTGTAACAACTCCCTCTAAACAACACATACAATCTTCGTATCCCAAAGGGTGTCGTTGTAGAGAGGGAGCACTGTAGTTGATGAATTTGAAAATAGTTTGGATGAAGATTAATTGCCGAGAAGCTGCACTACTGATTGAAATTCAAATTGTTTGTTACTACACTAGGACCCGGCTTATGCGACCATCAAAAAGAGGTATAATTATGGGTATTTAAGGCAAGTGGTAGCTTAATGCAGGTCAAAATTGTTGGTAGAAATGGTAGAAAATTCTACTATCAAACATTAAGCAGACGACAATGTTTACAGATGAGAATTACGCTTTAGTGCTCCAATAGGTAATTACTCGTCCATCTGTCGCACGTGTTTTATTTACATTTCCCTCAGCCTTTCACACCCTTATATGGATCTATGCAAAGTTTGGATTCAGACAATAACTCTGATAGATGTTGATTTCACAAACTTACGATGCATTCTTGTAGCAGAAGACACGAAAGTAGCGTTTAAGTGGAGATAACTACACAAATCAGACGGAAATACATGTTACAGACGACACTTTCAAATCAAGATAATACTCTGTACTATCTTACATTTGCAAACAGCTTGGATCTACATTAGACGCCGAGTAACTCTCGTCTCATCCGGGTCCAAACGGTTTGACACTCGCTCAAAAGTTTCTCAAAAGATTAACCCTTTCGGCGCCAAATTTCTAACTGTCGTCTGCAATCCAAGTTTGTTAAATCATTAAGTAAAATAAGGAAATGAGATAAATAAATGCAAATTTCAAAGGAATAAAGCACATATATAGAACTAGATATTGGGACAAATAGTGAAGTCCCTGATCAGACGCCGCCTTGAAAAGGCGACGTCTGATCTGGGACTGCACTATTTGTCGTGGTGCATGTATGCGACTGTGACGGTGAAAGGGTTAACGGAATCGCAGGTAGTCGAAATTGAACAGATTCAAATCTGAGCAAACATTTTTTTTCTCACAGCGGGACAAGGGTTAATTCTGTTGCTCATGAGAAGTAACGAAGGACCTTTTAGAAAAGGATAATTGGAATCGACCGTCACGATGTACGTAACAGATGTCACTGTGTTATATCGTCAGCCGTTTCAATAACGAGTAACTTTTCGTCTGCTAAAATGTTGCGCCTGCTTCAATTCTAAAAACACACATTTTTAATATACACGTATTTATAAATAACCGTTTCAGAGTATCAAACAGCCTAGACCAAGTCTGGACGCCGAAAACAATAGCTGAATGCTAAGGTTATCGCCATTTTAGTCATATGTTTGTGGAAACAGTTGCAAATTGCTTGAAATCTTTCCGGGGCTTGGTCGATCTCTCATCATACATAAAGTTTGCATCCAGATGAGACGTGGAGTAATTGTGACCCAAGCTGTTTAATTGTGTAATTGTGATCCAAGCTGTTTATTGTGTAATTATGGTTTTATAAACAAAAAATGTGTAGGAGGCAATTTCAGCACTACAAGTTCAAGACGACAACAATTTTTTGGCAGACGTAAATGCTTGGCAGAGAAAAGGTTGGTCTTTTATCGCCTACATAATAAACATTATGCATACATAATACACAAACTACGAAAATAGGATTAGTTTAGATATTTTACATCTCTAAAAGCGGTTGCCGCAATAACCAAAGAAGCTTAACATATATTCAGTCAACGCTTGTCGTCTGTTTCCTCTTTATATGTACATTAAAACTTATCATAAACGACCACATTAAAGAGGCTTACTTCTTGATCTTTAAGCCAAGCGGTATCTTTACCCTTTACTCCATGAATACGCGTTTCTACGCCTTTGCAAACAGAGTAGACCCAGATCAGACGGATCCTGTATGAGACGTCTGATCAGGGTCTGCTCTGTTTGTATATGGTATAACATAGATATAATTTTACAGTTTCTACCATGGCAAAAATTGCCTGTGTCCATGTGTTATTATTGCAAGTTATCTAATTAATATTCATGATGTCATTATTTCTACATGAATATTCATGGAGTAAATCGGGACGAAGGTTATGCGGAATGCTCCTAGATGACCTTTCTGCACTACTCTCGTCTTGCATTAAGCAATCACCTGCGTTAAAAGACACCGATGTCTCTTCATTAATTGGTCGCTTTAGAAGATTGCTCTGTGATCTGAATCCATGACTTGTAAACGTATCTGTCGAGTGGCTTGAGATAAAATTATATACTGAAAAAATGACATCATGAATATAAATTAGGTGAACTTTATAAATGATAGATGAACACATGGAATTCTGACTTTGACAGAAACTGTAGAATTGAATCTATATACTTCAATATCCGTGCTTACTGAACAGAACCTGATCACACAGACCAGAAACATGTGTCCATTTGGCAATACACAATTTTACAGAAAATTTCCCAATCCTTTACTCTATTGCCTGTGTTCATATACCGTTATAGAAACTATGGAAACATAAAGGATCCAGGTTGTCTGCAACTGTGTCAGGTCGCAGGTTACTATTCACGATGTCATTCTATTTCTTACATATTCAACAGGCAAAGGACTAAGCTGACACCAGTCAGCGGATAACAGAATAAGGGTAAACTTTCATTTATAACATAACACGTGGCTTCAGCGTGACGTAACACTATCATTTATTTTTTGATAATCATGGGCAGATAATCACTAGTGAATAACATTCGAACGACCGAATGACATTCGAACGATTCATACGCGCTGTCAAAACAAACAAACTGGCGGACGGTGGTCGACCTACCTGTCCACGATTGAGTCACGATAGATGGCAAAGGATTGTTGGCACTTGCGCCTTAATTTCGATAGAATAATACAAATTGTAATCGCTGTCAGGAATCATATACAAAATGTATGCCAAAAAAGACCTATATACCAGCTACTCTGACCCATACAATCCATTCTACATTTAAAATGCCTCCTCAACTTTGCATTTTCTTCACCGTATGTCTTTTGTTTATGCAGATTTCTACTCATACAAATATCTCATCAATCAACAACAATAGTCATCTGAATCCAGCACAACACCAACATATTTCAAATATGCTATACTCACTAACTCAGCTGATCCCGAAAATCTTCCTCCTGTTCCAACACATTTTATGCAGCAGTTCGTACTGAATCTTTTGTCCATTTCAAACATTTTCACTGAACTTGAATCGAGATTTTTTTCTCGGCGGAAATGTCCATGTCCATGTGTATACATACAACACTAATGAAGGGCTTAATATACCAAAACGAAGGCGCATTTCGAATCCCATTGACAGTAAGTGTTGGACGTGTTGGCGACTGTATGTATGTTTTCATGTAAATGGCGCGCTTTACATAGACACATGTTGTGTACAATGACGTCATAATGTGACGTGTTTGTAACTATGTATGTCAAAACTGTAACTCAAAAATTATTTTGACGTGTTTCTGCATGTTTTTGTATCATAAACTATCACAGTTAAATTGAATACCAGAGAGGTCTGAATTAGATCCTGGTTGATATGACAGTAAGTAAAAAATAAAGTTGGAAAATTTGGACCTACTTTGTCCCAGTAACCTAGCGAACATAATAACACCTTTCATTCATCATTTCTATATGTAAGGAGAATTTATAACAATCCACGTTACTGCTGAAATATTGGCTGCAAATAACATTTGTGTGTGTTATGTTATAAATAGGATCTTGCATTCGTGTTCATGATTATTGGATTTATTAAATTCGTCTTTTTAAAACGATAAAAAAAACTCGCTAAAGCTCGTTTTTTATCGTTTTAAAAAGACTCATTTAATAAATCCAATAATCAAGAACACTCATGTAAGATCCTCTATATACAGTATACCCGCTCTACACTTACCACTCGACCCAAGTCTAGTTCCGAGTCTTTAATGCAGGTGGTAGCTTAATGCAAAACGAAACTAATACAGAAAGCTCCTACAGGAGCTTTCTGCATTACTTTCGTTTTACATTAAGCTCCCATCTGTTTTGTATTTAAAGACACCAATGTGTGTCCGCTACAGAGAGACTCTACCGTATATCGTACCGATGTTGTATTAAATAGAACTCATTTTTGTCACAGTGAACAGATATACAGTAATTGCACTGTACCTGAATAATTGGTTTCTCAGTTCTACATTCATTATCCAGGTATGTTATTTTCTTGTCATAAATCTGTTGTTTACACATGCAACCGTTTCTAGATGTTCGCAATCTGGGTGTTGTCTTAACGAGATTTACAGGATCTTAATAATCTATAGGATCGCTTTACACATGACTTATTTTGCATTTGAGCGTGCATCAATATCTAAATATGTATGTAATCCTCACCCTTCTCCTGCTGTCCACATCAACATAATTTATCTATCTGTAAATAGTGAAGACCCTGATGAGACAGCTCCTGCGGGAGCTGTCTCATCAGGGTCTACACTATTTACAAGTTGATTGTACAACCAGCGCACTCAACAGCAATGACTGCACAGAGAAATTTTTGTAGACAGTGAAGATATATGTAATTATACAGCAAGACAAGGGTAAAGAAGGAGAAATGTATTTTAGAATTCAGCAAGAGAAGAGTTAACACGTTTTACGCTACCCGTGATCTGGCTCAGAAGGGTTAACACGTTTTACGCTACCCGTGATCTGGCTCAGAAGAGTTAACACGTTTTACGCTACCCGTGATCTGGCTCAGAAGAGTTAACACGTTTTACGCTACCCGTGATCTGGCTCAGAAGAGTTAAAACGTTTTACGCTACCCGTGATCTGGCTCGCATTTGTAAACAGTTTGGATTCAGATGACACTCGATCAAACTTTTTTTTCAAAGCTTTAACCCTTTCCCTCATATTAAACGTGTTTTCACACATTTGCAAACAGAGTAGACCAAGACCAGACGGCTCCTTTAGGAGCCGTCTGATCAGGGTCTGCTCTGTTTGCTAGTGGAATTTGAAAGATCTGTTTCTTCAGTTTCTAAAATGGATACAATGTTCCACCTTCCATATTTCAATATAACTATGTTGACCATGAAAGTTTAGCAGGTATTGCGATTTTGAATAAATATAGAATAGGGAAAGGGTTACTCGAATTGGAAGTAATCGTTGCACCAGATTCATTTCTGAGCAGCCTCTTTTTTCACCAAAGAGGTAAGGTTTAAGCAATATGAAGATTTTACAGTACAGTCTGTTTTAACCATTTCCCATGTAAGAAATAATGGCACCATTAATATCTATATTCTGACTTTTAGAAAGGCATATGTACATGTGAATGTTTGGTATTATTGGTACAAACTGTAGTAATATCTATCATAATTTCATAAGCAAACAGAGTAGACCCTGATCAGACGGCTCCTACAGAAGCCATCTGATCTGCGTATATACTTTTTACAAGGGTATAAAAAAGTTTGTGCATGAAGGACAATCCACGACATTAACTAACCACAAACATTTGCACCTTGTAACTCCCAAATTATATAAGATGAATGTCTAATGCCTGTCCACTGTATCATGACAGAGGGGTTCTGTAACAGAAACATTTCCTAGTGACAACCTTTGACACCGGGTGGTACAGTCAACAGTGTATACCCGTTAATTCTATTACTTGTTTAACCTATTTGGAAATAGAGTAGACCCAGATCAAATAAGAACTGTGTCTGTTTGAAATAATGTAGACCTTATTACACTGTTTGCCATTGCCAAATATCCCGATTTAACCCTTCTCTTGCTGAATTTTAGAATACATTTCGCCTTCTTTACTAATGTCCTATTGTATAATTACATATACATTCACTCTGTACAAGTATTTTGCTGTGCAATCACTGCTGTGGAGTGCACTGGTTGCACAATCAACTTGTAAATAGTGCAGACCCTTATGAGACAGCTCCTGCAGGAGCTGTCTCATCTGGGTCTTCACTATTTACAGGTAGGTATATTGACGTGAATAGCAAGCGAAGGGTTAAACAACCTGCTAAACAATATGTTTAACCCTTTCACCGCCCATGTCGCATAAATGCACCAATACAAACAGTGCAGACTTTTCAAGGCAGCGTCTGAGCAGGGACTTCACTATTTATCTCAAACTCTATATCTATACATTCCGCTCAAGCGTGGATTTATTTATCTTATTTCCTTATTTTACCGAATGATTTTACAAAATTGGATTGCCCCCAACAACCAGACATTTGGCACCGGAAAGGGTTAACACATTAATACGTCATTTGTACTAGCTAATGATGGAACTATTTCGATGGAAGTTTAACAGTATGGTCGAGTTCATTATGAAAGTTTTAAGCATTTCAATGATGTGAACGTTAATCCTTCGCTTGCTGAATTTTGAAAAACATTTCTCCTTCTTTACCCATGTTGTATAATTACATATATCTTCACCGTGTACAAGTATTTCGCTGTGCAATCACTGCTGCGGAGTGCACTGGTTGCACAATTCACTTGTAAATAGTGCAGACCCTGATGAGACAGTTCCTGCAGGAGCTGTCTCATCTGGGTCTTCACTATTTACAGGCACGTATATTGACGTGAATAGTAAGCGAAGGGTTAACCTAGACCTTTGGTCCATATACCGCAAACAGCCTCAGCAGCAGTCGAATAAACTGGCGTCTCATCAGGATTCAATCTGGTTGATACTTGGCCAATAGTTTCTCAAAAGCTTGCGCCAGGACACTTTCATTTAACCTTTAGCCTGCTATGGGCGGATGAATGAATACCTATGCAAACACTCCGGATCCAGATGAGACGCCGAGTAACTCGGCGTCTCATCAGGACCCAAACTGTTTGGCGCTCTGATTGCACATTGGTCGACACATTGATTATAACTTGAATCTTAAAAATGTAGTAGGTGAAAAATTATGTAAAACCAATTTGCTCAGCAGGCTAAAGGTTAAAAGCTTGGTCGATTCCAATGCAGACGATACTGAGCAGATCCAACATTGGGTAGAGATTATCCCGGCCACTTCGAATAAACGGGACATTGGGTAGAGATTATCCCCGGCACTTCGAATAAACGGGACATTGGGTAGAGATTATCCCCGGCACTTCGAATAAACGGGACATTGGGTAGAGATTATCCCCGGAACTTCGAATAAACGGGACATTGGGTAGAGATTATCCCCGGCACTTCGAATAAACGGGACATTGGGTAGAGATTATCCTTCGAATAAACGGAAATTTTGGGTAGAGATTAACCCGGCACTTCGAATAAACGGGACATTGGGTAGAGATTATCCCTGCACTTCGAATAAACGGGACATTGGGTAGAGATTATCCCCGGCACTTCGAATAAACGGGACATTGGGTAGAGATTATCCTTCGAATAAACGGGACATTGGGTAGAGATTATCCCCGGCACTTCGAATAAACGGGACATTGGGTAGAGATTATCCCTGGCACTTCGAATAAACGGGACTCAATTGTATTTTCACAGCCGGTGTAACGAAGTAAAGTGACCCCCATAGAATACTGACCCCCAGTCAGTATTATTTTTTTTTAAAAAAATCGTTTATAGAGAATTGTATCAATTATTGTCGAAGAGATGCTGTTGATTTTCTTATAAAGGCCAAGCACATGTGACCATAGCAATATAGTGTGCACATTTGCAACAGGCCATTTGCCTCTGCAGATAATAAACACCAGTTGAGTTGTTCATAATAATTTATTGTTTTTAATTTTATTTTAAACGAGCCTTGTAGAAAACGACAACAGCCAGGATTTGTCGCGTGTTTATTTTTGTCTAAAAGGACGAGTTTAATAAATCCATAAGTCATGAACACGAATGTTACATTCTTTTCGTAAGATAACCTAGAGAAGATGGTTTTCCTTGTATGCTCGTCGCCTATTTGTGGCTGCCTAGTAAGTCAAATGAATGACATCGAAAATATCAGCACCTGTTGAGTTTCAAAACAGTTTGCCAATCAGACTGAAATAAATCGTCCACTTTTATCCTTTTATATTCAATTGAAGTTAATTTGTGTTTGTGTTCGTTTATATTGTGTATTATTACTAAAGGGTACAAAACAAAATACACAAGTAATACAGTGTTTGCCTTTATAAAAAGAAGAGTTTACTTACTGTAAAGATTTAAAACATATGCTTTTGACAAGTAAGGGCAGTCGCTGTTAGAAGTATAGAACCATTTATGATATCGCACAGAAAAGGTTGTTATACTCAAAAATGCATTGTAAATGTCCCCTTAGAATATTACCACTACCACTACTTCTACTTATACAACTACTACTACTTCTCATGCTTCCTCTTCTTATACGTAATTCTAGTATTTTAACAAAAACACCAGTGCTTTTGCACCCACTGTCACTCTTCTGCTAGTGTCAACATTTTTCAAAATACAGTTTCTAAATAAAAATGCATTTGTGTTAAATTTCGTTTAAACGCCCCCCCCCCCCCCCAATACATACACATACCCACCCCACTCGATGCTGTACATAGCGACAACAACAACTAACTACTAGTATCGGTATAAGTGTAACTCCAGTATATATACTATTTACATTAATTAAGAGTTACACGTGTGACATGGTTTGTTAATAACCTGAGATAATTACAAGCTGTCAACATATACTCTTTACATTAATTAAGAATTACACGTGTCACATAGTTTGTTAACATCCTAAGATAATTACAAGCACCCTGAGATAATGACAGTCCATGCCCAAATCAAAATGCAACAATTCAACAGTTTGAAATTTGGGCTTGGAAAACTCTTAAACAGGTTTCATAAGTTTAGAAAATAGTTTGGATCCTAATCAAATACCATTTGTTGGCTGGTTATTTTGTATGTAGCAAACAGGGTAGACCCAGACCAGACAGCTGGTAGGATCTTCTTTGATCTGGGTCTGCACTGTATGACTTTAGAATTTTGTTGATTTGATTCTCTAGTTTCTAATGGTTGAATTTTTGACAAAATATACAACAGGGAAAGGGTTATTCTCAGAAGCCAGTTTGCTAACATATTATATATGGTGGGCGAAACGACCAGGTGAGCAAAACGACCGGGTACAAAATGTCCTGGGGACGAAACGTCCAGTTCGCGAACTAGTTAGTGGGCGAAACGTCTGGTCACCTCTGGGTCTACTCTGTTGGCAGAGAAAAATACTGACAGTGACACTTTGTATAGGTGTATTTTAGACAAATAATTGTTTGCCTAAACTAAAGACTAGTGGAGGTTGATCTAGACTGGAACTGCTAAACGTCGATGGCCCTGTTTTGGTGCATGTCCTATTTCGGTGCACTTTACTTGGGAAACGATATCTTCTTTAAGAAGAGTTGAATTACGTCATCACTTTTGCAATCCACTAAATAAACAAATACCTGTCATCGCTGTCAAAAAAATCTAAAATGTGCTGCAAACAGTTAAGTTACTTACTATATTTGATAAAGCATAACAATTTCAGCCATTTTCCTTATGTCTGTTTTCACTTGGATAACTTTTGTTCCAAACAATATTGTCCTGAAAACGTTTCTCTCAATTTTGTTGAGATGTACATTTGTTGTCATATGCTGCAGCAAAGTCACATGACTTCAATGTCTCTGCTCACTGTTTTTCAAGTACAGGCTATGTCCAAAAGTATGTCCTTCACTATATTTTTTACATATGAGAGAGACCTTACAGAGCGGAGACCTACTTTAGTTTATTCATACAGGATAGAGACATAATCTTATTCATGCCGGAGAGATACCTACTAGATTTTAATCAAATAATATTTTACTGGAGAAAACGCCTTACTAGATTTGTTTTAGTCAAAATACACAAATTCCAGAAAATGAGTTTAAACAAGGTAAGGACATTGACAATTTGACAATAAATGGTTCTTGTTATAAAAATACTTTAAACTCGTTATAGCATGTACACTTTGTTTGATATGCATTTCATTTTGTTTTAACAGTTCAAAGTTAAAACTTAAGTTATAGACCTACTACTTTTAATTTACAAATGTAGTCATACGCTTTTGTTGAACACTGTATTTGGATAAAACATAAAAGTACAAAAATGAGTCATGCAGGAAACACCACATACAGAACAAGCACTCGCCCGAACAGCAACACAAGGAAACAGCAAATGTACATAAGTAGAAAAAACTACAAGAGACGCACAAAGACAAAACAAACATACAAAAGGAGGAAGATGGAAGTACCGCCTTGGAACGGTCAGTGACAAAAGTCACTGGGGGTTAAACCGGTTTATGGGCGCCCAACCTCACACTTATTCCATCCCCATCCTAAAAGACAAACAGTGTAAATAAACGTATCCCCTCTCCGACTAATCTACAACAACCGCGACAGCAAATACAGTGGTAAAGTGCATGTATAACGAAAAAACATTTAAGTGAACATACTGTATCCACCTATCGCTAGTGTACTCAATGATTGAGCTGCAAACAGAGTAACTGTAGAAAAGTAATAAAGGGTCCGACAAAAATGAAATAGTACAGATATCCGACGTTCTCCTTCCATTTCTGGATTTAAGAGGTCGCCATCATAGAGAACTAAGCCACACCGAAATAGGGCAGATAAACACAAAAGAGCACAAAATGGCTACGTCATTAAAAAAGTTTCAACCGCGATAAATATGGAATATTTTGGGAATTAATGTACACTGATTTAACTTAGAAGACCTATTACAAAGGTAATATTAATTGTTTTCATACAATTTTAAGATTTGTGATCACCGCCATCAGTTTGATTGTTAAGTGCACCGAAACTGGTCCGTCCACGATAGTGGTTCTTGTGTGTGGAGCTTGTATAGCAGTCCGGGTAGTTCACATTTGTGTACTCTAAATGGTGATATCGAGCTACTTTCGGTTTTAACGATATCCTGGCAGACGGCAACCATCATAAAATTAGCATCCTGTCTTACAGCTCGTTGATGAGACTAGCAGTCCGGGTAGCTCAGTTCATAGAGCTATCCGCCCTATAGTGAGAGGTCCTGGGTTTAAGTCCTGCCCCCAGGCTGCACCTTTCCTCCTGTTACTTCAGTATGTTTTCTGCTTTGATCTCTACTTGAGATACTTCAAATTGATTTGAATTCATCTGTTTCCCAAACCCTATTTATATAGCTGTGACCCATTTTATGTGTACAGTGAAAAATGTAAAAAGAAACAACCTGAACACTTTCTGTCAATAAGCTAATTCAAATAATAATCTTTTGTGAAACATGTTTGGCCAGTAAAACAATCATTTTCATTCAAAGAAAATCAACTGATATTTTTAGTGCTTTTTGACCACATACTTACCTTCAACTGATTTTGCTTCTCCTCGAATTGACTTCTGTTTCTGTTTCTCCGTAGTCTGAAGCTGCTCTCAATTTAAACTTCCTGTGCTAGTCAAAGACCTATGATGTAAGATGTCAGACGTATAAAATTATTACGAGACGCCGGTATATATTCTGCTAAAACTTCTTATATGCATAATAATCCCTGTAACAGTTAGCATGCAGACAAATCACTTGTGTTGCCCATTTTGCTCTAGAAAAAAATGGAAGAATTTTTTTTTTAATGCATCTATTTATCAGCATAGTTATTGTTATCTTAGCTTGTTAAAAGTCATTATCTCAACATTTGCCTTGTGGATTTGAAACATATCAACTGAGTAACATTACTGTGTAGGGTGTACCCCTCCGGTGTCTCGAAACAAAATAGTCGTACTTTTTATCGATTTATGCGCGATTTACAGTTCTACTGTGCAACAGTATTCAAATTAAATTTAAGATTACACAGTCAAAGTGAAATAATTAAAATCAGAGTGAAACGGTAATTAAAACTTAAACGATTCTTACCTGGTTTATCGACACAGTCCGATATCACGTGATACGTTGCAAATTTTCCCGTGATATCACAAGTCTCTAAATTTAAACCTACTTTCGTTTTCGTCAATTTAATACGAAAACTTATGTTTGAAACTTTTTAAAATCAGTTTCTTTCAAATGGATGGACACTCTATCAAAAACACCAAAGGGTCATTTTTTTCTAACGTCTTTCAGGGAATTTAATGAAGTTTGCATCTCAATAACCCATTACTATGGCCAATTCCTATATGGATTCGTGGTACCCTATCGATTCGTACATTGTTTAATCACGTAGTTTTCTCAATCCGTGAACTAGTTTTTGTCAATAGCCTCTATGAAGACGTTGTGTTAATATGGAAAACGCCATTACGTCAGCAATTGTTACATTTAGTTTTCTTCTAATAATCATAAATCTCAAAATAATCATTGTTATGAATTTTTATCGGAACGAATTTAGTCCCGCAAAAAATCCCGTAACGTGAATTTTCTTGTCCGGAATGCTATTTTGATACTGACCAATCAATAGGAATTAGGTCAAATTTTCGTCGCAGCCGACTCGTTCGATTTAGCAAGCAAAATTTACACTTTTGATGATTTGTTTCTGAAAATTTATTATTTCAAGATGAATAAATTTATGTTTAAAAATATTAATAGATCTATACAACTAAAAAAGACTTATATTTTATATATATATTGTTATATTTTCTGGTCCTTCGGGATCATTAGTTTTCATGTTATTAGTTTTGAAAATTGAATACTGCTTAAGCCGGTGCTAGGGGGCGTGAGTAGTGTTGCACTTTTAAATACTACTCATGAACAGACTCAATAAAACCGAGTCTGCAATTTTCTCTTTTTGCATTTCTACTTTTGCTTTCGAGGGATCACCCATTTTCAGAATATTAGACTGCACAACTGTCATACACATAATATAATTTAAACATGAATCGCCAGGAATAGAGCATATATGCTATTTTTAGACTCAATTTCTATCAAAGAATCTACTGAGAGTGAAGGTCTTTCTGAACTATCATGCAAATGTCACGCAGTGGTCATTAGCTCTATCCGTGGACAAAAAAGCAGATTCTTCCGCAAAATTGTTCTTCCTGCAAATCTCAGAAAAAAAATTCATAAAATAATCATATACTGCCCTATAATATACTTTCGAAGAAACATCCACTGTGAACAAGGTCAATAGAATTCATATTCTGTGCGAACACAGACGAACTATTTCGTCGATGTTAATCGGTTTTCCCATCAACGCATTGCGATTTTCCAAGTTGGCCTGACAATATCAAGGGGCGGGGCGGCAGGCCCCTTGCTAAAAACAAAGCTGCAGTCACAACAATATTAGGTACAGGTAAAATTAGATCTTATGGCACACCTTTTGTTCTCAGTGTTTACAAACACTACAGGTAAATACACTGTATAATGCCCATGTGGCCGCTATAATAGTTTGGTTCAAATCTGCTTTGCTTTTATTATTTTATATTTGGAATGGGTAGTTTTGTTTTTTCATATGTTTTGATGGGCGTATACATTTTTTATTATTTTCTATTTTTATTTTTCTCGAGACCACCGTTACAGGTATGTTTTGTTTACATTTTAAGTAGGTTATGTTGGTGTGCCATAAGATCTAATTTTACCTGTATTCAAGTACAATGTATTTGTAATGGTTGATAATTTGTTAGTAATAGTTGGGATGGGGGTCAATATTCTATAGTTATCGCAGAGGGGGTCACTATTTTTCAGAGAGAGTCGGTATTTTTCAGAAAGGGGTCGCTTTTTCTGAAGAATAGTGACCGGGGGTCAGTATTCTATGGGGTCACTTTACTTCGTTACACCGGATAAGGGCTATTACAGCCTGATGGAATGAGCGATATTCAGGTTCTGTCCTATCGATCGATGCATAAGTTTAATGTACTTGTACTGAATTTGAGTAGGATCGCCCACATTTCTCGCAAAATTAACCAGAAGATTAATAAACAACAAACCCTGTCGGTGCAAAGCTTAAGCTCACATCAAGAGATGTTTGTTGCGCTATATATATACCTCTACTTCCCAAGATACAATAATCTGGTCAGCTTCATTTGCATAATTACCAACGTTCTACGAACGTTACATTACTCTCCCCTCCGAGAAGTCTCGTCCCGAGACTTGGACACTGGGAGACCCGTGGGTAAGGCAACTCCGGTCTGGCATTGTCTTTATCCCACCGCTGCTACCATTTGTAACGTGCAAAAAATTGTATTTTTCAGAAAGGGGTCGCATTTTCTGAAGAATAGTGACCGGGGGTCAGTATTCTATGGGGTCACGGGATTACACGGGATAAGGGCTATTACAGCCCGAGGGAATGAGCGATGTTCAGGTTCTGTCCTAGCGATCGATACATACGTTTAATGTACTTGTACTGAATTTATGTAGGATCGCCCACATTTCTCGCAACCAGTTAATTGTAGACATTAAAAAATACATAAATGATAGAATGCAGTAAAGCCTGTCGTAACCCTTTACTCCATGAATATCTAGTCATGCAATATTGACTTCATGAGTTTTAATTCACTATGTTTTTATCATGACACCATGAATAAAATAAAAATAAATATCGTGACAGTAAGTGAAGAATCAGATCTGTACTATATCAAAAGTAAACAGAGTAGACCCTGATCAGACGGCTCCAATAGGAGGTCTTATATGGGTCTACTCTGTTTGCAAAGGCGTTAAAAGGCATATTTATGGAATAAGGTGTAAATCCAATATCAAAAAACTCTAAATGTGTGTCTGTAAAGCAGGTGGTAACTTAAAGGTATAAAGTAACACAGAACGCTGCTTAAGGAGCCTTCTGCGTTACTTTTGTCCTGCATCAAGCAACCTGCTTTTTCAGACTAATGATATTAATTCAATTAAATCTATTCAACCCTAATATTCGCAACATGACTCGAATATACAAACAGTTTGGACTCAGATGAGACGTCACGTGACGCTACGTCATTGTCTGCCACTCATCGGATAGCATGTAGTCACAAATGCAACACATCAAATTTTGAGCAGACATCATTTTTGTCACAGGGGGATAAGAGTTATAACACATGTGTAATGTATTAACCCTTTCCCTCATATAAACGTGTTTTCGTGCATATGCAAACAGAGTAGACCCAGATCAGACGGCTCCTCTAGGAGCCGTCTGATCAGGGTCAGCTCTGTTTGCTATTGTAATTTGATAGATCTGTTTCTTTACTTTCTAAAATGGCTACAATATTCCACCTTGCATATTACATTATAACTATTTTGTCCATGAATATTCAGTAGGTATTGAAAGTTAGACTAAATATAGAACAGGGAAATGGTTAAGGATATTAGAGGTAACTTGTGTCGTTTATGCTGGTGTAAAATGCATTACGCATGTTCCTTTTTTGAACCCACAGTACAGTCTCGATAGTTCAAAATTTTACTAATGAATAACCGAGACGTGTTCTGGCAAGTAGATGCTTAATGCCAGGTGAAGGTCACACAGAAAACTCTTAGAAGAGCTTTCTACAAGACTTTCACCCTGCATACGTAATATCAATAATGGTCATTGTTTTTTTGTGTTCGAACTACTGGGGAATTAATGTATATAAACAGCATATACATGTAATAACGTTCATATCGTGGATTTAATGTATATAAACAGCATATAATAACGTTCACATGCTTCTAAGTTATCCCTTTCGACACTAATGTTTCAAATATAATTCAAAATTAAAACAAATTAAGCTTACTGTGAATATTCAGAATTGTTTTAACCCTTCGCTTGCTATTCACGTCAATATACCTACATATACCTGTAAATAGTGAAGACCCAGATGAGACAGCTCCTGTAGGAGCTGTCTCATCAGGGTCTGCACTATTTACAAGTTGATTGTGCAACCAGTGCACTCCAATCAGTGATTGCACAGCGAAATACTTGTACACAGTGAAGATATAATTATGTAATTATACCACCGGGTATGGGTAAAGAAGGAGACATGTATTTTAAAATTCAGCAAGAGAATGGTTAAAGGAAAAATGTAACATGACAAACAACGGAGATCCTGATGAGAGGGTCCCTTTAGGAGCCCACTGCTCTGTCTCTACGGTGTTTGCGAAGAACAACAGTGACCCGTTTACTGCACAGAAAGGGTTTAAAACTGAAAAGGCCGACCATGCGTGGAAAATTTCAAAGTAAATGGGTACCGTATCCTCCAGACCCTTTAAATGCGGAATTTTGAAAGTGGGCTGCTCCATCGTTATTTAATGACGTAGTCCATTCAGAATGACAGGGTACCATTTGCGACAAGATTATAAACTATACAAACAGTATAGATCCGGATCAGGGAGCTCCCGCTGTTACCGGTTTCAAGATCAAGATCAAGCAATGGCTCAACTGGGCCTGTTATTTCACAATCATGTTATTGCTAGACGTGACTATATGATTTTGACATCAACTATCAGTCTATGGCTTGCTATGTTTATATTCGGAGTTTGTTTAATAATACTTATTTCAAATCAGTAAAACTGAAAAATGTATTTGAGCCCGCTCAACGATATTGAGTATTTGCTCAAGGATATTGATTATTTGTTCAAGAACATTTCATGTTTAAAACACTCTTTTCTGCTCAAGGTGTAAAATATCGTATTTCGACACGTAGACATGTGGATATGAATAAACACTATATTAAGGAGTGTTGAAAATGTAGTACATGCAAAGCAAGTTGAAAGTTTTACTGAGCTTATCCCTTGCAGTTAAGGGACGCGAGTGACTGTGTGACTAATGTTCTCTGCAAACAGTGAAGACCCCGATGAGAGGGCTCCTAGAGGAGCCCTCTCATCAGGGTCTGCACTGTTTGTCATGTTACACTTTTCTTTAGAAAATCCCTAAATATATACCATGAAACCGGGACAAGTATCTCTCTGGTATGGGTCTTCATTGTTTGCAAACGTCAGCATATTTGATTCATGCATTCAGATGGTTAATTTGTCGTCTGCCAGAAAATATCTGCTACTTATCTTTTTATATTTTCTTCATTTCCCCGTTAAAAGAGTGACAGAAAAGTAAAACCCTGAAAATAATCAGAGTCTCGTCAGGATCCAAACTCTTTGCCTAAAAATTTAGTATCCGCTTTTATCCTTACTTTATATAATGTAGAATTTCAAGAAAATTCTTTTCTTTGAAAAATACTATAGAAGCAGATCTAAAATAATTTTACAAACAAAAAGAGCAGACCCTTATCAGACAGCTCCTTCATAGAGCAGACCCTTATCAGACAACTCCTTCATAGAGGAGACCCTTATCAGACAGCTCATTCATAGAGCAGACCCTTATCAGACAGCTCTTTCATAGAGCAGACCCTTACCAGACAGCTACTTCATAGAGCAGACCCTTATCAGACAGCTCCTTCATGATTTGTCCTATCTGTGTCTACGCTGTGCTTGCAGCGGTGTGAAAAGCCGTTTACATGTAGCCTATATGAGGAAAGGGGTTACGAGAGAAAAGATTAAAATGGGAGTGTTAAAAGTAGGTGGTTGCTTAGTGCAACACGAAAGCGTCTAGATGCATTAAACTACCGCGTGTCTTAACACATTACACCATAGAAACGCCTTTTAACACATTTGCAAACAGAGTAGACCCATATCAGATGGTTCAGTATCTGTAATGGCTACATTTCTCGTGCTCAATTTACATTATAAATTTTCAGCTAGTTAATATTCATGATGTCATTTCTTTCTTTCCTGAATATTCATGGAATAAAGGATTCAAAGTCCAAAACTAGATTTTTTTGTTTAAGTTGTCGCTTTAGAGAGTTTTAATATTAACATTTAGTCTGCTACGGATAGATAAGTGAATATCAATGTAAACAGTTCTGCTATGGGTAGATGAGTGAATACCAATGTAAACAGTTCTGCTATGGGTAGATGAGTGAATATCAATGTAAACAGTTATGCTATGGGTAGATGAGTGAATACCTATGTAAACAGTTCTGCTATGGGTAGATGAGTGAATACCTATGTCAACAGTTCTGCTATGGGTAGATGAGTGAATACCTATGTAAACAGTTCTGCTATGGGTAGATGAGTGAATACCTATGTAAACAGTTATGCTATGGGTAGATGAGTGAATACCTATGTAAACAGTTCTGCTATTGGTAGATGAGTGAATACCTATGTAAACAGTTCTGCTATGGGTTGATGAGTGAATACCTATGTAAACAGTTATGCTATGGGTAGATGAGTGAATACCTATGTAAACAGTTATGCTATGGGTAGATGAGTGAATACCTACGTAAACAGTTCTGCTATGGGTAGATGAGTGAATACCTATGTAAACAGTTTAGCTATGGGTAGATGAGTGAATACCTATGTAAACAGTTTGGCTATGGGCAGATGAGTGAATACCTATGTCAACAGTTCTGCTATGGGTAGATGAGTGAATACCAATGTAAACAGTTCTGCTATGGGTAGATGAGTGAATACCTATGTAAACAGTTTGTATCCAGATGAGTCTCATCAGGTACCGAACTGTTTGACTGCCTGATTGCATGTCGGTAGACAAATTGATTATAGCTTGAATTTTGAAAATGTAGTAGGTGAAAAATTCTGTAAATACAATTTGCTCAGACGGCTAAAGGTTAACCCTTTCCCTGATGAATATTCATGTAAAAAATAATGACGTCATGAATATTAATAAGATAACTTTTTATAATGGCATATGAACACATGACATTTTGGCTCAGACAGAAGCTGTAGAATCAGATCTATATTACACCATAAGCAAACAGAGCAGACCCTGATCAGACGGTTCATATAGGAGCCGTCTGATCTGGGTCTACTCTGTTTGCAGATGCGTCTTTTTGCGTGACTTTGGCCCTGCATTAAGCTGCCACCTGCCTAAAATATCGTTTTTTTCCTACTACAATTCCAGTTTAGATGAGTGTTACTGTATAAAGACACTCTCGTGCAGAACACGTTCCATAACATCTAGCGGGCGTGTCTAACTAAACGCATATAATTAGCTTTATTAATTTCCACTTGTATGATTGTGCATCATTTTCAATCGGATCATAAGTATACTTATTTATTAAATGTCAAATAAATAGATTCCTAAATGCCATGGCATGCTGTATGCATTCAAAGTACCGGAATGTTAATAAAGAATAGCTGTTTATATGAGGGAAAGGTTTCAATCGTTTATACATAGAGGCGCATGGTTTCTGAAGGCTGGCTAGGCTCTGACATGTTTGCTTATGAATAATATAGATCTGATTCTATGGTTTCTGTGCTATTCTTTGTTGAAAGCCATTAAAAATATCCATGCTATCGTTATTTCTTACATGGATATTTATAGAACAAAGGGTTAAACTCCACACAAAATTGTGTTCACACTTTTAAGATTTGGCTAAACAATATAATACAGTAAAACCTCTCTATAACGGCCACTAAATTGTGTTAATTAGTTGGTATTTAGGGCAGGTGGATGCTTAAAGCAAGGTGAAAGTAAAACAGAGCACTCCTATAGGATCGTTCTGTATTACTTTCACCTTGCTTTAAGCAGTCACCTGCATTTAACACAAAATATTTGATGTAATTTAGTGGCCGTTGTAAAGAGGTTTTAGTGTATAATATAGTTCAATCTTCAAAGCAGAGTTTTAGTTCGTTTCGTATTTATAACCCTTTAGCTGATAACAAATACTAACACAATGAATATCAAATCTGATGTATTCTTGTTATTGTGTATGACCAAGATTGTTTACGAAACACTTTTATACTCTTTTGCAAACAGGGAAGACCCGGATCAAGCAGGTCTTGTAGAATCACCACCGCTTGTTTATGAAATAAACTTGATCATATTCTATAGCTTCTGCCATGAACAAAATGTGATTTCATAATTATGCCATTTAAAAAACTATCTAAGTTATATTGATAGTGTCATTATTACGTGGATAGTGTCATTAGTTCGTGGATATTCAAGAATTAAGGGTTAGGTATAGAAGGAGAAAGCGTGTCAACTATCTATCTATCACATAAGCAGGGTCAACTACGTATGTTCGACTCGCTAATATACATGTAATTGTCATTGTGTGTTGTTTCTTCTTCTTCAGAATACCACTAAAGACGAGCGGTATATGCCTGAATTCATAGCTGAAAAGAACAACAAAAAGTAAAAGGAAAATGCATGTTATGAATCACATCTAATTTGACACCACAATGCAGACACTATATAACACTCGCTGGAGCAGATTCGTGGACACCGTTTTGCGTGGTATGCATACATAGGTCTGGGCTGTAGGTAAGATGTGGACACCGTTTTGTTTGGTATGCATACATAGGTCTGGGCTGTAGGTAAGATATGGACACCGTTTTGTGTGGTATGCATACATAGGTCTGGGCTGTAGGTAAGATGTGGACACCGTTTTGTGTGGTATGCATACATAGGTCTGGGCTGTAGGTAAGATGTGGACACCGTTTTGTGTGGTATGCATTAATAGGTCTGGGTTGTAGCCTTGTAGGTAAGATGTGTACTGCTCTATCAACATCCCCTGTTTCTCCGCCAAACCCTGTCTTGGTGCTACTCATAGACCTTTCTCGAAGAGTCGATTCTAATGAGTGGCAGCAACATAAGGTTTGATGAAGAAATATAATGTAAACAAACTTACTTAGGTTTTCTAAAACACGTGCCTCTTATCTACCGCTCAGTAATAATTCATTGTAGGATGTCATTCCACTGTTGCTATCCTTTATGAACACATCCACAGGAGAGACTAACGAGTAACATACGAGTCTCCAGGCCGTTGATTATCCCTCGGGTTGTAGTGGCCCTTCTTTGCAACTTTTCCTGTATATGTGCCGTATGAGAATAGCTTAACCCATTACCTTATAGGCTATTTTTAGATACAACCTCTTTGAATAAATCTACCGAAAAGGAGCATTAACTAGAGAAAAGGAAACTTTTAGAATTTTGTAGTTTGAAACCGTTGTGATAAATAAAGCATTTGCTCCTATAGGAGCAAATGATCTATTTATCACAATGATTTCACAAAGTGACTTTTTACAAAGTCGTCAAAAGTCGTCAATATGAGGGAATGGGACAAAAGTCGTCAACATGAGGGAATGGGACAAAAGTCGTCAATATGAGGGAATGGGTTAATGCTCTTAGTTTAAAATTTCAGTGGGTGTTTTTTCCAGAACGCATTTAGGTTTGACTTAAGCTGGTTGACATCTTTGCTGTTTACAACGGCGGCTGATAGATTGTTCCAAGGATTTACAAGACAATTGGCTTCCTAGCATTCTAAAAACATACTTCGAACATGGGTCAATGGCAAACAAGCATGGTCAGATTGCTGTCCCTCGTCGTGATAGCCCTAGTGTTGGTTAACATTTTAACTATTGCACACTTCCAAAGAATAACAATGGAAAGTGATAGAACTCTAATTATCAGCGAAGTGTTTAGGGGTAGTGACGACATGTCAAGCTCTGATAAAGAACAAGTGAAAGTAAAGAGTCATCACAAAGATAATGAAAGCAACCTCGTGAATGACCTCGAACGGGAGGGTAAATATGACATAAGAATCGAGAACGACAAAGAAGAAGAAGAACGTTCTGTGCCAAATGGCGACAGTAATATGAAAAATGTTAAAGCGAGTGAAATGGCGGAAGAATACGAAATGAAAGATGACAAAATCGACGCCATGATAAGCAAACTGAGAAGTAGTCCGCAGTTCTTTCCTGCTTACTTTGAAGGGGAATCCCTGTATAATTTAACCAGACAATTCGGCTCATTACGGCGGAAGATGGCGAGACATCTCAGATATTATACCAGAAATGATGGGTAAGCATACGCATATATCGAATTCAAATAAAGACGTCATGGATATTAATTAGATATTTTTTTTTATAATAGCACATGGACACTATAGGAGCCGTCTGATCTGGTCTACTCTGTTTGTTAAGGCGTAGAAAAGCGTATCTGTGGAGTAAATGATAAAGTCGAATTGACAAGACGATTGAATCATTTAAACAGATCACATACGATACATCAGCATAATTATGTGCTATTGAAAAATAATCTGCTAAATTATAACATTTTTTTTTTCACTGTCAGTAGTGAATTAGTGATTATCCATGCAAATATGTTTTATCAAGATGAGAAGCCGTGTCACTCGGCGTCTCAACAGGATCCAAACTGTTTGATGTTATGAATATATGAATGTTTATGAAAGACAATCGGAAGTGATTTCAACTATGCAAATAGGGACAGGCGCCAAATTTTGCATACGACAATATGTGGCAGAGAGTTAAACGTTTCAAGAACAACCATTAACATCTACACCATAGATACGCCTTTAGTGACTTTGCAAACAGAGCAGACCCAGATCATTGAGTTCCCAACAGAAGACGTCTGATGAGGGTCTGTTCTGTTTTCTTATGGAATTATATAAATCTAATACATGTAATACAGTAACGACCATGGCAAAATATTAATGTGTTTACATCCCATTATAAAAATGCATTCTGGTTAACCCTTTCCCTGTTCTTTGTTGAAATATCAATGTGTTTACATCCCATCGTAAAAATGCATTCTGATTAACCCTTTCCCTGTTCTATGTTTATTCCAAATTTCAATGCCTACTTAATATTCATGAACAAAATAGTTATAATGAAATATGGAATGTGGAACATTGTGACATTTCAGAAACTAAAGATGAAATATGGAAGGTGGAACATTGTAGCCATTTCAGAAACTAAAGAAATAGATCTATCAAATTCCATTAGCAATCAGAGCAGATCCTGATCAGACGACTCCAATAGGAGCCACCTGATCTGGGTCTACTCTGTTTGCACATGCATGACTATGAAGGAAAGTGTTAATACCGATGATACCATTAATTCTTACATGAATATTCATTGAGTAAGGTACCGCGGTACATATATAATTCAATATTTCAGTTCAAACGCTTTACCAAACTGGAAGAAGGTCCACCGCAACATCAGACAGTTCTCCCTCTATGACCCCGATGACCCCGCCGTGGATGGTCTCCTACACGACATGGCAACCCAGCCATTCATCGAAGCCGGTAATACAAACTTCCTGCAAATAGTCATCTAATGAATAGACACGTGCGTGCGCGCGTTTGTGTGTATGTGTATGTGTGTGGGGGTGGGGGTGTTAGTGACTGGAGTTCCTTATGTGATCAGGTCGTGTGTGGTCGCCTTCGCGACTTGTGTTATACAATATACACCATAACTTCTCTCCAGTATAGTCACCTAGTGAATAAACACATGTGTGTGGTGGGCGGGTGATTGGAGTGTGTGGGAGGGGGGGGGGGGGGTGAGGGAGTTTCCCCCATATGACTTGGTCGTGGGTTGTCTCTTTTGCGGGGGGGGGGAGTTTTCCCTCTATGACTTGGTCGTGGGTTGTCTATTTTGCGACATGTAATATACAATATACTATAGATGTTTGTACATAATAATGTAAAATACGACGTAACTTCCTTCCAGTGGGTACCTTATTAATAAACATGTGTGTTTGGGAGAGGGAGAGGTAGGTGGAGGATTGTGTTGGGGGCTCTAATCCATTACCTGGTGAATATTTATGCAAGAAATAATTACAGCGTGACAAAAAATAGAGCATTAAACCCGTAGGACGTTTGGCCATGTCACAAACTGTAGGATCAGATGTATACTGTTTCATAAGCGAACAGAGCAACACCTGATCAGGGTTTACATTGCTTGCTATTCAAAATATTCTTACAAGTATAAACCATTCATACTGAGTGGACTGTATAACCAAACACAGATAGGCTAAACCCACTCTGATAATCCAACGTTTAAAACGTTAATAAGGTAAAACCTCTCTATAACGGCCGCTAAATTATGTTAATTAGTTGGTATTTAGGGCAGGTGGCTGTTTAAAGCAAGGTGAAAGTAAAACAGAAAGCTCCTATAGAAGCATTCTGTTTTACTTTCACCTTGCTTTAAGCAGCCACCTTCCTTTAACACAAAATACTTGATGTAATTTCATGACCATTATAGAGAGGTTTTACTGTAACATCGTTGGAAAAATTACTGGTAGTCAGTGAGATAGGTAAATGTTATGAGTAAAAGTGTAAGAAGTTGAGTATTATCTTGATTTTCAAAGAAATAAAGAAACAAGTCTTTAAGAATTGGAGCGGACGACAAATTGACAAGAATGCTAAGTGGTGTTCACATTACTGTACTATTGCAGATGAGAATGATGGCGGTACAGAGTTGAAGATCACTATGAGACTCAGAAACGAGGGCCGAGCAATATTGAAACCAATGAGGTACGATATATGAGCCCCGCCATACCAAACCAATCCTTTCGATCTGGCAAACAGTGTAATACCAGATTAGTCGCTGACTATAAAATTTAGTGTCTACGTTTACGTTTAAACATATTTTATTTGATAATAACCAGAAATGGGGTTGGGTAACACGTTCTTCCAACTTAGATAAAGCCCTTCCCCATTAGTGAATGGAATAATAAAATACATAGTAAAAATTAATGACAGTCACGCAAAACAAAACATATACACATATAAATTCAAAGGATCAGATTGTGAGAGAGAGAGAGAGTGGGTGAGGGCCGGATAAGGTAATGTTACATCTTTTATTCTCCTCCAGGTTCCCAAGAGAGATAGAAGCCAATCCGAACCATTACATATTTAACGACATGGAGCGGCATATAGCGGAGATAGCTGCCTTCCAACTAGATAGGTAAGTGCCCAATCCCATCACCACTGGACGCTGAAAATTAAAGAGATAAGACACCACAAAATAAAAGAAAATCCTCGTAAAATTCCTTCAAGCCAATCAGACAAAGGGTGAATCTGGTGGAAAGATATGCAGGAACGTGATCGCCGGAATAAGAATACAATGGAGCCTGTCTACACAATAAAATTAATAAATAAGAATGTCCATAAGAGCAGGTGGTTGCTTCATGCACATGTTTCTTTTGGAGCTTTCTGCCTAATCCTCTTCCTGTAATAAGCTACCACTTGTCTTAAAAACTCAGAATTAGACCTAATTTGCATGGTCACTGTTACATAGGGTTTTTTACTGTACGACAAGATCGATCAAGAAAGAGAACATTTGTATATAGTAATCCTTTACCTCATGAATATTCATGTAAGAAATAATGATGTCATGCATATTAATTAGATTATCTTTTATAATTGCTCATGATCACATGAATATTTAGCAATGACAGAAACCATATAATCATATCTACATTATATCATAAACAATAAGAGCAGACCCTGGTCAGACAGTTCTGATCTGGGTCTACTCATTTTGCAAAGGCGTAGAAAAGCTTATTTATGGAGTAAATGGGTAATCAAAAGCAGGATGGTTCTGGGTGAATTCGTCGGCGTTTAAATTTGCAAGGTAACAGCTGACACACCTCTAAATGGAATGACATAAATAATAATGACATACATATATAATTGCACAAATAAATCCACCCTTGCCACATCGAGATCGGTTGGCATACTTAGGTCAGAAACTACTAAATCGGTCAGATTGTTATTGGGCAAACTGCAAATACACATGTAAGTCATATCTTTATCGAGTTTTGAAGGCATATCAGAAACGCAACATGCGAAACGTATTTTTAACCCTTTCCAGCACATAAACGCATTTTCACGCCTTTGCAAACATTGTAGACCTAGCTGTCATAATTTCTTACTTGATTATTACACAGGTCTACTCCGTTTGCAAAGGTGTGAAGTTGCATTTGTATGAAGCCAAGGGTTAACATAATTGTGAACTATTTATGTGAACAACAATTTACTTTGCGAGATATGTTCTCATTCCAGACTCCTTGGGTTTTACCGTGTGCCTCCAACCATTGGACGTCGGGTAAACATTACATCCGAACTTAAACCACTTGTACCGAAATCAATCAGGAAAACAATCTTCAAGTCTCCAGGTAAATGGGGATAATTTGCTATTTGTTATGACCATTTAACCCTTAGCCGGCTAAAAGCGACCTAACTGACATTTACAAACAGCTTCGATCCAGATGAGACGCCGAGTAACTCGGCGTCTCATCGGGATCCAAGCCGTTTTGACACCCTGTCAATAGTATTTCAAAAGCTTGAACGAATCAGAAGTAAGTGATAAAGGCAACAGATCGGAGCTTAAGCAAACCTCATTTCAATGGCAGGCTAAGGGCCAATACATATCTTAAACGCAACAGAATGTGCATGTAGTTTGGTAGTTAATCTGTGATCAGTAACTGGACCTCTCATCGTATTCTCAACTGTCTAGTATAAACGTAGAGAGAGAGGGAGAGAGAGAGAGAGAGAGAGAGAGAGAGAGAGAGAGAGACACACACACACACAGAGACAGAGAGAGAGAGACAGAGAGAGACAGAGAGACAGAAAGAGAGACAGAGAGAGAGAGAGAGACAGACAGACAGGCAGACAGACAGACAGAGAGAAAGAGAGACAGACAGACAGACAGACAGACAGACAGACAGGCAGACACATAGAAAGACAGAGAGACAGAGAGAGAGAGGGAGATAGAGAGAGAGAGAGAGAGAGAGAGAGAGAGAGAGAGAGAGAGAGAGAGAGAGAGAGCGCGAAGGCAAACAGTAGTTTTGGGTTCTACATGAAAGTGTTAACCATTTCCCTTTATTTATATTTAGGCATGAACATGGGAAGGAAAACGCTTTTTGCATAAAAAATATTTTTAAATGCTACGCCCACCAATAGAAAGGGGTCTGCGATCCACCGGATCAAATTATGTGTATCGGACATTACCTATTCATTTCGATGTACATTTATAGGTAAACATTTACTCAGTAAACGTTCTCTTTCGTGATTATTTTGTTTTCGACTGATCTGGATCAGCCATTGTTGTGAGCACCTGTTTGATGTTGGTTTGAACTCGGAGTTTGAGCGAATATGTCCACTGATCTGCACTAAAAGTCGACGACCTTATGCGCCTCTGTCCGCTTATTTAGCAGTGTTCAAATACCGTTAATACAAATACTGTGGGAAATGGGATGTACATCTATTAGTTTAATGACATTAACATGTGTACAACTTCTGGTCTTGATTAATTTATACGAAAAGATGATAGGAATATAACTTTAGATAATCACTGTAAGAGAAAATACTCATGTGTAGATTATCTTATGTTGTAGACGAACACAATTTAGAAGTAATACCAAACGTCGTTTTGTCTTGAAACAGCATTTCGTCAACAAATTTCTTATGGTTTTTCTTGTACATTTAATTACGTTATTTAAGCCAGGGTTCATGTATATGTAATGGTTTTATTGTACAAAAAACAACACTTTTTTGTCGTGGTTTACTAACAGTAAATTTATTTAACCCTTTACCTTATGATTATTCATGTATGAATCAACGACTGTAGGAATACAGTAAAACTTCTCTAAACCGGAATTCTAGTAGAACAGCATTTTGATACTTTAAAGCAGGTGGCTGCTTAATGCAGAGAGTCATTCAGAAAGCTCATAGAGGAGCTTTCTGAATGACTTTCACCCTGCATTAAGCTTCCACCTGTCTCAATGACCTATATTTATACTGAATTTTATGTCCGGTTTAGAGGGGTTTTGCTGTATTCAGTAGAGCTGATGTTTGTGTAATGGGTAATGATGAGTAGGCCTACATGTAGCTTTTTAACGTGATAGAAACTATAGAATCAGAGTATATATCATTTTATAAGCAAATAGAATATACCCTGATCAGATGGCCCCGACAGGAGCCGTCTGATCTGGGTCTATTCTGTTTGCAAAGTCTGAACGAGGGAAATAGTTACCTGAATGTCAGTGGGGTGAGCTTTATACAAGAAGAGTCACTCCTACAAGAGATAATGCAAAGAGGCGGTCCTGGTTATCTCCCTTAACAGTACACAACACTACGTGGTACAGTTTATTGTTCATTTTAGATTTGCACATATTTACTCTTTTGTAAACAGAGTAGACCTATATTTGAAGCTCCTGTAGAAGATGTCTGATCAGGGTCTACTCTGTTTGCTTACATGATGTTGTAAATCTTGGTTCTACCATAGATATATCTGTCATGGCAAAACTAATCTTTTTTGCTCTCTCAATATTCATGAAGTTATACATTTATTTTATTAGTATCCATTGAGTAATGAAAGTGTACAAATGTCTTTTCTACATTTATATTTATCACGGTTAAACGTTGCATAGTAAACACGCTGTGCCCCAGACCATGCCCAACCGATATTTACTTTTCCGTAAGGCGGTCTTATCTTACCATGACGTACGTTATGACGTCACATCTTTTGTCTTTTGTTACTGATGAGTTTTTGTTGAGTTTTGGATTTACGCGCACTTCATTTGGACTTAGGTATTGCTCTTTTCCTTATTTTCTGCCTGAATTCTGTTCTATTTTGACTAGTACCTTCTATTCGTTCGAGCCTTTGAAAAACTATTGACCGAGTTTCAAACAGATTGGATCCTAATGAGACGCCGAGTTAAAAGCAGCTGGTTCTTTAATGCAGGGCAAAAGTAATACAGAAAGCTCCAAGAACTTTCTGTATTACTTGTGACCTGCATTAAGCTACCACCTGCCTTACTGACCCATAACTATGCCTCTTTTTTATAGACGCTTAAGACAGGTTCTCCTGTAGGCCTACTTCACTTTCAAGCGTAGGCTACATGGTCATTGAATACATTTGCATATTTGTAGTACCGGTACATGACGGAAGAAGGGGAATTAGATAGGCCTAGCTGCAATTTATGCAGTCTAAGGTCATCCGCCGCGTTTATGTATTCCTGATCCGACTAAGACAATTAAATGTATACGTTATTAAGCCATAAACTCCCACGGTCCTATATATCATTATGGGACATTGGCATACAGTGTAGCCCAAGAGCAGTGGGTTCTTGCAGGAGCCTTCTCATCAGTGTCTGCACGGTTTGCTAAACCAACCAATGTTAAAGGCTTACCGGCATATATGTTTTTGCAAGAACCCAATTTCCATCTAAATGTTTATATACCCGTCTGTTTGTGATTACTTCTGCGAGTAGTTTGGATTCAGGTGATACGCAATCGTACTTTGTGGCGTCTCATTACAGTTCAAGCCGCGTCGAGGGATACGAATAAAGGTCAGGGTCTGTGTTATTTGCGACTCATTTTTTTGTTTATGCAGTAAAACCTCTCTAAACCGGACGTTCAATCTAGCGTAAATATCGGTCTTGGAGACAGGTGGCAGGTGGCGGTGGTCTAGTGGTAACGCGCTTGACTATCAGTCCGGAGGTCCGGGGTTCAAATCCCGGTCCCTCCCGGAAATTTCAGAGACGCTTTTCCGTGTCTCCCACCCGCACATCCTCTCCACCCAGGGGTTAAAATGGGTACCTGTGAGGGTCACTCGCCGGTACTGCGGCTGCATGATTGCGCCATATGTTAGCAGTGCTCAATAGTGTAGGCCAATGACTCAATGACCAGGGGAGTAAATGTACAGTCGGCTGAGCGGTCATTCGGACTGAAAGTAGACTATAACTAGGTACTTTACTTTTTTACTTAATGCAGGACGAAAGTCATGCAGAAAGCTTCTCTAGTAGCTTGCCTAAAAGTGTCTAAATTCTTCTCAACTAGAATCCCCGTTTATAATGGTTTACTGTTGTGTTCTGTGCATGACCATTTTAAAAAATGCAGAACACAATAAACTCTCGATTATCCGAACAAACTCCGTTTAAAACCTCAGTTATTAGAAAAATGTTGTGTAAACTTCGTTTATCGGAAAACAAATGCACTGTAAAACCTCGACTATCCGTATTCATATATATAGTAAAGAAGACTGGAGAATGTTTTAGGCAGGCAACTTCTTAATGCAGGATGAAAGTCATGCAGAAAGCTCCCAGGGGACGTTCATCCTGCTTTAAGCTGTCTCCTGTCTAAAACACAGATAATAATGTTTAGTGGACGGATAATCGAAGTTTTACTCGAATGTGTTATGCTCTTGACGATCTAGGTAGGATCTACACATTGTTTACAAATGTCTTATTGAACTGCATTCATTTTGACCATGGGCCTGCTCTCTTTGCGAATGTAATAAAGGGCGTGTCTTTGATGTTAAATATGGAAACATGAAACGAGTAATTCAGCGTCTCAACAGAGCCAAAACTATTTGACACTGTGAAGAAAACTCTGAATGTAGAATGGACAAAGACAACATTTTCTATGGAGAAGTTTGTTCAGCAAGCTAAATATGTACCCCCGGTGAATGTGGGAAACTAATGTACAGTAAAACCTCTCTATAACGGTCACTAAATTATATCAAATATGTTGTGTTAAAGGCAGGTGGCTGCTTAAAGCAAGGTGAAAGTAAAACGGAACGCTCGTTCTGTTTTACCTGCACCTTGCTTTAAGCGGCCACCTGCCCTAAATACCAAATAATTAACACAATTTAGTTACCGTTATAGAGAGGTTTCACTGCACAGTGATATCTGCAAACAGTGTAGACCTATATCAGAGGACTCTTGGAGAAGCGTTTTGCTATCGGTCTACGTTGATGGTTTTTCAAACTAATTTCGCAAATTACACCTTTTCAAACTGAATGGACTGGATCATGTAACATTGATGGACCAGTCCACTTTAAGAAATACACATTTAAGGGTTTAGTTCAGCATCCAAGGGTTAAGCATATGGTGTAGCGCTAGATTGTTTAATTAACCGCTCAGACTGTGCACCATTAGCTGTTCTCGCACATCAATATAACCCTTCTCCCACAATCCGGGACCGGGCTTGCATTTGCAAACAGCTTGGATCCACACGAGACGCCGAGTAACTAGGCGTCTCATCAGGATTCAAGCTGTCTGACACTCGGTCAGTGGTTTCTTTAAAACCATGTATGCACTGTCATTTGCAAACAGTGTAGATCCAGGTCAGAGAGTTCCTAGAGGAGCTCGCTTATCAGGATCTGCAGTGTTTGTCATTCAGATTCCTCTAGCAAGTTTAAGTACATGTACAGTATAAACTCGATACTAAGAACACTCAAATGCGTACCAGAATTGATCTTTCACCCTGCATTAAGCAGCCACCTGCCTACAAAGACATACATTCTTCATTACTCAAATTTCGTAGTATCGAGTTTTTACTGTATTTCATACCGAGGGGTCTCTATATTTATACACTGGTGGACTATTCCATTTTGAAAATCAAGCGTTGAACGGGTCAATATTAAAGTGCATTAGTACAGACAGATTACGTTATGTTTTGCACGTAAGTCGAGCCAGACGATTAGTTTTAAATAGATAATCCTTCCAATGCTGATTGCAAACCTATGATCAGTTTTTCAAACAGTTGAGATCCAGATGAGATGCCAAGTCACTCGGCATCTTATCAGGATACAAACTGTATGATTTCGTGATTATGAGTTTTGAAACAAAGGGAAGAAATAAAGTAAAGCAGATGACAAACAAACGCAGACGATAATGATTGGTAGTGAAAGAGTTAACCCTTTCACCGCCGAAGTCGCATAAATGCACCACGACAAATAGTGCAGTCCCAGATCAGACGCCGCCTTTTCAAGGCGGCGTCTAATCAGGGACTGCACTATTTGTCTCAGTCTCTATCACTATATATGTGCTTTATTCCTTTGAACTTTGCATTTATTTATCTCATTTCCTTATTGTACCGAATGATTTAACAAAATTTGGATTGCAGACGACAAGAAGAAATTTGGCGCCGAAAGGGTTAAGCAGACGATCGTTTTTTTTATAGCCAGCAGCAATTGTAACCCTTTCGACCCGGGAAACGCATCTACTCTCATTGGCAAACAGTGTAGACCCAGATCAGATGACAACTAGAGGAGCCCTCTGATCAGGGTCTGCACTGTTTGTCATTCAATATCAACGAGAGAGCTTAAGCCATTCATACTGGGTGAACTCTATAGTTAAACACAAATGGACTATTCCACTCTTCAAATTCTAGATTGAAAAAAAGTTAAAGTAGATGATGCCTAACTGTCGTCTAAAAGGTTTTCCGTCGAATGTTTTTGACACTGCCAATCGCAAATCCATGAATCAGTAATGACTGGATGTAACTCGCATGTACATCAGGCGATATCTAGCTATTTATATACAATTGAACCCGGCTAATATGGCTATCAAAGAGAGGTCTAATTCTGAGTCTAAAAGACACTATGCAAACAGTTTGGATCCAGATGAGACGCCGAGTAACTCGGCGTCTCATCAGGATCCAAACTGTTTGTTGCCGTTACTATGTTTTTGAAACAAAAATGAAGAAAATCAAAAAATGAAAATCTGTAGCAGATGACAAAGTTAGCAGACGACAGAATTTGGCAGCGAAAGGGTTAATAATAAACTGGTCGCTTTAGAGGGGGTTTACTGTATGTGGACACTAGTAGTAAATCATCCTCAGATGGCCTTGGACACCGGAAATAACATTTTGATGAACTATGTCGATAAGCAGATCGTCTGCTTCAAACTTTCCGTCTGCATTTTTCTTCTTGATCTGTTCTTTGTTTTCTGCTGGACGTTTTCAATGAACACAAATGAAGTGAAAATGTAAACCATAAAATGCCAAGCATTTCTGATGTGTTCATCACAGTTCAGTAGCTATACGGAGAGAGACATGATTTAACCCTTGAATATTCATGTAAGAAATAATGTATATAATTTATGAATATTAATTGGCTCAATATTTATAATGACATTGTTGGTCCTGGGAAAACAATGTAGAATCAGATATAATTGTATATATAATTACATAAGCAAACAGAGCAGACCATGATCGGTCTAATTCTCGATCTTGAAGACATTAATATATAGGACAAAAATTATGAAGAAAACTCAAACATGAGATTTCTGCATAACTTTCGTCTTGCATTAAGCTACCACGTGTCTTTAAGACCCAGACTCTCTTTTTGTTGGTCGCATTAGAAGGGTTTAACCAAACCAAACAAACAACAACTAAAGAAAGGCAGTTGGTAGCTTAATGCAGGTCAAAAGTAATGCAGAAAGCTCCTATAGGAGCTTTTTGCATTACTTTTGTCCGGCATTAAGCAACCACCTGCTTTATTCAGACTCTTGTGTTCAATAAATGAATGGCCGCTTCAGTCCGGTTCTACTGTTCTTCGTTTGCAAAACCTTACAAAGGCGTGTATATGACGTTCAGGGTTAAAGCTGTTTTGAAATAGTTACATCCTAGAGGCTTGTGAGTCTGAAATGATGATTAAAATAAGGAGTGTAGTTTACCTTTACCCAACTATGAATACAGTAATGCCTGCTTAGATACAGATCTGGTGCAGTTTTGTCTATATCTGATTCGATCAAGCTTTTGAGAAACGTACAAAAGGGTGTTAAACAACATACAATAAAACCTCTCTATAACGACCACTAAATTACATCAAGTAATTTTGTATTAAAGGTAGGTGGATGCTTAAAGCAAGGTGAAAGTAAAACAGAACGCTCCTATAGGAGCGTTCTGTTTTACTTTCACCTTGCTTTAAGCAACCACCTGCCCAAAAATTCGCACAATTTAGTGGTCGTTATAGAGAGGTTTTACTGTATACTAATGAAACAGCGAGTTATTCGTCGTCTCATCTGGGTCCAGCTGTTTGAAATGCGAGTGAAGTGACGGATAGAGGGATGAGAACAGGTGTGTACAGGTGAATGAGTTGATTAACTATAGTCAGCCGTAAACCACACAGAAATACATGATCGATTTGCATGTTATTATCCGATTGAATCGCACTGCAGACCAGTTATAAAATCGCCGACTGATCTTGGTCAACACTGTTTACAAGAGGCTTAAAGTTATAGCCCCTATGATAAACGCATAGTTTCAATAACATCATAACACTTGGTATTTATCACGTGCAATCATTATTATGAAGATTGTCAATTTGACTGATATCGAAAAATGCCCCTGTGATACAAAATAAACTGTTTTTGTTGGTGTTTATATTTTTTGTTGCACAACACAATATTCTCGGCCTATGTTGAACAGTTACTTAACTAAACGCAACCCCAATAAATATTAATACAGTAGAACCCCTCTAATGTGACCACTTAATAATAAATAAACATGTTTGTCCTTATAAGCAGATTGTTGCTGAATGCAGGACAAAAGTAATGCAGAAAGCTCTAGGAGCTTTCTGCGTTACTTTTGTCCTGCATTAAGCTACCACCTTCATCTAGCCCCCAGAATTATACATATTTTAGGTGGTCGCATTAGCGGGGTTTTACTGTACATGTACATCGGCGAATAACATTGGGTTATCGTTATCAAACATATACATTTAGTTTCTTCAGTGTTTATTGGATTGATTTTCTTGCGATATCTTCTTTTCAGCATATGAACAAATGCTTTATGTAATTTGTAGGCATTTTTGAAACGCGTTATAAGTAGATACTATCTCTTTAAAGTATTTTCTCGCTACTCAGCTCATGCTATACACATCCTTAAGAAATGTATGCCGAGCATTTTACATATTTGAAGTATGAATGTACGTACTTAACCTTTAGTTCTCTACTCGGGACTTTGTGATAATATTTGCAAACAGTTTAGATCCAGATGAGATGCCGAGTAACTCGGTGTCTCATCAGGATCCAAACTGTTTGTCACTCTGACACTTTTTTTTGAAGATTTTGAAACAAAATATATATTATAATGGAATTAGACGACACTATTTGCAGACAACAATTGCTCAGAGTGCAGATGGTTTGAGTATCAAGTAGTGTATGACCCACAGGGTGCCGTGTCAAACTGATGTTGTAATGATATGTACATGGAACTTTATCCTACTGACCCGACCGTTGAACAACGATATCTCGAACTCGGATAACTCGAACTCGGATAACTCGAAATAAAAGCCCGGTCCTTCCAAAATTTACAATAAAGAATTTTTCTTAAATGTATAAACTGCGCATATCTAGAAACAAAAGTGACAGCTTTAATGCAGGTCTAAAGTAATGTTGAAAGCCGACACAGGGGCTTTCAGCATTACATTAGGCCTGCATTAAGCTTTGAACTTGAGAAAATGTTCAGATTAGAAATCGGATGACTCATACCTCTGTTATGTCGAAGTAATCTTTATGGTCCCTAGAAGTTCGATATATTGAAGTTCAACTGTATATATGGCGAATACGACAAATTAATCGGAAATCAAATGGATTTTCATAATTACGCTATATGACGTTTTAGGCCAGAAGGGTCCAGTACGACTCTTCAAAAGTATAACATTTTAACATTCAGTTTGAAAGCATGTACATGTACGACAACCTGTGGTATGGGCAGTTTTCGGAGAGCATTTCAAGGACCTTATGAAAAACTATTTTGATTACACCCTGTCTGAAATAATCATAAAACATGTGAAATTACTATAGTTACCATGTTATGCTACGTGAAATGATAGCTCTAGCCGTGTGAAATAATGATAAATGCTATTTTATGAAATATTATGTCATGATAGCTACCATGTTTTGTTATGTCAAAACCATGATAGCTACCATGTTATGTAATGTCAAACCATGATAACTACTACATTATTTTATGTGAAATCATGATAGCTACCATGTTATGTAATGTCAAACCATGATCGCTACCATGCTATGTAATGTAAAATCATGATAACAACTACATTATTTTATGTGAAATCATTATAGCTACCATGTTATGTAATGTTAAATCCTGATAGCTACCGTGTTGTGTTAAATCCTGATAGCTACCATGTTATGTTAAATCCTGATAGCTACTAAAAGTATCTAAATTATTCTTTACCAGAATTCCGGTTTACAGAGTTTTTACTGTACACTTGATTCCCTCCACTGATACGCTTTTGTAAACAGGATAGACCTAGATCAGGCAACTAAGATGTAGTAATTGACATACACGTAACAGATTTAACACAGAGATATAAGATATTTTGTATTTCTATCTTGACTTGTTGTGTTAAATCAGTACAACTAGTGAAAACTAAGTGCACTTCAATGATTCTCTCTCTGTTATTGACAGACCGAGTAAATCTTTTGTAATATACAACAGTTGCGAAATAATGCAAGTGCAGGACCAGATTATTTACTGAATGAATTTTTCAAAAACGGAACATATGTTCTTTTACCATACTTTGTGAAATTGTTTAATGTATGTCTGGAAAGAGGATTTTTCCCTGATTCTTGGAGCGAAGGACACATTATTCCACTTTTTAAATCTGGCGACAAATCAGAACCAAATAATTACAGAGGGATAACTCTACTCAGCACATTGGGGAAACTTTTTTCAAGGACACTAAACAATAGGCTTGTCAAATGGGCGGAAACTTATAATGTTTACATAGAGGCACAGGCTGGTTTTAGGAAAGGAATGAGTACAGTGGATAATATTTTTATTTTAAATGGTCTAATATCACACTGTCTAATGAATAGAAAAAAACTATATTGTGCTTTTATAGACTTCAAAAAGGCTTTCGATTCTATTGTCAGAGATAATTTATGGTACAAACTGATTAAGATTGGAGTAAGGGGGAAAATGTTTAAGGTAATAAAATCTATGTATAACTGTGTAAAATCAAAAGTAAAGTATAACAATGTTCTGAGTGAAGAATTTACATGTATGTTAGGAGTAAGACAAGGAGAGTGTTTATCACCCTTCTTATTCAGCATGTTTTTAAATGACCTAGAAGAGGAATTGCAAGTGAAAGGTGTGGAAGGAATTAATATAGGTTTTCTAAATTTAGCAATTTTATTATACGCAGACGACATCATACTGTTTGCTGAGTCTGCAGAGGCACTTCAAAACTCGTTAGATATTTTAGAAGATTACTGTAATAAATGGAAACTTACAGTTAACACGGAAAAAACGAAAATTATGATTTTTGGAAATGGGGGCAGAATTTCAAAAAATCTTAATTTTAAATATTCAGACAAAACTCTTGAAATTGTAAGGCAGTTTAAATATCTTGGGTGTGTCTTTACCTCTGGAGGTTCTTTTAACGAGATGGAAAAAGCGTTAGCCGGTCAGTCTTTAAAGGCGATTTTTAAACTTAATAATTATTTGATTAAATTCACAACCTTGTCCCCCAAACACACATTAGAACTCTTCGACACATTAATATCACCTATTATGAATTATGCAGCCGAAGCTTGGGGTTTTAACAAAGGATTAACTATTGAAAGAACACATTTACGTTTTCTTAAAAGAATGTTAGGCGTTAAACTTTCGACACAAAATAATTTCGTTTACGGAGATACAGGCAGAATGAATTATCAAAACCGACGTTATACGATTATAATAAAATATTGGGTGAAAATTTGTCAGGCAAATGAAAATAAATATATACGAAATGTCTATAACATACTCAAACACGACAGTGAAGCCCACCCAAATAAGAAAAACTGGGTATCTCATGTAAAATATTTATTATCGACATTAGGTTTTTATGATGTATGGTTAGCCCAGAACGTGGGGAATGTTAAACAATTTGTTTCTTTATTTAAGCAAAGGGTTAAGGACAATTTTATTCAAAATTGGAATTCGGATTTGACGGACTCTTCCAGGGCTTCTTTTTATCGCACAATATCGTCTTTTGACATGCAACCTTATCTTTCTGAAATTACAGTGCCTAAGTTTAGACATGCACTAGCCAAACTAAGAATGTCAGCTCATAGATTAGAAGTTGAATGTGGTAGGTGGAGAAAACCAGTCAGTGTGCCATTAAATGAAAGACTTTGTAAATTTTGTGGAGTCTTAGAAGACGAGTATCACTTTGTTATAGAATGTAGTTTATTTACAGAACTTAGAAAGAAATATATAAAGAACCATTTTTGGAAACGACCTAGTTTTCTTAAGTTTACACAATTGATTACAGATAGTAGCAGATCCGATACGATAAATTTAAGTATTTATGTTTACAGGGCTTTTAAATTGAGACAACTTTCAAATTATCAATGACATTTTGAAACTGCGTACAGTATAGTGCTTTTTCAAAAAGTTTTTAAATACGACATATCTTAATAAGTATCGGAACTGTTTGATTGTACGGTAAAACCATATTACGACCGCCAAAAAGGGTAATTGATTGTTCGAAAGACAGGTGGCGGCTTAGGACAGTTTGACAGTAAAACAGAAAACTACTTTTAAGAGCTTTCAGATTTGCTTTTGCCTTGCTTTAAGCAGCCACCTTCTTAAAACGCCAAATACTTAACGTAAAAAGTGATCGTTATAGAGAGGCTTTACTGTATTTTTGGTTGCACACTTGTAATTTGACCAAGTCTGCAGCCTCAGTTTGCATTCTCTTTATTTACCTTGTTATTTCGTGGCATACGGTTTATTTTATATAAGCTGGGACAGCTTGAGTTGCTGACCAGATTCATTTTCGGTCTGGCAGTAGGTTTAGTAGAGGGTAGCAAGTGATACTTTTACTTTCACTTTACACTTTCTCAATTTGTCTTTGTTGATATTTCATGCAATAAAGTCAGGATCTATATTAAATGATTACTGGCAATAATGTAATATTTGCTCAATTCGGGACGAAAGTGATGCAGAAAGCTCAATCAGGCGCTTTCTGTGTTACTTTCGACCAGTTTTGAACAACTCTTATAGGAAGAACTTCCTTAGTGTACTATATCAGATGGTTGTTAAATCTAGTAACTGTACATATATCTAGAGATAGATGGTTGCCCAATTCATGATAGAAATGATGCAGAAAGCCCACTCAGGGGCTTTCTGTATTAATTCTGACCTGCAATTGTGCAACGTCCTATATGAAGGACTTTAGAAAATGATTGTTTGGTAGGGCATTAATGATACATATACCTAAAGGTAGCAAATTATTCAATTCGGGATGAAAGTAATGCGGAAAGCACAATTAGGGGCTTTCTGTGTTACTTTTGACCAGATTTGAACAAATCCTATATGAAGAGCGGCCTTAGGATATCATATCAGATGTTTGTAAAATCGAGTATTAACTGTACATATATCTTGAGATAGATGGTTGCCCAATGCGGGATAGAAATGATGCAGAAAGCCCACTCAGGGGCTTTCGGTGTTAGTTCTGACTTGCATTGTGCAACGTCCTTTATTAAGGACTTTCTACGTGTATTTTATCAGATGGTTGCTTAATATGGTATTAATGATACATATACCTAAAGGTAGCAACCCAGCAGGCAAACGGCGTTGTTTCAACGTTGAAACAACGTTGATCTAAGCATTCCAACGTTGTTTCGGCGTTTAAAAAACGGCGTGTGCCTGATGGGAAATTACACAATTCGGGATAAAAGGAATGCGGAAAGCACCATTAGGGGCTTTCTGTGTTACTTTTGATCAGATTTGAACAAATCTTATATGAAAAGCGGCCTTAGGATATCATATCAGACGTTTGTAAAATCGAGTATTAACTGTACATATATCTTGAGACAGATGGTTTCTCAATGCGGGATAGAAATGATGCAGAAAGCCCACTCAGGGGCTTTCTGTGTTAGTTCTGACTTGCATTGTGCAACGTCCTATATAAAGGACCTTCTACGTGTATTTTATCAGATGGTCGCTTATTATGGTATTAATGATACATATACCTAAAGGTAGCAAATTACTCAATTCGGGATAAAAGTGATGCGGAAAGCACCATTAGGGGCTTTCGATGTTACTTTTGACCAGCTTTGAAATACTCTTAAATGAAGAGCTGCATTGGGATGTTATATCAGATGGTTGTAAAATCTAGTATTAATTGTACATATATTTTGAGATAGATGGTTGCCCAACTCAGGATAGAAATGATGCAGAAAGACCAATCAGTGGCTTTCTGTGTTAGTTCGGACTTGCATTGTGCAACGTCCTACATGTATATGAAGAACTTACTACGTGTATTTTATCAAATGGTTGTTTAATATGGTATTGTTGATACACATACAGATAGACCAACTTATTTTGGAACAAAACATGACCTACTCTAATGTAAACAAAATGAAGCGACTATGGCGCTTCCTAATTATTAAAAGACTTCGCAAGCCACAACCCTTCAAAATAATTGTCGTGGTGCAATGGATATGTATCTGGGCTTGCATGCGGCGGGTCTCGAGTTCGATTCTGACCAGTGGCCAATATTTTTTTTATTAATTAATTGCCCACACAAAACAACAATAAATATAACATATAATAATTAATAACAAAATATTAACATATAATTGAAAACGAGTAAAAATTAAAAAGATGATTACAAATAGCAAATCATTTTTATTGAAAAAAAAAACTGCATAGCCTGGGATTCGAACCCACGACATCCTTTTTGCAAGACCAGATACCTATCCACTAGACCAAAGCCCAGTACATTATTGGTGGCAACTTACTACATTATGTTGTCTGGACCTATATTTGTATTCTGTTATGTAAACAACAAAATAACAACAAGTCTCAATATAGCGTGGTTTACCTGTACCTAAAGGTTGTAGATTACGCAGTTCGGGATAACAGTGATGCAGAAAGCACAATTAGAAACATTCTGTGTTATTTTTGACCCGCACTGTGCAGATCAAATGATTCGGTCATAGACCAAATGAAATGTGTTTGTATTATGTTGTTTTGATCATTGACCTAATACTGTATGTAGAAGTCAAAATAAAATATGTTGTGTTCCGTAAAATTTAGCCAAATGGAATATATGTGAAGTGATATAATTTATATGATTGAAAACTCATGTTGTCTTAGAATATTGATCAGCACTTACCTGACAATTTTTTCGACAGGATACATAATTGAATTTGTTGTTGAAGAAAAATGAAAATCATACATTTACTTCATGTACCTAGCTGCATATGCAAACAATATGCAGCAGCACTTTTTAGACGTGTACTTCAATGATCATGCTTATATTTTATATTATTATCTTCCTTACTGTCGCTGTTAACTGCAATATTATATTTGGCATGTTGTTCATGGGCCAGTACTGGCCTAAACTATATATGAATAAAAGTTCGTTCGTTCGTATATATGTACATATTATAAATCAGGCACGTGTTTTCTGTTTTCGACGTCGTCTAACATGAGTTTGTTTTTAATTTACAAGGGTCCGGTATGCTTTGTCTCGTGTGTATACAGTAAATAATAGATACTTCGAAATTTTAGTAATGAATAACTGATGCCCTTTCACGCAGATGGCTGCTTAATTCAAGTGGAAAGACATACAGAAATTTCCTACATAAGCTTTCTGCACGACTTTCACCCTGCATTAAGCCACCACCTGTCTTAAAGATAAATAATTATAGGTATTTGAGTATTCGAACAATCGAGATTTTACTGTACATCACACAGTTCAATACAGCTACCTGTGACCATAACACCTTTAATTGTCCAATAACACGGATATTTCACTGACGTCACGCTCATATAATTCGGCATACTTTGAGGAAGTGTGTAGAAGTAAAGTTGCTAATTGATAAATAAATTAGCCGCTTAACACTTCGCCCGCTAGCCACGATCGGACTAAACATTTGTAAACAGTTTGGATCCAGATGAAACGACGAGAAACTCGGCGACTCATTAGGATCTGAGCTGTTTGATATTTGGTCAACACATGTAGTGTCAAAGAAGTAGTCAAAATTGCCCCAGGTCCAAAATTGAGCAGACACTATTTTTCCCAGTGGAGTAAAAGTAAAGTATACTGTATGCGGACATGGTCTTACTAAGTTGTTAAACCCGATAATTCAATGTAGTCATAGCTGACGAACTATGTATAAAAGTTCACTCAAAAGTAACGGAGAAAAACATGGCAATTTGGTCATACAGGCGAGAAGACTGACAGGCTAAAGGGGAACGAACATGTGTATTCTTTGAATCATACGCAATGTTAACACGGATGTAAGGAGTGGGTTTATTTAATTAGTTCACGCTTAGACGACTAGTTGGGTTGTGTAACTCGATGTACTGAGGGGTATAATATCGACATATATTGTATGGATTTCACGCATTGTGTGGCTATTCGGAACGTCTGTACATGCGATAATGTTTCACATACCACTCCAACTGAAACCCAGGTCGCCACAATAGACTAGGAGTGTTATACGTTTTTAGCCTTCTCATGGGAGTAAACTCTGCAAACTACAAAACAGTTAATCGATATGAATGCAGAGCATTTTCTGTGACATTCGATTTCACTTCATAATGGAAAATATCAATTAGACAACATGTCTGTGTTTAATGCATTGTATCTTAATGTGAGGTACAAACTCGTGTTTACTGTATAACCATTTATATTGAGTGAAACTATGTGTCGGTGAGAAAGGTGAACAATGTCCAACTCTAGTGACGGTGGGGCGGATGGAGGGGTGATCTTTGCTAAGTTGAATGATGAGACTGTGGAGTCGATGGTTCCTGTCATTATCATGATCGCTGTTCTCATGGCTGCTGGCCTGATTGGAAACTGTTCGGTATGTTACTACTACGGGTTCAAGATCAGTCGAACGCCCAGTTCGTTGTTTATCCTGGTGATGGCCGGCTTTGACCTGGTCATGAGTGCCGTGGGAATGCCCATGGAGATTATAGATCTACGCTACTTCTACACGTTTGACAATAATGCACTCTGCAAGACATTGAAGTTCATCGATGCCTTTGTGGCTATAGGAAGTCTATTAACACTGCTTGCGATTGGCTTTGACCGGTTTAGGCGAATTTGTAGTCCATTTAAATACCAACTTGCTAAAAAGGAAGTGAAAATACTGAGTGTGGCATCTGCTGTAGCGTCCTTGTTGCTATCATGGCCAACTTATATGTTGTACTCAATTGAAACTATTACCATAGAAACAGAAGCAGGTAGTGTAGTAGGAAAGGACTGTACATTTAGAAAAGACCCGGCATACCGGGTATATCTGTTAGTACTACATTTTGTTTATCTAACGTTGTTTTCTCTCGTTGTGATCATTCTCATTGTCATGTACTCCTTGATTGTGCGAGCCATATTTGAACAGAAGAAAACACGGCGGAAAATTCTTTTATCCACGACGTCAATGACGTCACTTGGGTCAAGAAGCACCGTCCATGGACACGACGTATCCACAGACGGACGATGGCGTCATAGTTTATCTCGTTCCCAGCAAAATATTAGCCATATAAAAGGCCATGGGCCACATCCATTTATTATTGATAAGAAAACGGTTAAATTTACCATCTTAATGTTCACTATTACTGCTGTGATATTACTAGGATTCGTGCCATATCTTGTGTTATCTCTGTGGAGGATTGTTAAAAGCAAGCATCCATCGGAAGTTCTTAGTGGTGGAGATCTGGTTGCCTTTCAGATAGGAATTCGTTCAGTGTTACTAAACGCAGCCATCAATCCTCTGATCTACGGATTCTTTTACTCCAAGTTCCGCTCGTTTTGTTACAATGCGTTGTGTTGTTGCTGTATACGCAAGGTGTCGGAGCCAGAAACTCACCAGAGCAACGCTTGACACTTAAAACCATAGCAAACCTGTTTTAACCCCTTACTCTATCAATAAGCCTTTCTATACTTCTGCAAACAGTGTAGACCCAGATCATACGGCTCCTATAGGAGCCGTATAATCAGGGTATGTTCTATTTGCTTATCAATAATATAGATATGATTCTGCAGTTTCTGTATCGGCCAAAATTTCCCATGTTCATGCGCCATTATAACAATATGTGGATGCCATTATTTCTTACATGAATATTCATGGAGTAAATGGTAAGCGGCCATTAAAAAGAGGTTTGATTTATGGGTTTAAGGCAGGTGGTAGCTTAACCCGTTTGCTGCCAATGCTGGAGCTGAGATTACCTATGCAAACAGTTTGGATCCAGATGAGACGCCGAGTAACTCGGCGTCTCATCAGGATCCAAACTGTTTGCTACTGTTACTATGTTTCTGAAACAAAAATGAAGAAAATCAAGAGAACGGCAGAGTTTGGCAGCGAAAGGGTTAATGCATGTCAAAAGGACTGCATAAAGCTGCATTGCTTTTGCCCTATATTAAGCAGCTATCTGCTTATTAACATTCCTATGTCCAATAAATGAGTGGTCGTATATGACAGGTTATACTGTAGAGAAAGCCTGCAGCAGGTTCATTGTGCTGTGGCTGCATTCGCCAGACAGTCACCAGAACAACATTCTTCATTGTCGTATTGCTGTATGCGTATACGTAAAATATCACAGTCACCAGACCAACATTTGTGTTCATTGTATGATTGCTGTATGCGTAAATATCACAGAGAGGTGGTCAATAGACTAACATTTGATACTAGAAAATCCAACAGTGTTCATTGTGTCATTGCTGTATGCGTAAAATATCACAGGCTGACAGACTTCAGAGCTACAGATAAATGTGCATATCCAATTTCTAAAATCACCATTTCTCCACCAAACACTATACTGTGACACTCTTTAGAATCATCTCGAAGAGACGATTCTAAAGAGTAGTCACAGTATAGGATTTGGTGGAGAAATAAAGAAGTTATTCCTGGAAATGCTTTGATTCACGCATCTTATCTGGAGCCCTGAAGTCATCAGAGCAATCTGATAGTTGAAAACGGATACATCCTGTAGTGTGTTTAGTAAATTATGTCTTAACCCTTTACTGGATATCAATTAGCGGAACTTTTATAATTCCATTATAAACATAGCAGAAACTACATAAATATTTCTATATTGGTTCATAAGCAACAGAACAGACCCTGATCAGACGTTTCCGACAGGAGCTGTCTGATCTGGATCTACACTATTCGTAAATACGTTACAAGGCGTATCTATGAAGTAAAGGGTTAAGCGAGCGTTTTTAAAGGCAGGTGGTTGCTTAATGCAGGACAAGGTGAAGAAGAATGCCCCCAACACGCGCATTCTACATTACTCCTTTCCTGCAATAACCCATTCCCTCATGTTGACGACATTTGACGACTCTGTAAAAGTCACTTTGTGAAACCATTGTGATAAATAAAGCATTTGCTCCCATAGGAGCAAATGCTCTATTTATCACAATGGTTTCAAAGTAAAAAGTTCTAAAATTTTCCTTTTCTCTATAGTTAATGCTCCTTTTCGGTAGATTTATTCAAAGAGGTTGTATCTAAAAAAATAGCCTATGAGGTAATGGGTTAAGTAACCACCTGCGTTTGAACACTCTTATGATAAAGGTGCGCACTCAAGTACTAGAATCGCCATTTCTCCGCTAAACCCTATATTCTGACCACTCTTTAGAAGCGTCTGGAAGACACGATTCTAAAGACTGACAACAATGTAGGGTTTATTTTAGAATACAGAAGTTATTCTTGAAAATGTAATTTACGCATCTTATCTGGACCTGTTTTACTTTACTTGAAGATGCATGTAGATTTGAATCCTAAATTATGGTCAGTTATTGGTAACACTCGCAACCGTTTAACCTTACATGGTATTCACCTGAAGAGTTCATTTAAGATGAGAAACGTTACGAGCTGTTGCAGACGGTTTGCGAGTGATCATTTACCCTTTATCTCATGAATATTTATACAAGAATAATGACATATGAAAGAGGGACGTCTGACCATTTCAGAAACCAGAACCAGATTTATGTTAGTACTTTATTTCATGAATATTCATGAAGGAAATAATGACTCCTGGAATATTAATTAATTTAAAATGACACATGAACATAGGACTGTAGAACCATATCTATATTATTTCTTAAGCAAACAGCGCAGACCCTGATCAGACGGCTCCTATAGGAGCCGTCTGATCTGGGTCTACTCTGTTTGCGAAGACATAGAAAGGCGTATGTATTGAGTAAAGGGTTAAGCAAATAGAGCAGACACTGATCAGACGGCTCTTACGGGCATAAAGAGTGTCCTTAACTAATTAAGAGTTAATTAACTGGACATATAGACTTATGTTCGGCGGCTGCGGTTGCCTGTTTCAGAGTATTTAGTGTCCGAACTACTCATGTCCAAAGACCATGAGTCTGATATATGATGTGCAATAGATATATTAGCCGACCTTTTGCCCTGTGGCGGTACTGGATAGCTGTACTGAATAACTATGAATGTATCAATTTGTGATCTATGTAATATACAGTAAAACCCTTTAAATCGGAAGTATAGTAAAGACGAATTCAGATCGTTTTAGGCAGATGACCGCTTAATGTAGGATGAACGTCCTTTGGGGGCTTTCTGCATGACTTTCACCCTGCATTAAAGTGCCACCTGTCTTACAGACTGATATTGATACAGTAAAACCTCTCTATAATGGCCACTAAATTACATCAAGTATTTTGTGTTAAAGGCAGGTGGCTGCTTAAAGCAAGGTTTTAAGCTCCTATAGGAGCGTTCTGTATTTCTGCCCTAAATACCGGTATCAACTACGCTAAAACCTCTCTATAATGGCCAGTAAATTGGGTTAAATAGTTGGTATTTAGGGCAGGTGGCTGCTTAGCTATAGAAGAATTCTGTTTTACTTTCACATTGCTTTAAGCGGCCACCTTTATTTAACACAAATACTTCATGTACTTTAGTGGCCGTTATAGAGAGGTTTTACTGTAATTAATACAACTTAATGGCCGTTATAGAGAGATTTAACTGTATTAATTTAAACGTTTAGTTTGGAGGGGTTTTATTGTACATGTATGTCGGAGATACAGTAAAGACTGTGTTAACATAGTCCCTCATACAAATTTATTTAACAATGTATTATTTCATAAATATTCATTAACTCATTTTCCCAATGCTACGTTAACTGTAGAACCAGATCTGTACTATTCCGTAAGCAGACAGGACAGCCTTTGATCAGACAGCTCCTACATTAGCTGTCTGAATGGGTCTGCTCTGTTTGTAAAGGTGTTTAAGATCTTTTTAGGCAGATAGGCTATTTTATACCCAACATCTTTGAATGAATCTACCCAAAAAGGAGTATTTACTAGAGAAAAGTAGAATTTTAGAATTTTGTAGTTTTAAACCATTGTGATAAATAGAGCATTTGCTCCTATAGGAGCAAATGCTCTATTTATCACAATGGTTTCAAGAAGTGGTTATTACAGAGGCATAGAAAGACGTATTTATGGAGGAAAGGGTTAATGTAAGCTGGAAGTCATGCAGTAATCGGTGCCTTTGCAAACAGCGTAGACCCAGACCAGACAGACCCAGACCTGACAGCTCATTGATCTGATTCTACGGTTTCTGTAGTGGCCAACCATTCGTCTATTGATATGCCATTATAAAATACCAATTTAAGAGAGACGGCTCTTTAATACATGAAGAAAGTGACATAAAAACTCCTAGGGCAGCTTTTTGTGTGACTTTTAAACCTGCATTAAGCTGCTACCGATGATGATATTGATTTGAGTGTTCGATTTAGCGAGGTTTTGCCGTATATTACGGTACAGTAAAACATTTACATATCGAAGAAAACTCACTTTTGAGTTTCAAAACAGATAGAAGCTTAATGCAGATCGAACGTCTTATATACAGAAACTATTCATAGATATATCTTTTTGCTAGAGACACAGATAAATTCAAATAGTTTCAATCATAGCTGGGTTTTTTTTTCTCCAATCCCTATGCTGTGACTACTCTTCAGAATCGTCTCTCGAGAGTGTTTGTAGCATAGGGTTTGATGGAGAAATGAAGAGAGTAGTTGCAGCATAGGGTTTGATAGAGAAATGAAGATTTAGTAATGAAGATTTTATTGTGATTTTAGTAATTGAATACCTACATTTATCGATTGCTCTGTTTTCATTACTTTAATTCTGTATTAAACAACGATCTGTTTTTAAACTCTTAACTCCTTAAATACTCCTTTCTACACCTTTGTCAACAGAGTATACCCAGCTCAGACTGCTCCTACATGAGCCGTCTGATCAAAGTCTGTTCTGTTTGCTTCTAAAACATAGATGTGACTCTACGGTTTCTACTATTGCCAAACTTCCACGTGTTTATGTGCCATTATAAAAATGACGTCGTTATATATTTTATGAATATTCAGGGATAGAGTGTTAAAGGTTAATTTAGTACGCTATAGCAATATTTTTCTGTATTCATAAATTGTTGGCAGGTTAACAATTTACTCTCTTTAAAACCGCTCTGAACTGGTTTTTATAAATTAGGTGTATGTAATGATCGACTTACGGAATTCCATCGGGGCCATCTTTATCTCAACGTTCTCTTGCGGTTCAAGGGTCGATACAACGAGAGTACGTGATCACGATAGTGATAACGCGAGATTTTAAAACCGCGATTACGATGGCACGGTAGTGCTACCACGATTGTGATACCACGATAGAACGATACTTATAGTTTACGAGATTATCTCGTGTTTTCAGTATTGTGGTCTCGGTGTCTCGCTTTTCAGTATTATGTTTTTATGCTTTCATCATTGTACTCTCGTGTTGTCATCATTGTATCGTAATATCAGCCGCGCTGTCTGGATGTCTCGTGGACATGGCACTATTGTGACATCGTACTCTCGTTGTCTCGACACTTGATTCGCCGTTGTCCATATAACGATGATCGTAACAGAATTCTATGTACATGTACAGTAAACATTCGATTATTTGAACACTAAAATATCTATCAGTATCGATCTTCAGGACAGGTAGCAGCTTAATACAGGGTGAACGTCATGACTTCCATACTGCATTAAGAAGTCACCTGCCTAATAGGGTCTAAATTCTTGTATACTAAATTTCCCAACTATTCAGGTTTTACTGTATTCTTTTATGTGCATTCATTTATATACAGCTAAGGTTTGACTAGACATATGTTTGTAATTATACTCACCACTTGAAACGAAATGTGCAAGTAAGGGCTGCCTGTTTGATGAGAGCTATAAACGAACAGGTAAATAATTGGTAACACTTGTACTGTTGTAAAGATGATATGGGTTCAAATTCTGATCTGTAGCAATTATTACTTACTGTCGACTAGTTGAAGCTAGTTGGAAGCTTCTGACCGAGTGCCGAACAGTTTGCATGCTGATGATATGCCGAGGTACTCGGCGTCTCATCTGGATCCATACTGTTTGTAAAGGATGGATCGGGCTGCATTAGATAGACTAAGGGCTAACTAGTTTACTTCATAGATGAACTTTTCATATGTTTCCATAAACATCGGTGAAATACACACAGAACGGATCAGCTAAACAATAAACAAATCCGAATAGCAGTTATGTTTAAATTAAACATAAGATGTTGTGCCGACATTACACATAGTAAAGATTCTTACAGCGAGCAAGTAACTTTAAAGCTTATTCTTCTTATATCGACCTGGTAGATTTTGGCAAACGGTTTGGATCCAGATGAGCTGAATACATCGACATGCGACATGAATAAAACTCGACTTTAATAGGAACTTTTTGCATTACTTTTACCCTGCATTAAACCACCACTTGCTTTTAACCCTTACGTCATAAATACTCCCTTTCTACGCATTTGCAAACATAGTAGACCCCGATTTGACGTCTCCTGTAGGTGCTGTCTGATCAGGATATACTCTGTTTGCATATGATATAACATACATATAGATATGATTTCTACAATTTTGACATGGCCAACGATGTATGTGTCCATGTGCTATTACATGTATAGCAGTTAATGTAATTAATATAATGATGTCATTATTCCTTTCATTAATACTCTTTGAAGAGGTCCACTGTAAGCTCGTGTGTGCTATTTTGGAGGATGTGAATAAATCAGACTTTACATGAACTGTACGGTCTCAAACAGTAATTGTTTTTACATTTATGCTATAAGTGTAGCATCAGGATCAAAATGGGTTGAACGCGTACTGTAGCTTCTCAGTAGCTTAAACTAAACTGATTTGAGTAAAATTTACCACAGGTTAAGGTTTTAGCAGGCACACTATGTTTGGCTGGTTAATGGGCAATAATGACCATGTGCATAATTATGTGTAGTGTAAGAATGGCTATGTATATATGTGTAATTTAAGAATGACCATGAACATAAGTATGTTCAATGTAAGAATGACTATATACATGTGTGTAATGAAAGAATGGACATGAACATAAGTACGTGTAATGCAAGAATGACTATGTACATGTATGTAATGTAAGAATGGCCATGTGCATATGTGTAGTGTATGCTATGCTTTAAAGTGTAATTGTATGTGTATCAGACTTAACCCTTTACTTCATATATACACACATTTTATGCCTTGCAACAGAGCAAACCTAAACCAATCAGCTTCTGCAGGAATGGCCTGATCTGGGTTTGCTGTTTGCTTTGTTTGCCTATGACTTTATATACTAGTAGTAGATCTGATTCTACAGCCTTTGCCAGGGGAAACCTGCCTATTGGTCACACGCTACTTTAAAAGATGAATTAATGATATGCATAAAATAACTATCTTTTACTTGAATATTCATAAAGTACGGGGTTATGTCGCAACCGAAACATATGCCGACGACAAGTTAAAATCAAAGTGCACTGTATATACATGTACGAGTGTTATAGAACAAAACGAGGAAAATATCTCCTAACATTTTTAATGTGCATGGCGACTAATAGTATTTCCAATCTGTTTTACAACCTGTTTTTATCTTATTTTACTCTGGTGGAATAGATTTTTAATATTTGCGACCACTTCAGTTTTAACCTTTAACCCACTCTAACACTATTGTGGCTGCTCAAAGTTGGAAAACCAAACCTAACTCACTCACTCACTCACTAACTCACTCACTAACTCTCTCAAATTCGATTCGATTACGCATTTGAGAAACTATTGACCGAGTGTCAAACAGTTTGGATCCTGTTGAGATACCGAGTTACTCATTGTCTTATCTGGATCCAAGCTGGTTGCAAATGCTAGTCAGGTCGTTGAGAGCAACTTACAGGCTGCAATCTATATATCCAAAAAAATATTAATTCTGAAAACAGAACTCAGAGGTACAGATAAGGGTGCGTACCCAAATACTGAAATCGTTATTTCTCCACTAAACCCTATACCGTGACCACTCTTTAGAATCGTCTCGAAGAAATGATTCTTAATAGTGGTCACAGTTTAGGGTTTAGTGGTATCGAAGAGACGGTTCTAAAGAGTGGTCACAGTTTTGCATTTGGTTGAGAATTAAAGGAGCTATTCTGGAAAATGTTTAAATTTACGTGTCTTATCTGGACCTCTAAGTTTACACATACATCGACATCGCTGCATTCTGTCATACAATGTATGTAATAAATAATTCAGATATATATTGTCTGGAAAAAAAGATCTGCTTTTAAGCAAATTGCTTTGTAACCCCCGGCACAATTCAAATGTCATTATAAAATACTAAATAGTTTGTATTCTGCCAGCTTTTTACTTACGAGTAAGCCTATTTAACGTTTGTATTCTATCAGCCTAATTAACGCGACCTGACTGGGAATTTGCGAACAGTTTGGATCCACATGAAATTCCGAGTAACTCGACTTCTCATTAGAATCGAAACTGTTTGACATTCACAGGCTTATTTCAGACAATTTCGGGAAAAACTCATTTTTATTATTGGGACAGTGGTATACATATGTATATGCAAACAGTCATTATTCCTTCACCAACCCACATGTTGCGGCTACTCATTAAATTAAAATCGTCTCTTTGAGACGATTCTAATGAGTAACAACACAATATGGTTTAGTGGAGAAACGAAGAAGGTGTAGAATAATCTTAAGTTCATTATCTATCCCCTTATCCGGAGCCCTGGGTACAGCTCCTTTATTCGGGGCCCTGGGTACAGCTCCTTTTGTCCGGGACCCTGGGTACAGCTCCTTTGTCCGGGACCCTAAGTACAGCTCCTTTGTCTGGATCCCTGGATACAGCTCCTTTGTCCGGGGCCTTGGGTACAGCTCCTTTGTCCGGGACCTTGGGTACAGCTCCTTTGTCCGGAGCCCTGGGTACAGCTCCTTTGTCCGGGACCCTGGGTACATTCGCCCTGTATCACTGTCATCCAAGCGTATTTGCCTAACCATCATGGCGAAATTCTGATAATCATTGTAAATAGATTGGATCCAGATAGATGAGTTACTCAACACCCCATCTGGATTCAGACTATTAGCAAATATCAGTGACGTAACGATTACATGCATTATGAGGGGGATCAACATCACGTATTTACATGTTGTGATTCACATGTGTAAGCTATTGATATATCCAATGTCCGTATGTGTATGTCAAAGTAACAAAATGTTTTGTTTTAAACACGACTATAGTAATAATGAACGTGTACATGCATGTTATATATAGCATTAACTCTTTCCCTGATGAATATTCGTTAACTGGGGTTTTCTTATGTAATATTTTCAAGGGAAGTTAGATTGTAGGATCGGATCTATATACATTCATAACAGAGTGAGTACACCCATACCAGACGGCTCCTACAGGAGTAGTCTGATATGGGTGTACTCTAATTGCAAAGACGTCAAAATGGAGTAATGGGGTAAAGGGCTAATGTCTTTCTATGTCAAAGCAATAAAAGATTTTGTGTTAGATATGGTAATAACAATAAACATGTATGTCATGTATAAAACCGTTAACTTACAATACCAGTATACGAGTTTTAAGAATAAGGCAGATGGTTGCTAAACTCTTTCCATAATGTACATTTATGCGTTAATCTGTCACTTTATTAATATTCATTAACCTGTTTCTTATAATGTTACTTTTTAAGGGTTTGCTTTGACAGAAACTGTAGGATGAGATCTATATAATTCCATAAGCAAACTGAGCAGACCTTGATCAGACGGCTCCTATAGGATCCGTCTTATCTGGGTCTACTCTGTTTGCAAATGCGTGAAAAAAGTGTTTATACGGTAAAACCTCTCTATGACGACCACTAAATTACATCAAGTATTTTGTGTTAAGGCAGGTGGTTGCTCAAAGCAAGGTGAAAGTAAAACAGAACGCTCCTATAGGAGCGTTCTGTTTTACTTTCACCTTGCTTCAAGCAACCACCTGCCCAAAATTAACACAGTTTAGTGGTCGTTATAGAGAGGTTTTACTGTATGAAGGAGAGGGTTAAGGCAGAGGAGTTTCTATATGACTTTCATTCTGCTTTAAGCTGCTACATGTCTTATAGACCAATGATAATGCTTACTTGAGTGTTTCTACGAGTATTAACGAGGTTTTCCTGTAATTTAGATTTGAAAAATGAGTCAGAAAATACCGTGAACTAGATCTTTGCATGCTGGTGATGATTTTGTGATTACCTGTCATGCAAATAGTATAGATCCAGATTAGATACACAGACATAGGGCGACTCATTGGGACCAATTGTTTTGACCCAGTGATTATATTTTTTATTAGTGAAGCAGACATTGCAGTAAGGCAGACTCGGTGTGTTTTATGTCGTCCACTACTTAGTCCGTAGGGATGTCCATGCCATTGTGCTTTTCAAAGCTCGTTTCCAGTAAACACATATCAGCGTAACGTAATTGGCATTTGAAACTACAGTAAAATCTCTGTAAAATGGACGAGTTCAGCCAACATCACTCTGTGGACCTCGTGCAATATTGACTATTTCCGAAGTGATCAAACTTTTTGCGAAAGTATTGACAGAAAGTGTCAAACAGTTTGGATGCTGATGAGACGACGAAATACTCGGCATCTCATCTGGATTTACATTGTTTGTATATGTGAGTTAGTAAAGATAAGTATTATAAAGCTTTCTTTTATCTAATGCCCTGTCGGTATGAGTATTCCTTGTGCAGTAAAATAAACCCCTCTAAACCGGAATTTTAATAAAGAGTCATTTTGTCTTTATGGGCATGTTGCTACTTCATTGCAGGGCGAAATGAGCTTTCTGTATAACTACCAGCCTGCATTAAGCTGCCACTTGTCTAATTGATGCTACTTTTAACGTTCTGTTTTAGAAGGGTTTTATCGTATATTTACATTGCACTCAACAGCGGTAATATTTGTGTTTGTAATTATTATATTGATGTTGAACATTGTCAATAAAAGTCTTTCAGTTTTACTTCGTGTACTTTAGTTGTAGTCCATAGTTAACCCTTCTCATGCTGAATTTTAAAATACATTTCTCCTTCTTTACCCATACCCTGCTGTATAATTACATATATCTTCACTGTGTACAAGTATTTCGCTGTGCAATCACTGCTGTGGATTGCACTGGTTGCACAATCAATTTGTAAATAGTGCAGACCCTGATGAGACAGCTCCTGCAGGAGCTGTCTCATCTGGGTCTTCACTATTTACAGGTAGGTATACTGACGTGAATAGCAAGCGAAGGGTTAAACATTTTCATCATACAGACACCTTTTAATATCTCTGCAAACAAAGTAGACTCAGGTGAGATGACTCCTGTTTGGCCGTCTTATCAAAGTCTACAGCGTTTGGTTATGGAGTGATACAGACATGCCTGTACAGTCTCTGCCATGGCTAAACAGTCACGTGTTCATGTGCCATGACTGTACAGTCTCTGTCATGGCTAAACAGTCACGTGTTCATGTGCCATTATGAAACATGGCTAAATCAATATTCATGTTGTCCTCATATCAGACATTAATATTTATGGAATTAAAGGTTAGGTGAAACATATGACATATAGATATATATATATTTGTGTGATGAGTTAGTCCAGTCTAAGTACTGGTTTCAAAGCACCATTAATCATTTACTTGATAAATATGCATCTAATGATTATTCGATTATGAATATTAATTATATCACTTCCGAACGAATAATGAGATAATAGTTATTACACCAGCTAACACTGGTGTAAGACACAGGTGTGCCTGCACTGGGTACTAACTATCGGTTCACAGTTAAGCCAAGCATATGCAAAAAAATGCAAATAAAGCAATATATTAATTATCACTGAAAGTAAATGTTTAGCGAAACATGTTATTTTATGATGTACTCAATATTTTTATTTATAATTTACTATAATTCCTGCACAACATCGTGGGTAATTTACAAATAAACGTTGGCCTTCAAACAAAAGAAAAACAGCCATAGGAGATCGACATGGTAAAATGACTCATAAACTCACGAAAAACAGAAGTATGCTGAACCATGATTTTTATGGTTTTAAATGTGATTAAAATATCCACATTCTAAATATCTACATTATAAATATCTACGTTTCAATATTTGACTATTGCATATATTCAAGTGTGGGGAAAGCTTACGTGAAACCAGCTCATGACTCATAGTCAAGTGTGGGTATTACTCGAATTAGCGGGAAACCTTTTGCAGGAAACCCATTAACATACTATACTGATGGTTTCCAAATGTTAATTTGTTTTAGTTTTCTATATAGTAAATCTCGCTACAGCGACCACATATGTTCATATAGGAGCTTTAAAAAGCAGGTGGTTGCATAATACAGGACAAAAACTATCGCCTGCACTGATTATCGGAAATTATCTTCGTAGGGGTCGTATTAGAGGGACTTTACTGTATAGCATATGAGAGGTTATATAAAGGGTTTAACTTTAACAAAGCGCTGTATTCACCCATGCTATTGAAACAAAGTACAGGAAGTAAGTACAGTGCATGCAGTTATTTTAAGATGACAACAAGCGGCTGTTAAGATGTGCATTCCGAACTCAACCGAAGCTGGTTACACCCATGGGGTGCACTTTCATAACATAATGAATTTAATGACATGTATGCATATTATAAGTAACACCTACCTTTGTATTTATAGCTACCATCCACATTAACTCGAATTCTGTGTTTTTAAGACAGGTGGTAGCTTAATGAAAGACTGAAATTATGCAGACAGGTCATCCAGGAGTGTTCTGCATTAACTAAGTCCTGCATTAACCCTTTACCTCATAGGCTATTTTTAGATACAAACTCTTTGAATAAATCTACTGAAAAGGAGCATTAACTAGAGAAAAGGAAAATTTTAGAATTTTGTAGTTTGAAACCATTGTGATAAATAGAGCATTTGCTCCCATAGGAGCAAATGCTGTATTTATCACAATGGTTTCACAAGGTGACTTTTACAGAGTCGTCAAAAGTCGTCAATATGAGGGTATGGGTTAGGCCACACCATAGACCAACATGTTTATTCATTATGTAGTCACCATAGACAGTTTCTACCATATGTATAAGCATAGAGAAGTGTAAATTATACACTGCACTGAATAATATTCCCTTTACTTTTCAAGCAATCCCCGTGCTTTGACCGATCTTAAGAAAACGATTCCAAATATTTGGAGAAATTGGATATATGCCCCTTAACACAATATATGGTATGGTGGAGAATTGGCGATTGCGCCCCTTTACACAACATGCTCGTAGGGTTTAGTGGAGAATTGGCGTTTGCGCCCCTTTACACAACATAGGGTTTGATGGGGAATTGGCGATCGCATCCCTTTAAAAAGCAAAGGGTTTGGTGGAGAATTGGGGATTGCGCCCGTTACACAACATAGGGTTTGATAGAGAATTGGCGATTGCGCCCCTGTACACAACATAGGGTTTGATGGAGAATTGGCGATTGCGCCCCTGTACACAACATAGGGTTTGATGGAAAATTGGCGATTGCGCCCCTGTACACAACATAGGATTTGGTGGAGATTTTACAATGTTCGTATTTGAAATACACGCCTTAACATAGCATAGGGTATAGTGGAGATTAGAATATTTTAGTATTTATGTCCTTGTATATATGCGGTTAAAATTACTAAAATAATGCAAAATCCGCAATTTGATTCTCATAATACGACAAAGTGTATAATGATACTCGTGACACCGCTTTTATAGCCCTTGACCCTTACAACGCTGAATTTTCAAACTTACTATTCCAAAATTCAAAGAGGTCAAGCATATGGTGAATATTTAGGGATTTTTCTAAAGAAAAGTGTAACATGACAATCAGTGTAGACACTGATAAGAGGGCACCTCTATGAGCCCTCTCATCTGGGTCTACACTGTTTGCAAATGACATCAATGATTCGTGTCCCGCACAGTAAGGTGAAACCATTTGAATGTGGGTCCGGGGAAAACAGTGTCATTAGCAGACAGTAAAGGCAGAGATGAGATGGCTCCTGTTTGTCATTTAACATCCTTTAGCAGTTTTAAGTGTGTTACACAGACACCGTGTTCTTTCATACTTTGGTTATTTCAGTATTGTTGGTGTTTATACTGTATGAAAGTGTGTCCTTTACAGGTGTCAGGTGCGTGACAGTTCATAAATACTACTGATAAACGTCTTCAAATACATTTAGACATAATACTTTGACAGTAAAAACACGCATTTTTTTTCGTATAGTATAATAATGTGTACATAGTATTATACTATACGAAAAAAATCATTTTTTACTGTCAAAGTATGATGTCTAAACATATTTGAAGATGTTTATCAGTAGTATTTATGAAATGGTCAAGCGCTCGTCACCTGTGTGTCCAAAATACACGTTCGATGAAATACTTGAATACCACATTTACGGCCATGGATGTTATGCTGTAAAATATTTATATATTGTTTTTCATTTGTTCCTTTCATTCAAGCTGGAAACTTGTGCTTTTATGGGGAATGTGACTACTATTGTGACAGTGCGCATGCCTTCTGCGGTAACCCGGATGTCATCGAAGTGTCTCTGATGAGTTATATTCCCTCCCGAAATGTCGCTACTCGCAAATCCTGGTACCAGCCATACCGACGGTCTTACAGGTGATGTATTAGTCCTAACCAATTTATCAACAAAAAACAAAACAAAAAAACAAACAAAAAAAACTACAGTTGAATTTCGAATTTCTCGAAAATCTCGAATTTCAAGGGGCTCCTGTAGGAGCTTTCAGCATTACTTTAGACTTGCATTAAACTGTCACGTGTTTCTAAATATGCGCAGTGATACATTTTAGAACAAATATGTATTGTAAATTTTGGAAGGACCAAACCTTTACTCGAGTTATTACGATGTTCGAGTTATTCCGAGTTCGATATATAGAAGTTAAGTGTACATGTACAACTGTTTTCAATTCTTATGCTCCACCCTAAGCGCGATCCGACTGGCTTTTGCAAAACAGCTTGAATCACGATAAGACATCGTGTAACCCGAACTGTTTGACCATCAGTCATTGTTTTCTTTCAAACTACAGTTGAACTTCAATATGTCGAACTCGGATAACTCGAACTTCGGGATAACAATGGAGCAATGGAGAAGTGAGAAAGTTTTAGACAGGTGGTTGATAAATTCAGAGGGAAGTGGTGCAGAAACCCTTGCATTAAGCTGCCACATGTCCTAAAGACAGGTAAAGATATAGTAGTACCCCTCTTAACCGGATATTCATTTTAATACATGTATGCGTGTAGATATCAATCTTGGAGACAGGTGGCAGTTTAATGCAGGGTGAAAGTCATGCAGAATGGTCCTAGAGGAACTTTCTACATGACTTTCATACTGCATTAAGCAGCCACCTACCCACACTTATCTAAATTATTCTCTATTAAAATACCGGTTTAGACGTATGCTACTGTACTTGTTTCACTGTTCGAACTGTAGGCGACTTATGGTAGATGTTTACAGCATGGAAGGAGTTAAAACAGGATAATACTCACCACTAATTGCCCTGTGTATTCGGACAATCAGTTACAATGTTTTGCAAATTGACACACCCTGGTCAAAATACTTCTGAAGGAGTAGTTTGAGCAGTGTTTACACTATTTGGTACTATTTCAGTTCAAGTTAAGTTATCAAAAGAACACTATAGTAAAACCTCTCTATAACGGTCACTAAATTGTGTTAATTAGTTGGTATTTGAGCCAGGTGGCTTCTTAAAGCAAGCTGAAAGTTAAACAAAACGCTCCTATAGGATATTTCGGCGTGACTTTCAGCCTGTATTAAGCTGCCACCTGTCTCCAACACCGATATTGGTACTAAATTGAACGTCCGGTTTGGAGGGATTTTACTGTATAAACTAAAGACTGTTTGCCTATATCCCAACTATTAGACCACGAGAGGTGAAAGGTTAAAGACCTTCCCATGAGTTTCAGACAATTAAACTTGTCATATATCGTTTTCTGTTGTAAAAACGCCATGGTTACATAGTGTAATTATTCCATTATCTGTTGAGAGATCAAACCATTGAACAGTACCTGAGCTAGGCATGCTGACGGACAAATCTGTATACTTTGATCATGTTTGTTAAGCCTTTTACCTGATATAAACGCCCTTTTATGCCTTTGCAAACAGGGTAGATCCAGATCAGATGGTTTCTGTAAGAGCTGTCTAATCTGGACCGGCTCTGTTTGCCTTTGATATTATATAGAAGTTATTCAACAGGTAATAAACATGCATTCATGTACCAATATAAAATATCGGCCAATAAATATACATGATGTATTTCTCACATGAACATTGAACAGGTAAAGCTTTAAAGCTTAACAGACTTGTACACGAGAAGTGAAAACGATACATAAATTTATGTTACAATAGAACCTCTCTATAACGGCCACTAAATTACATCAAATAGTTTGTATCAAAGGCAGGTGGTTGCTTAAAGCAAGGTGAAAGTAAACCAGAACGCTCATATAGGAGCGTTCTGTTTTACTTTCACCTTGCTATAAGCAGCCACCTGCCATAAATACCAACTAATTATTACATTTTAGTGGCCGTTATAGAGAGGTTTTACTGGAATTGATAGAGGGAAATTATATCGATAGGAGCCCTTCAAGGCGGCCGCTTTATGACTTTATACGACAGTATTTGCTTGACTCTTTCCATGTTTTACATTTTTTTCAAATTTCAATACCTTCTGAATATTCAGGGACAAAATAGTTTACGGTATAATGAAATATGAAAGGTGGAACATTTTAGCCATTTTAGAAACTAAACAAACATATGTATCATATTCAATCAGCAAACAGAGCAGACCCTGATAAGATGGCTCCTTTAGGGATCGTCTGATCTGGATCTACTCTGTTTGCAAATCCGTGAAAAGGCGTTTATATGAAGGAATGGGTTGATGCAGATCGAAAGTAATACAGAAAGCTCCATTAGGAGTTAAGTTAAGCTGCGTTAAGCTACTACCTGACTTTAAAACGTTTACTTCTTTAATGTGGTCGCTTTAGAGAGGGTTTACTGTATGAACAATGTTGGTGTTTGACTATTTGCAGCAAATTTTCCAAGGCCTATTGGGAGACCCATGACGACCTCTGCGACCAAATGAAAAGGAAAACTCCCTTTACTAATGGCAAAATGCTGGGAGACTTAATTGATGCACACACCTTCGATTTTCTTACAGGTGAGCATATGACGTTATAAATTATAAGTATGTCAGTCTTTTATACAGTAAAGAGTCTCTTTAGCGATCAGTTAATGAACAAACATTGGAGTCTGTTAAATCCAATGAATACTTACTGCAGAATGAAAATTATGTAGTAAGCTCTTAAGCGTTTACCCCACAAATAAGCCATATATCACGTCATACCCGGTACCCCATAAATATTTCTACGCCTTTGCAAAAAGGGTAGACCCAGATCAGACGCTCCTATAGGAAGTAAGTTTAATATGTGTATTAGCATATTTGAGTTTGAGCAGTTTTTTTACAGCACAGAGGGTTAAGTAATTTTTACCGAAAAGTCAAAGGGAGATAAATCTAGTAGCTCTACATGTATTAATATCTGCTGGTAACGCCCCTTTATGGATGGCTTATATATTATTTACTTTACATCTTTTACAAATTGACCCAGAAATTGCTGCTCCTGTAGGAACTTCGGATCAGGATCTGATCTGTTTGTCTAAAGAAGAAATCCTTTACACAACTAACTCTCACTGTACATACCCTGATCACAGGTAGCCGTATCATACCGCGTTACATTCGGAAACTCAAGTCGGAGATCCGCGCTTGAATCCTCTAAATCGACCACAAAAGGGTCTAATTTCGCTTCTGAAAAGCAGATGGTAACCTAATTCAGGACATAAGTTATGCAGATATTTCCTACTTTAAGTAACCAACCACAATCCCACCTAGAGCGACCACTGAGGGGATCCGATTTTGCGTCTTATCTCTTTCACTGCCAATGTCACATGTTATATTACCTATGCAAACAGTTTGGATCCAGATGAGACACCGAGTTTGTTTCTGTGAATGTTTCTTGTAATAAAAATGAAGAAAAAAAGAAAATTATTGCAGACGACAAAGTTTGCAGACGACAAAATTTTGCCCGCGAAAGAGTTAAAGACAAGTGGTAGTTTTAATTCAGGACAAAGCCTTTAACCATATTCTCCAATTTTACACATTTGCAAACGAAGTGGATCAAGATCAGACACTTCCCATAGGAGCCGTATGATCAGAGTCTGTTCTGTTTGTATGGAATAATATATATCTGATTCTACAGTGTCTGCTATTGCCAAACATTCGTGTCCAAAGTATGTCATTATAAAAATGCATGTAATTTATATTCATGATGTCATAAGTGGTCGCCATAGTGAGGTTTTACCGTATACTGTAGGCCTCTCTTAACCCTTTCCTCCATAAATACGCCTTTCTACGCCTCTGTAATAGTCACTTTTTGAAACCATTGTGATAAATAGAGCATTTGCTCCTAAGGAGCAAATGCTCTATTTATCACAATGGTTTCAGAACTACAAAATTCTAAAATGTTCCTTTTCTCTAATTAATGCTCCTTTTCGGTAGATTTATTCAACGTTGTTGGATCTAAAAATAGCCTATGAGGGAATTGGTTAAAAGCAGGTGGTTGCTTAATGCAGGACAAAGGTAATGCAGAGGCTCATAAGGAGCTTTTTGCATAAAAGTTTCTTTCTAAATTAAGCTACCACCCGCATTTAACCCATTCCCGCACACTGACGCCTTTTGACAACTCTGTAAAAGTCACTTTTTGAAATCATTTTTCAAATGCTCTGTTTATCACAATGGTTTCAAAATTACACATTTCTAAAAATTTCCTTTTTTCTAGTAAGTACTCCTTTTCAGTAGATTTATTCAAAGAGGTTGGATCTAAATTAGGCTATGAGTGAATGGGTGACGCAACATAAGACCTGATTTTGGTGTTCTCTTGAGAAGGATCTTACGTATATATCAGGAAGATGTCTATTGCACACTGCTAATAGGCAACTTTTATCCATGCCGGTTGCTAGCATTTCAATTTTCTTTTCTTTTCAGGAAATAAAGACAGACACAGTTTTGTAATGTTCTCCGAATTTGGAAATTATTCATTTCCGATTATGTACGATAACGGACGAGGGTAAGAAATTTCACCACGTTTTTACTGTTTAGTGAAATACTGTTAGTCAGTACGATTTGTAAAACTGTTTTTTTTCTTAGTAATTAGAGTAACGAACGAAATCTTTTGGTTCCTGCGAGTTCGTTACAACTGGATTTTTTATGAACCTGAGGCGACTTGCACCCAGTGTCTGCACTGTTAGATCATCCATCAGAGTATGTAGTAACTTTATTATCTAAAGCTTTCCATATACAGTAAAATCTCTCTATAACGGATACTAAATTGTGTTAATTAGATGTTATTTTGGACAGGTGGCTGCTAAAGCACGGTGAAAGTATATAGGAGCGTTCTGTTTAACTTTCACCTTGCTTTAAGCAACCACCTGCCTTTAACACAAAATACTTAATGCAATTTAGTGGCTGTTATAGAGAGACAGACGGACAGACATACCAGACAGACATAGAGGCAGATATATAGACAGACACACATATTATATATACAGAGAGAAGAGAGAAGAGAGACAACACATACAAACATATACATGTATACATATCGAGAGAGCTAGACAGAGACAAACATGCGTACATAAAACGAGGGAGAAAGATATATAGAGAGAGGCAGACAAAGAGAAATACATACAATGTACATGTATGTATATTTTGTTTTTGTTTTTGTATTTCAGGTTCGGGAGAAAGACATATGATGCCTTGTCAATTCTCGCTCCGCTAAGACAGTGTTGTGTAATTAGAAAATCAACATGGCTCAAATACATCAAACTTTACATGGGGCCCCGCAAGCTCAGTGACCTTATGGAGAGAGCTCTGGCAACTGACCCCGTAGCCCCTGTATTGATAAGGGGGCACCTTACAGCCCTTGATAGGCGGTTGTTAATAATACTCCGAACTATCGCAACGTGTTTAGAAGCTCACACAGTATCACAAGTTGCCATAGATGATACATTTTGATTTCTTTTCAAATCCTCTCTATCTCTAGCATGCTGCTGACCGTCAACCTCAACCTGCTAATTAATTAAAACTTGCTCATCCATTTGTGAATATTGATTAAATAAAAACGTGTATCAAAATTTATGACTGAGGAACATGATTTTTATGACAAACATTGCAGACCCTGATCAAAGGGCTCCACCTCTGAACCGGGTATTCACTGTTTGCAAAACTAATATACCATTTATATACAGAGTCGTCTGATCAGGGTCTGCTTTGTTTGCTTATGAAATTATATAAATTTTGAGAAGTTTTTACTTTACATCTGACTCTAAATCTATTGACCATGAAGTAAACAGGTTGGACCCTGATGGGACGCCGAGTTACTAGGCGTCTCATCTGGATCCTTTCATTCAGGTCGTTCTGACCATGATTAGGTCTGACGTACGGCTTATGTTGCTTTGAGTTGGTCTAGTCTCTGTAAAACGTAACGTTCATTAAGCACGATACGGGTAATATCCTGATTACCTATTAAAACAGTTTTGATCCAGATGGCTCGGCATCTTATCAGGATCTTAACCCATTACCTCATAGGCTATTTTTAGATACAACCGCTTTGAGTAATTCTACCGAAAAGGAGCATTAAATTGAGAAAAGGAACATTTTAAAATTTTGTAGTTTGAAACCATTGTGATAAATAGAGCATTTGCTCCTATAGGAGCAAATGCTCTATTTATCACAATGGTTTCACAAAGTGATTTTTACAGAGTCGTCAAAAGTCGTCAATATGAGGGAATGGGTTAATTAAATGAGGAAACAGAGCGCACACTGATCAGACGGATTGTACATAAGACGTCTGATCAATGTCTCCTCTTTCAGGAAAGGTGTGCAAAGGTGTGTGTATGGGGGACTAGTATCCTTTTGTTTTTCTTGGTATGGTTTAGGATATATATTAATACAACATATATGTAATATAGTTTTCAAATTTGTTTTTATTTTTCCACAACAACATGCCATTCATCAATAGTATAAATATACAAAACAAATTATAACAAATATTTCAACCTATTACCTCATGGGCTATTTTAGATCCACCCTCTTTGAATAAATTTACCGAAAAGGAGCATTTGCTAGAGAAAAGGAATTTGTTCAGATTTTTGTTATTTTTAAATCATTGTAATAAGTAGAGCATTTGCTCCTATGGAGCAAATGCTCTATTTATCACAATGGTATCAAAAGGTGATTTTTACAGAGGCGTCAAAAGGCGTCAATATGAGGGAATGGGTTAAAGGCGCACGCCGGAGTTTGATTTTGAAAATTTAAAGAAAATTACATTCACGAAATAAATAAGCATGCTAAAATATTACTGTTGACACATCAAATTCTATTGTAAAATGTAATAATATACAAATCGATGCTTGACTCTATCATTTTGTTTGTCTCAGCCAACAATCGAAGCTCGGTAAAAGCTGACGGGTAACTCACAGTAGACTTTGGTATAATTCATAAGATAGTGAGCTTTCCACCAGATTCCCTTCCTCCTCCCTTTTTAAACTTTTAGCCCAGACAAATATTGATATGTAAATAATTAAATACAGTTGAAATCCGATATTTCGAACACGAATAACTTGAACTCTGGGAAATTTGAACTAAAGGTTCGGTCCTTCCAAAACTTACAATACATATATTTCTCTATTATAAATGTATATATATAAATGTATCGCACATATTTCTAGAAACACATGTGACAGCTTAATACAGGTCTAAAGTAATACTTTAGACCTGTATTAAGCTGTGAACTCGAGGAATTGTTCAGATTAGAAAACGGATAACTCGAACTTCTGTTACTCGTATAGTCCCATTAAATTCGAAATATCGACGTTCAACTGTAAATAAATTTTAAGTGGCAATAGTAATGTTATAGTAAGTTTATGAGTTTCGTGAATATAATTAACTGGGTAATTTTATAACATCAAACTTCGATGTCTCCTTTTACAGTTGACATATCAAATGACCATATGATATACAAAACAAACTCCTCATCATAGGTACAGTAGATGCTCTCTATATTGACCCCTTAGTTAGTCATCCTGAGTGGGTTAACCAACTTTCCATCAAAGGAATTCTTTAGATAAATCGACTGATTTTTCATGTGAAAGGGGCACAACGAACAATGTAGGGAATAAGCCATGGCCATCGATGTGTCAGCGAGCAGTGCGGACTCCTTCAGGGGCCCTCCGATCTGGGTATACACAGTTTGCCTATGCCCCTTTCAATGGACACTGGGCACAAAATGGGTTAATGCTTGATGAAAATGTTTAATGTAATTTCAGATCATTAGCCTGAGCAACATGTACTATCACGTGGAACCGAAGACAAACGATGATAAAACTCATAACTGGCTTCGACTCATGTACATACAATATATGAATATTCATACGCAGTATACAGTTAAACCTCTCTATATCGACCTCAAAATAGCTCTAATACTGTGTTGTTAAGGCAGGCGATATTTTAACCCTTTATATGCGGGAAACAACTTTATCAGTCATTTGCAAACAGTGTAGTCCCAGATCAGAGGGCTCATATAGGGACCCTCTGATCAGGGTCTGTACTGTGTGTCATACAGCTGATATTCGGTAATAAACAAATTCCCTCATAGGCTAATTTTAGACCCCACCTCATTGATAAATCTACCAGAAAGGATCATTTACGAGAGGAAAATGAAACATTTAGAATTGTGCGGTTTTGAAACCATTGTGATAAATAGAGCAGTTGCTCCCCATGGATCTAATGCTCTACTTATTACATATAGGTTAAACTACTGTCTGCTCTTATATACATTCATGTTTATATATTATCTGTTTTCTATAGAGAGATTTACTAAATATGTATGAAACAATATAAACGTAATACAAATACTCTATTTACAACTTTATTGCCAAATGTATTGCTATTGTCAAGAAGACTATATACAAAATCTCTTCAGTATCTACAATTGTATATCATGGGGCTTACAATAGGTCCGATACTCGTCCGCCTACACATTTTAGTCCAATCAGAAACACTCGTCAGACAACGTTGTATTAGAGGTCAGATGGTTTCGATAGATTGGATGGTTTGGTTGGATGGTTGATTTGGGGTATACGGTCTCTTTAACAGTATTTCCGTTATTTCGTGACGTCATATGCATTACTGTTGGAGGGAAGACCACTGATGTTCGTCTATGTATGAAACAAATAACATTGTTCCAGGCACAGACAAACATCTGGGTAAAACCACCGATCTAACGCAAGCCAGCTGGAAAGCTTCCGCACAAGTTGAAAAATACACAACAGACGTGCCGGGCTGGGATTCGAACCTAAACAGGCGAGGGTCTGAATGAGTGTAAGTCAGCGACCATAATCAGTAAGCTCGGGGAGGCTTTTTCGGACTTTCGATTGGGATGTGCGTTAACTCGGTAATCTCCGGTAAGTTTCGTATGGATAAAATTGTTTATAACTTGACCCCTATGACAAACCTGTTTTAGTAACATTTGATCTTCAGCATATCTTAGCTTAATGAAATACTATTGAAACATCGCCTATTCTTTAGGAGACTAAAGCAAACTTTTGCAAATGTGTTACATCCAGATCGTTACATCGTGTAACTCAGCGCCACACCGGGATCCAAACCTGATTCATTATCTACCTACTCCTCTACCTTTCAAAAGGTAGAACGATGCTTTAGAAAGGGAACCAAAGACAAATACTGATTATTCATAAAATGTGAACCTATCACGATAAACGTAACTGGTATTTGCAAACAGCCTGGATCCGTATGAGCTGTCGTATAACACGATGCCTCGTCAGTATCCGAGCTGTGTGACGAATCGAAAGTAAGTAAAACTTGAAGTCAATCATCAATCAAGTTTTTAACAGAAAATCTTTCAATACACTAAGGGTTAACAGTAAGCTATAAGCCCTCGACAGAGCTCCAGATAAAATGCGTAAATTAGAACATTTTCAAGAACAACTTCTTTATTTCTCCATCAAACCCTATATTGTGACCACTCTTTAGAATCGTCTCGAAGAGACGATTCTAAAGAGTGGTCACAATATAGGGTTTGGTGGAGAAATGATGATGTTTGTCTTTGAGAACGCATTTTTAGCTGTTGCTCTGCTCGATGTATGCCACAATCGTATAAGATCAATGTGTTTCACTTTCGAACCAAGCTAATTACCCTGAACTTGGTGCCATGGACAATATACAGTATCACCTCTCTTAAGCGACCACCTTATTTATCAGAATGGGAACTTTTAAAAGCAGGTGTTTGCTTAAAATACAGGACTAAGGAATTGTACAAGACTCCTGTAGGAACTTCTCGCTTCTTGTCTGGCATTCAGCTGTCACCTGTCTTAAAAACGTATAAGTAAATGTTTTAAGTGGTCGTTATGGATAAGGTGTACTGCAGTTCAGATCACAAGTAACGAGTTACTCTCAGTCTCGGTGGAAAGACTGCAATGATTACACATGCTTGTTCGAAGTACATGTACTCCAAGATCACTTCTTCCATTAAAAATGAAAACCTGTCATTTCCAAACGCACTGATCAGAATTTCATGATTGTTTTTAACACACACATTGCTAATGCACTAAGTCCGCCGGCAACCGGAAGAGTCACAAACCAAGAGAAAATGATATTACGGAACAGTTTCCAGTCTACTGACTCACGTGACCTAATACGACCTACACAAACCACGCCTCCTACCTTACAGTGGGTGGTGCTAATAGGTATTCCAACTTTTGAGGCTATAAGAACAGTCAGTGCACTGCCAAGTTCGATACAGAAGCCACTGAAAGAAAACAAAAACACGTACGGTCAATATTAGTCATTAAAGTCATAAAAACAAGTACGGGTCAATATTAGTCAATAACGTCATAAAAGCAAGTACGGGTCAATATTAGTCAATAAAATAATGAAAACAAATACGGGTCGATTTTACTCAATAGAATAATAATAAAAGTTCATTAAAGCAAAGAAACATAGCTAGATCAATCATAGATACAAAACCCAATAAATTCCGTCATGTTTTACTTTTCTGAAAAACTGTTTAACCCATTCTCTCATATTGACGACTTTTGACGACTCTGTAAAATCACTTTGTGAAATCATTGTGATAAATAGAGCATTTGCTCCTATAGGAGCAAATGCTCTATTTATCACAATGGTTTCAAGTGATACAATTCTAAATTTGTCCTTTTCTCTAGTTAATGCTCCTTTTCAGTAGATCTATTCAAAGAGGTTGTATCTAAAAATAGCCTATGAGGTAATTGGTTAAAAACTTGACGTCTCGTGTGTATTCAAACTGTTTGCAAAGGTGATTACAGATTCGCCTCTTTGCAGTTTCCTCCCTTACCATTCGAAGAACATAAATACATGTACATGTACAGTATAAAAAGAGTGGAACCTGATGTGATGAGTTACTTGCGTTTCATCTGGATCCAAACTGGTTTCTGATTACAGATTCGCCCATGACGGCGAAAACGCATCCACTTATTAATAAATACGACCAAAGGCGAATATGTGGATTGACGAAAAGTGTTTAAAGACAGATTCCACTCAGTATGATGCATTGCACAATACGGTATAAAAACTGAGTAGTCGTTTTCACACGGGGTTATGGTAAATACGGTTCATCAGACAGGAGCCGTCTGATCTGGGTCTACTCTGTTTGCAAAGGCATAAAAAGGGGGTTCTATGGGGAAAAGGCAAATGTAACCAACATGGGCAGGTAACTCACCTTGATGGTGTAATTTTTGTGAGGTCTTCGCCCATTGTTTTGATAACTCGTCGTCCAAGAGCACACAAACCCACAGCTATGCCCACTCCTCCATAAGCGAGGATCCATATAGGGACTTGGGCCTTCTGTGTAGCACTACCAGTTGTGGCCGTGATCCAGAGAGCAACCAGAGGGCCTATTGCGTTACTGTCAACATATGCAAATACTATTCTATATAGCTTTTCCTTCGCAAGTAAGTAAAACATCTCTAATGCAACCATAAAATGAGGTATATATACATCTGGCACTTAATGCAGATGGTAGCTTAAACCTTTACTTTAAAAACGCCTTTCTACGCCTTTAAAAACAGAGTACACCCAGATCAGACATCTGACCAGGGTCTGCTCTGTTTGCTAATGAAATAATATAGATATTATTCTGAAATTTCTGCCGTGGCCAAAATGTCCTGTGTTTGTGTGCCATCATAGAAATTAGTTTAATTAATATTCATGATGTCACTGTTTCTTACATGAATATTCATTGTTGAGGGTTAATGCTGGGTGACAGTTATAAACAAAAGTCCTATAGTTTATTTATTAACCCTTCGCTTGCTGAATTTTAAAATACATTTCTCCTTCTTTACACATGCCCTGTTATATAATTACATATATCTTCACTGTGTACAAGTATTTCGCTGTGCAATCACTGCTGTGGAGTGCGCTGGTTGCACAATCAACTTGTAAATAGTGCAGACCCTGATGAGACAGCTCCTGCAGGAGCTGTCTCATCTGGGTCTTCACTATTTACAGGTATGTATATTGACGTGAATAGCAAGCGAAGGGTTAAGTGGTTGCATTACAGAGGATCTACGTTGTTGATTCATTATACACAACGTTTATTACATAATTATATTATCCCTCTATCTTATAGATACACATTAACCCATTACCTCATAGGATATTTTTAGATACAACCTCTTTGAATAAATCTACCGAAAAGGAGCATTAATCAGAGAAAAGGAACATTTTAGAATTTTTTAGTTTGAAACCATTGTGATAAAAATCACAATGGTTTCACAAAGTGACTTCTTCCGAGTCGTCAAAAGTCGTCATTATGAGGGAATGGGTTAACAGACTAGACCAAATTCGGATGACTTCTGTAGGAGCCGTCTCACCAAGGTCTGCTCTGTTTGCATGTCAGATTATGCCAAGGTCTATATTCCTATACTATTAAGCATATTCGTTTAACAAATATTCACGATGTCATTAAAACACGAATTCAAGTATGCATGTTCACATTCTTTATCGTTACAGTTATCGTTACTTACACGCAAACACTACAAGGGCAAACGTAGAAAGGCCGATAACTCTACAATTTAATCTGAATACACCCGTAGAACACAACATACCTGACGTCATTTCCGCCGTGAGCGAATGACCCAAATACAGCTGTAAGAACTTGCAGGACGGAAAAGAGTCGTTTCGTTTCAGGTTTATCCACCACCTTGTCACGTGCACTTTCTAACTTTTTCTGAAATTAGAAAAATAATTACATAAATTCTCTGCAGATACATGTAGAGTATCTTACATGTGCATTTTTCCAATCAGTTTTATAAGAACTATTCATTATTAAAATAATTCGAGACAACCCCTGTTGACCGTCGTATTGATCTTAGTTAGTGGGTTCAACTATAAGAAACTAAGAATATTTTCTACACTGACTTGTCGTTTCTAGTTTCTACCACGCATTCTAACAACAAAAACAACATCGACGACAACTCTGGTCAGAGAATACATTTGAAGCTTTTCATAGTTATCTGGTTGTTGAAGAAGTTAGCCGGATGAACAAAGTGTTATTACCTTTCCATCAGTATAATCTATTTCACCAGCAAACACAATGGGGCCATCTTCAGTTTGAGATACGGCAAATACACCATTTGAAACACCACCTGTGATAATAAGTAACCATTAGTGCGATTATAATAATTTGCATTTGTACGAGATCAAAACTAAATGGAAATACATTTGACTTAATGAAACAAGTTCTATTGGTTTGTTCTTGTTACTTTCGGCTATAACACTGAATTATAGTGTATGCGTTATACCACTGAATTATAGTGCATGCGTTGTACCATTGAATTATATAGTGTATGCGTTATACCATTGAATTATAGTGTATACGTTATACCATTGAATTATAGTGTATGGGTTATATAATTGAATAATAGTATATGCGTTATACCATTGAATTATAGTGTATGCGTTATACCATTGAATTATAGTGCATGCGTTGTACAATTGAATTATAGTGTATGTGTTATACCATTGAATTATAGTACATGCGTTATACCACTGAATTATAGTGTATGCGTTATACCATTGAATTATAGTGCATGCGTAAATGCGTTTATATAGATCACTTTAACATTTTGCATCCTGCGGGCGGATGAATTATTATCTGTTCAAAGAGTTTAGATCCAGATAAGACGGCCAGTAATTCGGTGTCTCTTCAGAATCAGAACTGTTTGATACTCGAGCCGTCTTGTTCAACAAAAATGCAATATAAATCAGTTGTGACAACTGAATGAAGTTGATGGCGTTTTATACAAGCAAGAGTCTTTTTAGCAATCTAAAGGTTAATATATATAAATGACCATCACAAACGCATACAAGGAGCAACGGAAAATACCATAAAACCATCTGGGAAAGTGTCGCAATAATTTGGCAAGCAGTGTAGATCTAGGTCAGTTAACTCTTTGCAATGTATGTTACCAAACTGGTGTCCACAACAATGACGATTATTTCATAAGTACAGTAGAACTTCTCTTAATTGGACTTCCAGTAGAGGAGATTTTATATACCTTTAGGCAGATGACTTCTTAATACATGATGAAAGTCATGCAGAAACACCTGGCTCCAAGACCGATATTTATACTATATTTAACGTCTGGTCTAGAGGGGTTTTACTGTAGTGAAAGATTATTTAGTGTGGACAAAAATATAGAATTTATATATTCTTACCTTTTGCATCAATTGGAAGTCCGTTTTTCTGCATATCAGACTGAGTAATAGCTGTTACAACTAGTGCGTCCTGGTCAAATCCTGCAAGAATACATAACACTGTCTATAGTGACTATAACATAAATAAAAGTCGGTGTCTTATTTGCTCCCAGTGGATTCTTCAATGCTTGTATACTGGATTAGTCCATTTTTTATCTATGGGATATCTGGTCTAAATTTTCATTTTGTTTTGTTTTGTATTGAATTTCCTATCAGTAAATAATGTAGACTCTGATTAGACGCCGCATGATGAAAATTTAATGATAAAAACATGTAACATAACACCTGTACTGTGACATAATAAAACGTGCAACATAAGTCTACATTGTTTGCCTACGTCCCATATATGGGATCGTGGGCGCAAATGGGTTAAATAATATGAGAGTAAATGGGTTAAAGTATGAAGTGATATTATATATCATTAGGAACACGACTGACTGACGTCATAGAGGACCCATTGTGTTCGTGATGTACCATGGTACCGATTACTCACCTTTGTTTGTATAGGCTGGTGGTGAAACTGTCATTTGGGCTTCGCCTTTCTCAACCACATCTCCTACTTCCTCTGAAAATCATATGGAAACAATGATAACAGGACAATAAATCTATTTGTTGATAACTGATTTGCTTCAGAACAGATTTCTTTGTCCTTATTTGTTTGTATAGGTAAAACTTGTCTATAGCGAGCATATATTGAATAAAGTTGAAGGTCTGTAAGAGCAGGTGATTGTTTTACCCTGTCCCTATTCTATGTTTATTCCAAATTTCAGTATTTACTGAATATTCATGGACAAATTAGTCTGGTCTGGGTCTACTTTGTTTACAAACGCGTGAAAACACGTTTGTATGAAGGAAATGTGGTTGATGCAGGACGAAAGCTGCTGTTTTATGTGATAAATAGATAAATATTATAAAATATTTACATACAATAAAACATTAGGAAATATACACTTCTGTTTTCAATACTTACTTTCAATCTTGTGTCGCAGTCTTGGTACTACGACGAACTGTATGAATAGTCCAAGGAGTATAGCTGGTACGAAGGTCAGTATAAAGGTGCCATAGAGAGGGATCTTGTCGAAGTGCAACACTGTGGACAAACAAACAAATAATCACATTAATAATCTAGATGTTATCATTAAAACCAAAGCCATTGATGTTCTAACTGTTTGCATTTTATATTGGATATGAACACATCAATATTTGCCCATGTGGCAATGGAAGACACTGTAGAACCAGATCCTGATCTGATGACTCCCAAGGAATCTATCTAATTCTTATCTAAAAGGGCGTTTCTACCAGGTGACGGGTTAACCATGTCTTAATCGAAGTATTGACTAAATCTAAATTTAATTGTCAGTCTTACCTGTAGTTGGTAGGTTAAGCCTTTCACCGCCAATGTCGCAAAATTACACCACGACAAATAGTGCAGTCCCAGATCAGACGCCGCCTTTTCAAGGCGGCGTCACTTTTTGTCTCAAACTCTAATCCTATATCTGTGCTTTATTCCCTTGATTTTTATTTATCTCATTTCCTTATTTTATCAAATGATTTAACAACAGTGGTTTGCAGACGACACTTAGAAAATTCGCGCCGAAACGGTTAATGCAAGACGACAAAATGAATAAAACCAGTTCTCTATTACATGTAACCCTTTCCTCCATATAAACGATTGTTTATACACGTTTGCAAACAGAGTAGACCCAAAGCAGACGGCTCCTATAGGAGCCATCTGATCAGGGCCTGTTCCGTTTTGCTGATATAATTTGACAGTTCTGTTTTCCCTACATTCTCAAATGGCTACAATGTTCCACCTTCCGTATTTCAGAGGGCCCCTCTGATCTGGGTCTACCCTGTTTGCACATGACAGTGCATTCGTACCTGGGGTTGAAAGGGTCAGTAAAGCGAAGTAAGGGTTAGATTGGTTTTAACCGCAATTTACATTTACATGTTACTTACATTTAGACCCTTTGTAGAATATGGAGAATAAGTTGACAGCAAGAGTTACTGCGTAAAACACAGGAAGAAAACGCAGACCATTTCTGAGTGGCTTCGCCTGTAAATCGGAAGCGAAACTTGACAGTGAATTATCGAATGACATCTGGAACGCTCAATGAGTTTGTTTGCTTTATTTATTTGTTCTGTTTCAATTCTTAATTCTGACAATCATGTAATATCATGTTAAGATATGATCAGTGAGTCAAAATGTTTGGATAATGTCAACACATCTTTCCTTTATATAAACGCCTTTTTCACGCCTCTGCAAACAGAATAGACCAGGAATCAGACGGCTCCTGTAACAACCAGGGCCTGCTGTGTTTGCTCATGAAATTATATAGATTACATCTACAGTTTCTGCCAAGGTAAAAATGTTTCGTCCATGTATCAGTGTAAAAGATCAGTTCATGAATATTCAAGATGCAATTATTTCTAGCATGAATATTGAACATGAACACATTAAAAAAAAAATACAATTCCCAAATTGTTAACCCTTTCCCTGTTCTGTATTTAGGCCAAATTTCAATACCGACTGCATATTCATTAACAAAATAGTTATAAAGAAATATGGAAGGTGGAACAGTGTAGACATTTTAGAAAGCAAAGAAACAGATCCATTAGCAAACAGAGTAGACCCTGATCAGACGGCTCCTCTAGGAACCGTTTGATCTGGGTCTACTGTGTTTGCCAATGCGTGAAAACACGTAATATGAGGGAAAGGGTTAATTGTTGAAAGGATCAAGATCACTAACGACAATTAGGCCTATAGATAACAAACAGTGAATACCGTGAATAGAAGGTTCCCAATGAAGCATTCTTATCTATGCTGTGTGCAAATGCCAGTACACTCATTCTTCTGTATTTTAAACATTTACCAACATATCTGATGAAAATCTCCTGATAAAAACATGTAACATTAACCTGTACAATGACATAATAAAACATGTAACATAAGGCAAATAACATACCTTGCACAGTACGAAGATGTCCACAATCTTGAAAAGGATTATTGAAAAGATTCCAGCAAGAATAGGGGACGAGAACCAGGAAGCAACTGAAATAAAATCGCAAAACAATCAGTAAAACTTTTGTACGATATGGAATGTTTTGTTGGCAATTGGCTTCTAATGGATTTCGGAGCCGACTGTCTGCTATAAACGTCATTTCTGAGATATAGAGATGTATACAGTTTGGATACTGTGCAATTTTGAGCAGACATATTTCTCAACAGGGGCAAGGGTTAATTGGTTTTCTGCCCATTTACATTCAGACTTTTAAAAAAACTCACCGATCATGAGGAGTTTGATTCCATCGATTCCTTTTACGCCATGGACGACGAGATGGAAGCCAAGTGTTGCACCAACAGTACTGTGCGTGGTGGACACCGGGAGACTGAGGAATGTCGCCATCAACAGCCAGATACACGAGCCTGCAATATGGACCAGACGTACATTTTGGTGTTGAGTACTCCTATAGGAGCAACTGCTCTATTTATCACAATGGTTTCAAACTACAAAATTTTAAAATTTTACTTTTCTCTAGTAAATGCTCCTTTTGGGTAGATTCATTCAAAGAGGCTGGGTCTAAATATAGCCTATGGAGGAAACGGTTAAAGGCGTCCGTGTTTCTTACCATTTACCATATGAGCATGCATTTGAGAAATAACATTGCGACTATTATACAAATGAGTTTTATAATGGTATGTGAGCACAAGAACCTACCAGTAAGAGCTGCGGTACTTCCGGCCATAAAGACCTCCTCCGTGCCGTTGGTGTACATATCCGGGTCGACAATGCCTTTTCGTATCGTGTTCGAGACCTTCGAACCTAGTGGTTAAAGAACAGTTATAGTGAAACATAAAGTCTCTATACCTCCTGAATATTCATGAAATAAAGTATGACATTATATATATTAATTCAGTAGGAATTAAGACAGTACTGTTCGAAAAAGGAATCAAGGCAGAGAGCTTTCTGCATGACTTTTACCCTACATTAAGCTACTATCCGTGTTATAGACCAATAATGGTACGTATTTGAGTGTTCGAATAATCGAGTTTTTACTGTAGAAATCGGAATGAAGAGAGTACTTATCGAAATACGAGGATTTAGTACATTATTAATCAACACATGAATAATCGAAATAGGAAATAGCACTGTACTATTCGAAACAGGAATTGGCACAGCACTATTCGAAATATAGAATAAAAATAGAAATTGGACAGTTGTATTGGAAATAGAAATACCTATGAGAATGGCCCCTGCGATGTTGCAGATAGACCCGATGATGCAAGCTTGTTTAAGGGTGAGTACTTTAGCCCCAACCGAGGTGCCAAAAGCGTTAGCCACGTCGTTTGCCCCGAGCCCAAAGGCCAGGACAAAGGCTATGATAAAGCCTACGATGACCAGCCACAGCCAGGATTCGTCATATAGCATAGTCATTGTTCTGAAACAGTATAAGAATAAATTGATACAGAAAACTGTTTTAACCATTTCGTTCCCGTGGAGTGTTCCTTAAAAAGCACATAGGTCAACAGTGTAGGCCCAGATCAGAAGACACTTTTTATTAGCCCTCTGATTAGGGCATGCACTGTCTGTTCAACTCATAAATGTCAATGACTTATTCAAGAAAATATTTTGTTTGCTGTGCCCCCTCCACATGAAAAATGGATATGTTCCAGAGTAAGGTATGGGCGAGTTTATCTTATATGATATGGGTGTAAATGGGTTAATCCTTATCCTGCTGTAAAATAATTTCTGTTTAAAATTACAAGTTTTACTTAATTCTGATTTGTTCATTGTAATGACGCCTGTTGACTGACTGTCAAACAGATTGGATCTTGATGAGACGCCGGGTAACTCCAGGTGCGGATCCAGGATTTCAGATTAAGGGGGGGGGGGGTAGAAGGGGGGATAGAAGGGGGGGGGGGGTTACAAGTTTTTTTTATTGTAGTGACATAAATAAATAGTGTGTTTGTAATACATGTTGAAAAAGAGCTGTGTTTATGGCAGGTGGCTGTTTAAAGCAAGGTGAAAGTAAAACCATAGGAGCGTTCTGTTTTACTTTCACCTTGCTTTAAACAGCCACCTGCTCTAAATACCAACTAATTAACACAATTTAGTGGTCGTTATAGAGAGGTTTTACTGTATATAGATCTAAAATATTACTATACAATTTGTTTTGGCAATTTTAGGGGGGCGTACGCCGGCTCCGGCCCTCTAAATCCGCGCCTGAACTCGGCGTTTCATCAGTATCCAAAATGTTTGCATATATGCAAATGATGCTGAGCGTAAAACAATGAGGTTGAATGTGTGACGAAAACATCGATAAACTGTTTTCAATTCTTATCATGTGTACGGGTAATCTGGTGATGTTGCATGCCTATCACAGTTATGCTGACTGACCATGCACTTGATAGAAATTGTCACCCTTTATCAGATGTAAATTTATGTTAAACATCATGCATATTAATTAGCCGCATCATGAATATTAATTAGGCAAATGAACAAAGACGTTATAGGCACTGGTCGAAGCTGTGATATCGTATCAATATTCTATAATTTCTTCAGCAAACAGAACAGGCTCTGAGCAGACAACTCCTATAAGAGCCGTCTGACCTGGGTCTACTCTGTTTGCAGATGCGTCTAAAGGTGTATCTATGGAGTAAAGGGTTAAGCTGAACAAGCTAACAATGTGGACTATTACTATAGTAACAACAGTGTAATAAAGAAATCCGATTTTGGCAATGTTGCAATTTTGAGAATAATTGTATAAGCAAAAGGAACAGACCCTGGTCAGTTATTAATTGTAATTCAATTATTTTGTAAAATATACAACTCCATAAATCAAAATATCTAAATATAAATGACATTTACCTTAAACTAATTTAGGATGTCTTAATTTTCGGTTATAAGTACTCTTATGTGCAATAAATGTGAAATAATTTATTTACCTTGTCTATCAATAAAATTCACTCCAGAGAAATTTACAGCTTCTCAAGATGAGTTGATTGCTTGTTCAGCTTGTCAATGAGTTTGGAGAGCCCAGACAAGTTTGATATTCTTGGGCTTCCGCTGCCCATTTTATAGATAGCTTTGTCTGCCAATTCATGAGTGAAGGTATAGTGCACTGGGTGATTCATAGAGAAACGGGTGACCGTTTAGACACGTTTACCAATTATCACGTAAGACTGAGATAAGCTCACCGTACACGAGTGAAACTTTAAGTGAATAGTAACATTTAGGTTGACGACAGGTATGGGTCAGCAGGGGTCACGGTGATATTTCATGCGCTTGTAATGTACCCGGTGCAGCGGTTAACCTTTAAAATGATAATCAATTATAACATTTGCAAACAGTTTAGATCCAGATGAGACACCGATTAGCTATTTTTCTCACCAGGATTCACACTGCCTTGGCACGGAAACTGGTGGAGTTTTTTGCTGATATTGATTGATGCAGTTTGTATCAAGACATATTGATACGAATTCTGAAGGGAACGAAGTTTTGTACATTACAGCTATTCTATGATACAACGTGTAAAAGACATGCACTGACAAACAAAGACGGAGACAGAAAACAAATCTTCCAAGACAATGTCAGCGGTGAAATTAGGCCAATATCCAGACTATTTGGAACTATCACCACGCTAAATAACACGCAGTCAGCAAACAAAGAGAGTAGACATTTTTGTATTTCTTTTTTAAAACTTGCGTATAATGATGGAAAATTGGGTTCTGCTAAGACAAAGAATCACTTGGAGTCTCATCTGAGGATGTAGATCATTGGAAAGACTGAAGTCCGTTCTGCCACATCCTCGAGGTTACATTTCTAAACACACATGAATCCGTATGGCAGTGTGATAAATGTACATGGCTTACACTGTCACACTCACTGGTGGATAGCATTGCATGATCGTAACCCTTACAACGCTGGATTTTCAAATGGACTATTCCAAAATTCAAACAGGTTAAGCTTATGGTGAATATTTAGGGAGTATTCTAAAGAAAAGTGTAACATTACAAATAGTGCAGTCTCTGATGAGAGGGCTCCTCTAGGACCCCTCTCATCTGGGTGTAAACTGTTTGCCAGTTACATTAGTGACTCGTGACCCGCACTGTAAGCCAAAGCAATTTAGGCCATCGAAATTGTAATTTGAAATATTCAGCGAGAACAGCATAGCTATTCTCAAGCTACTAGTAAATTAATGTAGAAGTCTTGAAGCGCAGATGGAACAGTAACGCAGAAAGCTCCTATTGGAGTTTTCTGCATTACTTTTGTCCTCCATGAAGCTACCAGCTTTTTTATACATATATTAGACCTCTGTCTCTCTCGTGGTGGTCACTACAGCGAGGTTTTGCTGTTAGATGTATGGCTTTTACACGTCATGTGCACATGGGTCAGTTAATTCTTGAATAGTGATCAGAGCAAACACACACGGTTCGACGTATAGTTTAATGTTGTTTCAACAATTGGTTTTCTTCTTATTTGTTAGTAAATTAATGCGGATTGGAGCCAAATGTTAAAAGGTGAGCTGGAATTTATTCATGTTTCAGCATTTACCGGGTAAATATGGATATTGATTTATGACATATGACCATAGTATGACATATAGGGTAATGCAGATCAAGAGTCACATTATTTCATAAACAAACATAGCAGGCCCTTATCAGAAAGTTCATACTGGGTCTATTCTGTTTGCAAAAGTACAAACAATGGGTCTATATCATGATAAAGGTAAAATGCAGAAGAATTTTGTTTTCTTCAGATGTGTGAATTAAATAACTTTTGAAATAGGAGGCTTTAGTTACAAAATATATCTGACAATCTAGCAGGTTATTAGGACCCTTGGCATACGACCATATTTATGAAACAATAAATGTATTTTTGAAATAAAATTACTTGGTTGTATACTTTTTAATGTTAAAGAATAAATGGGTATACTATTGGAACACAGGTAGAGGTATTTGACTAAACTTATATACAGTAAAACCTCTCTATAGCGGCCACTAAATTAAATCAGGTATTTTGTATTAAAGGCATGTGACTGCTTAAAGCAAGGTGAATGTAAAACAGAACGCTCCTATATAGGAGCGTTCTGTTTTGCCTTCACCTTGCTTTAAGCAGCAACCTGCCCTAAATACGAACTATTTGGCACAATTTAGTGGTCCCTATAGAGAGGTTTTACTATACAGGGCTATACTATTGCAATATACCTAGATATTCTAACCAAGGCTTAAACTATAATGGATTACCGTTTGCATTTAAAAGAGAAGCACAAACACTTGATGTAGTCGAACGTTACGTACAGTAAAACCCAGCTAATGCGACCACCTAAAAAGTGTATAATTATAGTTGCTAAATGCAGGTGGTAGCTTAATGCCGGACAAAGGTAATGTAGAAAGCTCCTAGAGGAGATTTCTGCATTTCTTTTGTCCTGCGTTAAGCAACCACCTGCTTATTAAGACACTTATGTTTATTCATTTATTGGTCGCATTAGAGGGGTTCTACTGGGTTTTTTTAATCCTTAACCTCATTAATTCTTCATGTAGGAAATAATGACATCATGCATATTCATTTAAGAAATAATGACATCGTGAACAATAATCAGTATCAACAATAATCAGTTGAATATTTAAAATGGTATTATAAATAAGCTAACTGTTGATCATGACAACAAATTATAATTACATGTAGATCAATATTATTCAAGAGATCAACAGAGCAGACCCTAATCAGAAGATTCCTAGAAGAGCCTTCAGATCTGGGTCTACTCTGTGTGCAAATACATTTTATTTTAAGCGCGTTTCTGTAAGTGAAAAGGTCAAGGGCATTGTACAAACAATTTTTAAGTTATATTTGAACAGGATGTGTGCGTTCCTGTAAGTGAAAAGTTCAAAGGCAAGACACATACAGGTTTAAAGTTATATTTGAACAGGATATTTGCTATAGATAGACCATGGGTATTTCCACGTATGGGCCATCGTTAATTGGCTGTCTCCTGATAAGAATTAATCCTTACCTCTCCGCTAACACGTTCCCTTATATAAACGCCTTCACGCATTTGCAAACAGAGTAGACCCACATCAGACGGCTCCTGTAGGAGCTGTTTTTCATGGTCTGCTCTGTTTGCGCATGGACTTTGATAGTTCTGTTTCTTTTCCTTCTCAAAGGGCTATAATATTCACCTTCCATATTTCATTATAACTGTTTCGTCAATAAATATTCAGTAGGTACATTAAGAGCTCTATAAACCGGACTTTCAATTTAGTATAAATATCGGTCATGGAGACAGGTGACAGCTTAATACAGGGTGAAAGTCATGCAGAAAGCTCCTAGAGGAGCTTTCTGTATGACTGTCGCCATGCAATAAGCAGCCAACTGCCTAAAAGTATCTCTATTCTTCTCAAATGGAATTCCGGTTTAGTTAGGTTTTCCTGTATTGAACTTTGAAATAAAGACAGAAAAAAGAATGTGTTAAAAAACAGGTCAGTAGTCAAAGTTAGCTCTGGTGCAATTTTTGCTACTTCCATTTCGATAAAGCTATTAAGAACTATTCACCAAATGTCAAACAGACCAGATCCTAATGAGACACCAAGTTACTCTGTGCCGCATCTGGATCCAAACTGTTTGAAAAAGCGTGTCATGTCACTCAATGCAATTTATTGGATAATACTGTTTGCCATAAAGCAACATTATGTTCTTATGTACGTTATAATAATTATTATTATAATATAAACACCTTTTACTTTATTAATATTAATGTAAGAAATAATGCCATCATTCGTATTAATTACATTGTTTTTATAATGTCATATCGAGGGCTTGGTGCAAAACTATTCTAACTCCTTCACTTTGTGAAGGAGTTAGAATAGTTTTGCACCAAGCCCTCGATATGGACTAGGAAGAATCTGTCTGATAATAACTATATTAGTTCTTAAGAAAGCAGAGCAGACCCAGATCAGAAGAATCCTACATGAGCGGTCTGGTCTGGGTATACTCTGTTTGCATAGACATAGAAAGGCGTATTTATGGAGGAAATGGTTAATAGTGACAGCTGATTAACGAACTAATTTTATATTAACCATACAGGAGCTTGTCTGACTTGTGTTTATGCCGTTTACAAATGTATAAAATGGCGCTTATATAAGGTAAATGTTAAATGTACATGTATTTTGGAAACAATCAACAATACACAGCATCAAGAGAAAGAGCAAAAGAAGCACACAAAAAAAAGTAACCAAGGATAATAACTGAATAAGTGTTTAGTTTCTGTTCTTATCTGTGACTATTATTCATAATGTGTACATATCAAAGTAAATATATTTCAAGATTTAAACTGAAACAAGGTCCGTGTCCGAAATAAGTAACGACGCTGTAAAGATATCAAGCTTTGTAACCTTTAATTCATGAATAATCACATCAGAAATAGTGACACCATAGATATTTTATCCAGTCACCAGGCTTCTCTAGTGACATAATAAAGGGGGTGCAAATAAACTTAGGTTTATTAGGTTACTTCCGGTAGTGGAAGGTTTATTAGGTTAGTAGATAGGCGTAATGATTCTATAACCATGGAACTATTTTAGTTTTCTGTAAATATTCATAAACATGTTGATGGAATAGATCTAACAGATCTATTTGGTCACCAGAAGAATTATTCAAATGAGAAAAAATAAAAATAATTGGCTACAGCTGGATTCGAACCCGCGCCTGATCCTACAAAAACTAATTCTAATCTCTCTAGAGACGTCGCCCTTACCGATTACGCCACTGAGGCCACATACAAAATAACGTTGATTTATCACTTTTATTAATTTAATCCACCGCTGGCAAAACCCGTTTTTGATAAAAATCAAACCTGGAAGCAAAGATTGACAGATAAATAGTAAATGTTTTCTTTTCACTCTCATGATTATTTGATTGATAAACTCTTACAGGGGCGGTGATAGTCATAAACCTAAATATAGCCTGTTCAGTTCCATCGATTTCTGAGTGACGTTAGGTAGAATCTAAAAATAGAAACCGAGACTACGTAACTCGAATTTGACCAAAGAATATAGACCATGTCTGTTTGAAATAACTTCTCGACCCTCGATTCAAATCATCTTATTTTTCAATTTCAACCACGTTTCCCTACTAGTAATACAAGCATCGAAACTATATTCCTCTGCGGTAGCTCATTAGATCTATTTACGTCTAAATGGAAGTGAAAAGGGAGGGACCCGTTGATCGAAAAACTGCATTTTCAATGTAAATTATTTCAAGAGTGTTATGAGTCTATAAAAAAGACATATAACTATATTGACTGGATAAATCGAATAATAGGTTAGTGCCGTAGATGGGACGCCTTTATCCGACTCGGAGAGAAAACAGTTGAGGCTCGGCAAGCCTCGCCTCAACGTTTTCTCCCCTCGTCGGATAAAGCGTCCCATCTACGACACTAACCTATTATTCTCTATAACTCTTCCCCTCATATAAACGTGTTTTCACGCATTTGCAAACAGAGTAGACCCAGATCAGACGACTCCTATAGGAGCCGTCTGATCATGGTCTGCTCTGTTTGCCAACGGAATTTGATAGATCTGTTTCTTTAGTTTCTAACATTGCTACGATGTTCCGCCTTCCATAGTTCATTTCACTATGTCCATGAATATTCAGTAGGTAATGGAATTTGGAATAAACATAGAACCGGGAAAGCGTTAATTACACCCTAGTGACAACATAAATATCAATTACTTGATTTCTTATAACGACATTGTGAACTAGAAAATCGGTTCTATAGTTTTTATTAACCCTTTCCTGTCAGAGTATGGTCTGTTTGCAAAGGCGTTAACAGTCGCTTCCGGAAAATAAAAGGTTAACCCTTCTCATAAATATCTGTCCATATACGGTTATAAGATCTTAACCTTTTCGGCGCCAAATTTCTAATTGTCGTCTGCAATTCAAGTTTGTTAAATCATTCAGTAGAATAAAGAAATGAGATAAATAAATGCCAATTTCAAAGGAATAAAGCACATGTATAGAAATAGAGATTGAGACAAATAGTGAAGTCCCTGATCAGATGCCGCTTTGAAAAGGCGGCGTCTGATCTGGGACTGTACTATTTGTCGTGGTGCATTTATGCGACTGCGGCTGTGAAAGGGTTAATATGCTAAGCGCGATATGACTTGTATCCAGATTAGACGCCGTGTAACCCCCTGTCTCCTCAGGGTCCAAGCTGTTCGACACTCGGTTAAAAAGCGTATTATCGAATCGAAAGTGAGTACAAATGTAACAGATTTAAATTTGAATACTGCATATCTGTTGTCAACCCTTTTACAGTTAGCAATCACGCTGGCCTCTTTGCATGTACGCCGACAAGAAAGATTTTATTAGTTACACGGTTATTTGGCAGGGTGTACGGGCTGGTATGACCGGGTTAGATCCCGTATTTCCTGAGGCGTTAGCCGAAGGAAATACGTGGTCTAACCCGGTCATACCAGCCCGTACACCCTGCCAAATTACCGTGTAACGAATTTATTACCAGTCATAGATCCGATTTACCTAATTAAGAAACGAACAACTCTTATTTTGCTGACATTGGATATCTAATTGTATGACGACATGACAAAGAAAACATGACGTCATCACAGAGCAAATATGACGTGGTCTCAGAGCAATTTCGAAAGAGGAATTGAAACTTCACTTGTAAACATTAACGGCAACACGTTGTACTGATAAGTTGATAGTGTTAAATTGAGGAACGTATGAGGTACAGTTTTTTACGTTTATTATCGATTATTTGGTCGTAATCCATCCAGAATTATTGGATTAAGGACGATATGAAATTTCGAATCGACGCTAAAAATAAAAACAAAACGAATGACGTCACGCGTCAAATTTGAATAATTCTGTATTCTCCGTGGAAGCCGCTGAATACGGTACTGTACACCCCGGCAGTTTTCGGCAAACTGACCAATCAAATTCCAAGGATTTACTCTGACTGGTAATAAAGCACTCTATGAAGGCGACCTCTTAAATCCGGAAACGGAAGTCGGACTCGTTTTTGTCGTACCCTTTATTACTTTCTATAGTTACTCTGTTTGCAGCTCAATCATTGAGTACACTAACGATAGGTGGATGCAGTTACTTCACTTACACTGTAAATATGTTTTCGTTTTACATGCACTTGCCACCGCGGTTGTTGTAGATTAGTCGGAGAGGGGATACGTTTATTTACATTATTTGTCTTATAGGGTGGGGATGGAATAAGTGTGAGGTTGGGCGCCCAAAAACCGGTTTAAACCCCCAGTGACTCTTGTCACTGACCGTTCCAAGGCGGTACTTCCATCTTCCCCTATTGTATGTTTGTTTTGCGTTTGTGAATCTCTTTATGTTTTTATAGTTATGTACATTTACTGTTTCCTTGTGTTGCTGTTCCGGCTGCTGCTTGTTCTGTATGTGGTGTTTCCTGCATGACTCATTTTTGTACTTGAACAACATTTTATTTTTCCGCGGGCTAAGGGTCACTAACATGTTTTCCACTTGAGAAATTTGAGAAGAAACATTGCGGGATTGAAATGTCAAGTTAACAAATTTTAGCGAATGTATCTTATAACAGCATTTGAACTGTATTATTGTCAATTTGTATAGAAAGAAAATGTATTACGCACTGGGGTATTGATTTGATAGTCCCTACTTACAACGCGTCTAACGAAATGTATAGAAATTACATAAAGCATTTATTTATATGCTAAAAAGAAGTATATTGCAAGAAAACAGATTAAATAAATGCTGAAGAAAACACAACTTTCTTATATTTGATATCTACGGAAGCTTAAATGGACCATCCTTATATGCAATAAAATGGCTAAAAAATTAAAGAGTTACGTATCTTTAATATATTTAAGACAACGTTTTCTGTGTAGTTAAATAAAGACTAATATGAATTAAAAATATGCAATAAAATATATACTTGTAAAAGGCAGATGGTTTATATTAAACAAAATCTATTTATTTGTAAATTTTTAAGTTATAATTAAGGTAAAGAACTAAAAAGAACACATTGTATATTTACTAGAATAAAGTTCCTTTTACATACTACTTAAGTATTTTATATACTTAATGACTATATTGCCTGATATATTTTTGCGAACTATATCCCTTTGAAGTCAGAGGGTTGTATTAAATAAACGTGGTACCCTTTACGAAAAAATATAATTATTTTTTATATATTTCAAGAAAAATGATCTATTTATATTCCAAGGCGTAATATAAGACAGTCAACATATACATGTTATGTTATGTCTAACTCATAACTTTATCGTTTTAAAGTATTTTCATATCATATAACTACGAGCATTTTTACACATATATTCTTTATATAAGTGGGTCCATTTAAGTTTCCGTAGTATATGTATGTAAAAATTGAACAGAGGTCAGGCGGGATATTAGTACATGACAAACGAGAATCTACAGCAACATCAGAACACAAATAAAGTGAGCGCTCACGTGTGTATATACACACAACCTTCACACAACTGTTCCTTGCTGTATTTATTTTTTTCATAAAACGTTGTATACTCTTCTTTTGTTTACTTCAAAGGACGTTAATTTATTGATTATTTTTCCTAAAGACACAAGCTGTTGCCTGATTTCTTAAATAGCAATATTTTTCACTTGGTTGGTTTTATTTTCCAATGTTATTATTAGACAATCCAGATTCAAGAGTAACCTGGTGATCATAAATCACTGCATACTGGAGTTTTCAATTCAATTTTTATCCCTCATCCCTGCTATTCGCGACGTGATTCGCATTTGCAACAAACTGTTAAATAAACAAAATTTAAATCTTGTTTCGCTTCGGAAGTAGTCCAATTTGGCACAAAATCTTCATATCGTAGTAAAGTCACAACCTCACATTAGTAAGGTCACAACCTCACATTAGTAAGGTCACAACCTGATATTAGTATGGTCACAACCTCACATTATAGTAAGGTCACAACATCACATTATTATAGTAAGGTCACAACCTCACATTATAGCAAGGTCACAACCTCACATTAGTAAGGTCACAACCTCACATTAGTAAGGTCACAACCTCACACTATAGCAAGGTCACACCCTCACATTAGTAAGGTCACAACCTCACATTATAGTAAAGTCACAACCTCATATCATAGTAAGGTCACTACCTCACATTATAGTAAAGTCACAACCTCATATCGTAGTAAGGTCACTACCTCACATTATAGTATGATTACAGCCTCACATTATAGTAAGGTCACAACCTCACATTATAGTAAAGTCACAACCTCATATCATAGTAAGGTCACTACCTCACATTATAGTATGATTACAACCTCACATTATAGTAAGGTCACAACCCCACATTATAGTAAGGTCACAACCTCACATTATAGTAAGGTAACAACCACAAATTATAGTAAGGTCACAACTTCACATAAGTAAGGTCACAACCTCACATTAGTACGGACACAACCTCACATAAGTAAGGTCACAACCTCACATTAGTAAGTACACAACCTCACATTAGTAAGGTCACAACATCACATTAGTAAGTATACAACCTCACATTAGTAAGGTCACAACCTCACATTATAGTAAGGTCACAACCTCACATTAGTAAGGTCACAACCTTACATTATAGTAAGGTCACAACCTCACATTTCGTTACAAACATTTCTGTTTCTCTGTTGTATCCTGTTTTATTCGGGCTTACGCATATTTTCGTGTTTACGCATATTTTCGGGTTACGCATATTTTCGGGTTTATGCATATTATACAGTAAAATCTCGATTATTCGAATTTTCTTTATAGAAGAATTTAGACCATTGTAGGCAGGTTTTAACCCTTTCCCTGTTCTATGTTTATTCCAAATTTCAATACCTCCTGAATACTCATAGACAAAATAGTTATAACGAAATATGAAAGATGGACCGTTGTAGCCATTTTAGAAAGAAAAGAAACAGATATATCATATTCTATTAGCAAACAGAGCAGACCCTGATCAGACGGCTCCTCTAGGAGCCGTCTGATCTGGGTCTACTCAGTGTTTGCAAATGCGTGAAATCACGTTTATATGAGGGAAAGGGTTAAAATGCATACAATTTCCAGATATTTTACAAAAATCTGGGTTTTAGAAAAATCCCCGGAATTCAAACACATTATTCATTAATCAAAATTGAACAACGTTGACCGAATAATGTTTAAAAATATTATTGGTAATCGTTAGACAGTATTTCAGAAAGCATTCTTTTGCATCATTATTTCTTACATTTACATGTAGCCGTCTTTATCTTCTTTTGCATATGTCACTAATTTATTACGTCGAGACATTATAAATTGAAATGAACAAGATATTTCAGAACCGTCTGATCGAGGTATACTGCGTTTGTAAATGCATCAAAAACTTGAAATAAAAGGTTATTAAGAACGAAATACTCGCAAATAAGAAAATGTATATGAAAAATAGTTCCATGATTTGATTTACATGTAAATGTACAAAACACGAGGTCTGGTTGTATTAATTTGTGTGATACAATACCCTCTCCCATTGGCGCTGCTAGTTGACGAATATTAACCCATTACCGTATATTGATGCCTTTTGACGCCTCTGAAAACATTAACGTTTTGAAACCATTTTGATAAATAGAGCATTTGCTCAACGGGAGCAAAATGCTGTATTTTCACATGATTTCAAAACTAAATAATTCTATTTTTCCGGTAGATTTATTCAAATAAGCTGGGTCTCATTATAGTCAATGAGGGAGTTGGTAAACTAAGGTATAAATACCAGATAAATATTATTAGATTGGTAGCCACATTTGCTAAAGGCACTTTTTAATGCGAACACCAACAACTGTTGTTATGAAACAATTATGTTGGTTTCAACCCGTTATTTCCTAAACATTCATATAAGAAATAATACGGGAGCATTTGCATATTTATTAGCTGACTGGTATGTGAACATAGGACGTTTAGCATTGGCAGAAACTGGGATGATATTTATAACAATCTTTCAAGAAAAATCAGATTGTGTCTTCACTGTTTACAAAGGCGTGAAAAGGAGTTTTTATTAGGTATTGCCCTGTTTTATTGACCTGTCAAAATGTGAATATTCCTACGGCACTGAAAGGATATATTTAACTTGGGTAACCCTGTGTTTCAAACGTTTTTCACGCGATTCATAATAAATGTACAAGTAATAAGCCAAGTAGGAAACCTTTTATTAGCGGAAACAATCGATATCAGCCTAGGCTATTTATAGCGTGTTCAGCAAGCGTATAATTATTTAAATTTTGACAGGTTAATAAAACAGGACAATAATGCATTAAACAGTCACATAACAGACAGGTTGTTCTGGATTCAAAGTGAAAATAAACCACTACAAGTACACGATAATATTTATGTTTACGTAAAACTTCACAAATTAAAAAGAAACTTTTTGCAGGTATCCGCACATTGACGACAAGCGCCCTGTCGACACTATGTCATAATGCTTTGCGATGTATTGGTTCCAGACGAACTAGACCCGCCAGTTGGAACATACCGTGTTGGGGGAAATAGTAGAGTTCTAGATCTAGATGAGACCAATTCAAGAAGAGATAGACACTACTACCTTGGGAATTCATGTCGACATTTTGTTCCGGTGAAAGTATGTAATATTTATAACATTACACTTCTTGTTTCCAAGTCAATATAACGTAAATGATTATAATACACACGTCATATAACATATCTGTTATCTAAACAGCGATATGCACTTACGCACGTGCGTAACATAAATATGAAAGGTGAAAATATGATTATGGCCAAAATGGAACAAAACTCGAAGGCTACGGGATAGACTTTGATAAACGTTCTGTTTATTCGTGTAAGTCTTAAACATATCCTATCATATTGACTCCTTTTGACGCCCCTGTCCGGTGTCAGTTCATGTAAATGTGATTGGTATTATATCATGTGTCTGTGACATGCTTTCATGGTGTTGTAGCACTATATCTATCTCAAGTAGACACAGCGTCTCCTATAACTAAAACACTGTTGATAGGGGAGTTGCATGAGCGAAACTCTCTCACACATGTGCAATTGTTACTCTTACACAAAAACAAATAAGCCGATATTAGTTTTGATATTTTATTGATCAAAATAAAATAGTACATAGCTAGTACAGCAACGAGAAGGAAAACATAACTTTGTCTTCTATTGTAGTTTATGTAGAACTAGCTAAGCATTCGATCTTCTATAAGGTCAGTAAGCATTAATAATATAGACCCCAGTGGATGTCGCTAAGTGTCAAATAATGTAGACATAATTATACCACCCAACACTCCGAGGACACACTGTGTGATTAGGATTTCTAATATTTTGTCAAGGTGTGCAGTATAATCCTCAGATGCTACCGAGTGTCAAACAGTAAAATAAAGTCAGATATAAAAATAACATTCTAAAGCGGCCACCAAACTAAGATCTAATTCTTGGTCCTAAAGGCATTTGGTAGCTTAACCCTTTCCTTCATATAAACGCAAATTCGCGCATTTGCAAACAGAGTGTACTGTTTGTGTTTGACATGGTATAGATCTGATTCTACCATTTTTGTCAAAGCAAAAATGCCCATAGAAAAAATTACATTATAAAAACTTATGCTAACAAATTTCATTATTTCATTAGTTCTTATTTGAAAAATGAACAGGGAACGGGTTAATGCAGGACGAAAGTTATGTATAAAGTTCATGTTGGAGCTATCTGTATAACTGTCTTCCTGTATCAATCAACCAGCTACTTTTAACAATTTCCTCATATTGACGCCTTTTGACACCTCTGTAAAAGTCACTTTTTGATACCATTATGATAAATAAAGCAATTGCTCTATAGGATCAAAAGTGCTTTATTTATCACAATGGTTTCATAACTACACAATTACAGAACTTTCCCTTTTTCAGGTAAATGCTTCTTTTCAGTAATTGTGTTCAAAGAGGTTGGGGCTAATAAGATGATGAGAGAATGTTCGCTTTAGATCTACCGGGGATTTACAGTATGATATCTGAAAGTTCATTCTTGTTGCATTCTTGTTTATATTTAGAACTTTAAGATGCCTTTAAAAGCTAACATTGTCAGTGCACTTAGTCCTCCTGCAACCGGAAGTGTGACGAACCAGGCGAGGATGATGTTCCGGAAGAGCTTCCAGTCCACAGACTCACGTGACCTGACGCGGCCCACAATGACGACGCTGCCCACCTTGCAGTGAGTGGTGCTAACAGGAATGCCTATATTAGAAGCGATCAACACTGTCAGGGCGCTGCCGATCTCGATACAAAAACCACTGGAAATAATGAAGACCGGTAAAACCTATTTACAAACTATTGTATGTAGAGTTGAACTTCGATATCTCGAACTTCATGGGAACATACATGTTACTTCAAGATAATACAAGTACGAGTTACCCTATGTCTTATCAGAAAAAAATATTAAGTTAACAGCTAAATGCAGGCCTAAAACAATGCTGAAAACTCATGTGGGAGCTTTCTGTATTACTTTCGATCTGTATTAAGCTGTCACGTGTGTTTCTAGATATTCATAGTGATATATTTTAGAACCACAATTCTGTATTGTAAAGTTTAAACGGACCGACGTTTTACTTCGAGTTATCTCAAAGTTCGAGTTGTCTAAATTCGAGATATTAAAGTTCAACTGTGTATTTTGTGCATTATTGTTAAATCGACGATTCCGAAATAGTCTGTCATGCACGTGTTTGGAAATCGAATAATTGTCGACAATATCGGAACTCATTAAACACGCAGGACAAAGTACAACAGATTATGCTCGTTGTTGGGATTGCAGCAAAGTTTGAATCTTACATTTTTTTTCAATTATTTAGGACTTATTTATCAATAACCCTTTACTCCATATATACACCTTTCTATGCGTTTGCAAACAGAGGAGACCCAGATCAGACGGCTCCTATAGGAGCCGTCTGATCAAGATCTGCTCTGTTTGCTTATGATATACTGTATATATGATTCTACAGTTTCTGCCACAGCTAAAAGTTCCTGTGCTATTATAACACATTAATTTAATTACTATTTATGACGTCATACTTTTATACATACATATTCATGGAGGAAAGGGATAATCAGTCATACTACCCGTGGTTACACGCTGTATGATTTGATCATTAAAGTCAAAGAAGGCTGAAAATATCTATCCCTTTCCTTCATAAAACGCAATGGCACACAGAAAATACCCTGACCGGACGTCTCTTATAGGAGCCGTCGGACCAAAATCCGCTCTGTCTGTCTATGCAACTAATTATACAGTTTCTATCAGTGTCAAACATGTATGTGATCATCTGTCATGATATAAATTCAGCTAATCAATATAACACGGTGTCATTATTTCTTACATGAATATCAAAACGGGTACAGACTTAAAACAACCTTTTTTATCGTTTCTTTAACTTCTTGTTAATTTCAAAATGATCTCACCTTGACGGGGTTATTTTTGTTAGATCTTCTCCCATAGTTTTCATAACTCGTCTACCCCATACCCACAGTCCCACAGAGATTCCAATCCCTCCGTACACGAGGATCCATATAGGGACCGGGGCCTCCTGTGCACTACTTCCGTTGGTGGCTGTGATCCACAACGCTACAAGCGGGCCTATAGCGTTACTGGAAAAGGAGCAACTTAAATGAATTTCAAGATACATTGTATATATATATACATGCATAGGCAGAGCAATAAATAAAATTGTGTATTCAAATACAGTAGAAGATGTCTTAAGGGACCTTATATTAACTGGACACAGAACTCTTAAAGAGCAGGTGGTTGCTTAATACAAGCCAAAAGTAATGCAGAAAGCTCATATAGGAGCTTTCTGCATTACTTTTGACCTGTATTAAGTTACCACTTGCCTTACAGAACCATAATTAGACCTCTTTTTGAGGGTCGTTTAAGACAGGTTCAACTGTATTAAATCGCCATTTCTCCCCCGAAACCTATTGTTTGACCACTGTTTAGAATCGTCTCTTCAAGACGATTGTACAGTTGTCACAACATAGGCTTTGGTGGAGAAATAAAGGAGCTTTGCTTTAAAATGTTTTAATTTACGTCTGTGATAGATATTTCATTGAGTGAATATTTAACAGTTTAGATCATGAATATCCTTGAAAGGAACTATCTTGAATCATGGATATCAATTGGATCAATGATAATAATGGTCTTTTTCCTTATGTACTAATATTTACCTGATATTGATGCTTCGCTGTCACTGTTAAATACGCTTTTCTATGCCTCTGTAATAGTCACTTCTTGAAACCATTGTGATAAATAGAGCATTTGCTCCTTAGGAGCAAATGCTCTATTTATCACAATGGTTTCAATACTACATAATTCTAACATTTTCCTTTTCTCTAGTAAATGCTCCTTTTCGGTAGGGGGCCTCAGTGGCCGAGTGGTTATGGTCTTCGACCGACAATCTCTTAACCCCTCTGTGTTGTGGGTTTGAATCCCGGTCTGGGCATTTGGATTTTTTCATGTGAAGAAGCCTTCCAGCTGGCTTGCGGTAGGTCAGTGGTTCTAACTGGATGTTCTTCTGTGCACGAAAACAATAGAATTTGTTAATGTTCATGGGGGAGTTGTTAAGCGGTCGTTATAGGGAAGGTCTAATTGATGTTTGTACCTGACGTCATTTCCGCCATGCACGAAAGAACCAAATATGGCTGTAAGAACTTGCAAGAATTTAAACAGGGAGGCAATCTCTGGTTTATCTTCAACTTCATTACGGGCCGTTTGCATTGCATCCTGAAATATTGAAAATTATGCATGAAAGGAACTATGCTTGAAGCGTGTATGCTTGAAACCAGACACTTCAGAAACGATATTAAATAAATACATGTAAATAACAATGACAGATGATAATTGAATGTTTCAGGTGATGAAAAGAGTCTAGTTTTATATTTTCTATTAATACTTATCTACTTTCGTACCCAAACCTTCACCTAATGAATATTCATGTAAGAACCATTACCAAAATTAATAGCTTAACATGACATTAATGACATGAATACACGAATTTTAGGAATGACAGAAGCTTTACAATCCGATATATACAAACCCATTAGCAAATGGAGCAGACTACAATCCGATATATACAAACCCATTAGCAAATGGAGCAGACTACAATCCGATATATACAAACCCATTAGCAAATGGAGCAGACTACAATCCGATATATACAAACCCATTAGCAAATGGAGCAGACTACAATCCGATATATACAAACACATTAGCAAATGGGGCAGACTACAATCCGATATATACAAACTCATTAGCAAATGGAGCAGACTACAATCCGATATATACAAACCCATTAGCAAATGGGGCAGACTACAATCCGATATATACAAACCCATTAGCAAATGGGGCAGTCTACACTCCGATATATACAAACCCATTAGCAAATGGGGCAGACTACAATCCGATATATACAAACCCATTAGCAAATGGAGCAGACTTTGATCAGACAGTCCCTGCATTAGTCGTCTTCACTGTTGGCAAAGGCATAAGTAGGCCTTTATGACAGAAAAGGGTTAATTATAGACATCGGATTGTGATGTTACAAAATTTCTCCAAACATATTGACCAACCGCAATCGCGTACTAAAACTATTACTACAACGGTTAAACACTTTCAATTTGTTTGGTAATAGTCTTTAGTTAAAACATTACAGTAGAACCTCGCTACAGCGACTATATAATTAACATATGGCATTTAACCCATTCACTCATAAGATATTTTTTAGACCCAACGTCTTTGAATAAATCTACTGAAAAGGAGCATTTACAAACAAAAAGGAAAATTCTAGAATTGTGTAATTTTGAAACCATTGTGATAAATAGAGCATTTGCTCCTATGGAGCAAATGCTCTATTTATCACAATGGTTTCATAAACGACTTTTACAGAGGCGTCAAAATGCGTCAATATGATGGAATGGGTTAAAGACACACATCGGAGTTTGGTGTTGCAAAATGAGTCAATAAATTGTATTCCCGAAGCGCATGATAACATTAGTATTACCACTCTACATTTGATTTAAGAAATAATAAATTCATACCAGTGTTTTATCGTGCAATCGAACACTGGTAGGAGTTGAGATGCGTAGTAATTAAATTACGAGGCCGATAGGCCGAGTGATTTAATTATAAACATCTCAACGACCACCCGTGTTCGATTGCACGATAAAACACTGGTATAAATTTATTATTTCGATTCTAACACTTCAATTTAACTATAATTTGCACCGCGACAACGGCACTACGTTTCTTGTCGTACGAATTTTCGAAGCCATATTACGTCACGTTATGTCGTTACAGCTCGTGCGGTGTTTTATTGAGAATTCAAACATAGATACGTCCCTTCTTTGTTTATGTAGATGTGTGCGCGAGGTGTGTTAGAATACAAAATATTATACATAAATATTTGAAGTGCTCTGATCTTATATTTCGACCACTAAGGACCTTTTTCAAAGGTTATCATGTCAAAATACACGTCACATTTTTGTTACATGCATTCAGCCATAACATCAACGAGAATAATCTCTTTGATTTTATGGCTGAATGCATGTAACAAAAATGTGACGTGTATTTTGACATGATAATCTTTGCAAAAAGGCCTTTAGTGGTCGAAATATAAGATCAGAACACTTCAAACAAGTTTCCCGCCATATTTAAACGCGATTGAATCTATAACGAACCAAAATTTAAAAAGCAGACTATGTTTATGTTTATTCTTATAAAACCTTTATTTTTTGTAGAATTTATTGTCATATTAGTAATGTTTTAGCATGCCTAATGATTTACTTTATCAATACGCATATCTGTTGTTGCTGTAACTACACATTTACAAACATAGTAGACCCAGATCAGACGGCTCCTATAGCATCAGGGCTACTCTATTTGCTTGTGTTAATATAGTTATGGTTTTACAGTTTACACTATGGCCAATATTCCTGTGTTGTTTTCAGTATAAAAGGGTATAACTTGCTAGAGAATTTTGATGGAGAAAAAGTGGGTTCCTCAAGGAGCCCTGGAATCTATGTCTAAACTGTTTGCAAACAATATCGCTACACTAATTTCCCGCATTCAAATATGTAAATAGATAAAATTACAAACAAGTGTTGTCCAAATAGTTTGGATCCTAATAAAGTATTATATACATTAAAACCCCTCTAAACCGGACGTTCAGTTTAGTATAAATATCAGTCTTGGAGACAGGTGGCAGCTAATGCAGGGTGAAATTCACGCAGAAAGCTCCCCCAGGCGTTCAGAAGCCATCTGCCTAAAAGTATCTAAATTATTCTCTACTAGATACCGGTTTAGAGGGGTTTTACTGTACTAAGTAAATTGGCATTGACTTACAGAATCGTCGTCGTCGATGATACTGTCTGTCGGAATAACTTTTTCATCTGACGATTGTGGCTGTTTTGTGCCCGATTCTAAAAATGAAAGGGTCAAAGAAAATAAAGTTGATCTTTATAAATACCATTCGGTTGGATGCTTTGCCACCTACTGCATAGATAGCTTTGTAATCAAAATATACTAAAAAGTCAGAACAGATGGCTCCTGTAGGAACACCCTGACCAGGTCTGCTTTATAATTGAAATAATGTAGATCTGATTATACAGTTTCTGTCATTGCCAAAGATTTATGTTTTCATATACGAGTATAAAAAATTAGCTAATTAATATTCATGATGTCATTATTGCTTTCATGAACATTCATGGAGTAAAACGTCAAATAGTAATATATTTATAATGATGTTGAGTACTGGTATAAAGCACATGTCACGTTGATACGTACTTGCTTATTTACTTTAATTTACCTACTTTACATTACTCACCTCATCTCATCTCACCTCACCCCATCCCTACCCACACCACCCCACGCCACCCACCCTATCCTACATTTTACATACCTTGCGTTGTAGAATCCGTTTTCTGTTCATATTTGGTATCGATGACGTCATAACCGGGCGACTCAAAGGTATCAAGACCCAAGTTATTATGACACGTTATCACAACTTCTTGGTCAAACACTTGAAAATAAAAAGCAACACTAGTATCAATCATGTTTAATCCGTTATCTCATATGCTACTTTAGACCCATTACCACATAGGCTATATTAGACCCAATCGCTTTGGATAAATCTACTGAAAAGGCGCATTTATTAGAGAAAAGGAACTATTTAGATTCGTTTACTTTTGAAGCCATGGTGGTAAATAAAGCATTTGATCCTATGAAGCAAATGCTTCATTTATCACATTGGTTTCAAAATGTAACTTGGCATAAAAAGGTAATCAACATGAGGGAATGGGTCAAACGGTGTCAGTATACGGAATATGAGGGAATGCGTTAATGTTAACAATCAATCAATGATTCAATCAATAATGTAAACAATCAATCCATCAATCCATTTGCCAATAGCAAAAGTAGCAATGATAAAAGAGAAAATTGCAGACTCGAATTTATTGAGCCTGTTCATGAGTAGCACAACACTACTCACGCCCCTAGCACCTGCTTAAGCAGTATTCAATTTTCAAAACTTATACCATCAAAACAAGTGATCCCGAAGGACCAGAAAATATAACAACACTGAGAACGAAGTACGGGGCGACTTTTACGGCCGCCACACAAACACTTAACACCTGCTGCTGTGAAGTAAATATATTCTGGAAGTGGGAGATCCTTCGAAAGCAAAAGTTGCAATTCTAAAAGAGAAAATTGTAGATTCGGTTGTAAGGCGAGTAACATCATTGTATTAGGATATCGACCATAAATCCTTGTCTTCTTCAAAGTGTTTTCGACCGGTTATCTTGAAATGTACTTTTTCAGCATATAAACAAATGATTTACGTATTTTTGCACTTTTAGAACTCGTTGCGAGTAGGGACTCTCACTTTAATTCAAGACAAACGTTAAGCAAAACGTTCCGATGATGTCTCCGTACTTTACTTCCGTATTAAACGGCATATTGTTTTACGACACCCATATACAGTTGTAGCTTTATAGAGAGACTGAATAATTTCATATAATTGTCTTTTGATATAGTATCAGAGCTAAAACAAATGTGCGTACCCAAATACTAAATTGGTCATTTCTCCACCAAATACTATGACTAAGATTTATGAAATGAAATTGAATAAATGACAAAAATATGAATACATGTATATGTGAAAAATATCCCCGTATAATATATATAAACACGGTGTTATATATATCATGCGGGGGCTATTTTTCACTTGTACGTATTTTGTCGTGATTTAGTGATAAAATTTCAAACTATTGTGCTTTGACAATACTTATACAAGCATCTGAGAAATGTAACACCGGTGCAGATGACTTGCTCCTATAACAGACAGCAGTGGTACCGTTTTGTTGTTGTTTTTTATTTTAAATTTCAATTTTTTCTTGAGCTTTGTTTTTGTTCATTTCAGAACATTTTGAGAATATTTTGATTATACAGTGCTCCCTCTCTACAACGACACCCTTTGGGATACGAAGATTGTATGTGTTGTTCAGAGGGAGTTGTTATAGGGAGGGAACATCAGGCATAACTAGCTTGTTTGCAGATCCACAGATAAGGTGTATTTCGAGAACTAAAACCGTTATGCCTCAATCAAACCCTATGTTGTGACCACTCTTTAGAATCGTCACAAAGTGACGATTCTAAAGAGTGGTCACAACATAGGGTTTGATGGAGGCATAAAGAAAATACGATGGAAAAGGGTTGTTTCTCGAGCCTTGTTATTTCGGAAACAGTGACATACGTTGTTGTAAGGAGGGAATCGTTATTGAGAGGGTCGTTGTAGGGAGGGAGCACTGTACCTGATTCTATTGATGATGCCCGTTTAGAGATAGTTGGGATTTCACCACTCTCGGCAAGCTGAGCACATTGTTCTGAAATGGTAAAACGTTTTATTAATTCTTACCGCATAGATACTTGTATGTATTTCCTATCTTTGCAAACAGAGTAGATCACCTACAGGAACCATCTGATCAGGATCTACACTGTAGTAATAATTACGATAGTATGAATTGTTACACTGGCAGTTCCTCAAAGTGCAATTGTCAAATTACTAGGATAAAATATGCAAAAGAAATGAAATACAATTGATCATACATTAAACCCCTATATCATTAACCTTTAGCCTGCTGAGCAAATTATTTTTACGGCATTTTTCACCTACTACATTTTCAAATGTCAAGCTATAATCACTGCGTCTGCTAAAATGCAATCAGTGTATCAAACAGTTTGGATCCTGGTGAGACGCCGAGTTACTCGGCGTCTCATCTGGATCCAAACTGTTTGTATATGTATTCACTCATCCGCCCATAGCAGGCTAAAGGTTGAGGGCACCTGTCCAGATCTTACTATGGAACCCATTCATCTTCCATGTTGAATATGCACAGCAAACAAACTGTTTGCTGGTATAAGTCATCGACATAAAGGAGTTCAGCAAACGATGCTGATAGTGACCAGTTTGCTCCTTCAGGAGCCCTCTGATCTGGTTCTGTACTGTTTGCCAGGTATTTTAACCCTTTCCCTCATATTGACGACTTTTGACGACTCTGTAAAAGTCACTTTTTTTGTGAAACCATTGTGATAAATAGAGCATTTGCTCCTATAGGAGCAAATGCTCTATTTATCACAATGGTTTCAAACTACAAAATCTAAAATTTTCCTTTTCTCTAATTAATGCTCCTTTTCGGTAGATTAATTCAAAGAGGTTGTATCTAAAAATAGCTTATGATGTAATGGGTTAAGGGGCACTGGGAACAAATTGGTAAGGACTTTAGACGAAAAACATTTCTGTCTTATTTGCTGATATGGAAAGAAACACGCAAACTATACGACGTTTATCTAATTTAGTTTGTTTACATTTGCAAACCCACTTACTTTGTATTTTTCTTCGCTGCATAGGTACGACAAAGAAATGAACCAATATGGCGATGAGAATGGCCGGGACGAACGTCAGGATAAATGTACCGTAAAGGGGTATCTTGTCAAAGTGAAGAACTGTGAACAATAAATAATGAAGAAAATATTCCAAAAAGGAATTAATATAATACATAAATACTTGAATTGCTCTGATCTAATATTTCGACCACTAAGGGCTTTATTCAAAGATTATCATGTCAAAATACACGTCACGTTTTTGTTACATGTATTCAGCCATAAAATCAAAGAGAATATTC